>OX336399.1:176011601-177237898 GCA_946902985.2 Meconema thalassinum | reverse complement strand
ATTGTTCATGACATAGTCGAAAAGAAACTTTAAATAAGGCACTATGTACTGTACCCGATATCCGGATAGTAGGCTGTCAGATATCCGCCCCCTCAATCGGATTGCCAATAATCAAACGCACCGGCACAGCTACATCAATGAAAATGGCACTGACAGATACTATCGAGATTAGAGCACAATAGTTAACAAGAAAATTATTGTGGAACACACCAAAATATACGGGGGTTCATACTTAACCTTTACTTGCCTCTTAAATTTATCTCGGGGACTGGGTTGTCAACTGGATCACTTAAAGTATGCCCACACAATAACCTCCACCATGATATTTAAAATGAACCAGAACGGAGACGAGAAACTTTAAACTGCACAATAATTTATTTCACATAAAGAATGATTTTAACAAAAATGAAACAACAAAATCCACGTGGCAATCAGAAGCCATCGACCACATAACCATGTCCTCCTGTAGGACTTGTATTCTCTACATATAATGTTTCAGCTTTCTCAAGCTCATAGCAACGTAAAATAATAATGCACTGGGGATGGAAACGGGATTTGGGATGAGACACATATATCAATTGTTTTGCGTGTTTATATCAGGGTGTCGAGCGATACGGGAAATACGGGAATTATACGGGAATTTTAGTGACCCGGGAAAAATACGGGAATTATACGGGAAATTCGCACTTGATACGGGAAATCTTGAAAAGTCTCATAATGCCTGACTTCTTAGCCCCCGAACGCTCGGTAGAGTCCTCCCGCTCAGTCTTCTATTTCGCCTGAAGACCGCGCTGCCACTCGCAATTTGCGCCACCGATAGAGCGCTAAGCGGGATAAGAACCCAGCCAACGTCGAATGCATGCTTTGCCCGGCCGACCGCCGGCCGTACCCTCTCCGCGCGGGGCTACGCGCGCCGCGCTCGTTGCTGACAATGACATACAGGAATCAGTCCACATTGTTATTCACAGAGGAGACCTGGGTTTCTCGACAAGAGCAGCCCTTAAAGAAGCTAACAACTCAAGATCTCAGAAAATTTGAGACGCGGATGTGCTGCAATTTAGCAATTTCCTATGGCTGAAAAAAATCAAAGAGAGGTCATCTCTTGCTCACAAGATGACCCGTGCTATTTCCTGCCTATACCTTGTAGGGGTCGCTGAGACTCCTAAGTTAAAAGAAGTTAGGATCGTTATTGCCCTGGAAATTCTTTGTAATCAGAAGAATTTGATTTCTGGCGCAATGGCTGACCGCATCAAGAGCAGCTACTCCGCACGAGACTGCCCTTCGTCACTTTGCGTTTTAAGCAGTTCGACGGAAAAGAGCCACGGCTTCAGCACCTTCCTCAGTTCCTGCCAAAAACGATCTCACAACCTTCGTTAAAATGATACTGATTTTTATCACAACAATGCAGCTCTAGACAGAGGTTTCTCCCTGAACAAGAAGTGCATGATCGTCAATCACAAAGAAGCAAGTCCGATTGGAATGCTTACTGATCAGGACGTTGTGATGACAGCTGGTGGAGTAGAAAAGATAACCGTGAGCAAGAGTCCATAGTGCACGAAACTCCCACGCCGTGTTCAAGGAAGCAAAACAGGTGCGAAGCGACGGCTAAGGTGGCAGTCGAAAGAAAAGGCACGAAAGATATCCAGTAATTGGGGAAAAAAAGAAGATATTGAACGACGCCCGTTCTGAAGCATAGAAAATTGAAGAGCAGATGAGTTCCCTAGTGAAGCTTTAAGTTAATAAATCCTTGAATATTGCTTGTTTTATCTTATTTTGTGTGACTAAAGTTCCTAACCACAATCTAGTATTAACAAAGTGACTTATTTTATTTTTTGTATGACTAGAATACAGTTCCTATTCTGAAATTAGTACTGTCAAAAGAACTTAATTTTGTGCTGTGTATAACTGAAGTTCCTAGTAACAATCTTGTATTTGTCAAAGTGACTTATTTAATTTCGTTTTGCATTATTTTATTTTCTATTATCTACTTGGATAAAATAAATCTAAATTAAAAAGTATTCGCGGCGTGTCGCGTGTGGAATTTTACTGTTTTTAGCATTTCCATGGTCTACTTTCGCATACCAAATGGTTTTAAAGTCTGTGCAAACACTCGATGCACATGCATAAATTTCAAAAACTACACACAATGTCTCACAGCTCTCGACATTTTACTATCAAACACCCGTCACCAACATGTGGCTACAAAATTCACCACATAAGTGACAGAATTCTTCTCGTATGGACAGGCATTGTTTCAGTCGCTTGTTAACCACTGTCTGTGTGGGATTTCCTTTCATTGTTATTGTTTCGTTATTTTTACTTCTCCGAAGTTCGACCCGAGGACTGGACACATCCCGTACAGCATGAACAGAAAGAAATACTGAAGGCGGTATGGATATCGCGGTGGATGGAATGATTATTAACCTTGGCAATTCATCAAGCTCTGACGAAGACAATGATGGTGGTGATGATGATAGGGACAATGAAGGGATGGAGGGTGTCAAAGAAACCCTTGCCAAGTGACTGAGGATAATTTATTTATTGGTGTCAGTTCGCTTGCGTCAATCGATAATAGAGCACAGGCTATTGTTTCCCGTCTTAGTGTTCAAAATACCGTCTGTCATTCAATAGCCTACAACTCGACAATATAAAACCACGGCAGTAATATCGCCACAGAGCGGCTTGTTTGAGTGCTCACTGCTAAATATGTATTTACCTTAACTTTACTTTTGTGTTACCACGAAAGCTAATATTATCCGTAGAGAGTCGCGATTCAGTGAGTGTGTATGGTGTTATCTGCCGACTATTGTAGTAAGCAGTGAACGACCTCCAATCAGACTCTTGTTTCATGTTAAAGGGTAATCATTGCATGGTGAGTGTTTTTATATTCATTAGCTGTAGAGTGTTTGCCCTCTTTGTCGTATTTATTGAATTGAATACCGATGATAAAGGTAGTATAGCTTCGGTGTGTAATTTATTTATTCATCTAAAAGTATCGTATTTCTCTGTTTGAATGCCCTCTGTGTTGACTCAGGATCGTTTTTTAAAATATATTACGTATAATTTTACAGAAATAATGTCTGAAGTGTAGCGCTGTGTATTATTCGAATCAGTTGATTTACCACAACGCTAAAAACTTAGCAAAACAGCTCAGCTGTTCCAAGCTCCCGACATATCCTTCGCGTTGTTTCCTTCGAAATACAGGATGTAGGTGAGAAGCATGCTCAGAATTCTTACCGTGTGGCGTGGGTTGCGGAGAGGAAAGGCGGGGCAAAGTGACATGAAGGCTGTCAGTACTGAATGCGCGGGGTTAACAATACTCATAATTTACGCGTGTAACACCTCCACCTCCAATTTTACTATAAAAGTCGTGATCTAAAGAGGGATAGTGGGTGGGTAACAACTATTACTACATGACCCCCAACATTATTATTCATTATTACAAAGGGTATTTTGACTATTTTCAGTATTGTAGAAAATTGTATCGCCTTGTTCCGGGCTTCTATAGAGCTAACATTTTCTTTCGACCTTTCATTTACCATAGGTAGAGACACGATTTTATGGTGTATCGCGAAAATGCGAAATGTGTTTATATGTACATCAAAGGTGTTTTAAATGTGTGTTTAATATTGTTTGATCATAAAGCACTGAATTTGTCCTCACGACTAAACGCGAAATTCCACCTTATTTGCGATGTACGTCCGTATTTGCGACATATCACGAAATCGGCTTGTTTATTACGTCTCTACACGATTTGGTGCGATATCGCGAGCCTTCAGTGGTTTTCACCTTGTTAGCATTGCTGGTAGAACCCAATTGAAATGTATTTTTAAGTGTTTAAAGCCTAAGCATATCCTAACATCACGTAGCAGGAAATTACTTCACAGTTTCAATATTGGCTATCCTGTCGTACTGGGAGACAAGTGAGAGAGTTGGGCCGTGCATTGCTGACCACGCGGGTGCGCTGTGATTTGTAGTTGAAATTTATATTTCTAATGTGAATTCGGAATGCCGAAAATAACGACGTGTTTTGATAGGGCTGACAAGTTTAAAGACGAAGGCTATCATGTTTTCGACGCGCGGCAGAAGATAGTTATGTGCAAATTCTGCAACATTAGACTAGATTGGAAGCGTCGCGATTCATGTGTGAAACACAACATAAGTGAAAATCACAAAAAGAAGAAAAGGATTTTGTCTGAAGGAGGTACCAAAAGACAAATATCAGTTCAAGAGGCGGTCGGGAATGCCAAAAAAGTGAGAAATGACTCCGACGAATTTGTAATGTCAACAGTGGAGGCCTTTTTGAGTGCCAACATTCCTTTAGAAAAGCTAGATCATCCAACAATGAAGGATTGGAAGAACAAACATATACCAGGCGAGTTAATTTTTTTTCGGATGCCACTACACTTACCAGTATCCCGCAGCCCCACTTTTCGTAGCGAAAAAAATAATAATAGGTGGAAAGACGTAGTTTTATGTAACGAATTTTATCAGAGAGGGAAGGTAATTCTTTTACGATTGCCGAGAATCCACCAGCCCGCCGTGACATTTACAGCTGAAAGTTTTGCAACCACCATGGAAACGTGATGTGGGATACTAGAAAGTGTAGTAATGACTTAGTTTACTTTTAAATACTTTTAAGTTCATATCATAAACAACAAATAAGTCTGATTTATTAATATTTTAAATTAAAATGATTTGCTTGCTAATAGATTTTTTTCATTACACTGTTTTAGGAAGTGGAAATTTTCCCACAGCTGACTGGTTACGAAAGAAATATTTGCCCCTATTACATCAAGAAAAAGAAGAATCAAGTAGTGAGAAATTAAAGAATCAGCATGTTATTCTACACTGTGATGAAACCACAGATAGGATGGGTCGAGCCGTGTTCATTGTGCTATTTAGAACTCTTCCCAAGGGTAGTAGCGAGACTCCTCAAGTGCTAGTAGGTGGTGTTCTAATGCTTCAGAATGTTAACTCGCAGGAATGTTCTCAAGCCATAGTGGAGGTTATTAAGAGGCATAAACTTGAATACAAAAATATCATAGGTATTTCAACAGATGGTGCACGATATATGAAAAAGTGTGTGCAAACTTTACAAGGTTTGATATCGGACAACCTTCTTCACATTGAGTGTTGGGCACACAAGCTTGATTTAGTAGCAGGAATCTGGCCGAAGAACTTCATCGTGTGAATGAGTGTGTTACCAAAACAAAGCAAGATTTTCTTAATACAAGAAAACTGAAGCATAGGTATATTAGGTTCTTGCAGCAGAAGTATGGTGCAGGAGAAAAGGATATAAAGCTCTTTCCCTCACCAGTTATCACAAGGTGGAATACGTGGTTCACATCAGTTTCCTACTTGGCAGACTATGTCATGGACTTGGTTCGGTATTTTAAAACAGTGGAGAGTGATGCTGAAAGTGTTAAATACTTTCAAAAATTAAGTGAAAGTGAAGCAAAATCAATTTTGTGTGAGGCAATTTTTGTGAAAGAACACTGTGCCTCAACTTCTGAAAGATAACTTGCTTCGAGGGTTATAATTATGCTTTGGCACATAAAGTTGTTCCAATGGTAAATGAACTCATTTCTGAGTACACGGTTATCGAAAAACTAGTGATGAAACCAGACACATTGAAGGCATTGAATGAACTATCAAGTGATAGAAAGAAAAGTGCTGAAAAAAGGTTCGTAGCCCTTGCCAATGCATGTCACACAAAACTCTCAGTTATGCTGGCAAAAGACTCTGCTCATGAGATTTTTTATTCACTCTTCTCGCTGTTCCATCTGCCCCTGCTAAGAACTGTGAACATAGTCATCTCTCTTCAACAAGATAGAGAAAATCCCCCTTTTTGCTGGAGTGAATTCTCATGACTTTTTGAAGTTCTACATTCAACTGCATATCACCTCTAAATCTTTTTCATGTAGTGACGGTAATGTAGTTGAAGATGTATTGAAGGGAATGTTAGAGGAATATCCTATAGCTGTGAAATGTCTTCAATCTCTGTACATTTCCATTTCAAATGTTGACAGTGAAAGGGCCCTTTCTGCCTACAATGATATTTTGTCTGACAAGCGTACCAACCTGTCAAATGATAACTTAGAAACATTACTGAGTTACTACTTCAACAGCAAATGAATACTGTAAACCAAGCCATACTTAGTGTGTTTGTTGTTTCCTTCATTGCAACATACGGCAAAAGTATGTATATAGTCTAGTAAACCGTTTTTCTACACCGTAAGCAATGGCATTTATTCACCGCTTTTATCCCGCTTTGCCCTTATTTTTTACACCGCTATTGTGGTTTTTTATTCACCATAAAATCGTGTCTCTAACCATAGGACGCGCCACCGGCGTATGGTTATGCATTACCAGCTTCTGGTTTAATAGTCAGGTAATGGAAGCAATGGGAACTGTGTACTACAATTTTCCTTGCATGTAACTAAACAAATTATTGTTGTTAAGAGAACGTAAAATGCACCAAGAATGATATGTATGATCTTCAGCTGTGTGCAGTGAGAAAGCTCTGCATGTGTTCATTCCTTATGTACCGTATTAATGATGCGAAATGTCAGCTAACGTTGTGCCACATACAACACTCGTAGTCTCTAAATGTTGCACATTTCCCCGTAAATTACAGCAGTTTATGTTTATATTGCTTATAAGATCGTGACAAAGAAAGTGTTTCTCCAATTGGATGATTGTATTTAACTGTATGCACGTCGTATAATCTTGGCGAAGTGTATTTTTTTTTTCACGGAGCAACTTAACACCGCAGTAGGCACGCAGCTTTTTATATTTAGTTTTCTGGCATCTTGTTTTAAATTATTGACTAACATATTTCAAAATGCAGACAATCCATACCTCCATTAGGATTCGGGTTCCATAATTCATGCAAAATGAGGTTCGTTCGTTTGTGAAATTGAGGTCATAACACCCCTACCCTTTCAGTGATTACCGTATGGTACTGTACGTAGACTAGGGTGAAGATGTAAATGAGCATTTAAAAAAAATTGTCGCCAGTTGTTTGGTTTATTAACTTACGGTAATATTTTCCATAAGTAATGAAAACTAGGCACGGTTGGATTTTAAGGTGGAAAGCATGTGCTGTCAAATATCGCTTTCTTGCAATACCTGGAATATGTACCGTATAGAATTATAAAATGATTATTGGTTAAATAAGTGTTAATAGATAGGCTATTATAATTATAATGATTATATAAATATTAAAGAAGAAACGATGCGTTGTTAGTAAATATTAGGCCTACCGGTACGGCGAATAGCTTATAACTCGTAGCTTCCGTAACAATTTAGCATTTAAATGGGTCACGTTAATGCATAATACCTATATACTAATATAACAATCTGATAGCAAATTATAATAATATTCTCACATATAACGTATTTAATTTGCACCAATTTAATTATTGTAGTCTAAGATATGTTAAACCACTGCCGTTTGAAATGTGCAAATCGCACACTTTGTAGGCAAACTGTTTGTTGTGGTCGTCTGTGATGCGAAGTGTTACCAATTATTCTTTTAGGAGACACTTGTCTTTGGAATATTCATGAAAGGCCAACCCTCTAGTTCTTATTTCATAAGTTGAACGTATAAAAACAAAACCACAATCCGAAATAATAAAGAAGATACGAACGAACGATTCACTGCCAATGAAAATCAAATGGAGATTCGCGGACCGGAAGTTCGCTATGCATAAGCTTCGGTGCCATTTTGTTATTGTTAGTGTTATGGTGCCATTTTAACTCGTGGAAGCTCCATACGGTTACGGTACCATACGATTCAGTCACTTCCCGTAAACATTTTTTTATGTGACACTCCTATTCTCTACTCTCTGTCCTCCTCAGTAAACTAGTCATTTATATCAGCTCTCCTCAGGTAAAAGGTATTTTATTTGTGTTCGTAGCATCTCATCCCATCTGCGAGAGAATTAACTCGCGCGCGCGCTTTGCTCACGCTACGGATTAGGCCTAAATCTTGCCATCACCCGTGGGCTGCGGAATTATCTCCAAAAATTCAGTTACTTACGCCAGTAAATCTTGATTAGCGTTTTAAGATTCATTTTTCAGCCATTCGGTATGCGAACTCGAGTCTTAGAGAGTTCTAAAATATACGGGAATTTGGTGGATTTTCGTACGGGAAATACGGGAATTATACGGGAATTTGAAAAAAGGTCATCGCTCGACACCCTGTTATATACTTCACATTTTATTTATAGCCACAAGGCTATTATGGAACGTCCTTGGCCTCTGTAACACAGTTGTCCGGGCCAGCTGCAATGCACCTGTATCGTCAAAGCGGACTCCCGTTCGTTCAACCCTAGCATAAGCGTGTTACCTCAGAGCTCGGCTCTCCTTTTTCAAACACGTAAATGTTCACATCTCAACTGAAATATTATCATGCAAATGTCTTACATGCTTCATTCAAACACCAGTGGATTACTCCAACAATCCCAAATCATGATTATTTGTTCAAACCACTTGCTTAACTTGCGTTGTTTAGAGTATAAAAACAAAACTCTAAATGTTAATAACAAAAGTTCATTAATTATTTATAATAATAATAAAATTGTTTATAACAATGTCAAATGACAATTGAAAATTTTATACACGCCTGTATTAATCACTATCATTTCAAATTATTTAACAAAGATATTTACAAAATTATTTTACAATGTTAATTGTTTATATTATTTATACAAGAAATACATTAAACCACACGTTTATCCGGTTGATAATTACTTAAATCGTGTTGATATAATCGACCAATGAAGGTTAGTTATATTTAACTGTCAAAATAAGGTTTAATAATAATTATTAATATTTGTGACTGTAACCTCCATTCAAAATCTTTATCTCAAATTATTTAACACTCTTGTTAATTTTAACAGTATCTTCATATGAATAACTTTCAAAGAACAAGAACAATACGATCAGCGGGAAAATACTTCGCTCAAGACGCCCAAAATTCATCAACAATTGGCCCAAAATTCATCATATATCTTCATATATATGGCATAAAAATCTTCCAAACTACACACAAAAACCTCCACTTATTAATTCATCAACTTCATTAATTATTGTGGGAACCTCCTTCATTATTCAAGGGCATTACTCAACAGCGACTTTTACACGTCCACTGAACTAACGATTATACATCCATTGTTCCTCTTTAAAAATTCTTATATTCATCAATTGTAATAATGACTGTTATTATTTAACCTTCGTGGGTTTCATTCATGAATCGATATGAAGTAAAAATTTGCCAATCACAAATAAATTTAATAGCGAATACGATTAGACACTCCTGCCTGGTCTATCAAAATTGAGATTAATATCTTCAAAGTAACGCAGTATAAAAATACTATCTTCAAACAAAGTTCATCTAAACTGCAAAATAGTCGAATAGAATACAATGAGACTGTGGAATGCAAACATTATTGTTCCAATCTAGAATTGAGAAAAACTCCTATCAAATGTTCATTACTATAGTGTATTCAATAAATCGAAATAAAAGTTCATATTTCATAAAATTGTCTATAATGCAATGATAAATGTCTATGTTGCAATCATGTTCATAAGACGACTAGTATTTCAAAGATCGTCGATATCGTAATAGATTTTAACGCTCTAAAATCTTTTAATCATTCTTCTTTCTTGAGGATGACAGAAAATTGGTCAAAGTAATTTACTTAATAGAATTACTTTAATAAAATGACACGCTGTCTGAATTCAAATCTGCCATAGCAAATCGTTAACTTTACGGTCAAATCGTGACTACAAAAATATGCAAATTACTGAAAGAATCTAAATCATCAGTCTCAACTGATCCAAAATTATTAAGTATGCCAATGACCTAACAATGTCTCAAAAATCGAAGAAAAAGGCATAAATCATCGAAGTGTACCGAGTACAGAAATATCAATCAAGAAAATGGGGCAAAAGATAGGACAGAAAATATGGGAAAATGGTTGCTCAGATATCGCTACAAGACTCAAATAATACAAGAAACGTTCACGACTACCTTATCTGTTGATTGAAGATCTAGAGGAAAGTTTTCAAAGAAAACTGCTGTTGGTTCCATTTCACCAGCGTAAAGATGTGCTCCGTCCTCGAACCTGGAATCAGCGTCCTCGGGGAATCGAACTGCTTCCTCCTCCGAAATTGCACTGCTCCGTGGATACGAAAAAACATCCTTCTGGCAAAACTCTTCTTTGTGCGCCGGGACAACCCTGGCCTCTCTTGAAAGTTCCCTGAAGTTCTTGCAGGAATTCGCCATGAAGTTTATTGTAGTTATTTCCGCAGAAATATTCATAGTTGTGGAGTATGAAAATATTTCCACTGTTATCTGGTATAATTCAGCGATGGATTCACGATGCATGAGTGTAGTTGGATGTTCACTACATGCTCGCTTTTGTAGAAAGACGATTAACGAAGTTCCATGCTGTTACTTTACTCCAACGATATATGTCCCAATTGCATTAAAGCCTTAGCCTTCCATCTCAACTACTGTTATAATCATCGAAAGCACTGCAAGATTATAATGTTCCATAGTCGAATGTATCGTTGTAATAGCAAACGTATTCTCCAATATCACTGTTGCACTCCACGTGTCAGCCGTAGTGTATAATGTGGAATTTTAAACGTGTTTCTCATGTGGCGAGAAAATCACTTTTGTTGGCAGCCTTAAAGTTCCAATATCTTTCGAAGTATAACTGTGAAATTGTTCAAATCTTCTACACACCTCAATGTTATACTGCCCAATAGAATTATAATACAGGCTGAAGTTAGCGCTTGATATCTTAACTGGTGGAAACGTTAATGTGAGCGTTTCAACTTCACCTAGTTTCGAGCAGCGTAAAATGGAACTGCTCCGAGTTCGTTCGATGCGCCGGGCTTTAACCACGCTAAAGACAACTTACTTCACTGAATCACTTGAAAATAACTATATATCACCAGAAATATATATGCGATCTGACATATGAGATCTGAGTATGAGTTCTGAGAGCTCCTCTCTCCTGTGCACGACCTTTTATCAACTTCTTAAGGGGCGTATCCATCCCTTCCATAGCCTGTTGCTGCGTCATTGCTGGAAGTTTTAACTTTGGCTATACTTGACGGATTTTCAAATTTCAAAAACTCAAAATTAATTTCTTCAAAATTCCAAATCAATGCCATAACTGAAAATAGATTTCCACAAATCTGCATGCCAAAAGTAATCAAATCGTAGTTTCAGCAATCTCCGTCTTCCTTCCAAACTATCGTTCATTGGTTCGAGTCTCTCCTCCAATAGCGTAGCTTCTTCCTTAGCACAATACCCTGCTTCCTGCGACTGCGTCGTAAATCTAAGATCTTTCTCGAACAAAATCATGACGTCACCAAGAATCTCGGCTGAATCAGCCTACTTGCATGAAATCTGCGTCATCCGTGCCTACGTCATGAGTATCCACGTCATAACTATGACATTCATAACTTTACTCATATTTGCCAATACAGCCATCGTGGTCTCAATATAATTCAATTTCCGGGGGCAGTACCACCCCATTGCCTTTATTAATTCCCCAGTAATTTGATCACACCCTGCTGCTTTTCCTTGCTGAAGCAGTTTGATTTCTCTAAAAATATCCTCATTTGTAAAGGTGAAGCTTCTTGTGTCCTTATGTGTTTCACCCTCTCCAGTCTCATTTACGGTTTCCAACTCCTGACAATCTTCCACTGAATCTATGAATTCCCTACTAAATAGGTTTGCTTTCTTATTATCTGCAAATAAATGCTCACCCTCTTCTCCCTCCATTGTGGGAATGTGGATTCAGTTTCCCTTTTGGTTTTTAATATATGAATACAGCTTTTTCCATTTCCCTATGTGGTCTTTACCCTCATGAAGTATGCCATTCATGTAATTTTCCTTTGCTTCCTTTTTCAACCTATTGAGCTACTTGATTAGCTGCTTTCTGGTTTCTCTGTTTCCCCTGCCCTCTTTGATTTGACTGTTTACCATTCTACATTTCCTTTTTAATTTTCGTATGTCTTTTGTATAGTAAACAGGGTCTGAGGTTGTTTTTCCCTTCTTAATAGGTACAAATATCTTCTCACCCTCCCAAATGATTTCCTTAAAATTTGTCCAGAGAGTATCCACATTACTCCCTTCACTTATCCAAGAATTAAATTTTGATTTCAGGTAAGCTCCAAATTCATCGAATTTAGTTTTTCTGTATAATTTCTTGTCCTGTGTGACCCTCCTATTAAGCCTTTTTGGTACCAGACCAACGTCCATTATTGCAGCCTTATGGTCACCTATTCCTTCAATTACGTGGGTTTTTCAACAAGTTCCCCTGGTTTTATCAGGAATACATCCAGCAAATTGCTGAGTCTAGTTGGTGCTTGCACTACTTGTGTAAATCCTCCCTCCCAAACTAATTTATTTGCAAGTTTCTGTTCATGGGCTTCTGTTGCAGCTCCATTCCAATCAACTTCTGGCAAGTTTAAATCCCCCCCAATTATTATCATGTCATTATTGTTTTTATGAGTGTAATCTATTAGTTTAACAAATATTTCCATGTCTCTTTTCTCTCTCCCTATAATTCCTATAATTCCCACCTCCTTCATATTGTCACAAACTAATTTTATCCCTAATATTTCATCCTTTTCGTCGGTAAACCATTCATGTGAGCAGTAAGTTTCCTTCACCAGTATAAACACCCCCCACTCCCTTCTTATTTCCTCGGTCTCTACGATAGACTACATACCCTTCTGGGAATACTTCTCTATTTCCTACCCCTTCTCTCAGCCATGATTCCACTCCTATCGCCACATCAATTTCATATGCTTCCATTGCTGTACTGAGTTTTATTTGCTTGTTTACTACACTTTGACAGTTTACCAAGAGCAATCTTAGACCCCCCTCCCCCTTCAAATTTTGATGTTGTGGGTGTGCAATTAGTAATCCCTTGCTCCCCTAACTCGAGTCCTGTTTTTCGTGGTACTGATTTACTGTATCTTTTCCAGTGGACTCATTTACGCCCCCCATTTTCTGAATTAGTTTCCCGAAAGCATTTTCTTAGATATCCTATTCAGCAGTTTACCGAACTTAGAGGTCCCTTTCCTATTGAGGTGTAACCCATCTGTACTAAAATCATAGTCATTAAGCCATCCATTTGCATCGACAAAAAGGACGTCTCCATTGCGACACAGCCAGTCTAGTGTGGAATTTACAGCATCCACATAGCGGTAGTCGACATCATTCCTATATAACACTCCACTGAGACAAAGCTTTGTCTCCGGAAACTTCACTTTTACTGACGCAATAAGAGTATCAGCCTCGGCCATTATATCACTGGGTGTTGTTGAGTTTAGAATGTCGTTTGTACCAACGTGGATAATTAACGTCTCGGGTGTTTCCTTTATTTTATTATTGTTCACATGTGCTGTCAGTTGACCCACTTGCATGCCCGGATAGCAATATGTGATTCCTTCTTCAATTTCAGGCCCAACATTCCTCACCATTGAATCACCTATTATTACCGTACGGGCATGTTTACGCTTCGATCGCCGACGGGATTTACTTTGACTTTCCGAGACCATAGGAAGGTTACATTCTGTGTTGACTACGTCATCTTCTGACCCTAAGATCTGAAATCTATTCGCTGTTGCGATGCCTTTATGTGAAGATCCATTGCCTGTTACATGAGGCCTGGTATGCCTAAGATTTCTTGACTTAACCTCTGTATAATCCTACCATGTTCTCCCGGTATCTTAATATTTGCCCTACCTTCCTTTAAGCCCTTCAGTTCCAGGAGAGCATTTTCTAAATCAACTGATATCATCTTGATTATTTCGTCTTTTGAGAATAGCTCGAGCTCCAGAGATTTTATTCTGAACCGTAGATGCGATGCGGTCGATGGAGGTTATCTGAAACTTCATCGTCTTCCGAATTTGGCACTTCACTTGCGAACGCATTCTTAAACACGCATGTTTCACAAACTTCAAGGCTGGCCCTACTATCGTTTTTACATCCATTACACATCACGCACAAGTTATTTTCGAACTTTTCGCTCGGAGAAAAATCTCGACGTTGTAGTGATGTTAAGACTTCGAAATGGGTCTGGGTCGTGAAGAAGCGGTGGTAGAGTAATCCTGCCCAGAAAGTGGGAGATTAGAGTTCCTGATTGCAGTTTCATTTTTAAGTCTTAATTAACAGTTAATAATACAGCAGTTAAATGTTAACTGGGTGAAACTTCTGTACCGAAAGACAACACGCTCAGGGCGGTGCGCAGCAGGAATGTCCGATACCTTCGAAATCACTGTTGGTGTCCATCAAGGATCAGCCTTGTCCCCCTTGCTCTTCATACTCTGCATGAACGCCATCACAAATGACATCCAAACCAGGCATCCATGGACGTTATTATATGCGGATGATGTCATGTTAGCTAACGAGACCTGTGGGCGCCTCGGACAGCAAGTACAAGAGTGGAAGATGCGTCGTGAAGAATTTGGGATGAAATTGAACCTGAAGAAGACGGAATACCTGGAATGCGGTGACCAAACTGATGGCACGATCACTGTTGGTGAGGTTCAACTTAATCAAGTGACCCAATTCAAATACCTTGGGTCATGCATCACCTCAGACTGCAGCACGATTCCTGATGTCAAAACAAGAGTCACTGCCGCATGGATGAAATGGCGCCAAGTTACTGGAGTCCTATGCGATAAGAAAATTCCATTGCATTTAAATCTAAAGTGTATCGCACAGTGATTAGGCCGTTGGCCCTTTATGGATCTGAATGCTGGCCTACAACATCGAAGCAAGAACAGGCGCTTCATGTAATGGAAATGAAGATGTTGCGGTGGTCCAATGGTTTGACTCGACTGGACCATATTAGGAATGATGCCGTGCGGAAGGATTTCAAGGTTGCCCCAATCACAGAGAAAATGCGTGAATCACGTCTGCGGTGGCATGGACATGTGCTCCGTAGCAGTGAAACCTCAGTTGCTAAGACTGCCCTTCAGGGTCAATCCAGGCCAAGTGTCCCAATATAAAATTAAATGGTTGCTTGACCATCTCAGAAAAATTTGATACTTGCTGGGTTTGTTCCTTATCATGAAGTGAGCTTTAAAATATTTTTTTGAACTTTTTTTGAATTACCGTTTTTAAATGGCGGCTATTTTGTTATAGGCCGATCATGGTTTTTTCGTGTTTGTAAGCATCTGCTGTTTTTGAAATATCTCGGCAATGGGTTGCTCTAGGCCTATCAAATAAAAAGCATTGAATTCAGTACACTTTGGCCTACACATTGAACCCATTATCACTAGGGTTCATGTGTCTTTTTACAGATTTTTAATTACTCAAAGTTTTTGTTTTGAAATTCAAAAATCTGAATTTTCAATCAATAATTTTTCTAAGAAAGAACAGTTTCTCATCCCTAATATTTTTTGTGCTTCTACACTTCATAGTATTGTAATTTTATAAAGTTTCAGAGGTGAGAAGTTACCCCTTAAAAAGTTACAGGCTTTTAAAAAACTGATTTTTGAAAAATTTTCAATTTTTGACCTGCAATATTTTGGTTGGGGGACCAGATAAAAATCTGAAAATTTCACATTTTAAAGATCTTTACAGTAGTAAACTTCAGTATAAATTTCAAGTTTGAGATTTAATTGGAAGTTAGTTTAAAAAAAACACAAATATGTTAAAAAGAAGGTTTTTATCATTCGCAATACATCTAGTCTAATGTGGGTAAGTATTTTCAACTTAAGATCTAAATACATTCAATTTATGTAAACAATATTTAGGCCTTATTTGTTGCTAAACATTTCTAAATAGAAAACTGAAAGAGGCTGTTTGGCAGCATGTGCAAGTCTGTACAGGCCCACTGACAGACAATACACCACGAGTCTCAACATGTCTGTGAGTTACCTAGTCAAACACTGCAAGTCTGTGAGCTAGCTATCTCGTTTCCCCTTCCACTCAATCTGTTCTCTCCCACTTGGTTGTCCATGAGCTTTTACAGTGAGCAGTTGTATTATTGTAGTTAAATGGAGCCTCAGTGTTCAATTGGCATTTTTACTAATGAAGTATGTCACAAAAGTGTTTATGGAGTGTTTTCTAAAGAAATTACAGTGTTTGAAACTTACAGTGAAAAAGTAAAAGTGTTGTTTCGTTTAAGAGTTCACCTAGATGTCAAATTAAGCTGTAAGTACCATGAAGTAAAATACTTGAACAAATTTCATCACCTCTATGGACAATCTTGTTTGGACCCATTGAAGAAACACAAGAAGCCTATAACTAAAGGACTGAGAGAAATAACTTTAGATCAATACAGTGCTTTCTCGGTAATCCGGCAGATATCGGACCAGAGCACTGCCGGATTACTGGAAAATGTCCAGAAAAACGCAGATATCATTTGAAAATATGTTTAAATTACATTGTACTATACAAAGTAAAAAAGTATGAAAATACATCATATAACTCACATTATTCCTTGGAGGTAGACGGCTGGAAATATGCAGCGATTGTGTTTTGCTTATCACGTTCTTGTGAAAAACAAGCATAGAGGCTGTCATCAACTTTAGGATTTTCACCAGTTTTCAATATCTGTTGTTTACTTTTTAAATTTTCATTCGTCTTAAAATAAGACTTTATTTTATCATGGTTTCTAGCCTACTTTTCACATTTTGCAAAAATGAGGAAAAAGTAGACTTATGACATCGATCCGGGCAAATGTCTGTCTGTCTGGCTGTGTGTGTGTGTGTGTGTGTGTGTCCTATCAACTCCTAAACGGCTGCAGCAATCTAAACAAAATTTTGTAGGAGTAAAGATCTATACCTGAATCTCAATGCCGTACTTGAAAATTGTCAGTGCTACCAACTGCTGAAAAATCGCTGTTAAAATTTGAGCTTCATGTTGGATATCTTGCAAGGTATGAATGGGAACTATTTCAAAATTGGCACCCGCATAGATAATATTTCAGTTTAATTTCCAGGAGGCCATACATGGCAGTATTGCCAAAATGGTTCCAAGCCTGCTGATAGGTCGAATTTTTAAATGCATATAACTTCTACACTATCAATTGGATTTCAACCAAATTTCGTATATAACATGTGTACATAAGCAGATAATACTGAGCATATTCTTAAGAGCCACCAGGGCTGCCAACTGTTAATAAACGCTCTCAATTTCTTTTATCCAATTACCAATATATCAGAAAGTATGCAAGCAGACAGCTTTAACCTGTGCACACGTATAGTACCTGACATTCTATATTAATTGGAATAACTTATATACATCAGTGCTACCAACATGATTCTAAGCCTGCTGATAGGTCCAAGTTTAAATACATGTAACTTCTATACTATCATTTGGATGTCAACCACATTTCGTATGCGCTATGTGTACATATGACTATGCGTATTCTTAAGAGCAACCAGGGCTGCCAACTGCTAATAAATGCTGTCTCTATTTTTGTTACCCTAATATCAATATATCAGAAAGTATGCAAGCCAATAGCTCTAAACTTTGCACACATATAGTACCTGGCATTCTAGATTAATTTGGAGTAACTAATATACTTCAGTGCTGCCAACTTGATTCCAAGCTCGCTGATAGGTCCAATTTTAAAATGCATGTAACTTGTATACAAATAAATGGATTTCATCCAAAATTGGCACAACAATAGATCATAATAGTTCAGATTATTTCTGACCAATACATGCATGACATTGTTGCCAACATGATTTTACGCGCGCCGTTAGATCCAATGTTTAGTGCATGTAACGTCCATGCTATCCATTGGACTTCCAAATTTTGTATTCTGTACCCTAAGAGATGGAACTAAGAATATATTCAGTCACCAGGGCTGCCAACTGTAGTGCTCTATTAGGCTACATTATGCCAGGTATACAGTATTTCGAACTACAGTAGAACCTCGATGTATCGTTTTTCAAGGGGGAGGGAGAAAATGATGATGGATGCGGGAAAGCGATAAATGCGGGTAACATAAAAAAATTTAGTAAAAAAATGTTTTTTCCTGGTCCCTGCAAAATCCCTATACTTTCAGAGTTAATTTATTTCCTATATACGTTTTTCACGCTTATACGATCATATTTTAAGTCCCTTGTAATATAAAGCGTCATTTATACGTTGCGTGTTCTGAGAAACTTTTGGTACATCCTGTACTTCCGCTCGGAAGGATGCACCGCGTGCTATTATTTGTGTTACGATGGCCTTGAGCGACACCGGTGGTCACGGCGACACTCGCTTGTCAGTGTCGCAACAAGGAAGAACAGCTTGCGTAATAAGCGAACGCTATTTGTGTTGGCCAAGGTGTTGTTGACCTCTCAAAATAACAGGAAGCAGCCATATAACACAGACAGAATCTGAAGCTTATGTTAAGACGAGCGAAAGAAAGCGGAAGTGTTTTACAATCACCGATATATTAAACATTTTATTATTTCCGCTTCTATAATATTTATTCCTGTTTTTTTTTTAGGACTTCTCGTCAAACTATTAAAAATACGCGATTGATTCTGTGTTATAATAATCTTGCGTCTTCAGACAAATGAAAATTCATAAATTAATTTAGGCCTACACTACGGTATTTTATTAATGACGACGAAGAGCCCCAGCATAATACAGTGGATTTTAATGATACTGTCAATGCTCTAAGGACTATCAAACATTTTGTGACGCGCCTCAACGTTTCTGAGGAAATAATGGCCGAATTATATCGGTTTGAAAATGCTGTTCACGCCGTGGCTGCGGCCAACAAAAAACAAGTCAAGATAACAGACTACTTCGTAAAGTGAATCAATTTTCTTTGTTTTGTTGTATCTGGGTGCATTTCTCTTGTAGTTGTTTTGTTACATATTGCCGATTATAGTTAAACAGTCGTATTACTCTCGCTAGCCCGCCCGCCGGCACTTTGCCGTAATGCGTAGCTCGCTCGGCCCTGAGTCATTGAGTAGCCTACAGTTCACAGCTGGTGCTGAAAATGTTCGCCATTCACTGCTACACATCCCTGGCACCTCTTTATGAAATTGTAATTTACGTTCTGAAGTTGCTCAGCACCGATTGACTGCATTTCAGCTGTAATACACTGCAGTCCAGCCTACTTGAACCTTGCTCAAGCCTAGGAACTTCTAATCGTTCGTACCTCGTACATTCTCGCGTAACAGTTTGCTGCTATTCTATGCCGCTTCAAATTCAAAAGAACGTTTGCATATATTTTCTCATAAACGATCAATGCGGAAAAATTGTGGCCAAGGACTGGTGATTTTTTGACGATCCATGCGAAAAAACGATAGTTCGAGGAATGATAGATGCGGGGAAATTTAACATTAGTTTATATGGAAAAATTTCGGAACTAAATAAATTGAACGATACATATGGGAAAACGACAGTTCCGGGAACGATGCATCGAGGTTCTACTGTAATTAGATATTTCGATATTACCAACTTAATTTCGTCATTATTCTAGATAGATCCATATAGATTAATCATTGGCATGAATCTTAAATTTTAAGAAAAGTAGGCTCTCTAGTTCGTCACGGAACTTCTTGTTTCTTATGTCATGAGCTGTAGCTCGACCAACACCATATTCGTTAGCAACACTAGTTAACGTTTCGCCCTTTTCAAGCCGCTTTATGATTTCATGTTTATCTAACAAAGATAAGAGTTTTATGTTAACGTTTTTTCTGTACGGATGCCATCTTCACCACAACACTACTACAGTAAAACTGTCCTACACTAAGCACCTGAGTGGGGCGTGCGTGAGTCATCGCTCTTGGCGCCAATGCATTGTTTACTCACACTAGTCTTGTCGCTGCGTGGGAAACATTGTACAGTATTGGGGACGCATTATCAAATAAAGTGTTGAGCTCGTACTCGAATACAAAACGCCGGATTACTGGGAGTGCCGGAGGGCTGAGATGCTGGATTACAGAGGGAGTACTGTGCTATAAAAATGAAAATCTTGTCATTAACCTAATACCAGGGAAATCATTATGTCCAACCTGTTAATACAAAGGTATTTGTGGCTAACAAAGATAGGGCTAGTGATAGTTCTGATGAAGAATTTTGTAATTTAGAAGAAACAATAACAAAAGTAGACTCAGCTTGTAAAATCCTTGGGTGTATCTCCTGCAAGTAAAATTAGGAAATTAAATGAAGAGCAGAGCCGTCTGCTTTGAAGGCCAAAATTGAGAAAGTTTCAACTTCAATTAAACGAAATTTAGAAATCTCCTTTCAAAAGGAAATTAGTTTAAACCCAGGAACTAGTTCACAAAATTTGCCAGCAGAATATGAAGATTTGATTGAAAACCTAAAAAATAAATGTGTGATTTCAAATAAAGAAGAAAAGATTAAGATTATCAGTTTACTGCCAACTTCTTGGAGTAGAGCAAAAATAAGTGATGAATTCAAAGTGTCAGAATGCTTAGTTAAAATAACAAGGCAATTAGTACAAGAACAGGGAATCTTACCCGTTTTGCAAAAGAAAAATGCAAATAATTTGATAGATGATAGCATAATCAAAAAGGTCATCATGGTTTACGAAGATGACAACAATAGCCGTTTGATGCCTGGAAAAAAAGATTGTGTTCCTGTGAAAGAAAATGGTACTAAGATTTATAGATAAAAGAGGTTACTTTTGTGTAATTTAAATGAGCTTTTCAGGGAGTTTAAAAAAAGAAAATCCTGAAATTAAAATTGGAAGATCAAAGTTTTGTGAGTTGAGACCAAAATGGTGTATTATCGCTGGAGGATCTGCCACTCATAATGTTTGTGTTTGTTTGTACCACCAAAACGTAAAATTGATGATTAGTGGAGCTAACTTTAAAGTAGACTACTAAGACCTCTTAGAAATTCTAGTTTGTAGTATTGACAGCTATAACTGTATGATGGGAAAATGTCATGAGTGTCCTGGCAAACTAGCGTTATTTGACATGTTTGAAGAATCAGAGGAGGAAGATTTGATGCCAGACAATATTGAATATGAACAATGGGTAACTCAAGACAGAACAGAAGTGGTAACAATCATAAAACCACGATAAGAATTTTTTGAAGTGTTTGTAGCGAAACTTGAAAATCTTAAAATGCATCATTTTATTGCAAAAGCTCAAGGTAAATATATGACAGATAAAAAGCAGTCTTTGACAATTCATGAATGCTTAGTTCTTGCAGACTTTACAGAAAACTTCTCGTTTGTTGTGCAAGATGAAGTGCAAGGACACCACTGGGTAAACAAACGTGCCACAGTTCATCCCTTTGTGTTTTATGTTCTTGCTGAAACTGAATCCGTCTCAGAAGAAACACCACATACAAGAGCATCAACAAACTGTAAGCCGGAAAAAGTGCGGAAGTTAGCCACGTACATAACCTCAAAACGGAAAGTACTCCTCGGTGACAGTCATGGGAAAGGATGTTCAGAAGAGCTCAATTTAAAAGTATCAAGGGACTTTGCGGTAAGTAGCGTCACCAAACCAGGCGCTAGAGTTAAAAATGTTCTGGAAAATTGTGTTGAAATGTGCAGAAACCTTACTCGTGAAGATTATGTTGTTTTGTGGGGGGGTACGAACGATGTAGCGAAAAACGAAGCGAATGGTGCAATACAAACCTACAAAGATAAGCTCCCACTACTTTCAGGTACAAACGTTATACTCTTAGGCATCCCACTCAGACATGATCTAATGGAAGAATCGTGTGTCAACAAGGAGGTAAAGAGGACGAACAAAAAGCTTAAAGCACTATCCAGACTATATCAGCATGTTCACTTTCTTGATATTGATGTACCAAGAGAACTGTTTACCCGACATGGTCTTCACTTAAACACCAAAGGAAAGCAACAGATCTGTTCACAAGTAGCGGAGGAAATCAACAAAAAGTTCCACTCCCACGGACCAGTCATCCCACTACCGCATACTGCAAGTCAGACTACTGTAGAATCAGTGAATTCACTTGGTGGCGAGAGTTTTTTAGAACAGAGGTAAGTGCTCCTGCAAGAACTATAATCCCCAAGCTTAACAACAGTACAAATGCACAGAGTTCCTCAATCAGAATATTTCACCAAAATGTACAGTCACTTAATAATAAACTAGTTTATATCGATATGCTTCTACAAACATCACTCCATCCACATCCTGTGCTTGTCTGAACACTGGATGAAACCTGAACAAATCAATCATGCTGTCATACCAGGGTTTACTTTAGCTAGCTACTACTGTAGATCAACATCAGAGCATGGAGGTGTATGTATCTATATCAAAGGAAACATAGAATTTAAGCCTATACCAATTCCCGATGACTTATGCATAGATAAAAATTTTGAGGCAACAGCTATTTCTATCCCAAAGGAAAATTTAATTCTCATCTGTATATATCGTTCACCAGGAAATAGTGCAAAGTTATTTCTGAATAAACTAGAAGTGATAATAAATAAAATAAATAAATTTAATAAAAATATAGTTCTTTGTGGAGATTTCAATATTAACTTTTTAGAGGAAAGTATGGAGAGAAGGGAATTGCTAAATTTGTTAAGCTCCCATCATCTAATTCACACAGTAACAGTACCCACAAGAATAACAAACTAGTGCAACCACACTTGACCAGATAATAATTAATGACAATGTGAACTGCAACTCTCTCGAAGTAATCAACACAGGTTTCAGTGACCACCGAGCTCAAATAATAACTCTAAATATTTCAAACCCAGTTTACAATGCTCAGTTAGCTTGCCACGGTGGGTGAGTGGTTATAGTGTCGGACTACCAACCCCAAGATCGCAGGTTCGCCCCTGGCCATGGTAAGTGATTTTTGAAGGCGACAAAAATCACGATACTCATGTCATACGTTGTTGGCATGTTAAAGAACCCATTTGAATTCAGTAGGCCGTGTTCAATGGCAAAATTAATCTCGGGATTTTCCGCCAACACAAAGTTCCTCCATTCTCTACTTGAAAGCGCTGTAGTGTCAAGGAGTTTAGATATCTAACCTCCTTGACTTTCATAGCGTTCAAAGGAACGACGAAATTCGACATGCAAGCTACCCTCTGGGTGTCAATTAACAAAGCTTGCACCAGGCACCCGAGGCCATACGATATTATTATTAATGCTCAGTTTGATAAATGTCGAAGCTTTTGTCAGCACAATATAAACTATTTCAACAACTTGTTAAAAGGAGAAACTTGGGAAGGTGTGTACAAGTCAATAGATACAAACAAAAAATTCCAGGAATTCATTAATATTTTCATGTATTATTTTGATATTGCATTTCCTTTGAAGAGTATCAGACTGAAAGTTTCTTCTCCATCAAAACAATGGCTTACTCTTGGAATAATTACTTCATGCAAAAGAAAGCGTTTCCTCCACGATTTTCAAAGTACGCACGAAACCTCCAATGAATTTAACATGTATTTCAAGACCTATTAAGACCATACTTAACAAAGTTATAAAATTAGCAAAGAGAATGTCAAATGATAATTATATCCTGGAATCTAAAAATAAAACTAAGGCTATGTGGAATATCATAAAAAATGAAACCAGGCAAACAAAACCGGCAGTAAATAACATAACGTTATCAGAAGACTCCAAGAAGATCAATGACCCACAAAATGTCTCAAGAATTTTTAATGAGCATTTTGCTACCATAGCTGAAAAACTACTAAATGTAAACAATATACAAGCAATAAAATCAACACTCGCGAATATAACATTTAATGGAAAATCAATGTTTGTTGAAAATGTTACAGAAGCAGTAATCCTCAATATTGTAAAGAACCTACAGAATAAACATTGCTCAGGAGTTGATAACATTCCTGATATACTAATTAAAAAATGTATCCAAAAGATAATTACCCCCTTAACACACGTCAGGAATATTTCCAGATATCTTTAAAATTGCAAAAGTAATTCCATTATTTAAAGGGGGAGATAGAGAAAACGTAACCAATTATAGACCTATTTCTTTATTGTCGATATTTTCAAAAATTTTAGAGAAGATAATGTACAACCGTCTAATTAGCTTCATAAACAAATATAAATTGTTAACTGACTCTCAACATGGCTTTAGAGAAGGAAAATCAACAATGTCAGCAATTTATGAATTTTTAAATCCTGCTTTTGAGTCACTTGATGAAAGGAAGAGAGTATGTGGCCTGTTTTTGGACCTGTCTAAAGCTTTTGATGTGATAAATCATCAGATACTAATTGATAAACTCCATCAATATGGTATCAGGGGTATCGCTAGTAAGTGGTTTCAGTCATATTTAAATAATCGCCAACAGATCGTCGAACAAAAAAGTTCAGAAAATATCACAAACATATTTAAATATTACCACTCAGATCCTATGTTTTTGAAGTATGGCATTCCGCAGGGGTCCGTTCTAGGGCCACTACTTTTTCTCCTTTACGTAAATGACTTGCCATCTCCGATACCTGCATTTAAAACTGTACTATTCGCAGATGATACAAGTGTTTTGATGAGGGGTGAAAATGACACTGAACTTCGAAACTCAGTAGAGGAAGTAACAGGTCAGCTGTCCTTAATGGTTCAACAATAATGGATTCCTTATCAACACTAGTAAAACAGTGGCTCTTAACTTTCACACAGCTCAGAATAAAAGTATTAATTCTCCCTCCATAATCTTAAATGACCTTAAAATTGGTAACGCCTCTTCTACTAAATTCTTAGGCCTTTGGTTGCAGGATGACCTAAAATGGAACTCTCATACCACTAAACTTGCCAAGAAACTAAGCTCAAGTTATGCATTAAGAGTATTAAGACAATCGACTAGCTGGAGAACTGTTCTTAGTACTTATTTTGCTTATTGCTATTCGCTTATGAAATATGGAATCATATTTTGGGGAAATTCACCTGCTGCTCACCAAATCTTTATTATCCAGAAAAGAATAATTAGAACAATGAAAGGAACTACTAGATTGCATACATGTAAGCCTCTGTTTAAACAACTGAAAATTTTACCTTTGCCATGTATTTACATCTTTGAACTTCTATTATTTGTCAAACAAAGCTTAGGAAATGAGGATATGTTTGAGATGAATTCAAATATACATAACTACCAGACCAGACAAAAGAACAATCTTCATGTACATGCTGCAAATACAACACTATGTAAAAATGGTGTATTCCATGCAGCTATAACGCTGTATAATCATTTGCCAAATAATATTAAAAGTACAGCAAATTACATAAAGTTCAAAATAAAAACTAAAGAGTTCTTGCTGGAGCACTGCTTCTACTCAGTTAAAGAGTTTTTAGAATATCAATAGTTATGTATTCATAGGACTAAATGATGTAAGGTTATCCTTGTGTAGGCCTATATTATTATTGTGATAGTAAATTAGTATTAGTATAATTTGTGAATTGACGTTATACCCGATACCTAGTTGAGGCTATCGGCTACGCCAGCTGACATTAAGCCGTAGTTGAGATTTATGGGAAAAGTTGTAAAGATAGCGCTCAAATCGAGTCGAGAAGAATGTTAGGAAATGACGTAGAAGGCCAAGGATAAAGATGGCACTACCAGTCAAACAGATGGAATTATGGGAGGAATATTGAAGTATTATTAAGATCTATGTGGGACATAATATTATATCATCTCAGAAGAGACGAAATGTCAAGCAATATATATGGTGATAACTTGAAGAAAGACAGATAATCCCTTAAGTTATTGTATAACTTAATAGCCGAGATGATGGTGGTCGAGATTATACTTGTGACGCATGACCACAGAAGGTAGGGGAACATCACGTGACAGCGCGGAGTAGGAGCTGGTCAACGCAGTATAGAGACAGCAGTCGAGTTCAGCCAGCAGGGCTGAGTAGATCCCATGTTGCGCAGAGAGAACGGCAAAGTTGAGCGGTGTACAGCACTTGTTACGTGGAGTGAAAGCGACAGTATTACTTCAACAAGCGGAGAACGGAAAGTAGGTCAGTGAGTCGAGGCAAGCAAGGCGCGGTAGGCGGTGCGAGGACCGGTTGCGAGGCAAGCTGTACAGGCCGTGTAAACGAGAGAAGAACCGGGGTTAGAACAGTATTATTTCCACATCGTAGTTTCAGCAATGCTTTTTCAAATGTTAAGGAATGAACAGCATTATAATACGATTGAGAACTTTATTTCGAGCTGCATTTTTGTAACGCAGAACAGCACAGAGAAGCGGTACGGCGAGGCCGGCTTTAAGCGTCGATCCTTCTGGAACAGTGCAGTAGAGCCGAGCGTGCTGGTACTGACTTTTATACGCAGGCAACATTAAAGAAGCTGAACTTCATTTCGACATTCAGTTACAACGTTATGAGGTTGGACTTGTATTCAGTAATCGAATTGTGCAGGCAGATAGTTATCATATACTGCAATTGTGAACTTCAAATGAACTTAGATATTCAAATGACATTACAACTTATCAAAACTATGCATTTCATAACGGAATATTTAGAGCGACCATGGGGTCAAACCAACATTAACGCTTTTAGGCAAACGAAATGTTACGAGTACATGCACTTATGAACATTGGCACGTGCATTAATATAATTCTTTTTATGAATTATTATAAAATTTCAAGTACGAACATAGCTACAGGGTGTTTCAAAAAAATTCATACACTTTATTAAATAAAATTATTTTCTGCAAGTGAGATTCAGCCGCTGTGGAGATTGACTTTTATCACAAGCAAACCGAACATTGTATGGGACAGTGGCGTAACATAGAAGAAGAATATGGGGTACGCTACGTTTATGAACTTTAACGGAAGATTTTGGACAGTATCCGTTATGGATAACATGCAGTTCATCATGTCGGAGTAAGCGGAGACAGAGACGTGATGGCACCACAGAGCGATGGATTCAGTTCCTGAAGAAGAAGAGGTCCAACAGCTGATTCACTTGGGATATGAAGGCAATCGTTATTGCGTGGGTGATACGAGATTTACGTCGATCTTTCGAGAAATTTATTGCACACATGAGGATAATCGACGATCTTTGAAATATATTAACAGCTGATATGAGAAGGTACTGTAAGAGTGATGACTTTCTGATATGATTTTTTCATGAACACTGGGCATACTTGTATATATTTCTAGTAGGAGTTCTACGATTATTTAGACATGGCTTAGACATTATTTGCTCCAATTTTGCTAGAATATGGCGTTACCATATGATATGGCAGGCACCATTATACGAAATTCTCACCATTGGTTGGCTTTATTAAGCAGATGTTTGGTCTTTTAGACATTTTCAGTAAGGATAATTTTCTTGGATAATTATTTTTTTGTGGCGAGTATTTCGAACTCGTGATCTGCAATTGGATTATTTAAATTACTTCGTCAGTTCATTGCATACTAGCGAGTGTGTATTATTCATCAGTAGGGATTTTTTCCATTGGATTGTTTGGAGATATTAAGATGTTATTCACTCTAGTGAATGAATATCGCTTTTATGTGACAACTAGAGACTTGTTGATTCCAATCTGGTACATTCACTCATTAGACGACGAGATGGGGCCTTTCGCTTTAGGCGATTGCGTGGTGGTACACATCTTTACCCATCGTTCAGGGCATTATCATGATAGTCTGCGAGGCAAGGCCTTTCGTATTTATACGATTGCGTGGTGGTACACACCTAACTTGCCATTGAGGAACTCATTTCTATCATCCGAGTGTACTTGAGATTGTAAGAGGATCAAACAAGAAACTACTAGTCACATATCAGTCGAATTTTGTTAAATAAATTAAAAATAAATGTCAACAGGGTTACATTTTGTAATTCTTGTTTGCCAATCCAATATTTTGTTGCTATACTCTTTTGAGTACTTTCATTTAACAGCTGATACAGCTGATGCTTTTGATAATTTTTATGATTGAGTTTGATACCTTTGAGAAGGATTTAAAGTAATTGAATCTTGTAAGATGAATCATTAATGGTCAGATTTATTTTGAGGCAGATCAGTATTGCATATTTTGATGTGAGAGATTATAACACGTTAGTGTTTTTCTGTGAAGTGAATTATGAGAATTTTAAGAGAATTTATGCTATTAGAAAGCAAATTTTGAATTTGATTTCGATTACTGAGGTAATATTTTTCCTAATTGTTTAAGAAGTTGTCTAGATGTGATCAGATTAATTACAGTTATTGGAAATTGTGTGCGTTGATAGTTTGAAGCCAGTTATGTATTTTTGTAGATCATGCAACGTGATTAAGTGAAGTTTGTGATAGGCATTTTGTGGAAGTTGCCAAGTGGAAGTTGCAATATTGCTAATGTATTTTGAGGCAGACATGAGGTTGTCGAACCCAGTCTAGCATAATTTTGAGATTCATGCTGTGCGCTGAATATTTATGGAGTTAAGTGGAATAATTGTGATATTCAAATGTGGTATTTGATAAAGTGAGAGTAGATGATGAAGTTTTGGATAGTGAGATCCAACGTGATTTTGTGAAGGCAATAATATTTTTTGGCATGATAATTGAATACGAGATATAACTTGGAAGTGATAAAACTGTAAGACAACGTTCTATAACCCATATTAAACAATTTGTTAGGAAATTAAACAAATAAATAATGTTGATAATACAAGATTTTCTGATAATAATAATTAATGAAATAATAATCTGAAGTTTAAGCATATTAATGATCTGACCTAATGAAATAAAAATCAGAATGACTAGATGAAATAATAAAAATCTAAATAACCAGATGAATAAAATTTAAATAAATTGATAAATTAAATTTTGGAATAAATCAATGAATTAAATAAGTGGATGAATTAAAGATTGAATAAATAAGCTGATTTAAATAAATTAATAGATGATTAAATAGATGATGAATAACTGAATTAGGTGATAATTAATTAAAGAAGCTGATGATTAATAAATTGAAATGGATTTAATTAAATTTAATTGAGAGATATGATTTGAATGATTTGAAGAATTGCAACTTGAGTTGATGAATTAAACAATTTATATTGATGATTTAAGATGATTTAATCTGAAGGAGATGATGAAATGAGAGTGTATGAATAATTAGAGAGCATAAAGAATTGATGATTATAATATTCATTTAAATGATTTGATGATAATGAATTAATTATTCTGACATGAATATATTGAATTTTGGGATGAGAACTAATGTGAGAAATATTTAATTTTGATGATGATGATGATGATTATAACCAATGAGTAGTGGATTTTCTGTGATTCACAAACAAGCAATTATTAATGACAGTGTAAATTAATTATTCGATGTTTAGGAGCAATTTACTAACGTATTCAGCATTTGAATAATGCCATGCAAGCCATAAATTATGTGATATTTAAATATGTGATTAGAATATATGTGTTCAGACAGATTAATTATATTTTTTACATCCACATTCATGATGTTAATTTAAAGAGAAGTTAGGTCTCAGGTATCACGAATGTCAGTGACGCAAAGACATAGTGCTACGGTGATCCTGAGAACCCAAGTGAACTTTAGAAATTTTTCCTATTTTATGTGAATAAAATACACTTTGAGTAGAATAGAGATGGTTCGATTTTCTGGACAATGACAATTTAACGTTGGCATTCGACCATGCTCTCAGGTAGGATGAGTGTTTAATATGTCTGTCTGACTATCAAAGTTGAATAAATTTGTTTTTATCTTAGTTGTGATCTGATGATGATGTGATTTTCCTATTTCTTTCCTTGTCTTAATTAAGGCTTAACCAGGAAGGATGTGGTTTGCTAGGGATTCAGTTGGTGGCGCCCATTTATATTTGTATTTTTTTAATTAAATTTAAGCCCGTAACGACCCTGGAGATACTTTATCTCGTGTTACCCTCTGCTTTTGTGATATCTCAACTGAATTTCCGACACATTCCTTATTTGACTTCATGTTCATTTAACTCCGCTCTGTCCTGGAAATCCAGGAATGCGATGTAATAGCAGATGGGTCATCGCATCCCCAGGACGAACGGGTACAACGTGTCCTATATCATTGTACAATGTACATTATATGATTGAATGGATGAATAAAAAATAGAATACAATATTACAAAGATGAACTAGACTGCCTTAAAAGTCACAGTTTCTGTGTCGTAAGTGACCACCTTGAGCACAACACTTCAACAGTACATGCCTTCCAAGTTCAGTTAGTTAAATACATTAAAGAACACCACCCGTCCATTAAAAAACATTTATTTTTCTGACGGGGCTTCATGTCAGTATAAAAACAAAACAAAATTTGTTAACATATGCTACCACCAAGAAGACTTTGGTATGAATGTAGAGTGGCATTTTTTTGCATCATGCCATGGAAAGAATGTGTGTGACGGTGTCGGTGGTACAACAAAGCGAACTGTCACAAAAGCAAGTCTTCAGCGAGCATATGAAAACCAGATTCTGACTCCTCAACAAATGTTTGAATTCTGTGAAGAAAAGATCAAAGGTATTACTTGTCAGAGGAAGTCCAAGAAATGTATGTCAATGTCTTGGAGGAAAGGTTCAACACCTGCAAAAAGATAAAAGGTATTCGATCTTTTCATTGTTTTATACCACAGTCAGACAACCTGCTGAAGTGTCAGTTAACATCAACATCTCCGGACAGTGTACTCCACAAACTGGCAAAGCTGTGCTACTGGCAATTCAAAATAAAGACATAGTGGCTTGTGTCTATGATGGTCAGTGGTGGATTGCAGAAGTCGACAATGTTGATAACCAAAACCAAGATTTGCAAGTCATATTTTATCACCCTCCAGGACCAAGAACTTCATTCAAAAAGAAATGAAAAAGATCAAGTTTGGATGCCAGTTAAAAAAGTACTAAGGAAGCTGTCTCCTCTGGAGTTTACTACTGTGACTGGGCGAACATTTAACTTAACTCCCAAAGTGTGTGAAGAAATCTCCCAGATATTCAACGAGCTACTAAGTAAATTAAAAATAAATGTCAGTTTAGCTACAGTAAAACTCTGTTAGAAGTTTTTCAAGGGACCATTAAAAAAAAACTGCTTAACAGGGAAACTTCTTAAAAGGGTAGTGGTCTGAAATGCATGTGAAACGCACACATTTTTGTTGTTTGTGAAGGATCCTACAATATATTGTACATAGGCCTATATAAAAGCCAGAAAAAGAGAAACCCCAATATTAAAATCTGACTATCAGACCAGAGATTAAGAGAAATTAATTGGCATAACCATCACAATTCACATTAATAGAATTAATTTCAGTAACTGTTTGAGCACACACCATATATTTCAGCAAACAATTATAGACAAATTTTAGAATGTAAATAAACAACAACTAAGACTGAATTGAAAACACTTTTTTGTCCGTCCTGAAAAATTTGGCTTTTTGTGGCTTGCGTCAATTGACCTGTACACCATCAAAAATGCTGTATTTCTCACCACAAAAATATAGGCCTCTACTTTGAAAAGAAGTTGTCCAGTGTAGATTGTTTGAGCTTTTTACTGCTTTCTATTTCTATAAATCTCTCCATTTCCCACACGGCTTTCCATGTGCTGTGAGGCACTCCAGCAGCACCTTCTATGAATTTCCGTAGTTTTCCAAGATGGACACTTGCCTCACTACAAGAAGGCCTTGGAGAATTCTCCTCTTTTTCTCCTTCTTAATCTTCTTCTTCATCCTCATTTCCTGCCTGAATGTCCTTGCATATGTCGTCAATGGTCTGCTCCTCGCAAGTTATTACCAGATCATCAACAGCAGTGAAGTCGCTGAAACTGCTGGTTATCTCCATCTTCTCCTGCACGGTTTTCCACCACCCTGGCTCTTCATCGCAGACTTCCACACAAATGCTGCTATTAGTAACATCATCAAAACCAGCTTTCTTGAAGCAATTTTCAATGGTGGTCGACTCCATCGAATCCCAAGATAAGGCAATTAAATGCATGGAGTCCAAAAGAGATGGCCTGTAGAGTGGTTCACCTGCTTCCATGCGTAACAGCATACGACACACTACTGCTTTTCGGTACCTCTGCTTCAGAACCTTAATCGCCCCCTGGTCCATGGGCTGCAGTACCGATGTAGTGTTTGGTGGAAAAAATTAAATTTTAATGTTTCTTAAATGAGGCCACTGTTTGGGATGAGCAGGGCAGTGGTCCATAAACACCACAATCTTAGTGTTTTGGCATCTAGTGCTTCAATGTACTCTTCAAATAAGGAGCTTGTCATCCATGCTGATTTATTGCTTCTGTAAGTACATGGCAAAGTTTTTGAAACACCGGGGCTTTCTCGATTTTCCTTTGATCAGTAGTGGTAGCTTTTCCGTCCCATCCATATTCGCACCAACTAGCACCGTCGCTCGCATTTTACTTAATTTGCCTCCTAGGCAAGATTCTCCCTTCAAAACCAAAGATTTATCCGGAACAACCTGATAAAAAAAAGTCCGAATTCGTCAACATTAAAAACGTCACAATGTTTGTAATTACTGATTTTTGCCGGCAGCAGTGTTTCCTTCCACGCTTCAGTTTCCTCTGTACTTACACTCGCAGCTTCGCCACTAATAGTCTTGTAAACTATGCCAGCCCGATTTTTAAAGCGATCCAGCCACCCATTCGACGCAGTAAAAGGCACTTGTAATCGACATGCAATTTCTTTGGCTATCTCCTTCACGATAATCCCGCTCAAAGGAATGTTTAAACTTCACTGCTGTTTAAACCACACGAGCAGAGCTTGTTCTACGTCTTCGTATTTCCCGCTTTTAATCTTCTTGCAGCTTGCCGAAGTATTCCCGGCAGAAGCCAAGATCCCTTCTTTCTTTGCTATGATACCGTTCAAAGTAGACGGCGGCATTCCGAGCTCCTTCGCAAGAGCAACACGTGAAAGAGTCGACGACTCTACTTTTCTTATAATGTCCACTTTATCTTTAATAGAAAGTGCCTTTCTTTTGATGTCTTTCATCTGAGAACCACTCATTTTCACAATGATTTGAAAACTTTACTTCACTGACGACTCAATTCTCGTAATCTCAATAATGTTATGCTACGTCTGGCAATGCTTGGCTAACAAGTTAGATCACACAGAACTGCGATAAAAGCCACGAACAAAGAATATAGGAGGCCACGAATGAAAGCATGATGCTGTATATTGTAGTCGGTCTTGAGCGGGTGTCGTCATAGCGTGACGTCATTCAGCCTTGAAATGCTCGCCTGGTCAGTGACCCGAGAACACTCGGAACGGCTGTATTCTTTCATTCGGAACTCTGGGCCCGGTCAGAGACCCACGAACACTCGGAACTCTTGTATTCTTTAATTCGGAACACCGGATGTATCTTCCGCGGAGATTGGCGAGTTTTGATTCTAAGTCAGTTGTCTCTCAGTGAACGTCTTATACTCTAAGGGAATACAACATCTGAACTATTTAACTGGGAAAACCTCTTATGCACGAACACTTTATACGGGAAAGATATACATGTATCTTATGGGACGAATCACGGGACCGAGAATATCGGACGTCTTAAGCGGAAAAACGTTTTATGCGGGAACTTCTTAACCGAGTTTTACTGTATTTATAAACCTATAAATGTTGTTAAATTTCTTTTAAAAAGGTTTAAACTTAAGAATTGACATTCAAAGTCTTGATTGTTTTTTATTTTACATTTTGTATACTTGATTAGTTCGTTTAAACGACACATACACATCATTGCACAACTGTAAATAAGAGTGGTCTAGCCAATTTTTTACTTCAAATTCTTTATTTAATTAGTTCTAACAATTAAATACAAATTCATTACTATGCAACTTGTGTATTTTATTCACACTACATTTTGTGCCTCAAAAGTAGAGTAATTGCGAACGTAATTTTACTTTTTTTTTTTAACTGACTTCCAATTAAATCTCAAACTTGAAATTTATACTGAAGTTTACTACTGTAAAGATCTTTAAAATGTGAAATTTTCAGATTTTTATCTGGTCCCCCAACCAAAATATTGCAGGTCAAAAATTGATTTTTTTTTTCAAAAATCAGTTTTTTAAAAGCCTGTAACTTTTTAAGGGGTAACTTCTCACCACTGAAACTTTATAAACAATTACACTACTATGAAGTGTAGAAGCACAAAAAAATGTTAGGGATGAGAAACTGTCCTTTCTTAAAAAAAATATTGATTGAAAATTCAGATTTTTGAATTTTAAAACAAAAATTTTGATTAATTAAAAATCTGTAAAAAGACACATGAACCCTAGTGATAATGAGTTCAATGTGTAGGCCAAAATGTACTGAATTCAATGCTTTTTATTTGATAGGCCTAGAGCTACCCATTGCCGAGATATTAAAAAAAAACGCAGATGCTTACAAACACATAAAAAACACGATCTGCCTATAACAAAATGGCTGCCATTTAAAATGGTAATTCAAAAAAAGTTTAAAAAGAAATGTTTTTAAGCTCACTACAAGATAAGGAACAAACCCAGCAAGTATCAAATTTTTCTGAGATGGTCAAGCAACTAGTGCTGGACCACTTGGCCTGGATTGACCCTTCAGCTAAATGTGGAGGGTCGTCGACCTCGAGGGCGACCTCAAACACGCTAGTTGGATAGGGTGAGAGATGACATGCGGCTCGCTAAACTCCGCCCCCCCGGGACGCTATGGATCGATGGAAGTGGAGGAAACATTGCAGGAAGGCAGACCCCACATAAATGGGAAAATGCAAAGATGATGATGAATACAGTAGTTATATATTAACATTTATCGACAGTCTTATCTCTTCAAGACTAAAAGTGATGAATTTAGTATGTGCAAACTTAATGGCGAAAATTAGATTCCCACGATTTTTTCGGTGATCAGCCTACATTGTGAAGATCCCGTAAACGACTTTAGGGCTTCCAGTCTAAGTAAGCAAAGGCGTATTTGGAAATTAATCCCAGGGAAGCATATCAAAACACTATGCCTCCATCAGTGTATTAAAATTTGCTTCTGAACTGCAAGAATTTAAATATCAGATAACATTGCTAAAATAATTTTTGGAGCTTAAATACGAATTGGAATGCTAAACTTAACCGACACACTACAACGTGATGGTTTGTCATTTTCTGGGCTGCTAACTTAAAGGCAGGACAGTTAACCTTTTCACTGCTAATATTGTGAGAGACTATCAAACCCCTCCATGCTGAATACAATTTTTAAAGTATATTATTCAGATGAAGTTGCCGACGAGATATCTCGGGCGCAGCAAGGATGTGACGTTCTACCGCACCCGAGATATCTCGGGCGTAGCAGTGTAAAGGTTAAGCTACACAACCTGCAATCTTTCTGAATCCACTGCTTGCACATATTTTGACATACATAAGAACATACATGTGGTTATTTTGTATTTAACTTTAGACGTTCAATAACAGGCCATTAATGTCTTGTAAAGTACACTCCTGTTTGCAGAAAGTGAAACACCAAGAACAAGAGATGTGACCACATTGCACTTTATTACCACAGATTAGGGACATGACAATACATTAATGATTAGAAGTACAATCCGGTACATGCACGTTGACTATCGATCTTCAGTACGGCGTCGCGCCACCACGTGCTGCACCCAGAGCCGCTAGAAGTCTCAGCATGGTATCATATAGGGCTTGAATACGCTGCTGGGGAATACCGTCCAACGCGGTTTGTAGGCACGTCCATAAAGCATCAACAGTGGCGGCAGGTGGACCTGAACGAACAAGTTGCCGACCGACCATATCCCAGACATGTTCGATGGGCGAACGGGCAGGCCAGGGAAGCAGAGGTATCCGTCGTTCTGCGGAGAAGGCTTGCACATTCCTCGCCACATGCGGGCGGGCATTGTCCTGCTGAAATATGGCCTGCAAGAGGGTCAGTGCCGCGGGCTGTAAAAGTTCCTTGATGTAGCGGTCACTGTTCAGATTGCCCGCAAGACATACGAGGCGCGATCGTCTGTTATTGGCAATTGCGCCCCAAACCATTACACCTGGTGTTTGTCCACTATGCCGCTCCACTATACAGTCTGCCTGATTGCGTTCTCCACGGCTGCGTCGAACGCTGTAGGACAGGTTGAAGCAGGACTCGTCCGAAAACACTACATTTTGCCACTCAGCCTGCCAGTGTCAGCGTGCACGTGCTCATTATAGTCGGAGGCATCGGTGGTTCCCAGTCAATGGAAGCCGACGCGTCGTCCTGTACCCTGTCGTCGCTGTGTACGGCCCTCCTCTCCACTGGATCAACATATGCCTTTCTGTTGACGCAGCGTGCCCTGTACGAGCCCCAATGTCCCGAAACGACAGACCCGCTTCCCGGAGCCCAAGCATTCTGCCCCGTTCAACCGCACTCTCATGCTGAGAGTCCACCCTGTGATGTCGGCGAGGCATCGTTGCACTTGCTTAACACGTTTCCACCTGGTATGACAGCCCCACGCTGACAGAGCTGTGCGGAACACTGACCTGTCCGGCCCATGACAGAGGGCACTGGTGGGCCAATGAGCACGCCATCTCTCTGCGATTTCAATCACTTAGTATGGTACCGCAGGCCTACACGACCCCTGTTCTGGAAGTGTCACAGACCATTTCTTCTGGGTGTTTCACTTTCTACAAACAGTTCTGTGATCACCGTTCAGTCAAAACACTTAATTGCAGCAGCTCTTCAGCTGAATGATTAGGGCAGGATTCAGGCTCGAACCTAGGGGCATGATTCTTCAAGAGCACCTATTTCTAAGTACTGTACTTGGAACCTCATGGCAATAGTTTTTTTAACAATCTTCATATTTGTGCAGGTGTTTTCTATTGGAATGAGAGGTCATGTCACAGAGGCCGTAGTACTGCACAGTGAATACCCTTTCACTAGTATTTCCTCCTCTTCCAACATGCAGTTCAGGGAATTAATTTTTGGGGATTGCTCATTAGCCCACTATACTTACTGTGCGTTTTAACTCAGGCGACAACCAATGTCTGAAGTAAATCTTTCATTTTTAATTAATTAGGGGCAGGATTGGGGAGGAAGAGAGAGTAATTCTTGACAATGGTGCAATGCCAGCCTTTGGCTACACCATAGTTAAAATGGTAAACCATGAAAATTAAACTAGAGTGATGGTGGAATTCGAATCCACTTGTTTCCCCAAGTCCATAGATAGCTGCTACCGTTCGAAGCTAGGGGCGTGGTGGCGCAGCGGTCAAGCTGTATGCCTCTCACCAAGGCGGACCGGGTTCGATTCCCGCTCAATGCATGTGAGATTTTCGATGTGAAATGCCATGTCCTGTGGTTCGGATTCCACGTAAAACGGAGGTCCCGTGGCTTATGATCGCGAGATTAACGGTCACGTTAAACTACAAGCTTCCTTTTTCCGTTCGAAGCTAAATACTGTGGAGGTAGCTTGCCACGGTGGGTGAGTGGTTATAGTGTCGGACTACCAACCCCAAGATTGCAGGTTCGCCCCTGGCCATGGTAAGTGATTTTTGAAGGCGACAAAAATCACGATACTCATGTCATACGTTGTTGGCATGTCAAAGAACCCATTTGAATTCAGTAGGCCGTGTTCAATGGCAAAATTAATCTCGGGATTTTCCGCCAACACAAAGTTCCTCCATTCTCTACTTGAAAGCGCTGTAGTGTCAAGGAGTTTAGATATCTAACCTCCTTGACTTTCATAGCGTTCAAAGGAATGACGAAATTCGACATGCAAGCTACCCTCTGGGTGTCAATTAACAAAGCTTGCACCAGGCACCCGAGGCCATACGATATTATTGTTATTACTGTGGAGGTGATGAAATTACACATACCGTACCATAGGTTATATTAAGCAAAGTGAACATTTTCTCAAATTTTGCATACGGTAAACGAGCACATTGCCTTAAGCACTGAGGGTTGGCAGAACTCTAATTCTGATACTGTACATCTTAACAAACAGCTCTGGTTTACAGAGTTGCCTCATCACCGTCATCAGGACAAATTTAGATATCTCGAAAGAAAAAAGAAAAGAAAAAACAACCACAATACCATAGTAAATGTAATACAAATAGGTATTCCCTAGCTTTACTCTGGTATAATTCTCTTTAATAAAAATAATACAGTATCACAGGCTTAGTTATTATATAAAACTGGTACACATTTGTGTACGTGGGACCACAAAAACTCTTTTAAACTCCCTGTTTTCACTGTACACTTTATTGTGCAATAAAATATAATACCATCGCTTCTACTTATGCCCCAACTTTCCCATACGATGGCACAATGGTCAAGCTGCTTATCTCTCACAAAGGCAGTCCGGGTCGGGGATGAGATGTGTATAATTCTTATATGACAGGTGGTTTTTATAGTCTCTATTATTATGTATTCAACACTCTAAAACTGTCAGAAATTGTATTTACAACATGTGTGCACTAATTATGGGTCCCTAACCCATACTCCAGTGGCGAAAGCGCTCAGCTCCGTGTTTTTTCCAGCCTTACCTTGCTAAATTGTCATGATTGGTGACATCTTGGTAAACTCGTCAAGAGCAGCAGTCTGCTTATGTGACCCTGAGTCGGCCATGGAGCGATTGAATTGGAGAATCGTGCACTAAGCTATAGACGACATGATCCCCGGCAGTTTGCTTATATAAGCACGAATGTATCTTTCTCTTCCTATTTCTCGACTCCATACAACTTGTCTTGTGTTGCAGAATATTCCGGCGCATGGATCATGACGGCGACAATACTCTCAGCCTAAAAGAGTTCACTGATGGAATGAATGACACTGGGATGAACCTTGATAGGGATGAGGTCCAAGAACTGTTCAAAACCTTCGATCAGGATGGCAGTGGAAGCTTAAGTATGGACGATTTTCTCCATGCTATTCGGGTGAGTACTCCCAGGCATATCAGTAATTTGCTCGGTCGCCGTTCGCGGGGGACGACGACACACACGTCCTTAATAACTACCGATACCATGTCTTGCTATGTTGCGCGTACTTGTGACACTCACGGTTCTTTCTCGCCCTCGTATTATAGCTTACGTTGTTTTGTTCTTGTGAAGGTTTTCATGTAGCCACTATTTACTCCGGTGATCCAGTGACAATGTGATGTTCTCTGAACTGCGGCATTCGTGATGAATGAGGTACATCAGTTTTACCACGCAATTGAATACAGTTTTCTTTGATATCAACCAGTCTTTTACCCCCCCCCCCCCCCCTCCCTAATGAAAAAGGACAACACCCATAACAATTATCCGCCAGCCGCCATTGCTATACTTGCAGATTAGTAATTGGCCATGTACAGAAGTGGATCAAGTAACATAATATTAATTAAACTACAGGGTCATTATCTTGGTGCGCCCCGAAAATCGCAACAAACTATGGCGTCATTTGGCTGGTCAGGTACTGTACCCGATACCTAGTTTAGGCTATCGGCTACGCCAGCAGACATTAAGCCGTAGTTGAGGTTTTGGGAAGAGTTAAGAAAAGATAGCGCACAGATCGAGTCAAGAGGAATGTCAGGATGACGTAGTAGGTCTAGGATCAAGAAGGCACTGACATCTGTAAGAAGATGGAATTATGGATAGAATTATGAAGCTTTATTAAGATTTATATGGAATATGGTATTTAAACATCTTAGAAGAGAAGATATAACATGCATTATATGAGTCGTCTCGTATCAAAACCGGCCAAGTCACAAAATTTACGAAATTGAGTCAAGGTTATCAATTTGAAGAAGTAGTATGGCACTATCACGCGAAACAAGAATATGCTTCAAAATCGTCCATGTCTTCATGTTACAGAGCACTGAATTCTTGGTCGTGCAACAAAATGGGCCAAGTCATGCAGGCAGTGCTTTCAAAACCGGCCATGTCAAAGAACGAATAGCAATCTTCATGTCGCAGCATTATTGTTTGGATTATGCAAGAATGTGATAATATCAGTAGGCAACATTGTTCCTTATATTGTATACTCTTAAAAGTCATAATAATTTGTATTTTGTTCGCTTGCAACACTGACTTCCGTATTCGCGGGCTTCTTACCGCATTGGCGCGAAAGCAATCTTATATCCTGTGTGCTCGTATTTTGTCATTATTGTGTAGTGTAACGTGTATATTGTTCCTATTTCAATAATAATTATTCTATTAACATAAGTGACTCATTTTCTTTTACTGTGTTCAAGATCTAATTGAACTACTAACTTTTATTGATTTAATACCTATTTTGTATTCTCCTCAGCTTTCTGATGTTCATCTTCATATATTACTATCCAATTTAAGCAGAATGCTTTCGTTTTTATTGCAATAAAGACAGGTAATTACAATGTCAATTTATTTTAATTTAATTGTCTTTTTTCACTGGAGTTTGGAATTTTAAAAGAGAAATTTTACAAGAAAAGACTAAAATTATACAAAATTGCAACAAAAACGGCCAAGTCAAAATTAATATTAGCAAAAAAGATGGGTTAATTATGAATCAGATTTCTCAAAATAGCAGAACTTAAATATTAAACCATTACGGATATAACTATGCAATAAAATCTTTTGTGACCATCATTGCTTTGTCTCTAGAGGTTTTTCATCCATACTGAAAAATATGCCTTCAGTGACTTGGCCGGTTTTGATACTAGACGACTCATATGTGGTAATAATTTTAAGGAAGTTAGATAACCCTTAAGTTATTTTATAATTTAATAGCCGAGATGATGAGGGTTCGAGACTATAATTGTGACGCGAGAGCATAGTGGTGGGGTGAACGCCACGTGTCTGCGCCAGGCAGATAAGAGTGAAGACAGTGCGGACACATTCAGTGGAGCTCTGTCAGCCGAGCAAGCAGGGACGAGCTCAGTAGCGCAAGCCAAACGCATGGTGAAGGTCACGTAGCGAACCGAAACTGTCACGGCAAAGTGTAGGCGACAGTTTCAACATCGCCGAGCAGCGAACGACAAGCAGGTCATTGATCCAGGCGGACTTGCCGAGCAAGCAAGCATAGACGGCCGGGATATGTTAGGACAGCATTGCAAGTAGTTGGAGACTTGATTACAAGCTACATTTCAACGCAGAACAGAACAGTAGAGCGACATGACGAAGTCAGCTTTAGGCGGAGATGATTATATACGCAAGCATTATAACAGAAGCTGAACTTCATTGCTACATTGTGTTAGAAAGTTTATTCGGCAGTTGAATTATAAAAGCAGATTGTTACGGGATACTGCAACTTTGAACTTCGAAGGAACATAGTTTTTCTGAATAACATTATGACTATGCATTTCATAACGCGTTCCAAGTAACATTAACAATTTCAAGCAAACGGAATGTTGTAAGCATATGCACTGATTAACATTAGCTCGTGCATTAATGCATTTATTTCTTATGCAGTTCGATAAATTACCGAGTATGAACACAACTACAGGGTGTTTCATAAACTTAGACACTCTCGTATAAAATTTTATTTTACGAAAGTGAGACTTATCAGTTATTGGAGATTGAACTTTCGACACTCAAACTGAACATTTAATGGAACAGTGGCGTAACGTAGAAGAGGAATAGGGGGTCCGCTGTTTCCATGAACTTTTTCGAGAGGATTTAGACAATATCCGCTATGGATAATCAGAAGTTCATCATGTCAGAGTAAACGCAGACAGAGACACGATGGCACCGCAGAGCGATGGATTCGATTCCTGACGAGAGGAGGTCCACCAGCTGATTCACTTGGGATTTCGAAGGCAATCGTCATTTCATGGATGGAATGATATTCACGCCGATCTTTCGAGAAATTCATTATATAGGGAAAATTGACGATCTTGGAAATTTAATAACAGCTGATTATGAAAAGGTACTGTAAGAGTTATAACTACCTGATACGATTATTTTCATGAATACTGGGCACACATGTATATTTTTCTAATAGGAGTGATACGATTATTTAGACATGGTTTGACTTTATATGCTTCGAATTTGCTAGAATATGGCGTGACCATATGATATGGCAGGCATCATTATACGAAATTCTCACCATTGGTTGGCTTTATTAAGCAGATGTTTGGTCTTTTAGACAATTTTTCCAGCAAGGATATTTTTCATGAATAGTTTTTTTTGTGTAACGAGTATTTCTAACTCGTGATCTGCAATTGATTATCTAAAATTACTTCGTCAGTTCATTGCATACTAGCGAGTGTGTATTATTCATCAGTAGGGATTTTTTTCCATTGGATTGTTTGGAGATATTAAGAAGTTATTCACTTTAGTGAATGAATATCGCTTTTATATGACAACTAGAAACTTGTTGATTCCTATCTGGTACATTCACTCATATAGTCTACGAGATGGGGTCTTTCGTATTTATACGATTGTATGGTGGCTACTCATCTTACCCATCGTTTAGGGCACTATCATCTTAGTCGACGGGGCGAGGTCTTTCGTATTTATACGACTGTACGGTGGTTACGCATCTTACTTGCCATAGAGGGACTCATTTTTATCATCCGAGTGTACATGAGATTGTAAGTGAATCAAACAAGGAACTACTAGTCACATATCAGTCGAAATTTTGTTAAATAAAGTAACGATAAATGTCAGCAGGATTGCGTTTAGTAATTCTTGTTTGCCAATCCAATATTTTGTTGCTATACTCTTTTGAGAGTAATTTCAGTTTAACAGCTGGTACAGCTGATGTTTTTGATGATTTTTATAATTGTGTTTGATACCTTTGAGAAGGATTTAAAGTAATTGAATCTTGTAAGATGAATCATTAATGGTCAGATTTATTATAAGGCAGATCAGTATTGCAGATTTTGATATGAGAGATTGTAGCACATTGGTGTTTTTCTGTGATGTGAATTATGAGAATTGTAAGAGAATTTATGCTATTTGAAAGCAGATCTTGAATTACTGAGGTAATATTTTTCCAATTGTTTAAGAAGTTGTCTAGATGTGATCAGATTTAATTACAGTTATTGGAGATTGTGTGCGTTGATAATTTGAAGCCAGTTATATATTTTTTCTAGATCATGGTTAAGTGGAGTTTGTGATAGGCATTTTGTAGAAGTTGCCATGTGATATTAGCAACGTTGATAATGTATTTTTGAAGCAGACATAAGGTCGTCGTACCCAGTCTAGCGTAATTGTTGAGATTCATGCTGTATGTGCTGAATATTTATGGAGTTTTTGTGGAATAATTGTTGTATTCAAATGTGATATTTGAAGAATTGAGGAAATATGTCGTTGTGGATAGTTAGATCCAACGTGATGTCGTGAAGGCAATAATATTTTTTGGCATGATAAATTAAATACGAGATATAACTTGGAAGTGATAAAACTGTAAGACAACGTTCTATAAACCATATTAAACAATTTGTTAGGAAATTAAACAAACAAATAAATAAAGTTGATAATACAAGATTTTCTGAGAATAATAATTAATGAAATAATAATCTGAAATTTAAGCATATTAACGATCTGACCTAATGAAATAAAAATCAGAATGACTAGATGAAATAATGAAAATCTAAATAACCAGAAGATTGAAATTTAAATAAGTTGATAAATTAAATTTTGGAATAAATCAATGAATTAAATAGATGGATGAATTAAAGATTGGATAAATTAAACTGATTGAAATAAATTAATAGATGATTGTAATGATGATGAATGACTGAATTAGAAGGTAATAATTAACTAAAGAAGCTGATGATTAATGAATTTATATGGAATTAAATAAATTTAATTGAGATATAATTTGAGGAATTGCAACTTGAATTGAGGATTTAAATGATGTAATGGTGATGAATTAATGATTCTGACAGGAATATGTAGAATTTTGAGATGAGAATTAATGTGAGAAATATTTAATGATGATGATGATAACGATGACCAATGAGCATTGAATTTTCTGTAATTCACAGATAAGTAATTATGAATGACAATGTAAATAGTGTAAATTAATTATTCGATGTTTAGGAGCATTTGACTAACATGTTCAACATTTAAATTATGCCATGCAAGCCATAAATTACGTGATGTTTAATATATGTGATTATAATATGTGTATGTTTAGACAGATTAATAACTTTTTCAAATCCACATTTATGATGTTAAATTAAAGAGAAATTAGGTCTCAGGTTTCACAAATGTCAGTGACGAAAGACATAGTGCTACAGTGATCCTGAGAACCCAAGAGAACTTTAGAGATTTTTCTGTTTTATGTGGATGAAATATTTTTGATTAGAAAAGAGATGGTTCGATTTTTGGACAATGACAATTTAACGTTGGCATTCGACCATACTCTCCGGTAGGAGGTTTATTTAAAATGTCTGTCTGACTATCAAAGTGAAATAAATTTGTTTTTATCTTAGTTGTGATCTGATGATGGTGTGATTTTCCTTTTTCTTTCCTTGTCTTGAGTAAGGCTTAACCGGAAAGGAAGTGGTTTGCTAGGAATTCAGTTGATGGCGCCCATTTATATTTGCATTATTTTTATTAAACTTAAGCCCGTAACGACCCTAGAGATACTTTGTCTCGTGTTACCCACTGCTTTTTCGATAACTCAGCTGAATTTCCGACACATTCCTTATTTGACTAGAGGTTCATTGAACTCCGCTCTGTCCTGGAACTCCAGGAATGCGATGTTATAGCAGATGGGTCATCGCATCCCCAGGACGAACGGGTACAGTACGGAGCAAGTGGACCTCGCAATACCCCGCTCCGCTGACTCTTATCATTAGTTCACACCTGTTTTGTCATTAATATGGATGTGTATCAGCAAAGCTTAGATGTTAGTTTGCACGTTTAGTGAGTATTGTGATTACTGTGATTGTTGGTCATGCCTAGACACCAATTCTCATTGCACGAACATGTGTATATCCATAATTCGTATATGAAAAGCAGAAAGTCTTGTTCTGAAACAAGATGAAATTTTCAAATCAAGTTTCCAGGAAGACCTGTGCCTAATGCCAGTATAATTAGGAGGCTCGCTTAACGATTCAAGAAAACGGGCTCCGTAAATAATAAGCATTTTAACAGACAACGCTGTGTTCTTACAGAACGGGGACACCGAGAGCCCGCTGATGAGCCAGCTTGGTGTCCTAGGCGAAACGCCACACAAAGACACGGCACAAACCTAGAAGAATTGCTGAGTTTTAATTCACCGGCCGTGAAAACCAATATACCACCTTTTTAGATGAGATTGTTGTCCATTCTTTCATCAGAAGATGTCAGGTGTGTGTTACAAGAGAGGAAGGACATTTTCGGCATAGACTATGAGCACTGTAACTACATATTATTGAACATGGTTGGTAAAAGTGTTCAAGTGTGCGCCAACCACCGACTAAACAGTGTACGCATGGTTGACTACTTCTGCATGGGGATAGCTTAGTCCTCGGTTATTGGCATTTTTTAGGCTGGCGTGATCACTCTGGCCTGCCTCATCGCAAAGAAAGACTTTGCAATAATTGCAATCATATCGCTTTAAAAAAAACATACGAGCAACAACCACTGATATAGTGTAAGAGAGGCCAATACTCATCTTGTGGGACTTCTACATCACTATCATCAGCAACACAAGCATCAAAGCACTTATGTTACATTTCTTGTCTTCTTCAAAATACTCGCTCACTGCAGCATCGAGGTCCAGGATGCTCTGAAGGCGCAATTCATTCTCCACCTCAAACGCTTGCCTCAGGGAAATATTGTACTGGCTCCCTGCCAGTTGGCGATATTTTTCAAATCGAGCTTCTAGTTTATCTGTCTGTTTTTGCCAGGTAGGAAGAAGCTATGGCCTTTCTCAGAGAGACAAAATTGTGCCATTTCAATCATGCTCTTGGTAGAAAGGGTAATTGCAGTATGAGTTTCCTTGCTCAGCTTTCCAGGTGAGTAAATTGTTTTCCACCTATGTAGCCGACACTATTTCCTGGAGGCACTCGATATGAGACGAGTTGGTCGTTATTGGTTCCTGAAGAGGATTCCTAAGGTATTTAACTTGCGATACAATCATTTTATCACCATGCATTACATTAATTACTTTTCTTCTTCTTCCTAGCATTAATTCCTTGCGGGGTCTGCTATTTTGCTACATTCCTCTACTTCTTTCTGTCGTTGACATCTTCTGGTGTTAGACCAACAGCGTGCATGTCAGCCCTGATGTTGTCAGTCCACCGCTTTGCAGGTCTTCCACATGGTCTTGTTCCACCTGGGTTGATGTGGAGTGCCGTTTTTGCAACAGTTGTTCTGTCTTCTCATGACGTGACCGTACCAGCGTAGACGAGCCTCCCTCACCTTCTCGACAATTGGTGCAACACCAAATCTTCGCCGGACGTCTGTGTTCCTTGCGTGGTCAAATTGGGTCAGCCCCATCGACCATCGGAGCATCTTCATTTCCATTGTATGCAAAATTTGCTCATGTTAGTCATAGGCCACATTCAGCCTCATAGATTGCTGCTGGGCGTACCACACTTATTTTGCCTTGAAATGCAGAGGCATGTTTTTATCACAGAGAACTCCAGTGACTTGTCTCCACTTGAGCCAGGCTGCGTTTACCCTCATCCGAGTATCAGTGTAATATGTTCACAACGTCAAACTATTACTTGTTATTTATATATTTAGATTTATTATTATTCGTACTTAATTGATAGAATTCTTTATTATTATTAAGTTTGGATTTAAGGCTAACTGAGCCATGGAGATGTTTTATTACGTACGATAACTCCAATTATTTTCGTTATTCGAATCAAAGGGATTCAACATATTTCAGTTTATTCTACAGTATGTTAACTTGCGAGGTGAAGTCGTGAGACCCTTTCCTTATTTTCTTAAGACAGATTTTAAAACCCTGGCGAGTGCAATTTTTCTGAGTGACACGCACAGCGGGGGCCCTCCGGAAATAAGCGAACAATGGACAGCCTGCTACTACAGTTTTCAAGAGATTAGTGTCAAAGAGGGTATCGAACAATGACCACCGTCTATAGTTTGGGACTTGTTTGTGCATATGACATATGACTTAGTCTTTCCATGCAATAACGACAATGGTTGTGTTTTTGGCTTCTCGAGGTGTGCCTGTACCAACTGAAGAGGATTTTAACTCGTGTTTTCTAAGAAGGACCCGGGGTCTACTGGAACGTATCTCCGAGACAGAAGACCATAGCAACGTTATTTTGATTCGTCGAGGAAGGTTTATTTTCTGCAGGAGTGGGGAGAAAGACGGATGGCACTGGAAGGCTGGCGCGGTTAAGGAAAGAGTCACTGACTACTGTGAATCTTATTCGGAATGAAGTAATTCATTCAGACCGTCTATAGTTTGGGACTTTATTGTGCATATAAGACATATGACTTCATCTTTCCATGCAATAACGACAATGGTTGTGTGTTTGGCCAAAGTCGGTAACGTGATTTATGGAGTTAGCACTTCATCACTGATCAAGCTAGCAGCTAAATCTATATCATCGCTGCTCAGTAAATATAATTAATGGAACTTATCTGCTGGGATCCTTCAAGACGTCATTCCAAGAGATGAATCAACGCCCCAGGAACAACTACAAGTCTTAACTATGGAGACCAATTCCTTCGACACGCAACCTCGGTAAGCTAGCTGACATATATTACTCAAAATCTCTTCTTTTATATTTCTGGCAAGTAACTTCACAGTTTTGGAAATAAAGTTAAATCTAATATCGGTCTCATCACTTTTCTCACGCCTCAGGTTAACATAACTTCAATGTCCTCAGGAAACAAATCCTTGATGAGGGACATGACCGAGTCCACCGGCACTCTGGTGAACAAGGACTGTACATCAAAACTCACCAAAATAGCATTTGGTTGAACAGCGATGGTTGACAATTTTTCGACGAAATGGGTTGAATCCCCAATGTAAGACTGTCTGCGCCCCAAGTGCGGCTGAAGCAACTTGCTGAGATATTGCGCAAGAGCGTAAGTTGAAGAACCTATTATGCTAATAATTGGTCGAAGAGGGACATCGTGCTTATGTTTTTTTGGAAGACCATACAATCTCGGAGGAGCAGCATCTCTCGGAATAAGACATTTTCCCTCTTCTTTTGGAATTGATAACAGTTTAACAAGCTTAGCAGTGGCATTGGATACACGAGTGGTTGGATCACGAGTGCACAGTCTGTAGACAGGATCGGATAACAGAATCGAGATTTTACTTTTATGTTCAACGGTATCCATCACCACTGTCGCACTTCCCTTGTCAGCATGAAGGATAGAAATGGTGTCATTATTTCTCAGTTCCTTCAATGCCTTTCTTTCACCCCGAGTTAAATTGGGTGCGGGCAACTCCTTTCTATTCTTCATGCTGACAAGGGATATGCGACAGTGGTGATAGATACCGTTGAATATAAAAGTAAAATCTTGATTCTGTTATCCGATTCTGTCTACAGACTGTGCACTCGTGATCCAACCACTCGTGTATCCAATGCCACTGCTAAGCTTGTTAAACTGTAATAAATTCCAAAAGAAGAGGGAAAATGTCTTATTCCGAGAGATGCTGTTCCTCCGAGATTGTATGGTCTTCCAAAAATCCATAAGCAAGACGTCCCTCTTCGACCAATTGTTAGCACAATAGGTTCTCCAGCTTACGCTCTTGCGCAATATCTCAGCAAGTTGCTTCAGCCGCACTTGGGGCGCAGACAGTCTTACATTGGGGATTCAACCCATTTCGTCGAAAAATTGTCAACCATCGCTGTTCAACCAAATGCTATTTTGGTGAGTTTTGATGTACAGTCCTTGTTCACCAGAGTGCCGGTGGACTCGGTCATGTCCCTCATCAAGGATTTGTTTCCTGAGGACATTTTTCGATTATTCCACCACTGCTTGTGTTTCAGTTATTTCTTGTGGGATGGTAAATTTTATGAGCAGACTGATGGTGTGGCCATGGGAAGTCCACTCTCGCCTGTCGTGGCAAATTTTTTCATGGAACATTTTGAGGGAGAGGCTATATCTTCGGCGTCTTTCAAGCCTGTGATTTGGTGGAGGTATGTGGATGATACGTTCGTGGTGTGAGAGGAGGGTTCTGAGAAACTGAACCACCTAAATCAGGTGCATCCTTCAATCCACTTCACAATGGAGCTAGAATCGGGTGGATGCTTACCCTTTTTGGATGTTTCTGTGAGGAGGAAGGCCGATGGCTCCATGGGGCACAGCGTCTGCCGTAAGCCAACTCACACTAACCGTTATTTACATGCAGACTCCCACCACCACCCAGCACAACTCTAGCCAAACGAGCGGAACGTATTTGTGAGGTATCAACTCTTCAGGAAGAGTTACATGCGTTACAAACCATGTTTAAGGGTAATGGCTATAATGAATCCACTATATATAGGTCCCTACATCCCAGGAGGGCTAGACAACCTTCTCAGAGCTCCGACGTGCGGGGAACTGCTTACCTCCCTTATATTCACAACACCACTGGCCGCGTTGCTAAGATTCTCCGCAAGCACAAGATAAAAACAGTTTTCGGCACTATGACGAAAATTGGTCAACGTTTAGCATTAAACAAAGATAAATTGTCCCCAATACTGCAACCTGGGGTGTATGAAGTCCCTTGTACTTGCAGAAAAGTCTACATTGGACAAACAAAATGGTCCATTGCAACTCGCATCAAAGGAACATCCGTCTAAACCAACCTGACAAATCAGCTATAGCTGAACATGCCCTGTCTTCAGGGCACGATGTATGTTTCAAGGATGCTCATGCGCTTGCCCTTGTTAAGCACAACTGGTCTAGAATTATAAGGGAGGCAGTTGAAATTCGTAAAAATCCCAATAATTTTAACAGAGACACTGGATATCAGCTAAGTGACACTTGGCTACCAGTTATTAAAGATCTAGGAAGATAGTTCCTCTCAGTCTCTCCGTTCTTCACCTATTTCAATTTGTACTTTTTTCCTCTATAGCTACAGAGCCTGGATTTGATCTCCTTTGTTCGTCACTGGAGGAGTTTCTATCAGTTTTTTCGCCGTTGCCTGTATGACGTTGGGTATCGTTCAGATACACTTCCCTTTTGTTTATGTTTCCTTATAACCATCTACCCCCCCCCCCCCCCCTTTCATTTGGACATCATCATTCTTCGAGGAGTCTCTATATTTTCACCCCGCCCCCTTTACCTTCTCCTTACTTATTACTCTGTCCGCCGTTCTACTGTGGTCCATACAGTAATTTTCTGGCAGCTGCTCTCTGGTGACGAACCGAGGAATTAACTATATTTTTTGTAATTGTTGTAATCTAACTGATATACTTTCTTTGGCCACATTGTTTGATTTCCATTGAATAAGGAGGCAAGGTTTCTCCGAAACGTATGGTTCTTATCTAAATACACACGGCATTAGCCCAAAAAACATGAATTATTTATATAATCCGGGCCGTGAAAGCCTTAATATACATATAAAGTAGCAGCTGTCATATCTCTCGTAAGTCACACTTGGACTAGAATATGGTGTCCTCCACCATAAATAATACAATTTAACCATCAAATTTCTTCATAAACTGAAGTCTACAAAATAGTGGATTCTGATCATAAATTACGTTGGCTGATTGACACGTGAAGAAAACGTGTATTGACAAGTGCGGTGAAGGGGTTGAATGAAAGGTCTTGCAAAGTTCATGACAACAAGAAAGATTAATGTAACGATCTAGCTTCCATGTAAAGTTAAAAACATAATCATCACCCTACAGAGGCAGAATACAAAGGAGAAACCACTGTAAAAGAAGAACAATATTGACCCTGGTCAGTAGATTCTTCCCCACTTATAAGCAGTGCAACAGGAGTGCCACCACCCCTAAGTTAATGAGAGATGTATTCTCACACAGTTTCACTCTTATTCAGGAACGTATTAAATAATTAAAACAAATTTTCCGAACGATGCGTTCATTAATGTGCACTATTTGTTCTTCGCAGAAATATTCTAAAACTAAGAGATCAATATGCAGTCAAAAAGAGTGTGTAGCAGTAAGCTATGAAATAATATTTTGAACTAAATCAAGAACAATCAGCTTGAGTTTAACTATATACTATATTGTACATAAAATCTTTCAAGCCTGAGATTCGATCCTCAAAAAAAGTAAATTTATACTCGCGAGAATAGCATGCTAGCCACTGGACCACCGCTACCTAACATAAGTTCCTGAAGACTGAGCATATGATGCTTACGTACCAAACATTTCAGACAAAATTAAACTCTCTTCTTGATGCCGAAAATATACGTTGAACCGATGTACACAGTACCGCTGAAGGTATCCTCAGTAGACTATGCATTTCCTTGAGGTTGTGCACGGGGCAGCCTACGCAATCGGCGCCGCTTGCGTGAAACTCGCTTCATCACAATCTGTGTCCCCGTGTGGGTGCGGGTTAGAATACACCCACGGTATGCCCTGCCTGTCGTAGGAGGCGACTAATAGGGCCGACATGGCCGAATAACTTGCCAGTTTTGATTTGTTCAGACCCCCTGTGGATGGGGAGGGCAGAATTCATCCACGGTATCCCCTGCCTGTCGTAAAAGGCGACTTAGAGGGGGCCTTATAAAGGTCAATTTTGGTTTTCTGGTCCCAGCTCTGGTTTGACCAATAGAAATAAACATGCGTGCTGTTAGGGGAAGGGCCACCAGCTTGGCCATCTGGCCAGAAAGCCTAGACGGTATGCCCCATCCCGTCAGGTGGGTGCGCCATGTACCCTACAGTAGTATCCGCCTTACAACGAAGGTCCCTGCATGGCCGAATACTGGAGCTGAATAAATCCTGTGCATGCCGAGGGGGAAGTGCCTGTTTGAGGCACTGGGACCCCGGGCAATATCTGCTATGCCAGGTAGGTATTGCCTTGGCTGGGTGGCGCCCACAGTGATAGCCCCCGTTCGGAGTGGGCAGTATTCGGGGAGGATTTCGTCCGGGATGCCATCAAAGCGATCACGGACACCTGTACAGGGTGGCACCCTTAAAAAGCCGTCTCTTGAGTGTCGAGCTAATCCCAAGGTGTATACGCCTTGGGATGAAGCCTTTAATAGAAGATTCCCCGCTGATAAGTCTCCTCGCTACCTGGTAGCTACGAGGACTGACGGGGGTGATTTTAAACTAGTAAAATCAATAATTTTTTCTGAGGAAATCGAGGGGAAATTTGGGGACCTAAGCGGGATTTCCAAGCTCCGGAACGGTCAGCTGCTGCTGCACACCGTTGATCGGAAGCAAACCGAAGCGTTGCTGGAATGCACGCAATTCGGCGAAATTCCCGTTAAGGTCTCAAAACACGAAACGCTGAATGAGGTCCGAGGAGTTATTTTCCATCGTGACCTCGTTTTAAATAGCGATACGGAATTGTTGCGGGATCTGGGGAAGAGAGGCGTCACCAAGATTAGGCGCATCACCCGAAAGATTGGGGAGAACAGCGTCGATACCGGCGCTTTTATTCTCCATTTTGAGGGTGATGTAGTACCTAAGCAGGTGAAGGTCACATCGTACCACTGCGATGTTCGACCGTACATCCCTCCACCTATGCGCTGCTATCAATGCCAGAGATTCGGGCATGTTTCCGCCAGGTGCACTGCCAAGGCCGTGTGTAGAGAGTGTGGCAAGGGGACACATGAGGGTGAGAGGTGTACGCCTCCCCCGATTTGTCCTAACTGCCAAGGAAGCCACTCTCCACGATCGAAGCAGTGCCCTGAGTTCTGTAAGGAAGCAAAAATTCAAGAAATAAGAACTCTTGATAGGCTTTCATATCACGACGCTCGCAAGAGGTACCGTGATATGAATGCCCCCGAATTTCGGGTATCGTTTGCAGCTGCAACGACGCCCTCATTCACCCCTGCCGCATCTTTACCGAGTGTAGTACCCTCGACGCCCGTATTATCAGCTGTATTAAAATCACCCCTCGCTGTACCAGCGAAAAATGTCAGCCCGAAGGAGGTACAACAACCTTCTTCGGCCCAGCAAAAGAAGGCGCCGGTTATACCATCTAAACCGGCGCAATCGGAGAAGAAGTCCTCTTCTTCTCCGAAACGGTCGGCGAACAAGTCTTCCCCAGCTAAAGGGGGAAAGAAGACTTTGCCGACCGGGGCTGGTCCTTCTTCCAGCCCACCTAATACGAAAAATATAGGGGAGAAGAGGGAGACGGTTTGCCGCCGTCTCTCTCGCCCTCCTGCTGACGGGGTGGCTACTGTCTCTGCTGGCCTTTCCGCTCCCATTACCACCAAGGGAGCGAAGCCTGCTGAAGCCAAGCCCGTACGTATGGAGGAACTCCCCTATAGAAAAGAAAATAGATCGGCGGAGGAGAGGGGAACGGTTCAGCGCCGTTTCTCTTCCTCTCCTAAAGGCAGGGCTGCTCACGTATCTGCTGACCATCCCGCTCCCACCACTACCAGTGGAGCGGTGCCAGCAGGAGCGACCTTGTTTTATAAGGACCCGGCGTCTGTAGGGAAGGGACCATCTACTTCCCCAAACACGCGTCGGCGCCGATCCAAGAAGAAATCTCTTCGGGGCGTGTCGGGGACCACAGATTACCTACTACTACAGATAGCCGACAGCCATGCTAATTCTTGGCACCTAAGACTTCAGCGCTGCCTGGTGTATGACCGCGGTACTAGTTGAGCACGGCCGTGCGGGTAGCCTACCCCACCCCTTCCTCTCGTTCCGCTAAATATTCTCGACCTAACTGCTCTGCCCACTTCAATGTTCCGAAAATCACAATCTTCCCAATACTTATAGCACACGTGTTTAAGTGTGGAGATAATATGATCTACACGAAATAAATCACATTCAAAATAGAAATAACAGTTTTTTTTAATAATACCAAAGTGGGAAATTGTGAATTCCGGAACTCTGAAATGAGCAATCACAGCATTTAGGACATGACCTCATCAATAATTTACATGTTTACATTTCTTTCAGTTGCAATTGGAGCATATTGCATTGACAAGAATTAGGCTACTATAAGGTCTGCAGCATATTATTACTCAATTTAAAAAAATGGTCCCTTCCGATTAACCACTGTAGGCCCAATTATAACCGATTAGTTCCGAGATTAAACTAGAAAGGAAAAGTACTGGGAAGGGAGAATATTCATATCTTAAAATGCTTGATGCTGTTCGCAATAACAGGAAAATTTTAAGAGAGAATACTAAGGAAATAGGTGGTGTAACCTGATCCTCATCACACTAAAATTGTTAGTGTAATTAATGCCAAATTCATTAGTTACAGAAAAATAATTGGATATCACAAAATTTATATACAATAGTTCATTTGATATTCCCTTTAAAATATATCCAGTCCACCAATTTTGAAGGGTGAAATACAGTAAGTACATGTACATAAACAAATTTCTTGGCACACTAATACAGTAAATTCTATGACATGCTGTGAAGGGGAAAGGAGAAATAGGACTTTCAATGAAAAACAAGAAACACACTCAATACTGCTAGAAATCATCATGTTTTATTTAAAAAGTTTGTCAACTAAGAAAAAATAACAGGGAGAGCCAAAATCAAACTTAGCAAAAATACAGTAATCAAATCTGGTCCTTTTAAAAGTATGTGTTGAGGCATGTTCTTCTTTCTTGCCAAGGTATAACGGTAGGCTACAGCACATGATAATGGACCTATTACCTCCTTGACGCCATGGCTGACACCGATGAACCGCAAATTCCTACAACACATGCAAGTTTGTATGTTGAAACAGTTAACTTAATAAATGTGTAATGCTTGAAATGGAGAACTTGAATTTGCTGTTATGTGTATGTTATCTGTATGTGTGGGAACCCATGATAAACCACTTGCTGGGTGGCTAAGCGGAGAATCAAACCCAACATTTCCCGGTTTACCTCACTAGGCTGTGTGTACCCTGTTCTTACCCTCAGACTAGAATTAGATTTCTTGACATTCAGCAATCAAACATGGACCCCAGAAGTGTCAACCAAGAACTATACCACCTGGTTGGTCTCATTTATTTTTAAGAATAATATGTACTAAAAAGAAATTGAAATTGATCCAAGTTATTTATTTTTACTGTGCTTCGAATGGAGGTTGCGGCGTTGTGTATAGTGCAGCCATTATATCCAATGTTGCAATGAGTAAATGTTCCCCGATATTGGTATAGGACACATTACCTGTATGTACTCTGAATAAGTGAAGCAATAGAGCAATACTTAATTAAATTACTAGAACTGAAAGTACCGGTAACAATTCCATAGCCAAAATTGTGACGTGCCTTTTATTTCTTAGTTGTTTTGCAGAAAATACCGTACTAAGAGTGTAGAGTTGAAATACAACTTGAACAAGAACACGACAGCCTAGATTAAATACACACGAGACACGACAATAGAGCACTTTAGAACAGTAACGAGAGCGAACTTTCAGTGGAGATGTTGGCAACCATGTGAATACAAACAATTTATGACCAGAACGTAAAACTATGCCAGCGCTCAGAGCATGTTAAAACAATTGGGATCAGTTCAGTCGTTTGCAAACGACTTGTTTATGTTACGGTGAGTAGTCGTTGAATTCATTCGACTGTTTTCTAAAAGCAGTCAAACAAGTCGATGGTTTTAACTTTTGTCAGTCGACTGCTGATGCCCATCTCTACAAACCAATTGACAACCAGAATCAATTTGAGCTTACACACCCTCCGACTTGCTAAAATGCTATTAATATTGGATCCCAATATAAAATAATTTCTGATTTAATTTTCCTGGAAAATCTATTCTATGTTTGCATCGATCATTACCATCACGCTATGGGGAGAATTTCATAATAATTTTCTTGTAATTCATTTATCACGTGGTAGAATAAATGAATGAAATTCAATCATAAAATAAATAGAACTCTAAGCCATAATTGGTAAGCCCATGTTCAAGTCGTGTAATAATTCAAGAATGCACCCAATTCTCATTAAAAGTGTATAGACTGTGTTAAGGAGTTCAAACATAACCTAAATATTGAATGCTTAACATTTCCAATGAAATGACATACATATATACAGGGTCTTTCATATAAAGTAAGAACGGCGACCGGCGGTTTTGTCATTCGCTGCTGAAGCCGGCTTGGCCGAGCTTGTGACGCGCCACGCCCCCTGCTGTAGTATTGAAGGCGCGCGCATAGTACAAACTTGACCTTGCAATAAGCATGCAGGTGTTGTCAGTCGCCAGTCTGAACCACAGCTGCTAACATGTTGAGACAGTTATCATTGCAACATCGTATTTTTGTATGTAAAATTTATTTTAATTACGATTCGACTCAGCGGGTACGTGATGCATTTGTTCAGCAATTTCCTGATGAAGTGCCACCTTCACTAGCACAGATTCACGTAATTGTAAATAACTTTGACACTACTGGTTCAGTCTCAATAAAAAACACAAAATAAAAAATACAGTGGCATGACTCACTCTCGTCAGCCAAAATGTGGTTTCCAGATACAATGCCTCTATAACCCAGGAAGGACGACACTTCCAGCAACTTTTATAAGGTAATATTTCATAGAGGATTGTACACACGCTTAGAGCAGGGGGCCACGTTTCGCCACAAGCTCGGTCAAGGCCACCACACTAGCGGATAACAAACCCGCCGCTTGGCGTTCTTACTTTATATGAAAGACCCTGTATTTGGACAACTGGACGTAGGCTATTTCATTGAAAGAATCTACGAACAAGAAACTGTATAAAACTATAGGCACCTACAGCCGTCAAGCTGTCCTCACAGTACCCGCTGGAGATTTACATCACCACTCTATCTGTACGGTACCTCGAGATAAGCCTAAGTGCGCCAACTGTGAGGGAACACATTAACTCTTCCATCCCTGCCCTCATGTCTTTGCCACTAACCCCCCCTCCCACACAGCACGCCACTGCTCTGACACAGTTGTTAGGCCTGCTACAACAACTCTCAGCCATAACCCTGTAAACTACAGCTAAACCAAACCCAGAACCCCCTAATACACTTCATTTGCAGAGCAATAAAATCCATAAAACAACTCCGCAACGATCTTCACAAAACCTAAATTATAAACGAAAAAACTACTCCACAAACACCAAAATCAGTAAACCTCCCTCATTTCAGCCACACTACACCTTAAACAGACATAGAAAGCATAGTCATGACCCCTTCATGGAGTAGGCTATTGTCTAAACACGATCATGTCTCCTTCAACTTTACTGAAGACTTCATTAAATTCTATTAAAAATTCATAAACTTATTCCACAAATCTTAAAATCAGTATACATCCCTCATTTCAGTTACTCTATTCAATAAACAAACATAGAAGGCGTAACCATGACCCCTTCATGGAGTAGGCTATTGTCTAAATCTGACCACGCATACTACAACCTTACTCTAATTCAAAATTACAGCCAAATGATCCATCTGACTGGGAGGCTTGCCTGGGATGATGGGCCAGAAAACCGGGAGTTCAAGCATAACCTAAATGTTGAATGCTTAACATTTCCAATAACTTGGACAACTGGATTTAGGCTATTTCATTGAAAGAATCAACGAACTGTATAAAACTATAGGCACCTACAGGTATACTTAACTTATTAATTAAAGCTCTACAATAAACATACAGCACAATGAATTGTATAGCATGAAGTTATCCTGAAGAAGTCGTTTGATTAGAACGACTACTTAAATTCGAATGATTCCATTCGCTTGGAATTAGTCGTTTGCCAACGACTTGTTTCATTCCAATGATTTCCGACGATTGCTTTGGGATCAGTCGTTTACAACGACTACTTCAATTCGAATGATTCCATTCGCTTGGAATTAGTCGTTTGCCAATGACTTGTTTCATTCCAATGATTTCCAACGATTGTTTTGAGATCAGTCGTTTGCAAACGACTTGTTTATGATACGGTGAGTAGTCGTTGAATTCATTCGACTGTTTTTTAAAAGCAGTTGTTTTAACTATCGACTAATTCGACTGTTTTCAGTCGACTGCTGCCCATCTCTACACACAACTAATTTTCTACACCAGCCGCTACTGAGCACGAGCTGTGACTGGCTTAGACATTAGCATCCTACGTGTTGAAAAATATTGTAAGTAACGTGTAGGAATAAAATACTACCTATAGGTATGTCAACCATTACATTGGCATATAATAAATGAATTATATTTATCTTGTATCTATCTATCCCACGATATAACATAATACAAGGTGAAGAGTCCTTTAAAACAAATTGTTTACTGTGATACTGGAAGAAACAATACAACACAGTGGTAATAGTTCTAGCCTGCACCTATTTGTTAATAAAATTTCATGTGATTTCACTCAGATCTCTGTTGTAGTGGCTTATTATATGTGCACCTTGTAACTTAATAGTACATTATGCAACGAGCCTATAATGACAATAATTAAGACACGAGTTTTATAATTTTCATACGAGTGTCTTAATTACAATTATAGACGAGTTGCATACGACTGTTTATGTTCGACGATAATTATAACTATTTTATGTTCGAACATAAATATTCATAAATATCTGTCGAGATTTCACCAGTTTTATATACTGAACAGAGCGCATGGGATGCAGAGAATACCTTGTATTTGACCATGGCTTCCTGGAATACCTCACTATGACACTCGCCACGCAGTGAAATTTAAAATAGGGGGCCATGGAAGTGAGCGCAGGTGCGATGCTATCCTCACCTAATTGGTCACACAACTGTTTCTTGAGCTCTGATTGGTGGGAGAAACTGTATCATAATGAAAACTTGTACTATAATGAGCCTCATTATAGTACAGTTTTCTGACATAATATTTACATTTCGCCAGTGTCGAACATAAACATATTAACCTATCTTCTTTACACTGTTTTATGAGTTAAAACCACATCAAAACTGATGAGGATTTATTTTAGTTGGACACAGAAGCTTATTTATTAATGTAATAGACATCTATTATTGATGAAACCCATAAGATTGCCTCTCTCACCTTTCAGAAAATAACTAAAATTTTAATTCTGCGATTAATGTAACTAATCCACGTGTGTTTCTATTACACAACAATTAAGGGTAACTCCAGCATATCTTCTAGATTTTTGATGTGTCTGGTGAGTGGTTTTGTTACTGCTTCTGCAGGTATCACCCTTCTGAAAGATGTCTCATCATTTCTAATTCTATTCTTAATCCTCTGCCAGAGGAGAAATAGTTTTGCAACGCATGAATACAGTGCTGTAGCTGCTGAATTTTCTAAAAATAATTATGGAATGATGGGAAGAAAAATAAATATAGCCTATTCTAAAATAACATACGCATAAAATGAAACCATTCTGATGAACTTAATATGCTTCAAATTCAGAGTACAAATGCGTTCACCATTTGGTGCTTCGTTCATTTGTATATTTGGACCAAAATGTAGACCTCTGAAATAAATTTTAATGTTGGACTTTGCTCCACAGAACAAGAGCACACAGCCACCCATAGGACCAGTGTGTGTTAAGATTTTAGAATCTGTAATGACAGTTCTACATCAGTAATGGCATTACTACATATTCGACCAACTGAATACTTGCCACTGTACCAGTAACTAACATGTGCAAGAACTGATCTTTTTTTGAATACGGTACCAATAATTTGAAATTCAAGGAAGGGGAAAATATTAAAGCTTAGACACGTTGCCATGAGCCATGACATTTTTAATCTACCGCAATGTAAAATGAATTATTAACACTCCTCAAGAACTTGAGTACACATATGCAATAGGCTCATGGTACTGTATGTATCTCTGCAAGATGTAATCAAGTTGAAAACATTACGGTAACATAGACTCTTACCTGGTAATTTCTCAGGAAAGTAGGCCAAATTGCCACATTCATCTGCTATTTCGAGAACAGCAATTTACGATTTGTTTGTTCACAGAATTTGGTAGGCCTACCTGTGGAATAAATAATAGTGAAAGTATAATTAATATGTCAAGTAGAATATCACCTGTACACTGCGTCTAATATCATTTCAAAACTAGGCTACCGGTACGGTATATTTTTCACAGGCACTACAGAAACAAGTTTTCACTTAAACTCTTAAAATAAGCGTACTTACTTGGCGTAGCAGAAGAAGAACTGTTCACTTCTCATTACCAAGAAGACGATTTGATGAAAGAAAGATGAGAAAGAACACAACATTAGCTTATTATAAAATATTAATATACGGCCAATATTGTTTACAGCAAGCACGACATAAACAGAGCGTCCATGTTGGTCAATGCCGCCAACCCAGTAGAAATAATGTTTAATTAATGATAAGTGCCGTAATTATCGTCGGTGAGCAAGATAATTGCAAGGAAATGTCAATTAGGAATTATGTGTATATTTATTGACTAAATATATGGATATATTTGCAATTCAATTAAAACGTGTATCATGCATATGTTGGCAAGACGATATACAGCGCTTAATCCGCTCCTTACGTCTGGCCGCGCTACTACACCGATGGTACCAAATAATCCCTATCTGGTTGACACCCCATGTCGGGGACAGACACCCAGTCTTCGGACCGGGAGAAAGTCCCTCGACACCGCTCTCGCTCTTCCCCAAGAGCGAGACTCGTGAGGTCCGACGACGACCGCGCGCAACCCAAGAGAGCGCCCGCTCCATTTTCTTCGTCTTCGGACGGAGATGTGGAGATTGAGGTGTGCTCTCCTGCCCCATCATCTCCAACTAGAGCTGGGGAAGGGTGGCAAACGGTCAAGCATAAGTAGAAGACCCATTTCTACTTAAGTCCACACCATGGCACTATTACAATGGAACTGTAATAGCTATTCTGTTCATCTCGCTGAGTTACGACAATTAATATCTTCGTTTTCGGCAACCATTGTCTGTCTTCAGGAATCCAGGTTTCGTCCTGGACATGAGACAACAATGCGTCACTTCAAACTCTTCTCTAAAGACCGGGTGGACGGAGCTGTGGCCGCTGGTGGCGTCTGCACTCTCGTCCACTCTAGCCTCTTCGGTGAAGAGGTGCCGTTGCGTACTCAGCTAGAGGCAGTTGCAGTTCGTACTTCGTTGCCAGTAATGGCAACAGTATGTAACGTGTACATCCCGCCTGATTCTCAGCCGGATTACGACCAGCTGGTGGAACTAGTCTCTCAGCTCCCCCCTCCTTTCCTCCTTCTGGGAGATGTTAATGCCCACAACACCATCTGGGGCTCCGCTACCACTAGCGGTAAAGGGAGAGATTTTGAGAGGCTGATCAGGCGGCTGGACCTGTGTTTGTTGAACACAGGGGAACCTACGCACTTCTCTATTGCACACGGCACTTATTCAAGTGTCGATATTACCTTGTGCAGTCGTGCGCTGGTTCCCCTGCTACAGTGGGGTGTACACGACGACCTTTGTAATAGTGACCATTTTCCAATTATCGTTACTCTTCCGAACCAGAGAGCCATCGAGTTACCAAGTCGATGGCTTCTCCGTCGGGCTGATTGGCCAACTTTCACGGCACGTGCGGTGTTTGCCGAAGATACCTTTGAGAGTGTCGACGATCATACCATTCACATAACGAATGGTATTTTGGCTGCTGCTGAGGAAACAATACCTTCCTCATCCGGAAACTCACGCCGGAAGCTTGTCCCTTGGTGGACAGCCGAGATTGCAGCAGCCATTAAAGATCGTCGACGTGCTTTCAAATGCTATCGGAGGCAAAACACCATGGCCAACCTTATCACCTTCAGAAGGATGCGTGCCAGAGCCCGATATCTGATTCGGGAGAGTAAGAAAACGACGTGGGAAAAGTATGTGTCGTCCATGACGGCGCATACTCCATCATCTCAAGTGTGGACTAAGCTTCGTCGGATCTCCGGACTCCCGACATCACTGTCGATACCCGGAGTGTCCATCAATGGGGACATCATCACGGACCATCTCGCCATTGCCAACAGCATTGGCTCGCACTTCTCCGATGTATCCTGCTCCTGGAGTTACGATCCTACATTTCTGACTCTGAAGCGGGAGGCAGAGACTCACCCCTTGTCCTTTGCCACTGCTGCTTCGGAGTCCTATAATGTACCATTCTCTGAATGGGAACTGCGCAGTGCGCTTGCACTGTGCAGGGATACGGCTCCTGGACCGGATAACATACATAATCAAATGTTAAAGCATCTGTGCGAATCCAGTATAAAACAACAGTTGATCCTCTTTAATCGTATATGGATTGAAGGGGAGTTTCCATCTCAATGGCGAGAGGGGATCGTGATACCGATTCCTAAGGCTGGAAAGGATCCCAAGTTTGTAAGCAGCTATAGGCCCATTTGTTTGACAAATGGCCTATGTAAGCTGCTCGAAAATATGGTGAACCGTCGACTGGTGTGGTTCTTGGAGGATAAAGGTCTCCTGTCTGAGTACCAATGTGGATTTCGCTGTCATAGGTCCACCACTGACCATCTGGTGCGACTTGAGAGCGCCATACAGGAGGCTTTTTTCCGAAAGCAGCACCTAGTCACGGTTTTCTTTGACCTCGAGAAAGCCTACGACACCACATGGCGCTACGGGATCCTTTCCACCCTTCACAAGTGGGGACTCCGTGGTAACTTACCGACTTTCATTGCGAATTTCATGTCCGTCCGACTCTTCCGTGTAAGGGTCGGTAGGACATTATCGCAATACTATACCCAAGAAAATGGAGTTCCTCAGGGTTCAGTGCTGAGTGTCACCTTGTTCGCGATTGCCATTAATGGCATTGTTGCCGCCGCCGGGTCCGCGGTAGTTCCATCGCTGTATGTAGACGATTTAGCTCTGCATTACAGCTCTGGAAGTATGGCAGTCGTGGAACGGCAATTGCAGCTAGCTATCAACCGGGTCGACAGGTGGGCTCACGACCGGGGTTTTCGTTTTTCAGCAGCGAAAACCTCCGTCGTCCATTTTTGTCGGCTCCGGAGGCTACATTAAACCCTGAACTACGTCTCAGGGATGCTGCGTTGCCGTTGGTTGACACTTATCGCTTCCTGGGGCTCAATTTTGACAGCAAGTTAACGTGGCAGCACCATATACGGCAATTGAAAATGACATGTCTCAGGAAACTGAACATGCTCAGGTTTCTTAGTGGCACTACTTGGGGGGCTGACCGTGCGGTGCTGCTACGGTTCTACCAAGCCCTCGTCCTGTCCCGGCTAGACTATGGTTCTGCGGCATACGGTTCAGCAAGGCCGGCAACCTTGAAAATGCTGGACAGTATCCACCATAGTGGCGTTAGGCTGGCTACCGGTGCCTTCCGGACCAGCCCGATACCCAGCCTACTCGCCGAATCGGGTGTTCCACCTTTAAATTATAGACGCCAACATATGCTTTTAGCATATGCTGCCAATGTGCGTCAAATGCCGCAACACCCGACCTATCAAGCTCTCTTCGGTACCCAAAACCACCAGGGTTACGCCAACCGGCCTCGTGCCACTTGGCCGGTTGGTATTAGACTTGATAGCTCGTGTACTGAAATAGGAGTGGCTGTAGGTCCCTGTATGATCCGGACATCTAGCGAGGTGCCTCCGTGGCAAGTCCCGCGTCCGGAAATTCGGTTAGATCTGCACCGAGGTCCTAAGGTGAACACGGATGCCTCCGTTTACCGGAGGCAGTTCCACAGCATAGTTCACCAATTTCTGGACGCTGGCATTCTATACACGGATGGTTCGAAGGTGGACGAGAAAGTGGGTTGTGCTTACGTTATTGATGGTGCAAATACCAAGATCTCTTTGCCTGAGGCCTGTAGTGTGTTTACTGCGGAGCTCGTTGCCATCTATGAAGCTCTGCAGTTTGCACTACAGGATGCTCGAATCCACTTTCTCGTGTGTACCGACTCTTTGAGTTCGTTGCAGTCAATTGCTACATGTTTCCCGCAACACCCCCTAGTGCAGCGAATCCACGACCTACTAGCCGGGCTGTGCCACGCTGACACTCGAATCACCTTTCTGTGGCTTCCAAGCCACATGGGAATTGTGAGAAATGAGTTAGCAGATCAAGCTGCAAAAGAGGCGGTATCACTACCACCTCGACCAATGGAGGTACCCGCTAGAGATATTCGCTCTCAGTTACGCCTACAAGTTCTGGCTTTTTGGGAGAGTCAGTGGCTAGCTGACCCACTGCCCAGTAAACTGAGAGCGATCAAGGGAACAACTCGCGTGTGGCGGAGCTCCTTCCGGACCCGGAGAGAGTCCGTCATTTTGTGTAGGCTAAGGATAGGTCATACAAGATCCACCCACTCGTACCTAATGAGAAGGGAAGACCCCCCACTTTGTACCTGTGGAGCCGTATTCACCGTGGCCCACATTTTCACCGAGTGTGTGGATCTTGCTGACTTACGAAGAAACCTTGGTTTGCAGACGACACTCAAACTTATATTAGCCGATGACGCGGTGGCTGCTGATCGCGTTATCCGCTTTATAAGTGAGAGTGGGTTAGGGCCAGCAATCTAAATTTTCCAGTGAACTTTGACTCAACGACTTGTTCGTTTTTGAATGATAATGTTTTGTTTTTTTTTCCGTAATTTTTGTTTATTTTTATAATTTTTATTTTTTATTTGATTGTTTGTTTTTGTTTTATTAATTTTTGGTCTTTTTAAATTTAGATGTCCACCTCAAAATTTTAAATTCAATACAAAATTTGTATTCTTTAATCTGTGTTAAGAGGGGCAGATGACCTCGTAGTTCCGCCCCTTAAAACAACAATAACTAACTAACACAATCTGTGAGCCTAGCGGCGCGGGTTTAAATGATTTAAACCGACCTAAGCGAATTTTCGTTACCTCCAACTATCCAGACATAAGAATTAACTAATAATAATTCTTTTGTTTTTCTTCTTTCTTTCTCTTTTTTTTTTTTTTTTTTTTTATTTTTTTTACAAAATTCCCTGTCTTTTCCCGGTTTTTCCTGACCGCAACAAAAATCCCTGACTTTTCCCGGTCGTGTATCAACCCTGTCACTGTTGGATGATAAATGTAATAGGTCATGAAATGAGATGAGACACGTGTTAATACACACTGGTATTGTGACCTTACCTTCAGTAGTGCTCTCAAAATGAAATGTTGGGCGCCATGGTCACAACAGAGTGTTGAAGACCAATAAAAGAAAGGAGTGTGAACACAAATAATGATAATTGAACCTCAGTGGAGCACCTGAGACCTCTTTCTCCCAGCCCGTGGTGAAATCAAAGTAATCAACCAGTTAGTTTTTGCATTGGGGAAAGGGATGACTTACATGTACTTCTAATTACTGAAAAAGGAATGCAAGGCATGGATTAAAATACTGAATTTAATTCTACACAAAAACAAAATATGAAAAGTTAATAATAATAATAAATAAATGAAGAGTAGAAATGTCAAACGTTCTAAGTGCCATTTTTAAAATTTTACAGGAGAAGGAAAAAACTATCTATCTCTGTTTGTATTTAATTTATTACACCAAAAATACGTATGTAGGCAGGTTCCTACTACAGAATTATTTTGTATAACAAATCTTTGCCAAAAATACAATGCTTTAGGAGGAACACAGCAATAACAATAAGAACGTTCTATGTGCCATATCATGAAAGAGTAAGTTACAAGTGCCATTCAACCTATTGTTACATTTTATTGAAGGTTTTTGAAGGATATAATAATAAAAATGGCATAAATGATTAGCAGGAACATACATAATTGAATTAAACACAAATAACTGTATCTTAATAAGGAGAATAGTACAAAAAATGTATTTTATTTAAGAAAAAATGGCCATCAATTTTCAAATTCTCTCTTGACAACTGACAGTTCCTACACAGGGGTTGAAATTAATGTCTCATAAAACTCTCTGTGATCTTCAGGAAGGAATGGCAACATAGTCGAGAGGTCATTCTTTTTTCAACTGAAAAACGGGGCTGATCTTTCAGATGAAGCACAGCTTGCTGTATATCAACCACTGATTTTCCTCTCCTTAAAACATTCATAACCTTCCACGCTTCCAATTCTGAATAAGTGTCTTTAATAGCTATTTGAGATGGATGAGAGAGACTGAGATACTTTCAGTATTGTGCACTTTAATATGTTACACTTATGTATCAGCTATATTCTTAAAATCAAAAAAGTCACTTGACTCCATTGGAAGTACATGAAAAGGATTTATAGCTTTTGCTAACTCCACAATCCTATGCAAATCTTGGGGAATGAGGGCTCTACTTACCCTCCTTCTTTTCTCTATAATGGCGAAGTCTCGATCGCAACTCATAAAACTATGGCCACTTACTAAGAATTTGTGCAGTCTCTTCAAACCACCCTAAACTAACCAGAAACATCATTAAAAATACAACCGTGCTTTTTTTATTCTGACCCGTGCAGTTGTCTGACCAGATAATAAGATTTTTACGTTTCAATATTCCCAGATTGAAAATTTTGAATAAGCATGAAGCAACTTCACAGCTACCTCTTGAAACAATACTTGGGTCCCACATACACATATGAGCAGTATTTTGATCACTGATATGAACTCCCAAATTGTAACAACTTAACCGCCTACAGTAAAACATATTGCTATGTGTTAATGTTGGTACAGGTAATACTTGTTGCATATCAACGGACAGTACAGCGCTTTCACAACTGGGGAGCTTTGAATCAGCTGAATCAATAGCCATTAACTCCATTGCACGTTTGTACTTTTTATGATGAAGCTCCTACTTTGGCTTTTGGTGAGTGTTCGTTATTACCATGGACCTGGAAATTTAACAAATCACATTGTTTACATGTGTGTGTACGAAGCCTGTGAAAGGAAACATGTGGAAAATATTTCCTGAAAACAGACATGTAAAATTTGTAAGAAACAGATGTTTGTGGATACATTGCCCTATAAGAGTTATACTTTCTAGATACATTCAAATCAGGGCTTAAATATTCTTTCCTGGACTTTGAACGTCCGTAATGACTTTCATCACGCGGGAAAATGTTTATGTGCTCTTTAATTTGTTGTACATCAGTCACTAAATTTCTTTCGATGTGCATTCTCCCCCCGGATATCCACATAGACAGATACCCCTTTCTTCTTTCTACCCTGAAGAGTTTGTAGAAATCTGTGCCAGACGCCAAAGATTTCTTGGAAAGTTATTTTAGATACCTGTCTTGTGCCACCTTCAGTATCAGGTATTAAATAGCACACGGTACACTGACGATGGCTGCTGGCAGGATCGTCATATTTACCATGTCTGCGTCTGCGGATTTCAGCGGTCTGCATTAAACCTAACAAGTATATTCCTTGTTCGCTTTCACTCCTTAATCCATGGTAATCATTGAAAAGTTTCAGCTTCCAGTGAAAGGGGACATCTGCACACTTGTAACTGCACCTACAGGACACCTAAAACAATATGCAAATAAAATTCCTTTACTGTAGAAGTAGCATTAAAGAGTATGATAGAACAGATAATACATAAAATATTGATCAGAGAATTCAAAGTTTATTCTTGATATCCATTTCAAGTGAAATAACACAAAATTTTCATTATTTTATATTTAAAAGGATTACTAACCTCGTTCGTGGGCAGTTGTTTATCTGGCACAACAGCCTTTGTATTTCTCTTCTCATAACATTTTCCTGATATTCGTTTCTTCGTTTGTTCTCTTCTCCAGTTATATTTTACCTTTCCCGATCTCACATTTTCTCCTTCCATTATAAACAAGGTTTTATTCCATTTATTAAGGTACTTTCTAACCACATACAATTTCCCGCTCTAAACACAGAACACGAACACTCGTAAAAAGTGCATGGCACTTGGAACAAGAGTTGGCAGCACAGCGTGGCTCTTAGAACAGCACTATCTGTTACAGATTATTTTAACTACTTACTCCGTGTATTGGCTCTTGGAACCCAGCTAGGAATATGCTCCTGGGCACATAGAACGTATTTGGGAAATAAAACCATTTTTTGAAAAAGTGGCACTTAGAACGTTTGACATTTCTACTCTTCAAATACTTTACTGTTTTTCTGTATGAGGCACCCTGCTGATGTGTTCATAAGTACTTGCATTCAAGAATTTTAGAGAGGAGAAATCCTCTCAATTTCCTTCTTGAAGCTGACTTTTAAAAAGCATACGCTGCAATTTGAAACTTTCAATACGGTCACACATAGCACTGATTCATTTATTATTGCCTTGCAACGAGATAATTAAATCATTTACTGTAAATATCCCGTGTTGTCTTTCATAAAAGCGAGGTCAGTGATCCATTGCTCATCATCCAAGTATGACTGTGGAGAAAGAGGGGTGGGAGGGAAAAGCACCGTGGCGCGCAAGCACTGAGTGCTCGTGTTGGCGTGGCCTGCTTTAGGAAACTGGAAACATAAAACTCAGTGTATCAGAACTTCTTGAAAACCATTCTCCGAAGATTAAACCCTGTAATAGTAGCAAAAGGAGGTTCTACTTGCTGTTAGTTACCTGGCTAATGCCTTGGGAATGAACAGCAGTGCGGTTTCTGGGGACTTTAGGCCACAGTGTATGTACAGTAGCTGAGTTGTCACTGTGCTAATAATTTCTGTAGTGGTTTTTTAATTTTTCTATATTACCTCTCCAATGCATACCTTGTTATTCCCATCCTAACATTCTTTCTAAACATATTTATGTTGTTCTTTTCTGTTGCAGCCTCCAATGTCACAAAGCCGGATCAAAGTTATGAAGGAGGCTTTCACAAAGCTGGATCACACCCGCGACGGCTTCATCACGCTGGAAAATCTGCGCCGCATGTATAACGTAAAGAACAACCCTCTTTATATAAGCGGTGAAGAATCACAGGACCAGATCCTCATGAAGTTCCTCAACAGCTTCGAAGTGGATGAGCATTTCCGTGATGGCAAGGTTAGTGGGGTACTTTTAAAATTGTCAAATTTGGTAGGACAGTTGATTGAGGGGTCCATACCATAAATCACAATTTTCCTAATTATTATGAATACTACTACTATTAGAAGACCCGTGCTGCTCCATCGCATTAATTCATCTTATCACCAATCTTAATGAAATAGGTATTTAATAAATGTATTACACCTTATTCAATAAAATTGAATTAAAGAATGTATATTTATTTATTTATTTATTTATTTATTTATTTATTTATTTATTTACACATGTTACGCCCTCATTGGAGCACTTAACCAAAACAAGTATATACATATCTCTAAACAATATTAAACCACAATTTTATATTAATATTAATTATTATATATATATATATACTATATATATTATAATTATATTATATATAATTATAAATTCATTGAATTTTAAAAGTAGAAAGAAGAATAGCTAGAACATGCATAAATAAAAAATATCAGAAAGATGGACAGTGGTGGATAATACCAAATGAAGTGGTATACAGAGAACTGGAGCCCATCACTGATCCTATTTGGAAGAAACTGATTTTCTTACGGTCACATCAAGAGGACACCAGAAACCAGGTTATCTAGAAAAATTGTAGTGAAACTTTGGAATATGAAACAACAAGTAGGATGGATTATGGAAATTAGAGAAGATATGAAAGAATTAGAAATAACCTTAGTTGACTTGCAAAACGAAACAAAAAATTTAAAAAGAAAACTGAAAGATATAAAAATAAGATTTCAGGCAAAAATAGACAAACTTAATACAATAAAAAGGGTATTTATAGATGAGGAAAGACTGAGAAGATCAGAGCGAATGAAAAGCTACTGGGCAACTTGGAAACGAAACTTACTGAAGAAAGGACCAAGAAATGATTGACTGAAGTGGTCCAATGAGGTCTTAAAAGAAGAAGAAGAAGAATTGAATTCAACTTTATTGACTAAGGTGTATTCTTCGGATAGAGGCCAAAAAATTATGTTTGTAAAGTTTTTTGATAGCACCAACCATTGACCGAAGGGGTGGGAAAAAGTGGGATTTTAGGGCAACAAAAATCATATCTCTCTTAATAGGCACAATATCAAAACCGTATTATGAAATGGTCAATACTCCCCTAATAATTACCTAAAACTTTTGTCCGAGAGAATTTTTGATATGACCCACCCTTACGCCAAGGGATGAGCAAAACTATCTCGGAATTATGAGAAAATGGCAAGAGCCAGCAGAAGTTGCCATGGCAACGCCGGCTCACGAGATCACATTCAGATTTCCACCGGCCTCTGTGGGAGATACAATTTTGTGTGAAGAAGCAAAAGAATGTTAGATAAGATATCAAGTGTCGAAACCTTGCATAAGAACAGTGCGATCACCAGTATAAAATAATTAGATCCCAAATGATGGAAATGTTACAGTCCCCATTTTTTTATATATATACCGTACCTATGATATATCTATCTACAGTAGAACCCCTATTTTAACGTTTTTCGAGGGTCTGGTATTTTTTAACCTTAAATGGGGGTTTACCTTAAATCAAGGTTTCGATAAAAAACAAATCTTTTCCAGACCTCTTTGACTGTATTGACTTGAATTGCACCAACACACATAATTAACACAACAACAATAAAACAAGGAGATACCTACCCTACACACTATACAGTAATTACAACTTTTTCTGTAGTACTAATACAGTAGTCAAAAATCGTAGTTTCCCAGCACATCACAAAATTAAAACGTCCACAAAATACTTACACAATTACAGTAATATAATATATTGAGTTACTTTTCTATATACAACACACATTTACACAACTTTCACAGTGTCACATTTTTTGAAATACAGTAATCAAACATGGTAGTCTGCTTTTTAGCACTTTTGGATTTTAGGTTCAGAATGTCCATCTCCAATTGATTTACTCTGTCTATAACAGAGTTGTCCACTTTGAAGCTTTGCATTCTGTAAGCCCAAGTTTCCCTGATATTGTAGATGCTTTCATTTTTATCAATGCCCCGTCGATTGGTAAGTTTCCAGCATGTGCTCCATTGAACCACTCCATTAGCTTCGATTCCATTTCTTCGTACGGCGACATTTTAACATTTTTTCTTTTCTTTGCTTTTGAGCCGCACTGTGTTTCTTGATCCAGAATCTTCTCCTTATTCTTCAATATGCCTGACAATGAAGACTGTGCAAGTCCCAGGCGTCAAGGGATTTCACTAACGGGCACATTTGCGTTTCTCTCCACTTCCCGAATCAAGTTCACTTTCTCCGCGACAGATAGAGTTTTTCTTTTAGCTGCCATAGTCAACTTCACTAAAACAATGAATGTGAGTGAGCAAACTGATATACAGCTGGATTATCCACGCGAACTGGTGCAAACTTGCGTAAACTGGCGGTATACTGTAATGCCGCTACAAACGTACAGACTCGCGTAAGCATTCGATGCCGCGCCGGCGGGACTGTTAGCACGCTGTATATCGTGTCTTCGGCCGCGGTCGGCTGAGATCGTGATCGCTCGTGCATGTCGCGAGGAATCGATATGGAAGATGATCGATCGTATCCAATATAAATGCTGTAGTTCCTTTTCTGCCTTGAATCATCCTTAACGAGCATGTGACGTCGTTTTCATAGGTTCTTAATGTCGCATAACCATAACACACGAACTGATGCAAACTTGCGTAAATTGACGATATACTGTAATGTCGCTACGAACGTACAGACTCGCGTAAGCATTCGATGCGGCGCCGCGCCGGCGGGACTGTTAGCACGCTGTACATTGTGTCTTCGGCCGCGGTCGGCTGAGATCGTGATCGCTCGTGCATGTAGCGAGGAATCGATATGGAAGAAGATCGATCGTATCCAATATAAATACTGGAGTTCCTTTTCTGCCTTGAATCATCCTTAACGAGCTTATGACGTCTTTTTCATAGGTTCTTAATGTCGCATAACCATAACACACGAACTGTTGCAAACTTGCGTAAACTGACGCTATACTGTAGTGCCGCTACGAACGTACAAACTCGGACAGACCTCGCGCAAGCATGCGATGCGGCGCCGACGTGACTGTTGGCACGCTTTAGGCCTACATTGTGTCTTCAGCCGCGGTCGGGTAAGATCGAGCTCGCTCGTACATGTAGCGAGGAATCGATATGGAAGATGATCTATCGTATCCAATATAAATGCTGGAGTTCCTTTTCAGCCTTGAATCATCCTTAACGAACTTATAACGTCATTTTCATAGGTTCTTAATGTCGCGTAACCATAATGAATCGAAATAAATACTCGCGAATTTTAACATTTCCTAACGCTAAATGCGGGTTTTGGCGTAACGCGAATTACGTTAAATCGAATATAAAATTGCATTGCACTTATGGAATAATTTTCGGGACTTGAAATTTCTTCCGTTAAATGCGGGTTTACGCTAAATCGGGGTTATACTGCATATCACTTTCTTGGGGTCACGATAACTACCACAGTTTTGTACCAATCGCTTTGTAATCGAGGATATTGACTTCATCAACAGATGTATAGACCGCAATTTAATACCGGCGAACATCAAGTCGTTCCAAAAGAGAAAATTTAATAATAATTTTGAAATTAGAACACAACAAATTATCAATAATTTTTTTTTGCAATCTCTCTACATAAAGAAAAATCACATAAACCTTGAATTGTACAATGCACACTTGGAGGCCGCCAACGCATCCGAGGGGAAGGAATGGGACCTATTTATGTCCAAGGTCTTGTCAATAGTAGTTTTCTTAGCCAATAAAAAACAAACTACCATTAACAACAAACTCAAATACTTAATGGAAAGGAAAACCGAGACGCATCAGAACAGCACTAACAGACAACACGTGTTCCCAGAACCGGTAAAATAGACATAATTTTGAACGCTGGGGAGATAGATATTATCAATAAAGGAATGAAATTCAACTGGGCGTCAAGATTATAACCACAACAACCTAAGCTAATTTCCGAAACCGAGTCTACCATCAAAAAACTTCCGTTAGAAAAACAGGACGAAGTTAGACTTCAAGTCAAAAAGAAAATGTGTAAAATCATCAAAGTAAGCACCAAAAAAACCTAAGCCAACAACATTCAGGACATATCCAATCTTAGAAGCAAAATAAAACAGAACAGTTTAATTGTCACGAAAGCCGACAAAGGCAACACAATTGTCATCATGAAAGAAACAGATTACTTCAGCATACCTGCCAAGTTTTCCGGTTTTCCCAGAAGGTTTCTGGATTTTTGGGGTGTTTTCCGGTTGTCCGGATCAACATAGTTTTTCCCGGATTTTCAACTCCCTAGCTTGTTTCCGTTTTCTGCATCCAAATCGCATTTCAGTTTTAATTTTCGGTAATAGCTGCTATTCTGTGATGCGAGTGTTAAAATTCGACTGAAAATCGACTGGTAAGACTCAGGGTGTCTACCGGCAAGGAAAAGTAATTTTACAAATAGGTAACTAAAGTAACGAAAAGTAGCTAATTCTTATGTCTGGATAGTTGGAGGTAACGAAAATTCGCCGAGGTCTGTTAAAATCATTTCAACCCGCACCGCTGGGCTCGCAGATGCGATGAAGTGAGTTTCACACAAGCGGCGCCGATTGCATAAGCTATTTTTCCCTGTTCACGACCTCAAGGAAATTCATACTGAGGATACCTTTAGTGGTACTGTATACATCGGTTCAACGTTTATTTTCGGTATCAAGAAGAGTTTAGTTTTGTGTGAAATATTTTTCTGTATTATTCGGAAACCTGACTTTTTGCGAGAAGTTTATTCGCAATAACTTCTGAAACTCAACAGATACCTCTCATTTCTGATATTGGCCTCTGAATTTGTATATCTCAAATTGAAGTCTAGAAATAACGCGAAATAATTTATTGTCTTAAACTTGCGAAATGATACAGTTTCAAAAATAATCGCGAAAATGCTTCAAAATACAGTGGAACTTGGATAATTCAAACCTCAAGGGACCAGTAAAATAATTCGAATTATCCAAAAATTCGAATTAAGAAAGTTCTTTGAAAAGGGTAGAGAAAATATATTGTATTACGTTTACATAATGATTTACGTTCAACAAAGCAGATTAACAGACAACGGTACTTTATAATGACTGTATCGTGTTGTTGTTGTTTGAGTCTTCAGTCTTTTGACTGGTTTGATGCAGCTCTCCATGCCTCCCTGTCCTGAGCTAATCGTTTCATCTCTACATAGCTCCGACACCCTACATCGGAGGCAATCTGTTTAACATATTCTAAACTTGGTCTACCCCTACAGTTTTTGTCCTCGACCCTTCCTTCCATAACTAAGCTGGCTATTCCTGGGTGTCTTAGTATGTGTCCTACCAACCTATCTCTTCTCTTCATTAGCAGTCGCCAGAAACATCTCTCCTCCCACTCGTCTTAATACCTCTTTGTTTGTAACCCTATCTACCCATCTGATCTTCATCATTCTCCTGTAACACCACATTTCAAATGCTTCAATTCTCCTCTTTTCTGCTGCACCAATAGTCCAAGTTTCACTTCCATAGAGCGCCACGCTCCAGACAAAGGCTTTCAAAAATGACTTCCTAATACCTAAATCTATATTCGATGTCAGCAGATTCCTTTTTTGTAGAAATGCTTTCTTTGCCTGAGCCAACCTACTTTTAATATCCTCTTTGCTTCGTCCATCACTGGTTATTCTGTTTCCTAAGTAACAGAAGTCTCCTACTTCCTTCAGCTTTTCACCTGCCAATTTGATCTCCATAGAGGTTTCTGATTTATTTCGACTGCATTCCAGTATTTTTGTTTTACATTTATTTATTTTCATCATGAATTCTTTCCGTAAGACGGAGTCCATACCATTCAAAAACCCATTCAAATCCTCAGGCTTGTCGGCCAAGATGACGATGTCATCAGCAAATCTCAGAGATGAAATTATTTCTCCTTGAATCTTCACTCCCACTTTAAATTTTTCTCTAATTTCCTTCATTGCTTGTTCAATGTAAAGATTGAAAAGTATGGGTGATAAGTTGCAGCCTTGCCTTACACCTTTCTGAATACCAGCTTCTCTCTCATGTCCTTCAACTCGAAAGACTGCTGTCTGGTTTCTGTACAGATTGTATATCACCCTCCTATCCCTGTACTTTATTCCAATTGATTTCAAAATGTCAAACAATTTAGTCCAATCAACGTTATCAAAAGCCTTTTCTAAGTCTACAAATGCCATGAACGTTCTCTTATCTTTCCTTATTCTACCTTCTAAAATCAGCCTAAGACTTAGTACAGCTTCCCTTGTTCCTACATTTCTCCTGAAACCAAACTGGTCTTCACCCAACTCCGTTTCTATCTGGCTTTCAATCCTCTTGTAAATTATTCTAGACAGGATCTTTGAAGCATGAGTAATCAAGCTGATTGTACGGTAATCTTCACATCTGTCAGCTCCCATTTTCTTTGGTATAGGGATGATTACATTCTTCTTGAAATCAGGGGGTACCTCACCTGTCTCATAAATCCTACACACCAAGTGAAATAACCTGACCAGACCTTCATCTCCTATGCAGCGTAGCAACTCAATCGGTATATCATCTATGCCTGGTGCTTTGTTCCTGCTTAAGTCTTCCAAAGCTCTATCAAATTCTGATCTCAATATTAAATCTCCTTTCGCATCCTCATCAATTTCCTCCTCCCTTTCCATTACATGATTCTCAATCTCTTTTCCCTTATACAAACTCTCTATGTAAGCTTTCCATCTCTCAACCTTTTCTTCCCTATCTGTTAGAGGCTTTCCATTTGTGTCCTTAATATTACAGCACTTGGTCTTCTTTTCCCCAAAAGTATTCTTAATCCTTCGATAAGCTGTGTCTACTTTTCCTAATTTCAGACAATTTTCTATACCTGCACATTTCTCTTTCAACCATTCTTCTTTCGCTTCCTTGCACTTCTTGTTAACCTCATTTCTCAGACGTCTGTATTCTGCTTTCCCCTTTTCATCTCTTAGATTCTTGTGTTTCCGCCTTTCATCCATCAATTCTAGTATATCCTGAGTGATCCACGGTTTTCTACCTATTCTTTCTTTCCTACCAATGTTTTCTTCTGCGGATTTTGTTATTTCATTCTTCAAAAGTGCCCATTCGTCTGCAATTGAAGTTTGTTTAGGGTTTTTCATTAGTCCTTCCTTTATACTCTTCTTGAATCTTTCGTTTACATCCTTCTCTTTCAGTCTGTCTATTGCCCACCTTTTTGGCTTTTGACTTTTCTTCAGTTTCTTCAACTTTAATCTGCATTTCATTACAAGCAGATTGTGATCAGAGTTTATGTCAGCACCAGGATATGTTTTACAATCCAAAATCTGGTTTCGAAACCTCTGCTTGACCATAATGAAGTCGATTTGGTAACGCCCTGTATCTCCTGGTCTCATCCATGTGTATATTCTTCTATTGTGGTTATTGAATAAGGTGTTAGCTATGACCAATTCATGCTCGGTGCAGAATTCTACCAGCCTGCTTCCTCGATCATTCCTTTCACCTAATCCGAAATCTCCTACTATCTTCCCTTCTCTCCCTTTTCCTACCACAGCATTCCAATCTCCCATTACTATAACATTTTCATCACCCTTGATATACCTCAGAATTTCGTCTATTTCTTCGTAGACCTTTTCAACATCCTCATCATCAGCTTGACTGGTAGGCATATAGACTTGTACCACTGTAGTGCAGGTAGGTTTTGTATTGATTTTTGCTACAATAATCCGTTCACTATATTGCTCATAATATTCCACCCGCTGTCCAAGTTTCCTACTCAATATGAGGCCAACCCCTCAAAAGTATGAAATGAAAAATAAAACCAAAATGTACTATTCACCTATTTAACGACAGTAATCCAGCAATTTAGTTAAGTCTTAGAGAAATCTACTATTTTTCAAAATAGTTTGAGATTCTTACCCGTTTCCTACAATGAAGTATCTCGGCCATCACAAAAGAATCTAACAAATTTAAGGAAAGAACCACTTACATCATTTCTACTTTAAAAAAATAACGCCAAGTTCTGTGATGTGGTTTGTTGCTTGGGCTGCACTCGGAACAGTTTTTTCGGGAACTGACCCAACTGTTTGGCCTCCGATCGGCTTTTTACACTAAGAACTTCGAATTATCCAAAATATTATTCGAATTAACCACGATTTTTTAGCATTGATTGTATATAAAATGCTAGGGACCAAGAGAAAAATTTGAATTATAGAAGTTCGAATTAGCCACGTTCCACTGTACATCTTCTTCTATATATATAAAGCACAAAGTTTGTCTGTCTGTCTGTTATGTATACAAATCCACACCGTTTCACCGATCTGAACCAAAATTTTTATACTTACCCTTTGGAACCCTGCTGGTAACCCCGTCAACATTAAATTTCGGACAGACCACCCCATGCCTTGCATTTAGGCCCTTTAGCACAAATCTACACCGTTTCACCGATCTGAACCAAAAGTTGTATATTTAACCTTTGGAACCCTGCGAGTAACACTGTCCACTTGAAATTTCGGACAGACCACCCCATTCCCTGCATTTAGGCCCTTTGGTCCAAATCCACACCGTTTCACCGATCTCAACCAAAATTTACCCTTTGGAACCCTGCGAGTACCACTGACCACTTAACATTTCGGACAGACCACCCCATTCCCTGCATTTAGGCCCTTTGGTCCAAATCTACACCGTTTCACCGATCAGAACCAAAATTCGTATTCTTACCCTTTGGTGCCCTGCGAGTAACACTGTCTGCTTGAAATTGCGGACAGACCACTCCATTCCCTGCATTTAGGCCCTTTGGCCCAAATCTATACCGTTTCACCGATCTCAACCAAAATTTGTATATTTACCCTATGGAACACTGTCTGCTTGAAATTTCGGACAGACCACGCCATTCCCTGCATTTAGGCCCTTTGGAACACTGCGACTAACACTGTCTGCTTGAAATTGCGGAGAGGCTACTCCATCCCATGCATTTAGGCCCTTTGGCACAAATCTACACCGTTTCACCGATCTGAACCAAACTTTGTATACTTACCCTTTGGAACCCTGCGAGTAACACTGTCCACTTAAAATTTCGGACAGACCACCCCATTCCCTGCATTTAGGCACTTTGGCACAAATCTACACAGTTTCACCGATCAGAACCAATATTCGTAAACTTACCCTTTGGTACCCAGCGAGTAACACTGTCTGCTTGAAATTGCGGACAGACCACTCCATTCCCTGCATTTAGGCCCTTTGTCCCAAATCTACACCGTTTCACCGATCTCAACCAAAATTTGTATATTTACCCTTTGGAACACTGCGACTAACACTGTCTGCTTGAAATTGCGGCGAGGCCACTCCATCCCTTGCATTTAGGCTGTTTGGCACAAATCTACACCGTTTCACCGATCTGACCCCAATTTTATATACTTACCCGTAGAACCCGACAAGTAACACTGTTCACTTTAAATTTCGGACAGACCACACTATTCCCTGCTTTTTGGCCCTTTGGCAGAAAACTACACCGTTTCACCGATCTGAACCAAAAGTTGTATATTTAACCTTTGGAACCCTGCGAGTAACACTGTCCACTTGAAATTTCGGACAGACCACCCCATTCCCTGCATTTAGGCCCTTTGGTCCAAATCCACACTGTTTCACCGATCTCAACCAAAATTTACCCTTTGGAACCCTGCGAGTACCACTGACCACTTAACATTTCGGACAGACCACCCCATTCCCTGCATTTAGGCCCTTTGGTCCAAATCTACACCGTTTCACCGATCAGAACCAAAATTCGTATTCTTACCCTTTGGTGCCCTGCGAGTAACACTGTCTGCTTGAAATTGCGGACAGACCACTCCATTCCCTGCATTTAGGCCCTTTGGCCCAAATCTATACCGTTTCACCGATCTCAACCAAAATTTGTATATTTACCCTATGGAACACTGTCTGCTTGAAATTTCGGACAGACCACGCCATTCCCTGCATTTAGGCCCTTTGGAACACTGCGACTAACACTGTCTGCTTGAAATTGCGGAGAGGCTACTCCATCCCATGCATTTAGGCCCTTTGGCACAAATCTACACCGTTTCACCGATCTGAACCAAACTTTGTATACTTACCCTTTGGAACCCTGCGAGTAACACTGTCCACTTAAAATTTCGGACAGACCACCCCATTCCCTGCATTTAGGCACTTTGGCACAAATCTACACAGTTTCACCGATCAGAACCAATATTCGTATACTTACCCTTTGGAACCCTGCGAGTAAGACTGCCTGCTTGAAATTGCGGACAGACCACTCCATTCCCTGCATTTAGGCCCTTTGGAACACTGCGACTAACACTGTCTGCTTGAAATTGCGGAGAGGCTACTCCATCCCATGCATTTAGGCCCTTTGGCACAAATCTACACCGTTTCACCGATCTGAACCAAACTTTGTATACTTACCCTTTGGAACCCTGCGAGTAACACTGTCCACTTAAAATTTCGGACAGACCACCCCATTCCCTGCATTTAGGCACTTTGGCACAAATCTACACAGTTTCACCGATCAGTACCAATATTCGTAAACTTACCCTTTGGTACCCAGCGAGTAACACTGTCTGCTTGAAATTGCGGACAGACCACTCCATTCCCTGCATTTAGGCCCTTTGTCCCAAATCTACACCGTTTCACCGATCTCAACCAAAATTTGTATATTTACCCTTTGGAACACTGCGACTAACACTGTCTGCTTGAAATTGCGGCGAGGCCACTCCATCCCTTGCATTTAGGCTGTTTGGCACAAATCTACACCGTTTCACCGATCTGACCCCAATTTTATATACTTACCCGTAGAACCCGACAAGTAACACTGTTCACTTTAAATTTCGGACAGACCACACTAGTCCCTGCTTTTTGGCCCTTTGGCAGAAAACTACACCGTTTCACCGATCTCAACCAGATTTTACATAATTACCCTTCGGAACTCAACGAGTAACACTGTCCACTCGAAATTTCGGACAGACCACTCCATTCCACGCATTTAGGCCCTTTGGCACAAATCTACATCGTTCACCGATCGAAAACAAAATGTGTATACTTACCCTTTGGAACCCGATGAGTAACACTGTCCATTTTAAAATTTGGACAGGCCACTCCATTCCCTGCATTTTGGCCCTTGGCACAAAACTACACCGTTTCACCGATCTCAACCAGATTTTACATAATTACCGTTTGGAACTCGACGAGTAACACTGTCCACTCGAAATTTCGGACAGACCACTCCATTTCCCGCATTAAGGCCCTTTGGTACAAATCTACATCGTTCACCGATCGAAAACAAAGTGTGTATACTTACCCTTTGGAACCCGATGCGTAACACTGTCCACTTGAAATTTCTGACATACCACTCCATTCCCTGCATGTAGCTCAGGAATTCCTCGGGGTTGCCAGCTTCCTAACTCACCAGTCATGAGCCCTTGAGGGTGTACCAGAAGTGGTGGGTCTACAAACACCCTGCCTCTTTGAGGGCCTTGAGCAGAAGACAGGAGATATTATGAAAAGGAAAAAAAGGCAGACCCCTCGAAGAAAGAGGGTATCAGGAAAGATGAGACAAAGCCAATAAAGGCGGGAAATTGAAAGACTCCCTAGCCCTCGGATACCCTAATTCAGTCTGGGTCGGAAGAGAACAAGAGTTGACCAAGGGAGGCCGACAGGAAAGAGAACTGAAATGAGCCCAGCGCCAGGAAGTAGAAGCGATGCCAGACTCAGCTGGGGTTCCGTGGTCGCCAACCCACGTCCCACAAGTTGTGAGACCCTGGGGGGGGGGGGTCAGTTGTGAGAATAGCTTGCTGATTCATCGTGAGGTGACTTGAGAGTACTTTCCAGAGCCCGCCGTGTTATTTGCTGTCTATGCTGATGCCAGCACAGGGCCGTTGCGAAACAGTGAGTGATTCCCGGTCAATCTGTATAGGACGGGGAACCCCGAACGTGTGTCATCATATTTCGTCATCATCTGCGATCATCTCAGGTTCGTGCAGCTTGGACCTATATTCTTTGTCTTTGCCGAGCAGTACGCTCTTCCACTAGACGCATCCAGTACAGGCCTAAGCCAGAAAATAAGGTTGAGTCTTTGGAAGACATCGAAGCTAGACACCTGAATTACCTATATCAGTTTTAAAATAACACCATGTTCGTTTAGTAGTCATTTTTTCATTACCTTATTATTATCATCATAAGTGCAAATGACCTAGATGTTACGCGCATCATACCAATAATCACCGCCGCATAAAGTCTTTCTCGACTGTGATTTTCAAAATATTTATTTTTGGTTGGTTCTTAAGTTTAGGGGCTGCGACAACGCGGTCATTTAGCCCCGTGTACTTTGGGTGTGTGTAGAATCTGTCTGTTAACCGGTGTTAATTGTGATGACTGTATTAGTGTGTGTTATCTGTTTTTTAACTTAAGTACAAACTGCAACTTAGAATTCTTCAAATAGTTCGTACTTTTGCCGCCAAGTGCCACCGTCAACGACTACTAGGCCAAGTTCAGAACTTAGCTACTAGACGCCACTGCAGTCGGCTCTTGGCAACGGACGTAGACATCTATGAGCGTTGTTTACCTATCCAATTTAGCTTCACACAGGTGTAATTAGTGGAAGGTTCAATAACATGCCATAAATCTGACATGGGACCGCCGGCTTTACTTCCCCTCCGAAGAAAGGCATACTGACGGATTTTTAACGCTTTTAAAATATCCGACGGCTTCGGCCGGGTTTGAACCCGCTATCTTGGGCATAGAAGCTCAGCATGCTACCAAATACGCCACCGAAGCCGCCCTATAGTTATTTTTATTACAGTACATTGTGTACATTATACATTGAAGTGTCAATTCAATACCGGTAGTAGTTTCCCTTATCATCCTCATCATAAGAGCAAATGACCTACAGTAGATGTTACGCCCATTACACCATTAATCACCACACACAATAAGTCTTCCTCGCCTGTGAATTTTGAAATATGTATTTCTATTACGGTAGTAAGTTTGACGTGTCAATTCAACAGTAGTTTTTATTATCATCCTTATCAAAAGGGCAAATGACCTAGATATTACTCCCTCATTGTCTTTGGGGGCAAATGACTTAGATTTTAAGTCCATTACATTTCTAAGGAGACCTTAAAACATTATCATCATTCCACCGGGCGAAGCCGGGTACTACTGCTAGTAGACTATATTTTTAAGACATATCCGTCTAGTGAATTTGCGACATCAAGTGTGGTTAGTTCGAAACTCCGTTATATGTCTACGGTATTTTTTCTTCGAACTATGGTTCCGTTGGATATATAATCTATCCGGGCTATCCCTAAAACTTGTATCGTTTGAATTCGAATGTTCCCTCTTGTCGGATTATTCATGCAATCCTCTCTGGATAATTCATAATAACCGATACCTACTACGAACGTTCATCCTCCAAAATCACATTCTCAAGATGGCCGGCTGACAGCACGACTTGCCTGCGGAATCTCGTCAAACGGACCTCGATCGACGCCAGTTGCGTAAAATATTATAAACCGTGCCCGGCCGCGAATTGTCCTCGAGGACTGCGGAAAGCCCATCACGAAACATACTGAACCCTACTCGCCACTCTTCCCATGACCGTATACTTAAAACTGTACGGGAAGCGAGAACTGCATCAACCCACTTAGAAATAACAGACTACGTAGCATCGCGTTACTCATTTCTTCCGCGTGATCCAGGGTGAACTTCCAACCTCAGCATAGGGGCAGCGGAAATCACGGCGCCGATCATACAACATGTCCATAACTGCTTGTGAATTTTAACCATGCCCAACCTCGAGCTCGCCTCCGTCATTCTGCCAGGACAGATAGACAGACAATTGTTGAACGGTCCGATGCGGTGCCGATTGCATAATATCGCATTCTCATTGTGCAACCGTGGGGACAACGTGAATCTCGTAAAACGACCGAGAGCGGCAGCGATTGCGATACATCGCGATATTTCTCCTCATCGCGATATTAATCCTCATTCGATGACGAGCACAACTGAATTATTGTCAAATGGACAGCAAGCGGTGCAGATTGCGTAATAATAACTACCATATTTTTCCGTGCCCGACCTCAAGGACTAGAAATCTTGTCGAACGACTAAAAGTGACACAGATTATGTAATCGCGAATTTTCTCAGTGTTTTATCTAAAAAACGATGAATCGCGCCAAACGGCTGAGACCAGCGCCGATTGTGTAACGTCGCAATATTTCTCAGTACCTGACTGCGGACACAATTCGGTGACGATCAAGCAACGTCGCATAATATATTTCTTTAGGTCTACCACGGGGACAAAGGAAATCTCCCCAAACGGCCAAGATCAGAGCAACTTCTTGGTAATCATAACTTCTTGTACACAAGATGGCATATTTGCTGAATCAACTCATTTGGTATTAAATATCCATTATTTATTTTCATCTAAACTTTTATAACACCATAAGTGAATCCTATTCACTGCTTTAAACTCAGTTCATTGATTTCCTTCACCGCGCGATGAGCTTCTATGGTTTTCGACCGCAGACGTATCTTGAATTAAAAGGTAACTAAAATTAACTAAAATGTTGCTAAAAAGTAACTAATTTTTACTTCATCCTTATAGTAGACACCTTGTAAAGTTTATCGATAATCCCATCTCAGAGATTATCGCTGCGCTTTTGTCATTAATTCCTTGCCTTTTACATAAAGTCGATAGAACTGTCTTATCGATAATCACATCTCGCAGATTATCGCTGCAATTATATTACCCTCTTTGTGCTTCGACTGTTTGTAAGCGGGAAAGCTTGGTTTTAAGCGGTGATTGCTGTAGTTCTGGTATTCATGCAATTGTGTGACAATTCTTTGTGCAATTTAGTGTTTTCGTGATGAATTCAAGTAAGAAAAGGTATCATCAGTTTTTCAGGGAGGCATATTCTTCAGAATTTTTGGAAACTGGCACAATGAATTAGATAGTCTCACATCACCAAGAGTTTATCTCTTTCCCTGTAGTCTTTTCTCACTATTTTAAAGACTTTGCGACCTATGTACGCGTTTAATTTTTGCGCTTTGGGATCTGCTGGATTTCGATTTTTGAAAGTTGGCAGGTATGCATCAGTAAAACAGAAGAATTTCTCAATAGACCTAATTTCACCGTTTTTAAAAAAGACCCTACTACATCAACACAAAGGAAATGAAGCAATTATTAAAACACACCAATTTCATTCTTAACGATAGACAATCTGATAAAATGGTGAACATGAATCCAAGTATTCACACACTCAGGACATTACCCAAACTACACAAAATCAACACCCTGATAAGACCCATAGTCAATTACAGGAGCAGTCCTATATACAAAGCTTCTCAATTCGTGCAAAATTTCATTCAAGAACATTTCAAATTTAAAGCAAATAGCAGTTTTAATAATTCTGTTCCCCCCAGGGGCTCACATCTAGTGGGTTGTGGGTTGGCGACCACGGGGCCCCAGCTGAGTCCGGCATTGCTTCCACTTCCTTGTGCCGGGCTCCTCTCTTTCTTCTTTCCTGTCGACCTTCCTTGGTCAACTCTTGTTCTCTTCCGACCCCGACGGTATTAGGGTATCCGAGGCCTAGGGAGTCTCTTCCTTTCCCGCCTTAATTGGCCCTTGTCTCATCTTTCCTGATACCCTCCTTCTGTGAGGGGTCAGCCTTCTTGTTCTTTTCCTTTTACCTCCTGCCTTGTGCTCAAGGCCCTTAAGGAGGCAGGGTGTATGTAGCCCCACCACTTCTGGTGCACCGTCGATAATGCTACACCCTGAGGGGCTCACGGCTGGTGAGTTCGGGCGTTGGCGACCCCGAGGGATCCTGAGCTGGGTCCGTTTTCCCCTTTTGTCCCTTCCCTTTGGGGCGGACCTTCTCCTCTCTCCCCTCTCCTCTTTTCCTTCTATTTCCTTTTCTCTTTAAGATTCCCGCACTGTTTTTGTTACTCGAATCACCGTGTATCTAAATTCCCTTTTATCGATTTTTAAGGCATTTTTGATCTTTGTTGCATTTTGTAAGTTTTTTTGATCTAAATTACATCTCGCGATTGTTTTCAACCTCAATTGCATTTTGTAAAGATTGACAATCTAAATTGCTTTTTAGTAAGTCTTTCAATGCAGGTTGCGGGGCCTTTTAGTGAGTATTTTGAATTTCAATTGCATTTTGTAAGTATTTTCAACCAAAACCGCATTTCGCACGAATTTTGAATCTAAATTGCATTTTGTTTGGGGGCATTTTGCACATATTTTGATTCTCAATTGCATTTTGTGGGTATTTTGAATCTAAATTACATTTTGTCAAGTATTTTCAATCTAAATTGCTTTTTGTAAGTATTGTCAATCCACATGAGTCGTTGGAATCACCGTACATTTTGTAAGCATTTTCAATTTCAATTGCATTTTGTAAGTATTTTGAATTTCGATTGCACTTTGTGAATAATTTGGATTGGAACTGGGATAAGGCCTATTTCAATCTGAATTGCATTGTGTATTTTCAATTTCAATTGCATTTTGTAAGTATTTTGAACCTCAATTGCATTTTGTACGTATTTTCGATCTCATTTGCATTTTGTAAGTATTTTGAATTTCAGTTGCATTTTGTAAGTATTTCGACGCTACATTGCATTTTGTACGTATTTTGAACCTAGCCTTCATTTTGTGGGTATTTTTCAATCTATTCCTTTTGTGAATCTTTTCGTTCTAAATTCCCTTTTGTAAGAACATTTTGTGAGTCGTTTCAATCCGAGTTCCTTTTTGTAAGTATTTTCCGTCTCACTTAATTTTCGTTCTGGTTTCCGTTTCATTATCATCTTCGCTATCACCCAGATCATTAGGGGCCGATAACCTAGATGTTAGGCCCCTTAAAACAACAATTATCATCATCATCTAATAATTCTGTTCTTTTTTGTGAAGCAACCAGACATTTAACCTTAACCCTTAAGTACTGACGTAAAACTTGACTGCATAGTTACTGACATGAGGTCCCATGGACCACTTCCGTATTAATGGATTAGAAAATGCTACAGCCATGTTTTTTTCCATTTTCATTAATCAATTATTGTAATGAACCACCCCACATTGAACTGAAAAACACAAAACGTGAGCAAATAAAATCAAAATCTATGCAAATAAATAAGATTATTCTTAATATGGCATTTTGAATTGAACAAAAATAGAGGTATCGAAAATGTTGACAGTCTTTGTAGTCTATGATACATACACATGAAATTGAATGATGGACGTATAATTCACATAATGGACAACATAAAATAACACTTAAAATGTTAAGCAGTACAAATTTAAAAAAACTGCAGCACTTTATATCAAGCTATCCCTCTGCAATGCAGTTCAGACATACTGTACTCTTTTGGTGCAATCTAAGCAGACCGGATGTTTGCTCACATGACACAGGTAACATGTTTTTCTTTTTTTCTTTGCTGGACAGAAGAAACAGGTCTTCCGGGATTCCCTTGGCAACTTCTCATCAGTGGTTTATCCATGTGGCTATGATTGGAACGAAGTGATGGTATTTTTACTTCGTTATGAGCTGGATCTCTAACATTTCTTGTTGGCTCGGTTGAAGACCATTTGAAACTATCTATTCCGTAATAATAGCTTGAAGACTTATCTTCATCCTCAGGCAGGTCTTCCTCCATTTCAGCACCACTAGTCTGATATATTTGAAGCAGTGTCATGATCACTGTGGATGTAGTCAGTCTTCATATTCCGAAGATGATAATTCCAACTCATCTTCCGAGAAACACTTTGTCCTCAAAACACTGGTCAGATAGTCTAATCTTTGATGGTCCTGGTTCGTCACCCATATGTTCTTCATAAACGAATATTAGCACAACACACTTATAGTCACACAATTACGGACGTAAGGTCCCGGGGACCGTGCAACAACAAGAACTAACTCCAGGCAACACTGTCAGCTCCTAACACCTTGGCAATGCTCAGCGGACTGAAAGTTAGGAAGCTAGACAAAGGAACAAGTTTCCAAGGCCTCTGACCCATGCAAGGGGTGGTATGGTAGGAGGGGAGCGGTCCCGTGGACCGCACATCAGTAGTTGAGGGTTAAAAGATTCGCATTCAATGCACACTTTGGACATGAAGGACATGTATGTACACCAGCATACCTGTCCCAGAAACAATAAAGATCATTGAAAACTATTTAAAAACTTTTAGTAAACTTTCAACAGTCGAAATTAGTGAATTCATGGAAATTCTAGAATTCATACTAGACAACAACCATTTTAAGTTTAATAGTAGAATTTATTCGCAAACCAAAGGTTGGCAATCGGTTCACCTTTGTCAGGCATTCTTGCCAAAATTTATATGGATGATTTAGAACACAACCAAATCGTCAACAAGGTCAAAGGGCTGGTTTTCTGGGGCAGGTATGTCGATGTGTTGTTCATAATCTATGAGGCGGAAGTAAAAGCGAACCACATGCTCGATGAACTTAACAATTTAAACAATAGCATCAGTTTCAAAATAGAATCCGAAAACAACAATCTCATCAATTATTTAGATATCACAGTAAAGAGAAATAACAATCGCTTAGATTATCGAATATACAGGAAGCCAACACAAACAAACACCATAATCAGAAAAGTCTCACACCACCCTGAATCCCACAAAAGAGCTGCCCTCATAAGCTTCGTCAACAGGGCGATCAATACACCTATGTCAGAAATTGATTACAAAGCTGAAATTTCAATTATTTACCAAATAGCTCAGGCAAATGGTTTCAGCAAATAGGATATTGACAGCATCATCCACAGAATTAAAAATAAACCCACAGCCAAACATCAACCGGAAAGTAAAAACAAATCCAAATTTGCATTGTTTACATTTCATAACAAATTAACCTACAACATCACTAACATTTTCAAGAAAAATGACTGTAAAATAGCCTTTAGAACAGTTAACACCAATCAGAAACAATTCTTTAACTCCACAAAAATTAATCAAAGTAACAAATTCAGTAGATCAGCTGTCTACAAATTGAAATGCCAACAATGTCATGCTAATTACGTAGGTCGAACGGGGAGAGCGTTTTTTACGAGATAGTCTGAGCATGTTAACGCCACGAAACATAAAAGATTCTCGGCAATGGCTAGCCACATGCAAGAAACCGGCCACAAATTTCCAGATATAAACAAAGATTTACACATCCTCCATTTTGACAACAAAGAATCTACAATGAATGTCTTGGAACAGTTCGAAATCAATTTAGCCCAGAGATCCAACCCAGCAGAAAATCTCAGTGAAATTTATTGGGAGTCAAACGTTCTTTATGAAGTTGGCTGACCATAAATGTTCATCTCAGGCACACAGTAGCAGCCCAGCTGCCTCCGTCATCCTCCCGACCCAATGACCTTCCTCCCCATAACCCCCAACCCCCCTCCTTCTCCTCTTCCCCTTACGCGTCACTGATTCCCCGCCGCGAGACCACACATCTTACGAGTCGCAGCCTTCACAGCGATTCCACCAGTGACCTCCATACAGACCACATTGAACCTAGTTCAGTCAATGCCACGTCGGCTACAGCAGGTTGTCGAAGCCGGTGGATACTGGACGAGATATTGAAGAAGTGCCTACATCTGTCCTTTTCAGGACTATCAATATGCAAATTCATTAAGCCAGATTTCCCTTTGTATAGAAACACTCACGTATTTCGTTCATGAAACATTTGACATGTTTAAAAAAATGAACACCGCAAGTACGATTCGAACCCCAGTTCTTTGACGTTTCACACAATGCCTCTTCCCCTGAGCTAACTGGCAGTCTGCAGAACGCTCATAATATTGTAATGTATTTCCAACATCTTATGCACGTCTATAACAGCTATCATAGACCCAGTAGTAATTAACTAAGGGTTTATTGCAATGTAAAACTTTAAGGGGTCCAGTATCGTGCGGTTCCACAATGGTATAACAGAGGCCATCAAAACAAAGAGAATTGCCGAGACCAATATTTGAACCACTCGGGTTACCAACTTACACCTTTCCTCTACGCTACTCTGTTAAGGGCTTCTCATCCATCGTCACTTGGGACGTGTCCCTCACTTCACATTTATTTACGCATTCGCGCAATTTCTCATTAATTGCATATCATTTTTCTCTGTTATTCTTATATCTGAACAGTAGCACTGTGTACTGATTGTTGCATTTTGTCACGAACATGTCGTTGAACAAAGATCGTAGTGCATCAAAATTTGTTGCAACTGTACACACGTCCAAGCACGATGATACCCGAACAGGACTTTGATATTTTCCATGCGACAATTTATGATTGTCAATCTGTACATAATTTGTGTGAAAGATTCAAGTCCATACAATGATATTTGTTTGATTGATAACAAAAAATGTATTTTCCATGAGCCATTTTAGGTCTATAACCCAAGTGCGTGAACGAACTTAGGTTATTGTAAATGTTATTACAGCTGTTGTGCTACATAAAAGTCAACTGAAACGAAAATATTGTAAACTAAAATTACCGGTATAACAACAAAGATGCACTTTTAACTCCCTAATACTAATTACAGCTTCAAAATAAGAATGGTAGCGATAACATATACAGCGCCATTACATGATATGTTATACAGCGCCATTACATGGTAGGTTTTGGTTCGCAAGGCAGAGAGTCCCTCATTTGTTTCTAAGGAAACTTATACAAGGAGATTGTTTCTGTGGGTGAAAATGAGTAAGAAGCATCTGTAAACTTCTAGGAACACAAGACGAGGCATCTCTCAGCGGAACAGAGCTACTAAATGATGAAATAAAAAAGGGTTGAAGAATCGACTCTGCCGCTACAGAAATGGGTAAACCATCGATCCATCGACACTTGCCGGTTCTAGGATTTAAACTATTTCGAATGGGTCAGTTGAGTTATTTGTATTGTCTAAACAGATGTTAGTCTATTTAAAGCAACCTTCTTTCTGTTTTTGTAGATATATTTCGTGGCTTTCCTTTTTCTATTTTGCTCCAACAAAGCTAGGATCAAGTTGCCAAGTAGTTTTTTTCTTTTTCTTTGGTAGTGACAACCTCATTGTGAACAGCCTTCTGAATATTGCTTCTTCTTAAGTGATATTCTTCTTCTTGGTCATAGTTGGATTTCGAACGTTGTGACCCTTCACGCAATTCTTTTAACAATACCCCGCCATGCACTGTGGTCTTCTGCTGTGTGCATTGATTTATGAAGTGGCAGATTACTATCAGATTTTTTATTATTTATTATTTTATGTTTGTAATTAAGGCCTAAACTCGAGTATCCATAATAAAAAAATAAAAAAACGTCAGTAGTCATACTCTTTATCTGGCCAAGGCACCGGTTCGGGCTCGACCCTTCAGCCGTTTTCCGTCAATTTTACCCTGGATGATGCACTTCTCAATGCCATCTCGCCGGATGGCATGGCCAAAAAATTTCAACATTTTCCTTTGGATGTTTAGGAGTAAGCGTCCTTTAGGAGCAATCCTTAGCTTCTTCAGAATAGATGAGACTAGACAGTGCTTTCTTAGCCTTACCTATTGTAATAAACATCATCAAGCCCCTACGTTGGGCAACACTTGTAATAAATATAAAATCCAAACTAGTGGTCTGAGTCAACCAACACCAACATTGCCCCACTGTTGGGCGATCATTGTAATAATTCTAAAATAATGCCCCTTATTCGGGCTACCATTTGTAATAAATATGTTACTGTCGAAGCTAGCCACCTCGGGGTAGTGAGGCGATACACTCGCTAAAATGAATCCCAAAGACAGTATAAAGACTTCACAAAAACACACTATTTATTATAATTTCTCTTTTCAGGTTAATCTCTGGCAATCAAAATAATACCTGTTTGTCAACATATAAGCAGGTTTCCATTACATGCATCTCTTGCGGAGTATCCACCATAACTATCATTCTTTTCTCCCAAAACCGAACATATCATGTCTCATCTCATTTTTCCATAGATAACCTCTTCATTTCTTCATCATAAACTATCTATCCAAAACCCCCCCATTCCGCATGACATCCTAAAATCATCTTCCCCATGGTTACCTTGCCATTAGCAAAGTATAATCTCTAACCACCCTATTTTATTCTCCTTAAATATAGTAAGTTCATTTGTCAGCAATAGCTAGACCACCACCAAGAATCTCTATGGCACAACACACAATATTCTCTGTGGTGGTCTACCAATAAGTGGCCATGGCTGGAAACCTGATAAAAAATACATACTACTAACAAAAAAAACCTAGAAGCTGGCTCTGTAACCTACTAAAGTTCGGTTACACTATTCTTCTTTTAATTTCTCCTTCACAGCTTTCCTTAGAGGAAATGTGAACTCCTATAGAGCATCCAGCGTTTAGAAAAGACTGGAGCCTTATGGCAACAGTGTTGCTAACTCTAGGCAGAGGTAGCGCTGACGTCATATGTTATGTTCATGCGTTTCGAGTACTGCGCTTTCATAAGTTAGCGACACAACACAACCCCAGCAGCTTCCTGAAATAGAACACGCCCATGAAGGAGCAGTTTTGCAGGTGTTAACGGATTGGACCAGTATTAAGGATACAGTACGCGAAGAGAACCAATAACGACATTCATTTCGTTGTGATATGATGCATTACTGATTGACAGATGTCGAGAACACAACCCTTCCTTCCTTCTCGGATGTACTGTATGCTGACAATGTTAACAATTTTTACATCAGCAATATTGTTGATCATCACCTTTTTTTGTTATTAGTTAGGCTATAATCTAGTTTCTTTCAATTTTATTCTTGTTTTGTTTAGATTAATATTTGTAATTTTGTAGTGAGTTAGCCGTGTGGTTAGGGGCGCGCAGCTGTGAGCTTGCATTCGGGAGATAGTGGGTTCGAACCCAACTGTCGGCAGCTCTGATTCGATCGAACTGACACACAACAATAACACCAATGACGGATAGTGCTTCAGTACTTATGTTGCCGGCGGAACTGAGCACGTGCTCCACTCCGGGCGAGCATGCAACACAGAACGAGGCTCTTCTTTCCAGCGTGCTAACCTCGAAAATGTTTAAATTACTAAGTCGTAATATAAACGATACTTGTATGCAATAACAAAGGTAATCAATTGGCAGATAATTGTACGAAGCTATTATGAAGAAAAATATCTGTTCAGAGTTCCTTCATGATAAAAGGCGAGGTAACAAAACCAGTGTAGGGGAGGTTTCCGTTAAAAGTAAAAGCCCATAAGACCCGCAGTCTTTTCTACACGCTGGATGCTCGATAGGTAGACTATTACTTCCTTGAGATCGATATCTCGTATTAGCTGGAAGGGGCAAAGTAATGCACGCTGTCTGTTCACTACCATCAAGTAACACTTGGTTCAGTTTAGTGTAAGGTCTGCTTCTTCTCTCAGTGCGTTGTAAAAGTTCTGGCAGCTCTTCCTCCGAACTAGCCAACGGAGGTTGGAGATTGTCTTGCCGCCTATTTGAACCCCACCTTTCCAATCCTCGGTGGCTTTTCTGATGATCCATTCCCCATAGATGTTAAATAGGAGTGGTGACATAACACATCCCTATATGACGCCTTTTCCGACCTAAAAGGACTCTGATAACTTCCCATCGATTCTATCGTATGCCTTGTTGTTGGTATATATTGATTTCATCAGTTGTATAAGATGACTTGGCACTGCCATTTCCTCAAGCACTTGTCAAAGATGATTCCAGTTAACATTATCGAAAGCTTTAGTGTACTGAAGGAATCAGAATATTGCAAGCACATTAAATTCGTAGAATTTCTCTATCATTTGCCACACGTTTATTATCTCTCGTCCTTCTTCCAGGAACGAAGCCTGCTTGCTCTGGGGGTATTTGTGGAAGGAGATAGTACTTCAAGCGCCCTTGTATAACATAACCTTGCTGGCGTGGTTTATTAGCGAGATGGCTCTGTAATTCACACAATGTTGTTTTGATCCCTTTTTTTTATATATTAATTGGATATAATTATACTGATTCCTTCCACTCATTTGGCTAGCAAGCCTCCGTAAGGCCGCTTCCACTGCACACTTTAAGACCAACGGTTCTCTCTGTTCTACCTTCTCTGAACAACCAGTATTACGATCTGCATTGCATTCCATCAGGGTTGCGCAATACCGTCGCCATCTATTTATAATCTCTTTAGTGACGGTCAATAATCGACCTGCACTATCTTTGACTGGTAAATGGCATGGTTTGAAGTTTCTTGTCACGAGTTTTACCTTTCTAAATAGATCTCTGGGTTCATTCTGGTTCATATGGGCTTCGACCTCCTCACTGAGGGATGCGATACATGCATTCTTGTCGTTATACAATGCTTTATTCATTTCTTTTGTCAACTGGTAATACCTCTCGAGCTTGTTTACGTTATTTATTCCATTGGCTTTGATGTCAGGTCGTTCATTAATTAACGCCCATGTATGATTTGATACCCATGGCATACCTGCCAAGTTTTCCGGTTTTCCCGGAAGGTTTCCAGATTTTTGGATTGTTTTCCGGTTGTCCGTATTAACATAGTTTTTTTCCGGATTTTCAACTCCCTAGCTTTTTTCAGTTCTCTGTATCCAAACCGCATTTCAGTTTTGATTTTCGATAATAGCTGCTATTCTGAGATGCGAGTGTTCAAATTCGACTGAAAATAGACTGATACTACTCAGCGTGTCTACCGGTAACGAAAGTAATGAAACAGTTGCTAATTTTATAAAGGTAACGACCAGTACCTAATTCTTATGTCTGGATAGTTGGAGGCAACGAAAATTCGCCGAGGTCTGTTAGAAATCATTTAAACCCGCACCGCTAGGCTCGCAGATGCGATGAAGCGAGTTTCACGCAAGCGGCGCCGATTGCGTAAGCTATATTTCCCCTTGCACGACCTCAAGCGAATACATACTGAGGATACCTTCAGTGGTACTGTATACATCGGTTCAACGTTTATTTTCAGCATGAAGAAGAGTTTAGTTTTGTGTGAAATATTTTTCTATATTAATCGGAAACCTGACTTTTTGCGAGACGTTTATTCGCGATAACTTCTGAAATTCAACAGAAACCTCTCATTACTGATATTGGCCTCTAAATTTGTATATCTCAAATTGAAGTCCAGAATTAACGCGAAATTATTTATTGTCGCAATCTTGCGAAATGATACCGTTTCAAAAATTAATCGCAAAAATGCTTAGAAATACATAGACTATATTTTAAAAATCGATCAGTCTAGTGAATTTGCGACATCAAGTGTGGTTAATTCGAAACTCCGTTATGTCTATTTTTCCTTCGAACTATGATTCCATTGGATATATAATCTAACCGGTTATCTCGAGAACATGTATAATTTGAATTCGAAAGAAATATTGCATGAATATTCATGCAATCCTCTCTGAATAATTCATAATAACCGATACCTACTTCGAACGTTCATCCTCCAAAGTCACATCCTCAAGACGGCCGGCTGACAGCACGACTTGCCTGCGGGAGTATCGTCAAACGGACCACGATCGACGCCAGTTACTTAAAATTATAAAACCCCTGCCCGGCCACGAACTTGTCCTCGAGGACTGCGGGAATCACGGCGCCGATCATACAACATGTCCATAACTGCTCGTGAATTTTAACTATGCCCAACCTCGAGCTCGCCTCCGCCATTCTGCCAAGACAGATAGACAGGCAGACAATCGTTGAACGGCCGGATGCGGTGCAGATTGCATGATATCGCGTTCTCATTGTGCAGCCGCGAGGACAACGTGAATCTCGTAAAACGTCCGAGAGTGGCAGCGATTGCGATACATCCCTATATTTCTCCGCGTTAGATGACGAGTGCAACTGGATTCTTGTCAAATGCCGGTGCCGATTGCGTAATAATAACTTCCCATATTTTTCTGTGCCCGACCTCAAGGACAATAAAAATCTTGTCGAACGACTAAAAGTGACACCGATTATGTAATTGCGATTTTTCTCCGTGTTCTATCTAAAAAACTACGAATCGCGTCAAACGGCTGAGACCAGCGCCGATCGTGTAACGTCTCTATATTTCTCCGTACCTGACTGCGAAGACATAATTCGCTGACGATCACGTAACGTCGCATATATTTCTTCGTGGTCTACCGCGGGGACAAAGGAAATTCCCCAAACGGCCAAGATCAGAGCAACTTCTTGGTAATTATAACTTCTTGTACACAAGACGGCATTTTTGCCAGGGTGTCGAGCGATACGGGAAATACGGGAATTTTAGTGACCCGGGAAAAATACGGGAATTATACGGGAAATTCGCACTTGATACGGGAAATCTTAAAAAGTCTCATAATGCCTGACTTCTTAGCCCCCGAACGCTCGGTAGAGTCCTCCCGCTCAGTCTTCTATTTCGCCTGCAGACCGCGGTGCCACCCGCAATTTACGCCACCGGTAGAGCGCTAAGCGGTATGAGAACCCAGCCAACGTCGAATGCATGCTTTGCCTGGCCGACCGCCGGCCGTACCCTCTCTGCGCGGGGCTACCCGCGCCGCGTTCGTTGCTGACAATGACATATAAGAATCAGTCCGCATTGTTATTCACAGAGGAGACCTGGGTTTCTCGACAAGAGCAGCCCTTAAAGAAGCTAACAGCTCAAGATCTCAGAAAATTCCAGACGCGGATGTGCTGCAATTTCGCACCAACTGCCGAGAATTGTACATGTGTATCCTATGGCTGAAAAAATCAAAGAGAGGTCAACTCTTGCTCTAAAGAGACCCGTGCTATTTCCTGCCTAGACCCTATAGGGATCGCTGAGACTCCTAGGCTGGAAGAAAGGAAGCAAAGGAAGGAAGCTTGTACTGTCATCGCGGCAGGAGATGGCAGTTGAACACGCTGCGACGGGGTGCGGGGGGTCTTGCAGTACGCATGCGCGGCCCGCATATTCCTAAGTTAAATATATTGGCTTGCCGCATGCCAATGGTTGTCATTGCAGCAGGCGACACTCAGCCACTGAAAGAAGGAATGTGCTGAGTGAGTGAAGCAAGTAGTGACCAACTGAATGTTTTTGGAATGCGCGATACGCAGTGAGCGGGAAGACCCCTGCAGTTCAAACCCGGCTGCCAACTCCTGACGCGATATCAGTAGTTTAACGTGACCGTTAATCTTGAGATCATGAGCCACGGGACCTCCTTTTTACGTGGAATCCGAACCACAGGACATGGCATTTCACTTCGAAAATCTCACATGCAATGACCGGGAATCGAACCCGGACCGCCTTGGTGAAAGGCATACAGCTAGACCGCTAAGCCACCACGCCCCTAAGGCTGGAAGAAGTTAGGATCGTCATTGCCCTGGAAATTCTTTGTGATCAGAAGAATTTGCTTTCTGGCGCAATGGCTGACCGCATCAAGAGCAGCTACTCCACACTTCAGATATTGCCCTCCGTCACTGCGCGTTTGAAGCAGTTCGACGGAAAAAAAAGCCACGGCTCGACGTGTTGTGGTCTGAATTAGTGGCTTCAGCACCTTCCTCAGTTCTTGCCAAAAACGATGTCACAAGCTTCGTTAAAATGATACTGACTTTGTATCACAACAATGCAGCTCTAGACAGAGGTTTCTCCCTGAACAAGGAGTGCATGATCGTCAATCACAAAGAAGCCAGTCTGATTGTCATGCATACTGTTCAGTACGCTGTGATGGCAGCTGGTGGAGTAGAAAAGATGACAGTGAGCAAGAGTCCATACTGCACGAAACTCCTACGCCGTTTTCTAGGAAGCAAAACAGGTGCGAAGCGACGGCTAAGGTGGCAGTCGAAAGAAAGGCCACAAAAGATCTCCAGGAATTGGAAAAGAAAGTACTGTCAAAAGAACTTAATTTTGTGCTGTGTATAACTGAAGTTCCTAGTAACAATCTTGTATTTGTCAAAGTGACTTATTTAATTTTGTTTTGCATTATTTTATTTTCTATTATCTACTTTGATAAAATAAATCTAAATTAAAAAGTATTTGCGGCGTGTCGCGTGTGGAATTTTACTGTTTCTAGCCTTCCCATGGTCTTCTTTCGCAGTCCGTTCAAACACTCAATGCAAATGCGTCACACATGCAGAAATTTCAAAAACTACAAACAATATTTCACAGCTCTCGACATTTTACTATCGAACACCCGTCACAGACATGTGGCTACAAAATACACCACACAAGTGACGGAATTCTTCTCGTATGGGCAGGCATTCTTTCAGTCGCTTGTTAACCACTGTCTGTGTCGGATTTCCGTTCATTGTCATTGTTTCGTTACTTTTACTTCGCCGAAGTTCGACCCGAGGACTGGACACATCCCGTACAGCATGTACAGAAAGAAATACTGAAGGCGGTCTGGATATCGCGGTGGATGAAATGATTATTAACCTTGGCAATTCATCAAGCTCTGACGAAGACAATGATGGTGGTGATGATGATAGGGACAGTGAAGGGATGAAGGGTGTCAAAGAAACCCTTGCCAAGTGACTGAGGACAGGGGCGGTTCGAGTGGGAGGGGGGGGGGGTCTCTCCCCCCTCAGGTATTTTCTCAGTCGGCAAATACAACATCAGTCGGCAGTCGGAAAATGCTGAAGAAGTCGTAACATTTCCCAAAACAGAATTTTAAAAAGTCCTCTCGGCACGCCGGAAGGCGGAGGTAGATTTCACCGGACAACCTTGGGGATAGGCGAAAATAGGCAGAATATGCAGGTTTTCGTAGAAGGATCAGACCTCATTTATTGCGTGAAAGTATTTTATAATTGGAGATTACTTAACTTTGTTTTTCGTCATTTTATGCATATTTTAAACATTTTATTGTCTTATGATGACAGTAACCTTCTTGTCATTTGGAGTCCATTTTTATACTTGTGGTCACACTGTCCTTATGCAAGGTTTCGACACTGATGTGTAACTATGTAATGGTCTGTTACTTCTTCACGCAAAATTATATCTCCCGCAGAGATGTTGGTTGGTTAGGGGCTGCGACAACGCGGTCATGTAACCCCGTGTACTTTGGGTAAGTGTAGAATCTGTCTGATAAACGGTGTGAATTGTGATGGCTGTATTAGTTTGTGATTCAGGTAAGGAATGCAGACGCTAAATTTCAAGCAGTAGTTCCTAATGTTGCTACCAGATACTACCGTCAACGACACCTAGCTGTGAACTTGGCTACTAGATGCCACTGCAATCAGCAACTCGCAACGAACGTTGGATCCTCCCCCTCCAAAGGAAAGCATACTGAGGGATTTTTAGCGCTCTTAGAAAATCTGATGACTTTGGCCGGCTTTGAACCCGCGACCTTGGGCATAGAAGTTCAGCATGCTACCAGTTACGTCACCGAAGCCGCTTCACACTTGTCAGATGGAAATCTGAATCTGACTCGCGCAAGTGGGTTGTCATGGCAACGTCTGATGGCTCATCCCTCATCAATTTAGTAGTGTTGCCATGGCAACCACTGATAGCTCTTGGCATTTTCTTATAATTCCGAAATCATTTTTCTCATCCCTTGGCGTAATGGTGGGTTATATCAAAAATTCTTTCAGACAAAAGTTTTACGTAATTATTAGGGGAATATTGTCCATTTTGTACGGTTTTGATATTGTGCCTATTAAGAGAGATATGATTAATGCTTCCCGAAAAACCCACTTTTTCCCACCCCTTTGGTCAATGGTTGGTGCTATAAAAAAACTCTTCAAACATAAATTTTTGAGCTTTTTCCGGCACATAGTATGAACTTTGAACGGATTCGATATTTCACATATTAAGAGAGTTATAGCAATATTTCATTTTTTCGAAAAAAGTCTCCCATTTTCATCCCCTTCGACCGATTTAGCCCAGTAACGAACTCGACCGAGATTTTATGGGTATACATATTCGATGAAAATTTCAAAGTGATTGGTGCAAAATTACGGCAGTTATCGTGTCCACAAGAAACTGATATATATATATATAAACATACATAAATTATATATAAACTTTTGAACTGACGGTGGTTTTGGGGTCTGGGGGATGTGAAACACGAAGATATGTCGAAATTTTCCGGAAGTCGAAACATGGGACCCATTGCAATAGTTAGCTTTCTAATGAAATCTACCTAAAATACTACCATCAACGACACCTATCTGTGAACTTGGCTACTAGATGCCACCGGAACCATCAACTCGCAACAAACGTTGGAACTTCTCCTCCAAAGGAAAGCAAACTCAGGGTTTTTTAGCGCTCTTAGTAAATTCGACGACTTCAGCCGGGTTTGAACCCGCGACCTTGGGCATAGAAGTTCAGCATGCTACCAGTTCCGATACCGAAGTCTCTTCCCACAGACAGATGGTAAACTGTGTTATCTCGTGCAGTGTCGTTGTCATAGTAACTGCTGATGGCTCATCCCTTATCAATTAAAAGTAAAGTTGTCATGGCAACCTCTCTTGGCACTTGGCATTTTCTTATAATTTAAATCATTTTGCTCACCCCGTGGTGTAATGGTGGGTCATATCAAAAATTCTTTCAGACAAAAGTTTTAGGTAATTATTGGAGGAATATTGTCAATTTTGTATGGTTTTGATATTGTGCCTATTAACAGAGATATGATTAATGTTTCCCGAAAAACCCACTTTTTCCCACCCCGTTGGTCAATGGTTGGTGCTATCAAAAAACTTATTTGACATAAATTTTTGGCACTTATCCGACACATATTATGAACTTTGAATGGATTCGATATTTCACGTATTAAGAGAGTTATAGCGAAATTTCACTTTTTCGAAAAAAACCTCCCATTTTCACCCCCTTCGACCGATTTTGCCCATTAACGAACTCGACCAAGATTTTAAGGGTATACATATTATGTAAAACATTCAAAGTGATTGGTGCAAAATTACGACAGTTATCGTGTCCACAAGAAACTGATATACATATATATATACATACATAAATTATATATAAACTTTTGAACTGACGGTGTTTTTGGGTTCTGGGGGATGTGAAACGCGAAGATATGTCGAAATTTTCCGGAAGTCGAAACATGGGACCCATTGCAATAGTTAGCTTTCTAATGAAATCTACCTAAAAAGCAAAACGGGGCATGGCCCTATACGATTTGGTCATTTAAAAAAAACTGACAGTCGGCATTTTTACAGACAGTCGGCACAAACGGACGCTGCAATAATTTCGTACAGCCAGGCAATAGCCCAGTGCGGCAAGGGGAAGAATCGGCAAAATAACCATTTTATAAGTTTCACTTCCAGTCCTCGGTGCTCTGGCTGCCACTTGCCATTTCGTTTCTTTGTATGCAAACTGAAGAAAGAATGGCAGATGAACAATATGGGACCAAGGACAAGGGATGAACTCATCGGCACGTACCTGGGTGGGTGTAACATCCCGCGTCCATTATGCAGAGCGACTCAGCTTCACAGCGAAGCGAGCCCAGCATCTGTGCCATGTGGCTAGACAAAAGGTGTTGGTGAGCGCATTGATAGCTTCAGGTCAAGCTGAATCATTGAGCTGTTGTCGGAGGAATGTTATGAATCATAACTTATGACCTGCTGAGATATCCGCGCTATTGTGACAAAATTGACAAGTTAATGGTTCCAAGGTTCCTCAAGGAGTGGGGTGCTCACTAAGGTCAGTGCAGTGCTCATTGGGAATGAGAAAAAGCAGTCGCTCCTGAACCAACAACTTTTACAGTGATAACTAGGTGCGAATACAGTGGCAGTGGGACGTGAGTTTTCGCCGGCACGGAACATTGTCAGCCATGTTTATGTTTAATGTTGTTAACAAGAAAAAAGTGAAGAATGATCGCACACTGGAGTACGTCATTGGCACAAATTGAAAAGTAACGAAAAGAAGAAAAAGGATAAATTACAAGAACACTTTATTTCAGAGGCTCATCAAGCAGCGATGGCAGATTTTTGCCACTTTGTCAAAGGAAAAGGCCACGATGACGTTCTCCTTGATAAACTTTTACGGACGATCAGAATTGAGGAAGAACAGGAATAGGAGTTCCACAAAAAAGTTATCCAGATACTTATTGACACAGCAAGAGCCCTTTGTCGACAAGGTTTGGCTTTCCGAGGTCACGAGGATGGAATCACTCAAGATAATGGAAACTTCACGCAAATTGTGAAGTTACTTTCACGGCATAATCCGGTCATGAATAGGTGGTTGGAAGAAGTGAATACGCGGAAGCATAACGTTAAGTATATGAACAAGGACTCTCAAAATTAATTCATCCATCTACTTGGAGAGAACACTCGTGAAATAATTGCAGAAGAGATCAAGAACTCTGGTATGTTCTCCGTTATAGCAGATACTACTCCCGATATGTCACATAAAGACCGCCTAGGTTGAATATCCGATACGTCGTCGAAAAAGATGAAGAGCTAGTTCCTGTGGGGAGTCTTTTAATAATAGACGCAGTTTTAACCAAAAAAAGAAGGCCGGAGATGAGTTGGCCGAAAAAATATTTTTAATTTTTAATTCAGAAGAACTTTTACTTCCACTCGATAATCGTACGACTTTGCTAGTAACATGCCTGGCACATAGGCCTACAACGGCACTCAAAAAAGCTATCAGAGAAGTGCAAATTAGATATTCCTTACATTCCATGCCAACCTCACAGGTTAAACATTTTCGTAGAGACAGCTTGTAATGATAGCGCTCTTATCCGAGAGTTTTTGACACTCTTGAAGCATTGTACGTCTTTTCTTTCGGGTAGCACAAAAAACGACATTTAAGCTTGCAGAAAGAGCTGCATCAAATTGATAATTCACTCCAACTTAAGAATTTAACAAAATTAAGGTGGGCTGCACGCGCCCAATTGGCGAACGATGTTTCTACGTCTTCTGAAGGGATAGTCACAGCATTGGAAACAATGAAAACCTCATTCGATTCTGAATTTGACAGTAAAACTCGAACTTTTGCGTCAGGTTTGCACGAAAAGTTTCTAGACTTTGATTTTATCTGCGGCATGTACTTTACCAAAAACATCATGTTTAAAATTAAGAACGTAACCGAGGTTTTAGAAGCGGAGAAGCTGAATGTAGTAGGCGATGCAGATGATTCAGAGCGCTTTGAAGTGAAGATATCAACGACGACGGCAAGATGAACGCTTCAATAAAGAGTGCATCGTCATTTGCGTAAAGTATGCAAGTATATGCGGAGGAAGACTTCTTAAAGCACCTCTGGACTCGGCGACTTGCAAAGAAGTATGACGCGCACGCTGAAACGACAGCAGAAATTTATTTCCTTACATTCTACAGAAAGGAGTTGTGAATACTTGTGGATGTATTTACTACAAGCGTGCAAGACAATCTTTGCTAGAGCCATTCCACATAATTTTCAAGATACCCGCTGACAAAAAAGACTGCACCATCGAGCGCGTCCGATCTATAAAGCAATCACACCCAAAAATCATCCTTCAATATGAAGAGCTTGTGCTGGCTGAGCTTGAAATCCTGCTTGATGCCAGTAAACAGTGCTCATCTTTTAGAGAAATCGCAAAAGTTGCTGGTAATGAAAGGGAATTATCCCGTGTGGTTGTCAAGTAGTTCGACTGATTTTAACATCTCCAGTGTCTTCAGCTGCTTCCAAACGGTCCTTCAGCATGTTGAAGCTCATTCATTTGCGGACATTGATGGGTGACGACCGCTTAGACTCCCTCATGATGTTGTTTTCAAAAAGATGAGGTCGACTACAGTGAAATTACGGAGATAGTGGAGAAGTGGTCCTTGTTAGAACATCGTAGAGTAGGGATTTAGAAAGAATAACCATATATTTTTTATTCTTGTAATATTTGAACACTTATTTTGTTCATTTATCAAATTTTCCAGTGATTTCAAATTCTGGAACTAATAAAATACATTTGAAATGAAAGCCGTTAATTAAGTATATTTGTGTATCGTTTGCCGCCACTGCGGCCTGCCCCCCCCTCCCCACCACCACCTCCCTTCGTACCCGTTGCTCAGTTTTTAAGCGTATAGACGGCAATGTTAAACAGCCAGTCGGCATTTTTTAAATTCTCACCCCCCCTAGATGTACATGGTCGAACCGCCCCTGACTGAGGATAATTTATTTCTTGGTGTCAGTTCGCTTGCGTCAATCGAAAATAGAGCACAGGCTATTGTTTCCCGTCGTAGTGTTCAAAATACCGTCCGTCATTCAACAGCCTACAATTCGACAATATACTGTAAAACCTCGGCAATAATATCGCCACAGAAGGGCTTGTTTGAGTGCTCAGTGCTAAATATGTCTTTACCTTAACTTTACTTTTGTATTATCACGAAAACTAATATTAACCGTAGAGAGTCGCGATTCAGTGAGTGTGCATGGTGTTATCTGTCAACTACTGTAGTAAGCTGTGAGCGACCTCCACTCAGACTCTTGTTTCATGTTAAAGGATAATCATTGCATGGTGAGTTTTTTGATATTCATTAGCTGTAGAGTGTTTGCTCTCTTTGTCGTATTTATTGAATTGAATACCTATGATAAAGGTATCATAGCTTCGGTGTGTCATTTATTTATTCATCTAAAAGTATCATATATCTCTGTTAAATGGCCTCGGCGTTGACTCAGGATCGTTTTTTAAAATACTATATTTCTTATGATTGTGCCGAAATAATGACTGAAGTGTAGCGCTGTGTATTATTCGAATCAGTTGATTTACAACACTGAAACTTAGCAACGCAGCTCAGCTGTTCCAAGCTCCCGACATATCCTTCGCGTTGTTTCCTTCGAAATACAGGGTGTCGGTGAGAAGCATGCTCAGAATTCTTGCCGTGTGGCGGTTGGACGTAGGGTCTTGTTATGTGGCGACCGTGGGTTGCGGAGAGGAAAAGCGGGGCAAAGTGACAGGAAGGCTGTCAGTACCGAATGCGCGGGGTGTGCAATACTGTATTTGTCCCATAATTTACGCGTGTAATAGCGGACACACCTCCAATTTCACTATACAAGTCGTGATATAAAAAGGGATAGTTGGTGGGTAACATCTATTACTACATGACCCCCAAAATTATTATGCATTATTACAAAGGGTATTTTGACTATTTTCAGTAGTTTAGAAAATTGTATCGCCTCGTTCCAGGCTCCTATAGAGCTTACATTTTCTCTCGATCTTTCATTTGCTATACGACGGGCCACCGGCGTATGGTTATGCATTGCCAGCTTCTGGTTTAGTAGTCAGATAATGGAAGCAATGGGAACTGTGTACTAAAATTTTCCTTGCGTGTAACTAAGCAAATTATTGTTGTTAGGAGAACGTAAAATGTACCAAGAATTATATGATCTTCGGCTGTGTGCAGTGAGAAAGCTCTGCATGTGTTCATTCCTTATGTATTAATTATGCGAAATGTCAGCTAACGTTGTGCCACATACAACACTCCTAGTCTCTACATGTTGCACATTTTCCCGTAAATTACATCAGTTTATGTTTGAATTGCTTATAAGATCGTGACAAAGAAAGTGTTTCTCTAATTGGATGATTGTATTTAACTGTATGCACGTCGTATAATCTTGGCGAGGTGTGTTTTTTTTTTTTTTTTTTCACGGAGCAACTTTACATCGTAGTAGGCCGCAGCTTTTTGTATTTAGTTTTCTGGCATCTTGTTTTAAATTATTGACTAACATACTTCCAAATGCAGACAATCCAACCCTCCATTGGGATTCGTGTTCCAGAATTCATGCAAAATGAGGTTCGGTTCGTTCGTTTGTGAAATTCAGGTCATAACCCCCTAACCTTTCAGTGATTACCGTATGGTACTTTACGTAGACTAGGGTGAAGATGTAAATGAGCATTACAAAAAAATATGTCGCCAGTTGTTTGGTTTATTAACTTACGGTAATATTTTCCATAGGTACTGAAAACTGGGCACGGTTGGATTTTAAGGTGGAACCGCATGTGTTATCAAATATCGCTTTCTTGCAATACCTGGAATATGTATAGAATTATAAAATGATTATTGGTTAAATAAGGGTTAATAGATAGGCTATTATAGTTATAATGATTAAATAAATATTAAAGAAGAAACGACGCGTTGTTAGTAAATATTAGGCCTACCGGCACGGCAAATAGTCTATAACTCGTAGCATCCGTCACAATTTAGCATTTAAACGGGTCACATTAATTCATATAACAACCGGATAGCAAATTATAATAATATTCTCACATATAACATATTTAATTTGCACCAACTTAATGTAGTCTAAGATGTTAAACCACTGCCGTTTGAAATGTGCAAATCGCACATTTTGTAGGCAAGCTGTTTGTTATGGTCGTCTCTGATGCGAAGTTTTACTAATTACTCTTTTAGGAGAAACTTGTCTTTGGAATATTCATGAAAGGCCAACCCTCTAGTTCTTATTTCATAAGTTGAACGCCTAAAAACAAAACCACAATCCGAAATAATAAAGAAGATAGTCACGAACGAACGATTCACTGCCAATGAAAATCAAATGGAGATTCGCGGGCCGGAAGTTCGCTGTGCATAAGCTTCGGTGCCATTTTAACTCGTGGTAGCTCTGTACGGTTACGGTACCAAACAATTCAGTCACTTCCAGTAAATATTTATTATGCGACACTCCTATTCTCTACTCTCTCAACCCTCCTCAGTAAAACAGTCATTTATATCAGCTCTTCTCAGGTAAATGGTATTTTATTTGTGTTCGTAGCATCTCATCCCATCCGTGTGAGAGTTCACTCGCGCGCGCGTTGCTCACGCTACGGATTAGGCCTAAATCTCGCCATCACCAAGTGCGGAAGTGTCTCCAAAAATGCAGTTACACTTACGCCAGAAAATCTTGATTCGCGCTTCAAGATTCATTTTTCAGCCATTCGGTATGCAAACTCTAGTCTTAGAGGGTTCTAAAATATACGGGAATTTGGTGGATTTTCGTACGGGAAATACGGGAATTATACGGGAATTTGAAGAAAGCTCGACACCCTGATTTGCTGAATCAACTCATTTGATATTAAATATCCATTATTTATTTTTATCTAAATTATTGAGTTAGCCGAGGTCGTTACGGCATGACTGCTGGCAGTCACTCACATCCGGGAGGCGAGGAGGTTCGAATCCCCCCGCCGGCAACCTTGAAGATGGTCTTCTGTGGTTTCCCATCTTCCTTCCAGGCAAATGCCGGGGTTGGTCCCTCACTATAGGCCACAGCCGCTACCTTCCACCTCCTAGTCCTTACATTCCCACTTTCCTCCCCAACGGTACTTGTAGCTCACCCATTGGGTGTCCGTCTCGAAGCAGCTACAAAACTGGCGAGCCGAACATGTCCTCGGACACTCCCGGCACTAAAAGCCATAAGGTAAAGGCACTTAAGATTGCGCACTTAGTGTATTTATGTCCATAGATAAACTACTTTTGTGACCAATTTAACACAAAATTTATTAACAAGACTTCAATTAATTGCGAACACAATGCGTATACAAAGAACACTTAAAATAATGTATATTAAATGTAAAAAAATGTTTTTTAATTAATTGCAAATGCGCAGTCTTAAAGGCACTGTCCTTTAAGAATGCGCATGGCGTCCTGTAAGAATACGCATTAGCACAATTCGCATTTGAAGAGTCCTATGCCTTCATAGTTCGAACACCCTTCATGCCACCACTGTTTGCACCTACTACATTGCACCCAGTCTTCAATAATTGGTTCCTCATACTCTTCGTCACAGCAAGGACACACGATTTTCTCTTCTTCGGCAGTTGTGACAGCTGACGAAGTTGACGCTACTGAACTTACACCGAAGTGAAGAGTTTTCCTGCCCTGTTTTTTTGCTTGTTCATTCTTCGTTGCAAGAAGGCCATTCTTATAAGGAGAGGAAGATAGAACTTCAGACCTTTTGCAAGTTCTCTTGCGTTTGGTTGCTTGAGCTGCCTTTGGTAGGGGAGATATCTTAGCAGGTGACACCTGTGGCTCGTAAACTTTTGCATTTTGAATTTGCTCCTCTACAGCAGGTTCATTTTCCTGCACAGATGGGCGGAATGTTACCTCCGAGGGAGCAAAGTCGTCATCCAAAAATACATTCCGGTTAAACGGATGAATTCCAGTTTTGATGAAAGCTTGAACGGCTGTCTCCATCTTTGCTGCTCTCTCGTAGGCTGATTTGAAGATCCTGGCCACGTTGGCCTGTGTAATTGCAGTGCCAGGATGATTCACCAACCACGTATCAGCTTCTTGAGAATAGGCTTTCTTCAGAGGCCCAAAAAAGCCAACATCCAAAGGCTGAAGCCTGTGGCTTGCATGGGGTGGTAGTGAAAGCAAGGTGATGCTGTGTTCCCTGCAGTAAAGAACAGCATCAATGCTGCAGTGGGAAATGTGGTTATCCAGTATAAGGAGAACTGGATCCTCTTTTGATGGCTTTACAAAGTTTTTGAAATGTTTGAGCCACTCTACAAAGAGCTCAGTGTTCATATAGCCAGAGTCGGATATCATTGGCAATGTCCCTTCAGGAGCATCCATGTACAGATCTGGCTTCATTCTCTTCCTCGCAAAGATCATCGCTGGAGGAACAAATATGCCTGTAGGCCCCATACAACACACTACGGTAACTGCCTGCCCTCTCTCTCCCGATGTGGCCTTACAGACTATTTTCTTCCCTTTAGGAGATATAATTTTAGGAACAGTATTAGGCACGGTTGATATACCGGACTCGTCCATATTAAATTTCCTATGAGCTGGGAACATTTCATCAACACACACACTTGCCAAATTATCATAGAATCGGTCACATTGGACTCGATTGAATCCAATTGCTCTTCCTATGCTGCACTTCTCTGGTGTGCGTAATGACAGCTTTTGCCTCTTACAAAAGGCCAAAACCCAGTTCTTTCCTGCTAATCTAGTTTTCTTATTGAACCTATGTTCAATCTTATTCCTCTCAGCAAATTCGTACGCTAAACTCATCAGCTGTTTTCTGGTAATTCCATAAAACCTTTTGTCCAGTTCCCTCAAATGGTCGGCCAATTTTTGTTCCTGTTCTGGCGTGAACACAGGTTTGTGACGTCCCAAGGAAATTGGTACAGTCCCCTGTAAATTAACGAAGAAATATATTACATAACGTAGGCTACTCGAGGAATAAATATTAAACATTGGAGTTGAAAATATTTATGTACTGTAGTAGGCCTATAATATTTGTTAAATATTTTTAATTGAACTTAATTTTTAAATATAATTTACTTAATTTAGTTAATTATGAATTGCCATAAACAATTATTAACCAACTACCGTAATTATTTTTTTCCTTACCAATTTTAATCTATTTCTCAAAGTGGATTCCTTAGTACCCAATGAAGTAGCCACTTTTCTTTGACTTTCACCATTTTCAATTCTCTTTCTGGCTTCCTCTAAGATTTCTGTCGTAAATATAAGTTTCCTCTCTGATTTTCTTGAGTATGTTGAGCTCATACTGCCGTTAAATAGACGTCTGAAAGAAAGAATATCGTAGATATGAACGATTTCTACAGAACAAGAATGTGCCTGCAAGATGGCGCACAGTTCCTCCAAGACTGCGCAGAGCGCGCGGTCTTGCAGGTTTCTGCATAGTTCAACACTTTCGCTAACAGATGGCAGAAGCAGTTACGTATACGCACATCGAGCCGCTCACAGTCTTTGTTAGGAGTTCCCATTGCGAGAGGATTATTTGTTTCAACTAAATCATAATTTAAAGGATCTCTAAGGCTTATTTCCTGAAGAATACAAATTACATCAAATAGGATGATTAATTATTCTTACCTCTTAATACTTTATACAAGTAGAATCAGCAAAATCGTTCACACTTTCGAAGAGCACTTTGCAATACACGTTTCTCCACAGAATGGCTTGGGTCACCAGTGCTGCCAACTGTAAGAAAATGCCACTGCGCAATCTTAAAGTCTGCGCAATCTTACCTGCCTTTACCTTACGCTAAAAAAAATAAAAAAATAAAAAAAAAAATCTAAATTATTATGACACCATATTTGAGGCCTTGATATCGCCAGACTCAGAAATGAAGATTGTTGTAGCGAATGTTATGCCATCGTAATATAATTTACTTAATCTTTAATCAGCTGCAAATCTATATAGAAGGCCCAATCAGAATGAATAACCCCGAATGCTCCTCAGGACTTGCTCACCTGATGAGTTAAAACTGAGCAATTCCCTGCAAAGCAGGAGGCCATAGCCCTTATGGGATTTGTAAGGCTATTTATTTATTTTATTTTATTTAAGTGAATCTTATTCACTGCTTTAAACACAGTTCATTGTTGTTTTCCTTCACCGCGCGATGAGCTTCTATGGTGGCCGACCGCAGACGTATCTTGAATTGAAAGGTAACTAAAATTAACTAAAAGGTAGCTAAAAAGTAACTAAGTTTTACTTCATCCTTACAGTAGACACCCTGTAAAGTTTATCGATAATCCCGTCTCGCAGATTATCGCTGCATTTATATTACACTTTGTGCTTCGACTGTTTGTAAGCAGGAAAGCTTTGTTTTAAGCGGTGCTTGCTGTAGTTCTGGTATTCGTGCAATTGTGTGACAATTTTTGTGCGATTTAGTGTTTTTGTGATGAATTCAAGTAAGAAACGATATAATCAGTCTTTCAGGTAGGCATATTCTTCAGAAGTTTTGGAAACTGGCACAATGAATTAGATAGTCTCACATCACCAAGAGTTTGTAATCTCTTTCCCTGTAGTCTTTTCTCGCTATTTTTAAGACCTTGCGACGCATGTACGCGTTAAATTTTTGCGCTTTGGGATCTTCTGGATTTCTATTTTTGAAAGTTGGCAGGTATGCCATGGTTTCTTTGGCTTTTCTTTTTACGGTTTATGATTTACGGCTGCTTCCTCCAGATTGATCTTCATGGTATTCCAGAGCTCCTCCGCGGTAACATTACGTGGAGATTCCGGTCATTGCTTTTAACACTTTATCGCGATATATTGTAGTGTTCCCTAGCTCCCATCTGTTCCTCACATGTGTAGCTTTAGAAACTTTTCTTAATCTGAGGCTGATTTCTGCAACTAAGGCATTCTGATCGCTTACACAGTCCATTCCCGGAAATATTTTGACATCTTAGTGAAGTTTTCCATCTTGCTGAAATGAGTACATAATCTATTTGGTTCTTTATATGACCGTCCGGAGATCTCCAAATGAAGAGGCGGCAGGGATGGTGTTGGAAATGTATAACTTATTCTCTATACGAAACTCTAGAAGCATTTCTCCTCGTGAGCTTCTAGTTCCTAAACCCTGTTTACCAACCACATTTTTAAGATGGTCATCGGCCATGGTGGCTCCAACTTTGGCGTTAAAGTCCCCTAGTATTATAAGCATCTCTCTGTTTGGTATTTTTTATATTGTTCCCGTTAACTCCTCATAGAAGATAAGTGATATAGATTATGTATATCCACTGAATCTAAATTAAGTGTAAGTGAGCAGAATCTGATTCGTGTGACAAACTAGACTAGTCATCCCCCATTTATGTAAGAGGTGTATAAATAATGTATGTAATGTATTTCAGGCACTAGGAAATTAATTGTAACTCCCTGCCCCATCTAAATGGGCACACTCATGTTGGCTGACTGAAAAACTTCTACTAATAGACCCTCTAACATTTGTTCCATCTTTCATTTACTCCTCTCGTGACATTGGCATCAGGAAGAGCATCTGGCTGTAAAAGCCATGTACTCATCTCATCCATAACCCTGTAGGAATGGCAATAATAAGGGATTCGAAGTAGTAGTGCTGTAGTTGCTGTTTAGTGCTAAATGAAAATGCATTTATTAAAGTTGAACTCATCCTTAACTTGATTAATTGATTGTTTCAGGTTACAGAGGAAGATTTCATCAATTATTACTCTGCCATGAGTGCATCAATTGACAATGATGCTTATTTTGATCTTATGATGCGTCAGTCCTACAAACTGTAACTACTATCCACTCTGGTATATTAAGAGTTTTTAAAAAGGGATTGGATTTCTAAATAAGACTGTACTTTAATTCTTAAAGTTTTTTTTAATGATACATAAAGCTATATATTAAGAGCTTTTAAAAAGTAATTGCATTTCTGAATAAGACTGTACCTTTATTCTAAAAGTTATTTTACGAGCTACATAAAGCTATATATTAAGAGCTTTTAAAAAGTAATTGGATTTCTAAATAAGACTGTACTTTTATTCTAAAAGTTTTTATTATGAGCTATATAAAGCTATATATTAAGAGCTTTTAAAAAAATTGGATTTCTAAATAAGACTGTTCTTTAATTCTAAAAGTTTTTTTATGAGCTACATAAAGCTATATATTAAGAGCTTTTGAGAAGTAATTGGATCTCTAAATAAGACTGTACTTCTATTCTAAAAGTTTTTTTTAATGAGCTACATAAAGCTATATATTAAGTGCTTTTGGGAAGTAATTGGATTTCTAAATAAGACTGTACTTTTATTCTACAAGTTTTTTTAGTGAGCTACATAAAGCTAAAGTATTTTTCTATATGTTAAGGAGTGGCTGTTACTGCACAAAGTCCCATCCAGAATACAGCTGTAATTTTAGTGATGCCATGATACATTGTGTTAGGTTGTGGGAATAGTCATCAGACTGATGGGAACTATTTTTAGGCTAGTATGTTTGTCTTGAGGTTATCTGCCTAAAGAATAGGTCATCGCACAGTATTAAAGTAACCCAATATAACCCAATCAAGATATTAGAGCAGATGTTTGTACTTTCTATACAAAATGAGTTATAAAAACTGATTTCTTTTAACTGATCCAGTGGCTGAAACAAATAGGCTAGAGATCTAGAATGCAAATAAGATAAGCAATGATTTTAGTTTTAACTTGTGCATCACCAAAGTTAGTCTTGGCAAACACCCATTATCCAGCAATTAAGCAGTTGCTCTTCTATCAATTAAACTGTTAGAAACAATTAGTATTTAATAGAGAAGTGCTATGTTGATACATTCTCTGGACGATTTTAGTGTTCAGTCACCCATGACAATCCTCCCTGATGCCAACACCATCATCAGTTGTGTTCGATGTGGAGCCAGCACTCTGTACTATTGGCCTTCATCACGCTTTCCCTTGGATAAGACTACAGTTGTACCATAAGTATCAACTCCTATTGACCTTGATGCATAACGTCTTGTGACGCCATGTATGCTGTATTGGAGGTTACTCAAAAGATGTCAATTTGTGAATGTCATGCAATACTCATCCCATCAGTTTCTGAAGATCCATTTGACAAAGCTGCACATCATCGTACTAAGACTTTCGTTTTGGATCTCCCCACATAATACCTGGGCTTCTGGTACTGTTCAGCTATTCTGGAACAACTAAACATTCCCAGAGTGAATTTACGGTACATTTAGTGACTTACGACTTGACACATCATCATCATCTTGTACAGATTTCCAGCCCCAGGCTGGGTGTTTGAACCATAAGCCTCGCCACTTAGTCCTTTCTTCCCACCACCTCTCCGCTGTCACTCTGGTCCAGTCTTCGCCTCTCTTCTTGACACATCCCTCCACTCCTTTCAGCCATCTATCTCTTGGTCTTCCCCTTGGTCGTTTCTTCTGCATCTGCATCACCTGTATCCTCTTGGGAATCCTCTTCTCATCCATTCTCTTTAGGTGTCCATACCACCTCAGTCTTGATGTCTCAATCCTACCTTGCAAGGGCTCCTCTTTCACCATTTCCCTGACCTTTTCATTCCTCACCCTGTCTCTTCTTGTTACTCCGATACTACTTCGCAGGAACTTCATTTCACCTGCCTGTATTCTGCTTATGTCTCTTTTCTTCATTGTCCAGGTTTCTGAAGCATATGTCAGTATCGGGATATAGTAGCTTCTGTATAACACTTCCTTGCTTTTTTGTGGGACATCTTTATTCCACACTAAGCTCCTAATGCTTCTCAGAAATGCTTCTGCCTGTCTGCCACGTTCCGTAACCTCTTTGTCATTTCTCCCATTTTCCTCCACTATACTTCCCAAGTACTTGAGACTTTCCACCTTCTTCTGACACAACATGCTCTCAATGCTAACAGACACAACATGTGTGGTCCATGCACTAGAATCCTCGGACAATTCATTTATTGGGGACCAGGCTTAACCAATAATTTGCAAGCATCAATTGCTTGACCTTCCATAGACTTGATATAGCATTATATCATGACCAGAACTAAAAAGCTTCAGTGGCTATTTCTGGTTGGAAAAGGTACTCCGATTGTAATCAATGCATCTGCTCCAGGTATATTATTTCCCAGCTCTAGGAATGGGCGCTGTTCAGGGGCAGATGACCTCATAGTTCCACCCCTTAAAACAATAGCTAACTGGGAGCTGTTCAAACAAATCTATGTTTTTATGAATTAAAATTTATCATCCAGCCATTGCCTACACACTCATTTTTATGTATTAGCCAAATTCACTAGTTCAAATTGTGCCGTATATTTACTCCTTTGCAGACAAAACCCTATGCTATGCTATTCAATTCCCCCTCCTGTAAAAAATCTGATGATGATTTAAGATCTCATAAGAAACAATCCATGTCAGGTCTGTAAGGAAGCATCAACAAGCTCTACCTCTCTGAACTGTTTTCGTATCTTGATAGGGTTATAGCCACTTAGTCACTTCGACATACAGTACATGGTATGTCAAAATGATGGACCCGATTTCATAAATTTATTCTGTGAAATCTAATTAACATATCCTAATGTGATATGCGCAAAGAAAGGCAAACTCTCAAAGTTTCGTTTCCCTCCTGAATGTTTCCATTTTCTACCGCTACGAGTGCGCAGGAAGCAGTTAAAGATAATGGCGGTGACTGGAGAGCAGAAGTCTTTTTGCGAGCTTGATTACCATGTAAACAAGTCTGTGATTAGTGTTCAATGGCATTTCCGTACCAGGAATGCTCTCCTTCCACAGTTCGAAGAGGATAGTGCTGATTTTATTCTTCAACTTGATGGTTCCTCTTCATATTACCATGGCAGCGTTCGGGACCATCTAACTGTGGCATTTGATGCTGGATAGGCCGTACATCTCAGGAGGATCAAACTCTCATTCGTGGGCCACCTCGTTCCCCCGACTTGACCCGTGGGGTTTCTTAAAGGATCATGTTTACTTACCACCACTTCCAACAACATTGGGTGACCTTCGTGCCCGCATCACAGCAGCCCTTGCAGAGATTGACCGCAACACACTACACAAGGTTTGGCAGGAGATAGACTGTCGGCTTGATGTGTGTCGAGCGAGGTACTCGCATAGAACACTTGTGATATGACAGAAAAGAAACTTTGAGAGTTTACCTTTCTTAGCACATGTCTCACATTGATATGTTCATTGGATTTCACAGAACAAAGTTATGAAATCTGGTCCATCATTTTGACTTGCCCTGTACAATGTCAATAAGGGATTTTTCATTCATTTAATTTCCCAGAGAGAGAATCCTAGACTGATTTGCAAGCATCAAATGCTTGACCTCCCATTAGGTTTAAGATTATACCTTGATCTTATACCATATACCATAACTAGTCAGTCATTTGTAATGGAAATATGAATGTCATTAAGTTCATGATATAAACCCTCTGGAAAAAAAAAAAACATCTAAATTATTTATACTTTTCTTTTCTTTATTTTTTGAATCACATTTTAAAATTATAATGCTGCCTGTTAATGCCCCTTCTCACTAGTGTACTGTAGTTGCCTTCCGCTTCCATAGTTAAGCATCAGAAGCTACTCTTGCCCACTCATATTAAGATGTGCATTACAGTAATGTGTTCTTGTCAGTCACATTCTTATCACAATGTTGTAACATTCTTATGTTTTTCAGCATTGTAAGTCAGCCAATTTTACATAATAGCACTGGCGGTGGCTGTGATTGCTCTTATTATGGGCAACTAGTACTTCTGTTTCCATAGTTCCGAGTCGGAAGGTTCTCTTGCCAATAAGTAACGATGGCAGGTTAAAAAAAGAAGGGGAAAAAACAAGGAGCAAAAACAGAGGGAATTCATTTTATTTACAATAATTTTGTGGTTATTTATATTCATTGTTCTATTATGTGAAATGAGATGAATTTCAAACAATTCACGGCATCACCAGCTAAACATATCTTGTACTGTGTATGAATAAAAAAAATACTCTTGACATCAGGAAACATAAATCAAAGTCTCTAGTTATACTAAATATTTATTTTACCGCACCTTCCACTAAGAAAGATTTTTCTTTCAAATTCGATTACCGTACTGCATTTGCATTTCCCTTTAGTTTCTATAGATGATCCGTTGATAGTGTCGTGAAACTAAGGTCTTCAGTGAATAACATGAGTGGGTCAATTAATATGCAAGAGTTTTGAATCACTTTAGCTTGGCAATGTTGGTTTAAGCTGATGTGTTATGGAGTGTGGTTGATATTTAATTTGCCGTTAAGATATTGTATTTTACAATGAAAATAGATTCTGTTCCTTTTTCTTATGAATTTTAAGTAGTATTATTTCTTACTGTATTGTGAATCTTCTAATGATGTATGCAACTTGTTTCCTCACATGTATTAATTATTGTTAAGGAAATAAAGAAGATTCTTTTCCATTTGTGTAACTTATTTCTCAATCAGCATGTGGCCAAACCACAATTGTGTGACTGCATATGGAAAGGAACGGGGAGTCGGGTATTTAACATTGCTTATCTAGAAAATCAAACTTAGAACTTACAACAGAGAATTTAAATAATCATCATCATCAAGTTTCCACTCCAGTTTCCCGGGTGTGGTTTATGAGCGCTCTCCATTTTAGTAGATTCATGTACCACTGCTCCTTCAAGACTTCATCCCAGTTGATTCCCTTGGATGTGACATCTTCCTTCACTTGGTCCAGCCATCTCTTCCTAGGTGTTCCAACAGGTCTCTTTCCAGTAATCTCAGTATGTAACCATTGTTTTGCAATTCTTCCTTCTGTTATACGTTTGACGTGACCAAACCATCGCAAACATTTTGGTCTCCTTCAGGGGATCATTTATTCCAGCTTGTTCTCTTATCTTCATTTCTTACTTTGTCTTTCCTAGTTTTTTGAAGCATGTTCCTTAGAAACTTAATTTCTGAAGTCTGCTGTCATCTTTTTTGGTAGTTGTGCATTTTTCGATCCATAAGTCAATATAGGAACAAAGTATATTCGAAACAGAGTTTGTTTTGATCTTAGTGGCACTTGCTTATTCCAGAGTAGATATGGAACTTGCTGATAGAATTGACTTGATTTCTGAATACGGTTATTTAATTCAAGTTGTATTCTGTATTTAAATAATGAACGAGAAAAATGAACATAAAAAAAAACAATTGACAACATAAGGTCATATCTTTCTGTTAATAGAATGACAGGGATTTTCATTTGAGAAAACCTCAATCCATTGGATTTGATTGTAGAGTGGTTTAACCTATGAACATCTTCTATGAAATAACACAGTAGATATTCCAATCTTTTCTCAAGTTTGACGTCAAACATTGATCTCTTACATGCCGTTTGTAAATAAGTAATTTTTCAATTTCTATTTTATTAGTGACAACACATTTTTAATATATTTTTATGGTAACTTTAATTTTTATTTTGAGCCTCGACAGTTTTAACTAGCAATATTGTATTATATAGGTTTTCCAGTTTCATTCAATTTGTAACAGATCTGGTGTTTTTTTTTTTTTTTTTTAATTAAAGAATATTCACAACTTCTTGATCAAGGAAGTAAGCATTCTCATCACTCAAAATAGACAATTTCTTTGTTTATATGTTTAATATTAGTTTTTCAGGTTTTATTTTACATTTTAGAAAGTCATTAAACGAGTTTTTTACATTTTATAGTGATAATTTTATTTTTAGATTGATTCACTTAGATTATTGATGCTCTTAGCTCTATTTCATTTTCACTTCAATTTAAATATAAACATCATTAGCCGCAGATGATTACAAGTTAATCGAAACTGGTGCTATCATTAAACAGTAGTTTAGTTTTAATTTGAGTATTGACTAGGTGGAAATAAAAACATTTTATCTATTTATAGGTGGTTTATTTAAATGTTGATTGTTCTTGTTTTTGTTTGACCTTCTGTGTTTGGGGTTGGAATTATTACTCTTCTTCTTTTTTTCTTTTCTTTTCTTTCCTTTCCTTCAAATTTAAAAAGGCAAACGTGCATAATATTGTCATGTCTCGGTGTCGATTCCACCTTGTACCGTACCGGACATTCAACCCCGGTTCAGCCCAGGTCATCAGTCAGCGCTGCGTGTGCACGCGTGCGTTGACATGTGTTTGAATAAAAGCGGCAACCTCAGGTGTGAGGGGGGGGACCAGGCCAGGGAGAAGGGCGAGACTGTGAGGTCAGTGAGAACGGCAGCAACGGAAGTCCAAAGTGTGAGGTTTTGCCTGTCTTATCGGGCTCGTTGACCAAGGGGCACAGAGCTGAGCGGTATTTGAGAGCAGCAGCTGGGGAAACCAGGTGAGAGTCAATACTTATATTTTATTTTAGAATTGAACATCCATTTAATTCTTGTATCCTTGTGGAGGCTTCCTTTGCTCCCTTGAGGAATAAAACTGAGAGTTAAGCTTTCATTCTCTTTTATTGGGCAGCATTCGCTGATTCCCGAATCACCTCCCCTACCTCTTTGTGTAAGTGGTGTGCTGGTAATCGTTATAGAGGCTGTTGGTAAGGACACGATAACGATCCAGGTACTTGTTCCTGAAGAACCCGTGGGTGGCCTATGGCTTAAGACCGTGCCCTCAGGTGGGGATACAACAAGGGTAGAAGTTACGGTCGTAGCAATATTTGAAGATTTGTCAGTTTCCAATTAAAACGGAAATATCACCGTAACGAAAGCTGGGGACTACTTAGTACCTTTTCATATGCATGTACTGTATTTGATACAGTAAGGAAGCTCAGACATGTTTTTTCACTCGAGCAAAGAACGAGTATAGTCTTGATGAAGATTTTGGAAATACTTGCCAAGAATGCCAAGGCATTATCAATGGTCATGCAGCCTATTCGAAAAGATCATTAATACCACGTTTCCAATGATAGAATCATTATTTTTGCTTTGCATTATAACCAATATCTCATTCTTTCATACATTAAGTTCACAAAAGTAAATACGGCATCTAAACCTAATTGAGTTTATTCTGATAATTGTTCAATTTTTTAACTTTTTTGTAAAAAAAAAATCAGTTTTGAGCCTAAATTAAGGACATCTAAGAGTCATATTCAAAGAAACACTACGTTTCTAGCTGTAGAAAGTTCTTAGATAAATCTGTAGGCAGAAAACATCAATAAGAAGAAAACAACTGCACCGCAGTTTTGGTGGGAATGCGCATGATTGGGGGAGCGCAAAGGGAGGGCGTGTATAAAAGCTCAATCCTATCGCGTAACGGACTACGAAGGAAAACAGTATGAAATAATCAAGGACATATGCCTACAGAAATCTACAAATATAAGTTAAACAGCGCGCTGATTGAATCGGCTTTAGCACTTTCGGTGCGAGAGCCGATCTGCTCAGCTTGTGGCACTGAGAGGGTTAAGGAAAGTACATACTCGAATTATATAAATATTGGGTTGGTGCATAAGTCCATAGCGTTTTCCATAAGTTGATCCACATCAAGTTTATAAGTTAATTAAACACCTCAGATACACATAAGAACGTAATTAATTATCAGTAACATATTCTCCACTATCTACAACAGTCCTCCAACGCTGTGGTAATTTTTCGATTCTGCGCCTGTAGAAAACAAGTGGTTTTGAGTTGAAGAATTCATCATGCCATGTTTGGAGCGTATCTTTATTCGGGAAGGAAGTTCCTTGAAGGTTGAGATAGAGAGCGGGAAAGATGAAAATTTGTGGGCGCAAGATCTGGCGAATAAGGGGCGTGTAGAATGATTTCCCTGCCCAGCTCCTGTATAGTGTTTTTTGTCAGGTTAACAGAGAGCGTCAGGCGTTATCATGGAGGAGCATCACTTCACGCAGTCTTCCTGGTGGTTTTTCTTAGAATGTATTTGCAAGACGTCTCATTTGTTGGCAATAAATGTCAACAGTGATGGTTACACCTCGGGGAAGCAATTCGTAGTACAGCACACCGTCTGTGTTCCACCAGATGCATAGCATTATCTTTTGTGGATGTGCGCTGGTCTTTGTACGGGGAGTTGTTTGTTTGGGCTTAACCATTCCTTTCTTCTCCTTATGTTAACTTAGAGACACCATTTCTCGTCACCAGTAACGATACATGTTAGGAAAAGTCGTTGTTCACGAGCCAATCGATAACGAGGAAGCAGAGTTGCACATATTGCCACCGGCTGAATTTGTGAATTTGGCTTAGAGCATGCGGTACCCATACACCGGATTTTTGAACCTTACCCATTGAATGCAAATGTCGCACAATGGTGGAATGATCACAGTTCATCCCATTTGCCAATTCCGGTGTACACTGACATGGATCATTGTGAATTAATGCGTTTAAATGGTCTTCATCAAATTCCGACGGCCTTCCTGAACGTGGGGTGTCATTAAGGTCAAAACGACCCACCTTACAACGAGAAAACCACTTTCTTGCCATGCTATCTCCAATAGCATTGTCCCTATACACGGCGCAAATGTTTCTGGCCACCTCCGCTGCTTTCGTCCCTCTATTGAATTCAAAGAGAAGAATATGTCGGAAATGTTCCAATTTCTCCACTTGGCACTCCATTTTCTAGCGTCCACGGCTCCACTCACTATCTGCAAACATTGAACTACAAAGCAACAATGACAGTCGATAAATACCGTATTTCCTCGCATAATCGTCGCACCCCAATTTACAAACACTAAAATAGGTTTATAAAATTTCATCGCATAATCGTCGCATAGCATGTTCGTATTTGTGCGCCAGTCAGTTGCACATGCTGCCGCGACTTTATAACCTGGCGGGACTTTGTCAGACGAAAAATATCTCGTCTTTACGCTTGCGGGCAGTGAACTGTGACGCGAGCGGCAAGCTTCGTCACTTAGCACATTCCGCGAGCGTATAATCTGGCCTGATCTTGTCACGAGAAAGTAATCTTGTCTTTATGCCTGCCGGCTATGAACCGCGACGCGAACGGCCAGCGCACATTCCGCGAGCTTATAGGCCTAATCTGGCGTGATCTTGTCAGCAAAAAGTAATCTAGTCTTTGTGCCTGCCGGCTATGAACTGTGACGCGAGCGGCCAGCCCACATTCCGCGAGTGTATAGGCCTAATCTGGCGTGGTCTTGTCAGGAGAAAGTAACCTCATCGTTATGCCTGCCGGCTATGAACCGGGACGTGAACGGCCAACCCACATTCCGCGATCTTATAGGCCTAATCTGGCGTGATCATGTCAGCAAAAAGTAATCTCATCTTTAGGCCTGCGCCTATGAACTGTGACGCGAGCGGCCAGCGCACATTCCGCGAGCGTATAGGCCTAATCTGGCGTGATTTTGTCAGGAGAAAGTAATATCGTATTTATGCCTGCGGGCTATGAAGTGCGACGCGAATGGTCAGAGCACATTCCGCGAGCTTATAGGCCTAATCTGGCGTGATCTTGTCAGCAGAAAGTACTCTCGTCTTTATGCCTGCGGGCTAAGAACTGTGACGCGAACGGCCAGCGCACATTCCGCGAGTTTATAAGCCTAATCTGGCGTGATCTTGTCAGGAGAAAGTAATACCGTATCGTCTATGCCTGCCGGCTATGAACCGCGACGCGAACGGCCAGCGCACATTCCGCGAGCTTATAGGCCTAATCTGGCGTGATCTTGACAGCAGAAAGTAATTCGTCTTTATGTCTGCGGGCTATAAACTGTGACGCGAACGGCCAGCGCACATTCCGCGAGTTTATAAGCCTAATCTGGCGTGATCTTGTCGAAAGTAATACCGTATCGTCTTTATGCCTGCCGGATATGAACCGCGACGCGAATGGCCAGCACACATTCCACGAGCTTATAGGCCTAATCTGGCGTGATCTTGACAGCAGAAAGTAATTCGTCTTTTGCGGGCTATAAACTGTGACGCGCGAACGGCCAGCGCACATTCCGCGACTTTATAGGCCTAATCTGGCGTGATCTTGTCAGGAGAAAGTAATCTTGTCTTTATGCCTGCGGGCTATGAACCACGACGCGAATGGCCAGCTTCGTCAGCACATTCCGCGAGCATTAACCTGTCGTGACCTTGTTAGAAGAAAGAAGCCTGTCTCTGACTGCAGGCTATGACTCACGCTACGCGAATGACTGGCCCGTGCAGCAAATAATGATACAGTATATTCTTTGAACTTAAATATTCTTCGCATAATCGTCGCACCCTACTTTTTACACGAATTTTTGGCCAAAAAAATGTGCGACGATTATGCGAGGAAATACGGTAAAACCATAGCAACCGGAATACAAACAAGCAAAACAAAAACACTACGGACTTATGCACCAACCTAATATATACAATGAATTGCAGCCAATGGCCATAGCAGGGTATTTTAATTGAATGTCCCTAGGCTCCCAATAAGTTCAATTTCAATTAGTTCTAACTTAGGCTACCAGATGTCACTGTCACCAACATCTAGCGGCGAACATTCGATTTTGGTACAACATTTCTAACCAAATATAACCTATAAATTTGGCTACACACTACCAATTGTAGTGGTAAGTTCTTTCCCATGCCATAAATCTATGACACGGACCCTCCGGCTATACTTCCCCTCCAAAGGAAGGCATACTGTTGGATTTTAACAGACGTCATACATGAATATTCATTCCAAGCATCGGGACATAGGGTGAGTGACAAATCCATTAATTCAACATTTCATGCCTCCAAGTACTGTAATACCCCAACGGTATCTGCAGTGGAAGAGGTGGACTCTGAAACAGTGTAGATGGTGGACGAGGCAACCTAGTGTTCAGGTTAATAAGGGCAAAAGGGATATGGTTGCCATATATCAATTTTACGGGCACGACGGTCCCACATTTTAGTGGCGGCTGATATACCACTACTCAGAATTGGAACTCTTGAGTTTAACTCGACTGAAAACTCAGTCAATTATCCAAGTTAATCAACATGAATAGTCCACCTATACAAACATATTACCCCAGTGGGTCAAATCCCACGGTTAAAAAAACACTTGTGATCTATTCGGATTCTGGGGTGAGCACAGTAGTGTGCCATGAGGTAAATCGGAGTGCCTCAAAACCCCGTCAAGACAAAATCAGACCAAATTCAAGACTGTGGTTAATGACTTTTAATGTCAACTCCCTCTTGAAAATGGGAAAACTTAAGAATATTCTTGACAAATCTCGAGAACGGAGAATTCGAATCATCGCTTTTCAAGAATCAAGGTATACTGATGAGCACCCTTTTGACTCCGAAGGGTACAGAATATATAAGGGAAAGCCTGGTGAAAGAGCTATGTCAAATTGTCCTCAATTCGGTACTGGATTTATAGTAGACAAGACAGTACTTGATTCCATTGTGGACTTTAAATCCTTCTCAGGTCGACTTTCCACCATGACAGTTAAATCAGCTAACAAGATCTACACGCTAGTCAATGGACATGCACCAACCAATATTACCAATAGACACGACGTTGATAAAGTAGACGAATTCCGGAACTTGTTAGACGATGTTCTTCAGAGAATCCCAATAAACCATGTTAAGATCTTAATGGGTGATTTCAATGCCCAGGTTGGCAAAGAAAAAGAGTATAAATACTGGGTTGGTAAATGGTCAGATCATATGCAAACTAACAGGAATGGCATGAGACTAATAGAGATATGCAGGAACCATGATCTATTTTTTAAATCAACATTTTTCAAGAAAAAATCATCAAAAACTAAGACATGGATTTCACCAAATCCACTATTGGGTGAATGTCAGTTGGACCATGTTCTGATCTCTCGTTCTAACACGGCAGAAATCATGAAACTTAAAGTCTTCAAAGGATTAGATCTGGACTCTGACCATTACCCCACAAAATTCTCTTTGGACATTATCCCAGAAAGGAGGAAATTCACTCCAAAATTACCACCCCGTCGATATGATGTCCATCTTATACAAAATAGTATGGAATTCACGCAAGAGACACAAAAGTTAACCCCACAGAATTGGCAGCAACTTCAAGCTGAACTTCTAAAAACGGCTGAAAAAATTGCACCTCTAACCAGGGTACGGAAACATGCATGGTGGACTGATGAGTGTGACCGCCTCATAAACCTAAGACAACAAGCATGGCAGAACTGGATGTGCAACAAGAATGAAAGGACACTACAATATCTTCAGGACGTTAGAAAAACGATAACAAAATCACTGAGTGATTCGTAAAAAACATGAAAACAATAAATTAAAAGATATAGAAGAGGACTTCAAGAAACATCATTCTAGAAATTACTATAGAACATTCAAGCAGAAATTAACTAAATATTCACCACTTTCTCTCCAGTTTCAAAACAACCGTGGGAACATCGCCCACTCCAACTCTGAAAACTGTGCACTTCTTGCAGATTATTTTGGTAAACTACTCAATTGTGAGGAACCTCAGGAAACATTTCAATTTTGTCATACTCTACGGAATCCTAACTCGGAACCACCAGACCTACAGGAAATTCGTGAAATAATCCAATCCATGAAAAACAACAAAGCGTCGGGAGAGGACCAGATCGTTGCAGAACTGTGGAAAAATGTAGGCTGAAAATATCATCATCAAACTCAAAGAAATTATTGATGAAATCTGGCAAACTGAAAAAAATCCTCCAGATTGGAAGATGGCGATCATCCATCCAGTATACAAGAAAGGTAGCAAAACGAACCCAAGCAATTACCGAGGGATCTCATTACTCTCGGTAACTTACAAAATTTTGTCCAAAGCCCTTTTGAACCGTGCCTATCTTCAACTGGATCCGCAGATTGGTGAACACCAAGGTGTGTTCCGGAAAGGCCGATCGTGTACAGAGCAAATTATCAATTTGAAAAACTCAATGTCTTACTTCCGTAAAATGTCAAACAAAAATTGTCATTACTTTTGTTGACTTTGCAAAGGCTTATGACAGCATTGACCGTGAATCCCTTGTTGCTGTACTCTCAGAATTTGGATTAGATCGCAAGACAACATCAATCATCAAAGATACCCTCTTGAATACAAGTTCAAAGGTTAAATTTATGGGAGGACTGAGCGCAGAATTTTCAATTGATACAGGAGTACGTCAAGGAGATGGATTATCTCCATTGTTGTTTAATTGTGCGCTCGAAAAAGTCGTCCGAGAATGGAGACGAGCTGGTGCACCATCCTATAGACTAGGACCAAAACTCGAAGGGATAACACTAGACTTTGGCATTTGCGGATGACATGGCGTTAATTGCTCCAAGCATTTCTGATGCCCAGAAACAACTTGAATCACTCCAAGAACAAGCAGCAAAAAACGCCTTACGGATTTCCTTTGACAAAACAAAATTTATGACTGATATTAAAACTGCTCCGATTACACTCCGTATCGGTAATTGACAGGTCTCCCGAGTGAAAGACTTCAAGTATTTAGGTGAATGGATCAATGAAACTGGCAACGAAAGAAAAGCTATAGAATCAAGACTACGGAAAATGGAAACTGCTTTCCATTTGACAAAACAAGTTTATAACAAAAAATGCCCCTCTTGGAATTGTAAAATTCAACATTATAAAACAGTAGTCTTGCCTGCAGCCCTTTATGCAGCCGAGACACTTAATCTACAACATAAAACACTGAGAAATCAATTAGAGATTAAGGAACGCAAGATCAAGCGAAAAATTTTGGGACCAAGAATAAAAGATGGAATTCACCTTCCGAAACCTAATGCTGCAATCTATTTAAAAATTACTAACATCAGACACAATCCGTATCCAATTCATGGGACATTTGGACAGAATGGACCCAACAAGGTTAACAAATAAAATCTAGACGTTTCTGCAGAAAAAGGCAACAAGGTCCAATTGGTACTGCGCCCGAATTCACCAATCAGTACCTATATCCGCTGCACTGTAAAGGATTGCAGACACGTAGCTACCCAGCTCGCAAACTTACCATTGTCTGTTAAGTAAAAATTGGGAATTCTAGGATCATACAGGGTAGAATCATAAAAAACAAGAAGTTTCGCGACGAACTAAAGAGCCTACTTTTCTTAAAATGTAAGATTCGTGCCAATAATTAATCTATATGGATCTATCTAGAATAATGACGAAATTATGTTGGTTATATCGAAATTTCTAATTAGTTCGAAATTCTGTATACCTGGCCTAATGTAGCCTAATAAAGCACTACAGTTGGCAGCCCTGGTGACTGAATATATTCTTAGATCTACTTCTTAGGGTACAGAATTCAAAATTTGAAGTCCAATGCATAGCATGGACGTTACATGCAGTTAAACATTGGATCTAACAGCGCGCGTAAAATCATGTTGGCAACAATGCCATGCATGTATTTGTCAGAAATAATCTGAAATAATATGATCTATTGTTGTGCCAATTTTGAATGAAATCCATTAGTTAGTATAGAAGTTACATGAATTTGAAGTTGGACGTCTCAGCAGGCTTAGAATCATGTTGGTAGCACTGAGGTATGTTACTCCAAATTAATATAGAATGTCAGGTACTATACGAGTGCATAGTTTAAAACTGTCGGCTTGCATACTTTCTGATATATGGGTATTTGGATTAAAACAAATTGAGAGCATTTATTAACAGTTGGCAGCTCTGGTGGCTCTTAAGAATACGCTCAGTCATATCTGTTTATGTACACATAGCACTTACGAAATTTGGTTGAAATCCAATTGATAGTGTAGAAGTTATATGCATTTAAAATTTTGACTTATCAGCAGGCTTATAATCATTTTGGCAACACTGCCATGTATGGCCTCCTGGAAATTAAACTTCAATATTATTATCTAGACGTGTGCCAATGTTGAAATAGCTCCGATTCATACCTTCCAAGATATACAACATGGAGCTCAAATTTCAAATGCGATTTTTCAGCAGTTGGTAGCACTGACATCATTTTCAAATATGGCCGTGAGATATTGGCAACTCCAGCTATCTGATATGACATCTAGCGGTAAAAACGAGAAACTTACCAAGTAGGGTACATTTTGTCACGTAGTGACTGTTTGTATATGGTTTCTTGTATTGGTGAGCAGATCGTGGTAAATTCTTCGTGTTTATACATAAGTTATAAGTTTTACTCGTTGATAAGAGTGCAAAATGAGTAAAAGTAAAGTATATTGCTCAGTTTACGGCGGTAAGTCGATGTATAAGAGGGCTGCGGATATACGTTTCCATCACTTTCCAAAAGATGCAAATAGCAATAGCCGAAAGGTGACGATACCAAATAAATACGGGCAACAAAAGCGGGTTGGACCACTCACCACTACACTCACTGACGACAGGACGGGTTGTTCACTTACGCCGAGCCAAGCCAAGCCGCACCTAGACAGCCAAGCACAGTCTCGCCGAGTCAAGCCGTACCAAGACAGCCAAGCCTACACCAGCCCAAGCTTTATCAGTCAGGTATCCTTCCCCGCTCCCTAGTTCATTTCCAATAACCCTACCAACCGCCATCACCTCGCTCTGCGATATCCGAGCCATTCCACTACGAGTCATATAGGCCTAATTTGACTTCGCAGGGTTAGTTCCTACCATCCAAAACAAGCAATTCCTGTGTACTAGGAATCATGATTAATTACTTTCTGTACAGTTACTTTTATATCACCCTGTGAAGTTACTTTCTTAACTCCTTTTTCACGTATTTAAATTCAGTTATTACATTATTGTAACTTTCAAAGAATTTTCAGCAAGAATTCATATTTAAAAATGATATAAGTGTGTCCTCTTTTTTTCTTTGAATACAATTAAATCTTAGCTATCTTCGTGAAATATTTAAATAGTTTCTTCTTTCCTTCCGGCCTTCCGTAATTGTTTAAATTAATAATGATGCATAGTATTACACTCTATTTCATCTTAGGTTTTCCATATCTCATGAGTTTTTAAGGAATAAGAGATTTTAATTCGTTCTTTTATTTTTCCTGGGTCCCAGTTCGTATCCCGTCTGGATCTTTAGTATTTGCCTTAATTAATTCGGGCGCAGTACGGACAGGCGGAAAAGGACTTGGCTGAATTAGGTTTTCCCAAACTCAATGATAGAGAGGAAATTAGGAAAATCACTCATACTTGGGGTTTTGAGGCAGAAGAGAGAAGAACTACCAAACACGTCTGGTCGCAGCAACGAAGACTAACTCAATCGTTGCGCATGAAGAGTTGTTGGGCAAACATCAAGGCCAAGAAGTGTTGATTCCGCGTGGTCCTAGGAGACCCATTCGTACAGAAGAAGAAGAAGAAAACCAACTTTTAATTGAGTGGTCGGGTTGCATAACTCGTTTAATCCACTTGTGAATAAGAATCATTTTCACGAGAAACGTTTCTCTGGACTTTGCCTGACGTATCTTCGCGTGGAGCCGTTTTCACCGTGGCCCACATTTTAACCGAGTGTGTGGATCTTGCTGACTTACGAAGAAACCTTGGTTTGCAGATGACGCTCAAACTTATATTAGCCGATGACGCGGTAGCAGCAGATCGCGTTATCCTCTTTATAAGTGAGAGTGGGTTAGGGCTAAAGATCTAAATTTTCCAGTGAACATTGACTCAACGTCTTGTTCGTTTTTTAATATTTTTTTTTGTTTTCCCGTATATTTTGTTTACTTTTTAAATTATTATTTTTTATTTAATTTTTTTGTTTTATTAATTTTAGGTCTTTTCAAATTTAGGTGTCCACCTCTAAATTTTAAATTCAATTCCAAATTTGTATCTGTGTTAAGAGGGGCAGATGACAGTAGGGGAGTAGTGGGTGTTCTGCCCCCCCCCCCCCCACCACTCCTCCCAATGCGAGCCGATAATTCCCGAACCCTTGGTCGGAGATTCACGAATGAGGTGTCGTTGGACTCGGGCTGACGGGGGCTTTGCTATGGACCACTCATTTCAACCCCTAAATAAAACCTACCCCTACTAGGGGGTGAAATTGTAATTTTTAGTGAAGGTCTCTTTTCAAATACGACATGTATAAGGTGCGCTGCTAAAATGAACTTAAACGTTGTTGCTCATATCGCGCATGCGTTTTACGAGATGCCGCTATGGATCAACATTTTTGTTTTTGTTTTGTACGCATGCGCACTGGGGATTTTTGTAAGAGGGCGAGCTCTTTGAAAAAAATGATTGATAAGAAGGGGTTTTGGTGGTGAGGAGAGAGCCAGATAGTCGCCTACTTTCCTACGAAGTTTGGCAATATTTCTCGAACGCAAGGTCGGATTTGGACGTGTGACGTGTCAAATCGCTTGTCTCGAAGCCCTTTATATGTTATTAATAGGTTAGAGTTTTGAGAATGAGGGAAACAGGCTTTTTGGGGGTAAAACCATGATTTTAGACTTTTCCGATATCTCACGAATGCATGGTCGGATTTGGTCCTATGACGTGTCAAATGGCTTGTCTCGAAACCCTTTTTATTTTGGTAATAGGTTAAAGTTTTTGAGAATGAGGGAAACAGAATTTTTTGTTGTAAAACCGTGATTTTAGACTTTCTGTTATATTTCACAAACCAATAACGCCAGAGACGTATACGAAGGGTCGTAGGACTCGGGGTGACGCCCCTTCCCTCCCCCCCCCCCCCCTTTCGAATATAGTATTTATGTTTAAAAAAATGCGAAAGGGCCTAACGACACTTATGTTGAAATCATTTCAGTTTTTAAAACTTTTCTTAAATTTGTCTAAAATGTTCATGACGAGTGGTTGTAGATAGAAAGAGACGATACCACTGGGCACGTGTTTCAACGAAGCTATTACTGGCCACGGTGGTGATATACCAATACAGTATTCGCTATTTCGATGAGACGGCGGGTCGAGGGTTCGTTTTCTGACTTTTCCTATGATGGAATTCCTAATTCCTAAACCCCCTGAAGGGGGTCTTTAACGTGTAAACGATTATGAGTGACATGACAAATGATAATTCCTTGATCCGATGAAGTTGGCTTTAGATAGAACAAACAGAACTTGGTTATATGTTGCTTGAAGTGAATATAGAAAACAAACTTGATGGGGCAGACTGACAGGATGTGAATGTTATTTGATCTTATTGGAATGCATTGACTTGACAGGACAATGAAAAAAAAGCACAGAGATGCTGAGGACACTTGAAGGTCAAACGATATGGCAACCATGGTGGGAGGGGGAAGCTAGGATGATGTCGCCGATCATGTTCAATGTTCAATGGATGAATTTATATTTTGAGAAGCATTGTTCGGAGAGGGTCATGGGACGACTTGTTTTAAGGGTATTTATTTTTTCGATGTTTCCTATGGTGGACTCATTGATTGAAATAATCCAAAACTGCTAGGGCATGGCCTTGAGATTTATAAACCGATAATGGGATTTTGACATACAAGATCCACTCAGAACTTGACATGATGTCATTCTTTTTATGGCTTATGAATTTCCCCAAAAAAGACCCAAAACAACAAGATCATGGACTTTTGCTTTTCTTAATATATTGCAAACCCATAATGTAAGATGTTTACTGTGGATGACGAAATCTAGCTAGGTAAAGAAAGAATTATTGTAGGCTATATGTATGGTGACTGACACGTCTTTGACCATTGGAACTTGTTTTCAGATCTGACTGTAGTACATAGGGAGTATAGGTTGTAGGCATGGATTGACAAACGATGCACACAAAATTCAATTTATCGATTCGAGAATTAAGAGTAGACTATCATTAATTAATTGGTTAAAGAGTGTAGCTAAAAATAAAAAAATGGTGACTACATTAAACTAAACTGAACCAAGTCGAATCAAACCCAACTGAACCAAACCAAGCCTAAAGCAAACCAAACCTAATCAAGAACAAGCCAAGGGCTTAAGTGTAAAACTTGTGGGGGAATGCAGTCATTGGCAATGTCCAAAGGAAGGGATAACGCTCTACCTCTAGAGGGTAAGGTAAAGCTAGCGCATGGTGCTAATGCATATTCCCAAGTACATGAACCACACACATACAACTATACTATGCTGTTTTTATAAGTTAACGGTTAAAACTTACTCAGTGGTTACTGAGCAAGATGGTCGCTACACACAACAAGCTTTAAATACTTGAGGGTAATAATCTATACACACACACACACACGCTTGTTCTAAACTAAACTGTCTTGCTGGCAGTGCTCACACAGTAGGCAAATGACAGAAATGCTTGGCTAACAGAAATACAATCATTTTCGTTTCTCTAATGTTACCAGCTAACCATTACATGCTATAGTGGTGAGCACATGTGCCTCTTGCACTGGAGTTCGTAACTCGATTTCTAGCTCTAAGGCCTAGAATGGATCAAACTAAGAAAGAAGGGTATGGTGACGCAGTGTTTAAACTGTTAGCCTTTCACTAAGGTAGACTAGGGTTTGATTTTAGGTTAATATACATGTCATAAACAAACAAACAAACAAAAAAGCAGAGATAATGTTTAAAACTGATTACACTTGTCTCTTTTCAAATTATTACTTATATTGCAAATACAAAGGTGGACTGGGTTTGATATACAGTTAATGCTGCCTATCGCATACTAGCCTGTAAGAAAGCCAAACAAGCAAAAGGCGTAGGTAGAGCAGTGGTAAAATCGCTATGTGTAGAGAACTACCTAACGGTTTTATGAACTGGCAATGGTATGTCGCATAAACAGTGCAGTATACAATCCAGCAACCATAATTTTTATCTTGTGGAACAGAGAAAACATATATAGAGAGAGAGATATAGAAAGCTTGTGTATGTATGGGTAGCATTGATTGTTTGACCAGAGAAAATACGATGAGGTAGGGTGGGGAGAGGGAGAATTAACACGTATATACGAATGGTAAATAGTATTTTTGTTTTTTTCAATAGTTTTGTTTTTCAAATGCAGTGGTAGATAGCCGTTATTTTGTAAAACATTCTTACTTGCAGTAGTAATAAGACTCTATGGTTTCGCTAACACATAGATAGACTGAATTATTGCCATGGTCAAGCACTCACATTAAGATCATTTACAAAATCATAAAATGAAAAATAAAAAAATCTTGTTTTGGAAATATCGTTTTTCAACAGACACAAAATAAATAAAAATGTGTAAACAGCAAAATGGAAAATCCATGGTCAAGCACTCACATTAAGATCATTTACAAAACCATAAAATGAAAAATAAAAAATCTTGTTTTGGAAATATCGACTTTTTTTTCAACATACACAAAATAAATATATAAAAAATTTGTAAACAGCAAAATGGAAAATCCATGTTTCCATATAGACAAAATTTAAAAACCTTAAACGGACATTTAAGAAAATATATGCAAATTGGAAATTGACAAATGTGTAAATATGAAAATGGAAAAATCCATGTTTCCATATCATGAAATTGAAAAACATCAAACTGTCATAAAAAAAATGCAAATGGAAAATTGACAAATTGCAATGTGTGAAATGTGAAATTGAACAAATGGCTATCATTATTTAAAAAAAAAAAAGAACATGGTGCTCTATGGTTGAGGTGTGAAACAAACCCTCTCTACTTATTTGGACCACCCGAGGCTGAGTAGACTAGTTTTAGTTGTCATACCGCTTTTAAAAGTTTGTGTTAAATCTAGGAATTGAACCCAAGGGCTTGTAGGGGAGATCCAAGGTTATAATATGTTAAACAGATAGCCTTGCATGTAGGGTGTGGTAGCTATATAGAGATGAGACGTTTCGCTCGGGGGAGGGAGGCATGGAGATCTGCATCAAACCAGTCAAAAGACTGACGACTCAAACAACAACATGTAGAGCTCACCAAAATAATGTTGTGTAACGGTAAATGTTAGTCAACGAACAGTAATGCATTACTAAAACCCATGACACGATACCTAAGAGCTTTTCTAAAATTATTTTAAAATGCCTTTAACCCTATATTAAACACCCAGTTCACAAGACTCATAACTGCCATGTTATGGTCAAACAAAACAAAATCTATATTTCAAAACAAACAAGTGGTTTAGTCAATGTATACTGGAAAAAGTTTTATAAACACTCAAGTCCACAAAAATAATTAAATTAGTAACAGTCAGGTTGACCGAGTGGTTATGGTGTTTGACTTAAGTTCAAATTTTCTGTACAAGAAAGCAAGGGTTCGAATCCCTTACCTGATATAACTATTGCCTCAACATGGCTTGACCACACTCTATTATTGTGTACTCGGTACACAAACCATAAATAGAGTGTATTGTTTAAGGTCACTCTCTTTGCGAACATAGTCAGAGACTGTTGATGGTTAACAATTGCATTAATAGTGGGACATAGGGATATCAATTAAGAAAAACAGACAATACCCATACACTATTTTTATTTATTTAATGTAAGTACTTGTACAATAGTTATATACAAACTACAATTCTCTTTTGTCTATTACTATCTAGTCCTTTTCGATCCACTTGCATATCAAGGGCAGATGACTTTGTAGTTCAGCCCCTTTAAACAACAATAACACTACTTCTTGCATAGTCTGTGATGTTGATGACTCTTGAGGCGTGGAAGATGGATACAACATAACTTTTACAACAGGGGTTAAACGTTGCTCAACAAACAATGCACTATTTTGAGTAGCAATATCTTTCTCTTGTACTAACTTTTTAGCATTCTGATGATTTTTTGTCAACACCATTAGTGTTTTGTCTGGAGCACTACATTGCCTGATCACTCACACTTAAAACCACACTATTTCTACTTTTCATATTGCCTCGACATTTTGTTGACCTCTGTTTTGAGCATTGCCAGAATATTATTCCCTTAACATTTTGTCGTCTGTAGTTATAAGAGTAGCCTTTATAGAGTACACGTTGTTTACCTCGGTTAGTTGTAGTAAGTTCCATAGTAGTAACTAACCTGTTAGTATGATTTGCACACTACAAAGGTTATCTCTGTTCTGGTAATTGAATTATTTAGCGTTGGCTTTTATATTTAATTCGTACAGTTTAAAGTGATAGAAAAGTGGTAGAAACGTGGTAGACAATTGGTAACATAGTGGTAGAAAAGTAGTAGCAAAGTGGTAGAAAAGTGGTAGCAAACTAGAAAAGTGGTAGAAAAGTGGTAGCAAACTAGAAAAGTGGTAGAAAAGTGGTAGCAATGTGGTAGAAAATATTACATGTATTGTTACGAAATAGTTTAAGCGGTTACATGGATTCATTACACTATAATTTTAGCATCACGAAGCTCATTTTCTATATCCAAAAGTTCTTCCTCATATTTAGTATGACCAGCCTGTTTACAGGTATGCAAGTACTGAAGCCGCTGGATTAACTTACTGGGATTGTTCCAGTAAACAAATTTAACATATGATTTTTTTGGGTGTAAACCATTATCATCATCATCATCATTATCATCATAATCATCATCATGGTTATCATCATCAATATAATCATCATCACTATTACTATCTAATCCTTTTTGTTCATCTTGCAATGCAACAACCTTTGGCATAGTTTGTGTGGTCTTTGATAGTGTTAGAGGTTTCTTAGACGTTAACGACTGTCCTAACATGTCTTTTTCAGGAGATAATAAATGCTCTTTAACAAACAAAGCACTATCTTGAGCCACACTATTTTTTTCTTGGTCTTGCTTTTTTACCTTGGTTAGAGTATTTTGTCCATTTAAATGAGTATTATTTTGAGATTTACAATGATGATCGATTGAAATAAGTATGTTGGAGCCTTTTGTCTTAATCATTCCTCGACACTTTTTAGATCGTTGTTTCGAACAGCACCAAATAACAGTTCCATTTTTATTAGTTCTTTTTACAATATATGCATATCCTTTATAGTAAGCACATGGCTTACCATAGCTAGTCGTTGATACTTCCATGTCAACTGTTCAGCATAAACTAATCTCTAGTAAAGTTAACTCGATAATAAAAATGATTGTTTGTAGTATGTGCAGTTTAAAGTAAGAGCAAAAGTGAGAGTCAAATGGTATAAAAGTGTTAGCAAAGTGGTGGAAGGGTGGTAGCAGTTTATAGTAGTCATGATCTTTTTTACTAGAATGTGATTTGAGTAAATGTAATTTCTAATCCTTAGCAGTGAGTAGTCAGTTAGTCTTGGTTCAGACAAGCGTAAACAGTTCTCCAATGAATCAGAGATCAAGATTTTCATTATGAAACAGTTGTGTAACCAATTAGGTATCGGTACTTGATAGCTTCACACATGAACAAAAATTCCAACATATCTGACTTGAATTACATGATTTGAAAGTTGACAAAGAATATCCAATCAACCATTGTAGTTACAATGTCAAACACACAAAGACAAAATCAGCATGAAATTTTAAGTTACAGGAAAATTCTATGAAATAGACTATGCAGGAAATTTGGAAATACACATCAGAAGTTTGCAACACCATCCTTCTAGCCTATATAAATTTTCGACATGGAAAGTGTGCACTGCCCCTAACATTAAACCAATTTATCAATAACACAAGTCAACAATCAAAACATTTTGTGTTGAGTCTATCATTTAATGCATATATTCTGTCTACATTGAACAGTAACAAAAAAACGCCATTCATAATTAATTAAGTTTGCTTTAATTCTTTATGTAATGATATATATACATATTTAAAGTTTTGGCTGACTGTTCAGGGTGAATCGGCTTTGAACACATAAGAGAGGGAATATTTTAAGACTTAACCTCAGCTCACCTAACATAACCTAAATTTACCTAACCTAACCTTGTCATATAGGTAAGAAACGGGTCAAGCTATGCTTTCGACTACCGAGTTTCAGCTACTTTTCAAGGTTACTCTCCCGAACATTGCCGGAGACTGCTGATAAACACTTATATTCTCACGGCGGCGGCGCGCAACGACTTACATGACGCGCTCCCCCCCTTTTCATTGATCCCTGTTGATTTGTCCCTTTGGACTGGTCCCTGTTGACTAGCCCCTTTTGGACGGGCCCTTTTTGAATGGAGTCATTTTTGACGGGTCCCTGTGGACAGGTCCTTTTGGCTGATCCCTTTGGACCGGACCCTTTGACATAATTTGGATAACCTATGGACTGGCCCATGCAATTATACAAATTATGTCAAAGGGTCCGGTCCAAAGGGATCAGCCAAAAGGACCTGTCCACAGGGACCCGTCAAAAATGACTCCATTCAAAAAGGGCCCGTCCAAAAGGGGCTAGTCAACAGGGACCAGTCCAAAGGGACAAATCAACAGGGATCAATGAAAAGGGGGGGAGCGCGTCATGTAAGTCGTTGCGCGCCGCCGCCGTGAGAATATAAGTGTTTATCAGCAGTCTCCGGCAATGTTCGGGAGAGTAACCTTGAAAAGTAGCTGAAACTCGGTAGTCGAAAGCATAGCTTGACCCGTTTCTTACCTATATGACAAGGTTAGGTTAGGTAAATTTAGGTTATGTTAGGTGAGCTGAGGTTAAGTCTTAAAATATTCCCTCTCTTATGTGTTCAAAGCCGATTCACCCTGAACAGTCAGCCAAAACTTTAAATATGTATATATATATCATTACATAAAGAATTAAAGCAAACTTAATTAATTATGAATGGCGTTTTTTTGTTACTGTTCAATGTAGACAGAATATATGCATTAAATGATAGACTCAACACAAAATGTTTTGATTGTTGACTTGTGTTATTGATAAATTGGTTTAATGTTAGGGGCAGTGCACACTTTCCATGTCGAAAATTTATATAGGCTAGAAGGATGGTGTTGCAAACTTCTGATGTGTATTTCCAAATTTCCTGCATAGTCTATTTCATAGAATTTTCCTGTAACTTAAAATTTCATGCTGATTTTGTCTTTGTGTGTTTGACATTGTAACTACAATGGTTGATTGGATATTCTTTGTCAACTTTCAAATCATGTAATTCAAGTCAGATATGTTGGAATTTTTGTTCATGTGTGAAGCTATCAAGTACCGATACCTAATTGGTTACACAACTGTTTCATAATGAAAATCTTGATCTCTGATTCATTGGAGAACTGTTTACGCTTGTCTGAACCAAGACTAACTGACTACTCACTGCTAAGGATTAGAAATTACATTTACTCAAATCACATTCTAGTAAAAAAGATCATGACTACTATAAACTGCTACCACCCTTCCACCACTTTGCTAACACTTTTATACCATTTGACTCTCACTTTTGCTCTTACTTTAAACTGCACATACTACAAACAATCATTTTTATTATCGAGTTAACTTTACTAGAGATTAGTTTATGCTGAACAGTTGACATGGAAGTATCAACGACTAGCTATGGTAAGCCATGTGCTTACTATAAAGGATATGCATATATTGTAAAAAGAACTAATAAAAATGGAACTGTTATTTGGTGCTGTTCGAAACAACGATCTAAAAAGTGTCGAGGAATGATTAAGACAAAAGGCTCCAACATACTTATTTCAATCGATCATCATTGTAAATCTCAAAATAATACTCATTTAAATGGACAAAATACTCTAACCAAGGTAAAAAAGCAAGACCAAGAAAAAAATAGTGTGGCTCAAGATAGTGCTTTGTTTGTTAAAGAGCATTTATTATCTCCTGAAAAAGACATGTTAGGACAGTCGTTAACGTCTAAGAAACCTCTAACACTATCAAAGACCACACAAACTATGCCAAAGGTTGTTGCATTGCAAGATGAACAAAAAGGATTAGATAGTAATAGTGATGATGATTATATTGATGATGATAACCATGATGATGATTATGATGATAATGATGATGATGATGATGATGATAATGGTTTACACCCAAAAAAATCATATGTTAAATTTGTTTACTGGAACAATCCCAGTAAGTTAATCCAGCGGCTTCAGTACTTGCATACCTGTAAACAGGCTGGTCATACTAAATATGAGGAAGAACTTTTGGATATAGAAAATGAGCTTCGTGATGCTAAAATTATAGTGTAATGAATCCATGTAACCGCTTAAACTATTTCGTAACAATACATGTAATATTTTCTACCACTTTGCTACCACTTTTCTAGTTTGCTACCACTTTTCTACCACTTGGCTACCACTTTTCTAGTTTGCTACCACTTTTCTACCACTTTGCTACCACTTTTCTACTACTTTTCTGCCACTTTTCTACCACTTTTCTAGTTTGCTACCACTTTTCTACTACTTTTCTGCCACTTTTCTACCACTTTGCTACCACTTTTCTACCACTATGTTACCAATTGTCTACCACTTTGCTACCACGTTTCTACCACTTTTCTATCACTTTAAACTGTACGAATTAAATATAAAAGCCAACGCTAAATAATTCAATTACCAGAACAGAGATAACCTTTGTAGTGTGCAAATCATACTAACAGGTTAGTTACTACTATGGAACTTACTACAACTAACCGAGGTAAACAACGTGTACTCTATAAAGGCTACTCTTATAACTACAGGCGACAAAATGTTAAGGGAATAATATTCTGGCAATGCTCAAAACAGAGGTCAACAAAATGTCGAGGCAATATGAAAAGTAGAAATAGTGTGGTTTTAAGTGTGAGTGATCAGGCAATGTAGTGCTCCAGACAAAACACTAATGGTGTTGACAAAAAATCATCAGAATGCTAAAAAGTTAGTACAAGAGAAAGATATTGCTACTCAAAATAGTGCATTGTTTGTTGAGCAACGTTTAACCCCTGTTGTAAAAGTTATGTTGTATCCATCTTCCACGCCTCAAGAGTCATCAACATCACAGACTATGCAAGAAGTAGTGTTATTGTTGTTTAAAGGGGCTGAACTACAAAGTCATCTGCCCTTGATATGCAAGTGGATCGAAAAGGACTAGATAGTAATAGACAAAAGAGAATTGTAGTTTGTATATAACTATTGTACAAGTACTTACATTAAATAAATAAAAATAGTGTATGGGTATTGTCTGTTTTTCTTAATTGATATCCCTATGTCCCACTATTAATGCAATTGTTAACCATCAACAGTCTCTGACTATGTTCGCAAAGAGAGTGACCTTAAACAATACACTCTATTTATGGTTTGTGTACCGAGTACACAATAATAGAGTGTGGTCAAGCCATGTTGAGGCAATAGTTATATCAGGTAAGGGATTCGAACCCTTGCTTTCTTGTACAGAAAATTTGAACTTAAGTCAAACACCATAACCACTCGGTCAACCTGACTGTTACTAATTTAATTATTTTTGTGGACTTGAGTGTTTATAAAACTTTTTCCAGTATACATTGACTAAACCACTTGTTTGTTTTGAAATATAGATTTTGTTTTGTTTGACCATAACATGGCAGTTATGAGTCTTGTGAACTGGGTGTTTAATATAGGGTTAAAGGCATTTTAAAATAATTTTAGAAAAGCTCTTAGGTATCGTGTCATGGGTTTTAGTAATGCATTACTGTTCGTTGACTAACATTTACCGTTACACAACATTATTTTGGTGAGCTCTACATGTTGTTGTTTGAGTCGTCAGTCTTTTGACTGGTTTGATGCAGATCTCCATGCCTCCCTCCCCCGAGCGAAACGTCTCATCTCTATATAGCTACCACACCCTACATGCAAGGCTATCTGTTTAACATATTATAACCTTGGATCTCCCCTACAAGCCCTTGGGTTCAATTCCTAGATTTAACACAAACTTTTAAAAGCGGTATGACAACTAAAACTAGTCTACTCAGCCTCGGGTGGTCCAAATAAGTAGAGAGGGTTTGTTTCACACCTCAACCATAGAGCACCAAGTTCTTTTTTTTTTTTTTAAATAATGATAGCCATTTGTTCAATTTCACATTTCACACATTGCAATTTGTCAATTTTCCATTTGCATTTTTTTTATGACAGTTTGATGTTTTTCAATTTCATGATATGGAAACATGGATTTTTCCATTTTCATATTTACACATTTGTCAATTTCCAATTTGCATATATTTTCTTAAATGTCCGTTTAAGGTTTTTAAATTTTGTCTATATGGAAACATGGATTTTCCATTTTGCTGTTTACAAATTTTTTATATATTTATTTTGTGTATGTTGAAAAAAAAATCGATATTTCCAAAACAAGATTTTTTATTTTTCATTTTATGGTTTTGTAAATGATCTTAATGTGAGTGCTTGACCATGGATTTTCCATTTTGCTGTTTACACATTTTTATTTATTTTGTGTCTGTTGAAAAACGATATTTCCAAAACAAGATTTTTTATTTTTCATTTTATGATTTTGTAAATGATCTTAATGTGAGTGCTTGACCATGGCAATAATTCAGTCTATCTATGTGTTAGCGAAACCATAGAGTCTTATTACTACTGCAAGTAAGAATGTTTTACAAAATAACGGCTATCTACCACTGCATTTGAAAAACAAAACTATTGAAAAAAACAAAAATACTATTTACCATTAATATATACGTGTTAATTCTCCCTCTCCCCACCCTACCTCATCGTATTTTCTCTGGTCAAACAATCAATGCTACCCATACATACACAAGCTTTCTATATCTCTCTCTATATATATGTTTTCTCTGTTCCACAAGATAAAAATTATGGTTGCTGGATTGTATACTGCACTGTTTATGCGACATACCATTGCCAGTTCATAAAACCGTTAGGTAGTTCTCTACACATAGCGATTTTACCACTGCTCTACCTACGCCTTTTGCTTGTTTGGCTTTCTTACAGGCTAGTATGCGATAGGCAGCATTAACTGTATATCAAACCCAGTCCACCTTTGTATTTGCAATATAAGTAATAATTTGAAAAGAGACAAGTGTAATCAGTTTTAAACATTATCTCTGCTTTTTTGTTTGTTTGTTTGTTTATGACATGTATATTAACCTAAAATCAAACCCTAGTCTACCTTAGTGAAAGGCTAACAGTTTAAACACTGCGTCACCATACCCTTCTTTCTTAGTTTGATCCATTCTAGGCCTTAGAGCTAGAAATCGAGTTACGAACTCCAGTGCAAGAGGCACATGTGCTCACCACTATAGCATGTAATGGTTAGCTGGTAACATTAGAGAAACGAAAATGATTGTATTTCTGTTAGCCAAGCATTTCTGTCATTTGCCTACTGTGTGAGCACTGCCAGCAAGACAGTTTAGTTTAGAACAAGCGTGTGTGTGTGTGTATAGATTATTACCCTCAAGTATTTAAAGCTTGTTGTGTGTAGCGACCATCTTGCTCAGTAACCACTGAGTAAGTTTTAACCGTTAACTTATAAAAACAGCATAGTATAGTTGTATGTGTGTGGTTCATGTACTTGGGAATATGCATTAGCACCATGCGCTAGCTTTACCTTACCCTCTAGAGGTAGAGCGTTATCCCTTCCTTTGGACATTGCCAATGACTGCATTCCCCCACAAGTTTTACACTTAAGCCCTTGGCTTGTTCTTGATTAGGTTTGGTTTGCTTTAGGCTTGGTTTGGTTCAGTTGGGTTTGATTCGACTTGGTTCAGTTTAGTTTAATGTAGTCACCATTTTTTTTATTTTTAGCTACACTCTTTAACCAATTAATTAATGATAGTCTACTCTTAATTCTCGAATCGATAAATTGAATTTTGTGTGCATCGTTTGTCAATCCATGCCTACAACCTATACTCCCTATGTACTACAGTCAGATCTGAAAACAAGTTCCAATGGTCAAAGACGTGTCAGTCACCATACATATAGCCTACAATAATTCTTTCTTTACCTAGCTAGATTTCGTCATCCACAGTAAACATCTTACATTATGGGTTTGCAATATATTAAGAAAAGCAAAAGTCCATGATCTTGTTGTTTTGGGTCTTTTTTGGGGAAATTCATAAGCCATAAAAAGAATGACATCATGTCAAGTTCTGAGTGGATCTTGTATGTCAAAATCCCATTATCGGTTTATAAATCTCAAGGCCATGCCCTAGCAGTTTTGGATTATTTCAATCAATGAGTCCACCATAGGAAACATCGAAAAAATAAATACCCTTAAAACAAGTCGTCCCATGACCCTCTCCGAACAATGCTTCTCAAAATATAAATTCATCCATTGAACATTGAACATGATCGGCGACATCATCCTAGCTTCCCCCTCCCACCATGGTTGCCATATCGTTTGACCTTCAAGTGTCCTCAGCATCTCTGTGCTTTTTTTTCATTGTCCTGTCAAGTCAATGCATTCCAATAAGATCAAATAACATTCACATCCTGTCAGTCTGCCCCATCAAGTTTGTTTTCTATATTCACTTCAAGCAACATATAACCAAGTTCTGTTTGTTCTATCTAAAGCCAACTTCATCGGATCAAGGAATTATCATTTGTCATGTCACTCATAATCGTTTACACGTTAAAGACCCCCTTCAGGGGGTTTAGGAATTAGGAATTCCATCATAGGAAAAGTCAGAAAACGAACCCTCGACCCGCCGTCTCATCGAAATAGCGAATACTGTATTGGTATATCACCACCGTGGCCAGTAATAGCTTCGTTGAAACACGTGCCCAGTGGTATCGTCTCTTTCTATCTACAACCACTCGTCATGAACATTTTAGACAAATTTAAGAAAAGTTTTAAAAACTGAAATGATTTCAACATAAGTGTCGTTAGGCCCTTTCGCATTTTTTTAAACATAAATACTATATTCGAAAGGGGGGGGGGGGGAGGGAAGGGGCGTCACCCCGAGTCCTACGACCCTTCGTATACGTCTCTGGCGTTATTGGTTTGTGAAATATAACAGAAAGTCTAAAATCACGGTTTTACAACAAAAAATTCTGTTTCCCTCATTCTCAAAAACTTTAACCTATTACCAAAATAAAAAGGGTTTCGAGACAAGCCATTTGACACGTCATAGGACCAAATCCGACCATGCATTCGTGAGATATCGGAAAAGTCTAAAATCATGGTTTTACCCCCAAAAAGCCTGTTTCCCTCATTCTCAAAACTCTAACCTATTAATAACATATAAAGGGCTTCGAGACAAGCGATTTGACACGTCACACGTCCAAATCCGACCTTGCGTTCGAGAAATATTGCCAAACTTCGTAGGAAAGTAGGCGACTATCTGGCTCTCTCCTCACCACCAAAACCCCTTCTTATCAATCATTTTTTTCAAAGAGCTCGCCCTCTTACAAAAATCCCCAGTGCGCATGCGTACAAAACAAAAACAAAAATGTTGATCCATAGCGGCATCTCGTAAAACGCATGCGCGATATGAGCAACAACGTTTAAGTTCATTTTAGCAGCGCACCTTATACATGTCGTATTTGAAAAGAGACCTTCACTAAAAATTACAATTTCACCCCCTAGTAGGGGTAGGTTTTATTTAGGGGTTGAAATGAGTGGTCCATAGCAAAGCCCCCGTCAGCCCGAGTCCAACGACACCTCATTCGTGAATCTCCGACCAAGGGTTCGGGAATTATCGGCTCGCATTGGGAGGAGTGGGGGGGGGGGGGGGCAGAACACCCACTACTCCCCTACTGATGACCTCGTAGTTCCGCCCCCTTAAAACAACAACTAACTATCTTTTGTGTTTGTTATTTTCTAGTTTTTGCTTTGTGCTTTTGCTTTTGAAATATACTTTTTGTTTTTCTTTCTTGGTTTTGTGTTTGTTTTCTGCTTTTGCTTTGTGTTCCTTTTTGTTTTTGCTTTTTGCTTCGTGTTTTTTTGTTTGTTTGTTTTCTGGAAAATTAAAATTAAAAAATAAACAAAGCAAAACTTAACAAAGAAATAAAACAATACAAAAATTTAAACAAAACAATTTAAAATAAAACAAAATAAAAATAAAAGAAAGTTAAATAAAATAATTAAATAAATATATTTACAACATGATCCTTATTCACAAGTGGATTAAATGAGTTTTGCAATAGGACGACTCAATTGATATTGCAACGTTTCAATCGGTTGAACTCAAAATAATCTCAATTACTTGTAAATGTGAAACTACATGTGATTAAATGTTATTTGCAACAGATTACAAAACGAGGCAGAAACTACAGGAAGACATGTTTTAGTCATCAAGCGAGCATCATCAGATCTTAAAGTTCAATTCCACAAGACAAAAATACCACCATATCCCACAAAGGTCAACCATGAACTGATACAAAACCGTACTTGGTAAGATTCTGTCGCTCCTGGGAGGGTTGGTGTTAAGAGGACTGTATATGGCGGCTTCGGTGGCGTAGTTGGTAGCATGCTGAGCTTCTATGCCCAAGATCGTGGGTTCAAAACCCGGCCGAAGTCGTCGGATTTTTTACGAGCGTTAAAAATCCCTCAGTGTGCCTTCCTTCGGTGGGGAAGTAAATCCGGCGGTCCATGTCATAGATTTATGGCGTGTTAAAGAACGTTCCACTAATTACACTTGTGTGAAGCTAAATTATATAGGTTAAGAATGTAAACAACGCTCATAGTACGTTCGTTGCCAGGAGCCGACTGCGGTGTAGCCAAGTTCTGAACTAGTAGTCGTTGACGGTGGTATTTGGTGGCAAAAGTAGGAACTATTTGTAAAATTCAAAGTCTGCAGTCCTTACTTGAATTTGGTTGGTTGGTTCCTTAGTTTAGGGGCTGCGACAACGCAGTCATGTAGCTCCGTGTACTTTGGGAGTGTGTAGAATCTGTCTGATAACCAGTGTTAATTGTGATGACTGTATTAGTGTGTGTATCTGTTTTAATTCAAGTAAGGACTGCAGACCTTCAATTTTTCCAAGTAGTTCCTACTTTTGTCGCCAAACGCCACCGTCAACGACCAACTAGTTCAGAACTTAGTTACCAGATGCCACTGTAGTTGGCTCTTGACGACGAACGTAGGAACCTAAGAACGTTAGTCAAACCTTCCTTCCTTCCTTCCTTCCTTCCTTCCTTCCTTCCTTCCTTCCAAATGTTTAACCTATATATAATTTAGCTTCACACAGGTGAAATTAGTGGAAGGTTCTTTAACATGACATAAATCTATGACATGGGACCGACGGCTTTACTTCCCCTCCGAAGGAAGGCATACTGAGGGATTTTTAACGTCCTTAAAAATCCGACGACTATGGCTGGGTTTGAACCCGCGATCTTGGGCATTGAAGTTCAGCATGCTACTAACTACGCCACCGAAGTCGCTATTACTTGAATTTAAAAAGCAGGTAACACACACTAATACAGTCATCACAATTAACTCCGGTTATCAGACAGATTCTACACACACCCAAAGTACACGGGGCTACATGACCGCGTTGTCGCAGCCCCTAAACTGAGGAACCAACCAGTGAAGATAGCTTTGAAGCCACTTTCAAGTGTTGCCTTATTAACAATTCATATCGTAGCCTTCCGTCGGTCAACACAAAATCATTCACTGGAATATGAGAAATAACCTGTAGTAAATTACATGTGATTAAGATTGATATAATTATATTGTAGATTAACGGCAGATCTAGCGAACAGTACTATGTCATCCGCATATATTAGCTCACACACCTTTATGCATTTCATCTTCCAATTTCCGACTGGAAATTTCCTCAATTTTTCTTTTACTACTTTGATTACATCATCCATTATCAGTATAAACAACTAATCTACAAAGAAATATAGAATTAGTAAAGAGGAAAATGGTGATAAACCGAGATGAAACGAAAACAATGATGATTGGAAGGGATGTAATGTGAAAATCATGGGAAAGGAGCTAGAACTAGCCGATAGGTTTAAATATCTAGGGATAATAATCATTCAAGATGGAAAGATTGATGAGGAGGTGAACACAAGACTACTCATTACAAGTAAACTCTTCTATGCTATAAATAGAGGATTCCTAAGAAAGAAGGAAATGAGTAAAAAGACAAAAATGGCTGTATATAAATCGACATATTATGTCCTAACACTGATATATGAAAGTGAATCCTGGATAATTACCACCAGAGACAGAAGCTACAAACAGCAGAAAGAAGTTCCTAAGAAATGTACCCGGAAAGACTAGAAGAGATAGTCAGGAACCAAACAATTAGGAAGACCTTAGAAGTTGAACCTCTACAAAATCGGGTTGAACAAAGCCAGTTAAGATGGTTCGGACATCTGAACTGAATGGACAGCAATAGAGGACCAAAACAGGTATGGGAAGTATAGGAAGAAGACCCAGAGGAAGACCTCGAAAGACTTGGGACGACTCCCATGAGAGAAACATCACTTGGGAGGAAGCCAAGCAGTCAGCCTTGAATGGGAAGAAATGGCGAGCTCTCTGCCAAACCTCGACACGGGAAGGTACAAGAGGGCCGGATTAAGTAAATTAATTATGTGAGAGAACATACATCATAAAACAATTGAAAAATTACATTTGGTACTAGAAGAAAACCATGGAATCCCTGTATGCATTCCATAATTGATTATATTATACACGCACTCGAACTCAAATCAAATACTGAGACCAGAATTTTGCCAACTCGCTAGCTTCAGGAGTTCCGTCCATCAGATTCTGTGGAGAACATGTGATGGGACACAACCCGCAAACGAGGAGGTGAATCTAGTCTGCTCCTCACCACACTCGCGCAAAGTAGAGTCACAGGCAAATCCCCACTTTTTCAAATTTGTCTTCGACCTCCCCACTCCTGTGCGCAGCCTGTTGAGGGTCTTCCACGTTGACCAGGTTTCTTCGTGCCCAGCGGGCAGGTGTTCAGATGGTAGCATCCATCCAGCACATTCGTTAGATCTGGAGCGCCAAGAGAGCAATCTAAATACTGAAGGAGAGACCGTCAAATTTTCAGTGGCGTGAAAAAAACTTCTTCTTGATTTGAGTCTTTGAGCTACTGGTAAGTAAACATACAAATAATGGGTCTGTAGGGTCAAAGCTTTAGATTTCTCTAATCTGGAGTTGAGATACCCGTCAGATAGTAGATTTTAACAAGCGGCGTGGATCTGAGACAACCTGTAATAAGTCTGCATGTCTCATTTAATGCATTATCTACCTGCTCATTCCTGCTCGTGGTGCCTATGCATTGGTACATGGAATAGAAATCCAGTACTGAACTGAACGTCAGCAATTCAGAAGCATATATTCTCATATTAAGCAAGTAATAATTATATTGTTACGGACTATAGAAGAAGGAGGAGGAGAAGATGATGAAATGTTTCGCTCATCAAGCGATGGATGCCCTTCAAAAACAAAACACAAGAAAACCCGACAGAAAACTTGGTAAGCTTGGCAATTATTACTGGTAGATATTAAGACTTTAAGGACCGAAAAAAGAACTATTTATTTTAATGTTGCAAAACTTAGAAATGACGATCCCATCAACAAATACGGTCTTTCTTCCCCAAACTAATCTCATCATCATTTCCCCTTATCCAGATCCTGCCGGGTCGGGGTATTCGTGGCACTTCTCCACCTTCCTCTTTCTTTCCACCATTCCTCTTCCACGATCTTGTCCCAGTCCAAATTTATTTTTCTTATGCTGTTCTTCACTGAATCAATCCACCTTGTTCTAGGTCTTACGCTTGCACTTTACCTCCAGCAGTTGTCTTGGTATTCTATTTTCCTCCATCCTCTTTACATGTCTAAACCACCTTAATTTATTCTTCTCAATTCTCTCATCACAACTTCCGTCTTTACATCTTCATTTCTCACTCTGTCTTTCCTATCATACTACTTAGGAAAAATGAGCGGAGGAGGAGCCAATCACTCTCATGGCTCCCAACGGTCATAGAGGCGGAAGAGGTCAGGCCAGACGGACTGGCTGTAAAGGCGCACCTCAGTAGTACTTGAGTATGCGGCAGTTCGTTGCAGTCTCTGTGTTCGGTCCTGCATGTCTCATTCTTCGTGAGCCGCAGGATAAGGCTCAGAGATCATAGTATGTGGGTCTCGTCCTGGCAAGCTCAGATCCTCCCTAAACAAATTCACGCCAGTGGCACTTCTTCCGAACGTCACTTACTTTCAAAGTCCAACGGCGATGGGATATGGACGGTGGGGGCAGGTTATGGATGTAACTGGAAGCCCCTAGTTCGGACCTGCACGTTGGCAGCAGATGTGTGATGGTCGTCTTCCGGAGCCTCTGTGACTACTCAGGAATTCTGTCCTGCATCTGTGTTTGTGCAGGCCTATTTAGGATCACCGCTGCCCACCCCACATGGGGAAGGCCCTAGAAAAGGTGGGCTAAACATCGGAAGTCACAATCTTGTCCGGCTGAGCAACCGCACTCAGCAGGTCACCCCTCATGCGGTCGAAACTCAAAAACAGTAAGGAATCACAAATTGATTATTGGATCATGGAACATCAGAACTTTGCTTGATTTGGACAATAACGTTAGACCTGAGAGAAGGTCAGCTCTCGTAACCCATGAGTTATCAAGACTCAACGTTGGCATTGCTGCTCTCAGTGAAACTAGGCTGTCTTCTGAGGGCAAGATTACTGAATCTGGAACAGGATATACCATCTTCTGGAAAGGAAAGGAGGAGGGGGAATGTCGTATTCATGGTGTGGGCTTCGCTGTGAAGACCAAACTGGTAAATTATCACCAACTTACGCCCATTGCAATCAGCGAAAGGCTCATGACTCTCCGCATACCACACTCAGGAGGTTCCTTTATGACACTCATCTCTGCCTATGCTCCTACCTTAGATTCTGATGATGAAGTAAAGGCTCATTTCTATAATCAGCTAAGTGAAATCATCTCCAAGGTACCATCTGCAGATAAACTCTTGCTCCTCGGTGACTTCAATGCCAGAGTTGGGAAAGATCACAGGCTATGGTATAATGTGGTGGGCAAACAGGGACTTGGAAAATGTAATCCCAATGGACTGTTGCTTCTTGGTCTTTGTGCAGAACACGAATTTTTCATTACCAACACGCAATTCCGGCTACCTAACCGCTTCAAAACCACGTGGATGCATCCTCGTTCCAAACATTGGCACATTCTTGACTATATCATTACCCGGCAATGTGATAACAGCAAGGAATATAGACGATTGCTGGACAGATCATAAACTTCTTATATGTAAGCTCAGGATATCCATCAGATCTAAACCACCTAGGAACATCAACAATTTGCCAAGAAGGAAGTTTAATACATCCAAACTTCAGGATGAATCCATGTATAAACATTTTGAAAACAGGATCGTCACCCAGTTATCAGAAAACCCATTAACAAATGACATTCAGCAAGAATGGGCCAAACTACAGAAGGTTATCACACAGTCAGCTGAGGAAATCATTGGTTTTATAGTGCGGCAAAGACAAGACTGGTTTGATGACAACAATGAGGAAATTCTGTCTCTCATCAATGCCAAAAGGAATGCCTATCTTGCCCATCTTCAAGACCCAACATCCAACACAAAGAGAGATAAACTACTGGAACTCAAGGGTAAATGCCAGACGCAGATAAGGCAGATTAAAAATACTTGGTGGCAACAGAAGGCTCAGGAACTGCAGAGACTATCGGATGCTCGAGACTTGAGGAACTTCTATGCAGTACTCAGGAAATATATGGACCATCTCGCTCATCATCAGGTACCCTGAAAAGCGCTGATAATTCTACTACCTTTACTGATAGTCAAGAAATCTTGGAACGCTGGAAGGAGCACTTTTCCAATCTCCTAAATCGTCCATCAGCAGCTGCTGATGACTTACTTTGTGATGTGCCGCAACAACCTGAACAACTGTGGTTGGCAGTACCTCCTACTTATCATGATTTCAGTGCAGCTCTCACCCAATTGAAACCCAGAAAAGCACCTGGCCCAGATAACATTCCTCTGGAACTAATTCAAGCCGGAGGTCGTTCCCTCAAAACAAGGATTTTCACCCTTATCCTCAGAATATGGGAATCAAGATAGGTACCTGGAGACCTAAAGAATGCCACTATCGTCACTATCTTGTGTAATAGTTTATGGAGCTTAATGTCCCCCGTTGAGGCAGCCATTTGTAATGGTTTAGGGAGAACTGAATAATATTAATAAGAAACTGATTATGTATGCAAAGCTAATTATTTAAATAGTCGCCCACTTTTGGGTGACTAAAATGAAACATTTAATTGTGTATTAATCTAATAGTGTATCTGTATTGTTGTCAGCTTCACTAAAAGAAAGTACATAATGTGTAGTATTATATGTAGCCAAGGGCGCCAGACCATTTATATATCATGATCAACATAATATATTAAACAGAGGTAGAGCATCGAAATTCTTATCTCCGGCCGTAGTGAAACTTACGTAATCTAACCTTACGATAATTAGTTCAGGAGTATGGTGTTGCCTTATAGTAATTTCTAGCTACTAAAGGAAACCAGTCAAACATTTGAATTTAAAATGAATTTAATATATAAAAACAACAAGTGCAAAAAATAATAAATTACTAAAGATAATAATAATAATAAATTTAAATTAAAGAATCTACTGAATTTACTTGTATTATGGGCCTTGATTGGAAATTGGAGTATACGGAGTTAATTGAATAGAATATATTGAATTTAATAAACATGAGAGCCTTCTGATTTGACTGGAGTATGACTGTTTAAATCGCTCACCGCATTGGAGATCATTGTAGTTGGATTGTTGCTTAGAGAGTTCCTGATCTTCCTCAAAGTAATTAATTTATATGTGGATGACGGAATAAATTCCAAAAATCATCCCTGTGACAATAGCCTCGTACACAACCATGTCACAGTTTGATGAGACATAATGTCTTATCAAATTTACATACTTAAATAGTCAACTGTCTAATTTAGCACTGCGTTACAGATGAATGTTAATTTCCAACTCCATCTCGCTATAAGTTCCAGTCTTCTGCCTGTACGTCCAGCTCCAATCAGTCTCCTGCCAGCCATTCAATATTAATAATCTTTCAGTTGGGCCGCCGTCATATATATAACGTTCCCAGGTAAGGCACGTGCCCACCCCCACTACTGAAGTCACTAGGCAATTTGCACGCCTTTCACATATCAATAATGACAATACTTCATTGTAGCATTTCTCGGGAGGTCCAGCCCACCTTTTGTATAAAGTTGCAAAGGACTCCTCGCCTACTGTACTTTCCACGTACACAAGCCCCATTCTTTACCTTGCCTGCCAGGTATTGTTAATGGTGATTCTCCATAGAATCAATTCTTAGTATGATTTGTATACTGGTAGAATACATGATGTGAAAGACATAAGTGTCTATTTATGTCATTTCCAAGAAGCGGTATATAAGCCGGCCTTCTGTGAACACCCTCTTCTTCTCTTGTTCGTATTTTCTTCAGAAATAATATTCAGTCAAGCGTCTAACTTATTTTAAATATAATGTGTATCGCTCCAAGTCCTTTCAATTGCCATAATATTCTACATTACCGCATAATAATAGATATAAACATATTAGTTAACATAATAACTAATAAAAGGTAAAAAGTAAACTTAAAAAATATTGATAATAATAATAATCATAAAATATATAAAATTATTTCATTCTGGTCACAAATTGGGACCGTTACATTTCGCCCCAGAGAATTATGGTATTGAGACCGTCGGTGGAGCTGCCAGGATAGCCAACGACCGCAATGACTTCTCTAACATCTCATCCGTCGGACATAATTGCCGTGAGGATCAGGTGAACTTCCTAATAGGCCAAAGCGGCACGAGAATCTGTAGTCCACAGGGATCGTGGTACATGGTGACGATGGTCATAGACTGCCTAAGGAAAGGTTCACCTTAAAAACTAGACTGAGAAAATAAACATCCAGAATTATGTAAAACACCGTGAAAATTTATTGTTAAAATTCACAAGTCCCTAGTCTAGTTCGGAGGGTTTCAATCGGCTAGTCCGCAAGCTAATAAACAAACAAAAATAAAGAGCAGGTCCCTACCTGAGAAGTTACGGAAAACCCTCGCGAAAGATCTATCTCACAATAATAAAGCAACAACAGCAACACTAGGAAAATGGTATGACGCAAGTCCCTAGGTCAAGTTACAAGATCAAGCTAATATCAGAATTTACATTTAACAGGGTAGCAAAACAAATCTAAGTTAGGATGATACCATCTCCACATTTACATTTAACGTTAAATCATCTAGCTAAGTCCTATCAGTTAATAACAAAATTTACGGCGATGACGTCCGTAACAGAAAACAATTACATTCAAAAGCTAAGTGAACAGCCATATAAAAAAACATTTAATTATTCTTAGTAACTACGTGCTAACAGCACACAATAGGGTAACATGTAGGATTCATACACTTTTACATCATAAATAATTAATAAGAGACAACAGTTTTATTAAAATGCCTGCCTGCACCTTGGTTTACTCTTTGTAAGCCATAGTCATCTAAAGTGTGTAGTTACAGTGACGACTGCATAGTAGAGACTACGTCTAACATAGCATGTCCTGCGCTCCACAAGCTACGAACTCAAGGTTCGAGCATGCTTCAGGTCGCTTCAAAAGTGTCAGCTGTCCAATCATTTCCTCAAAGGAAATACCTTCATTAGCACGGCCATGTCAGCAGGTTCCAAATGCAAAAGAACAAAGTTAGATAGAAAGAATTCGTTAGTTAGCTTTTGTTTTACCAAAATTATGCGTTTTATTATTAAGATGTCGGTTTAGGTTTATCGTTGGTTTATGGCGAATAATACTGACAATAGCCTGGGCACGGAGTGTCTCCACTGAGATCAATCTCCACCAAAAGCCTCGACTCAAAAGTCGGAATATAATCAACGAGCAATAACTCGGACACACAATAACACAAGTTACCAGCTGCGCAAAGCTCGCGCTCAATAACTCTGGGATGGGCCTGCACACTCAGTCACCCTCCATAACATCTGGTCAACGGGAACAATCCCGGACAAGGTACACCCAAATACCTTCATACAATAAATATCTCCTATAACAGGGCAGCCTACAACGTACTATAGAAAACCTGACATAACTGTACACGTCAAACGACGGTACACGCAAAAGTGCGCTTAACTAACAAAAAACAATCTATAAAAACATGTGATCATATACAAGGTTGGACACTGGGTTCCATGAGCTAATTTGCAATGAAAGAAAGAGCGAATACAACAAGCATTCTGTCCTTCGTCAAAGTAATTCTGTCTCACAATACAAGCGTGCTCTCAAGGGCACTGGGTCACAAACCAGTTTGTGTCGCTACAGGCTACAACATTCCTGCGCTCTCGGACACAACACACACTAACTATCAAGGCCGGCGATTTAAGCAAAATAAAACTGTACATCTGGCCTCATCATAAAACCTTTATCATAGGTTATAAACCTCGAAGAATACGTGTATAAGAAACACGCTATAAATCTGAATACAATAATATAATTCTGTCTTCCAAACCAAAGACATCTAAATGGTAGCAATGTCACATTTTGGAGCTCTTTGCTCTCAAAGATATAATACTTCAGTAGTTGCTTGTACAACATCAAATAAATACGTGTCTTCACATGACACTAACAAAATAAAAATTGTGACGCAGATTCCACACTCTGGATCTGCTTAATGATACGTTGGGAACTGGGTTCGATGCTATAAGGTCCACACTTGACCTGATGGCTTCTGAGCAACATCTCAAATGAAATATAATGCAGTTACAAAACTGGTAATTACAGTCGATTACCTAAAAGATACGACTGCTCTAACGAAGTCAGGGGTGTAACAAAGACTGGCTGCAAATAATGCAATTAAAGAAAATATAACCATGGCATCTGATTGCCATAACTAAAGTCAGCAAAGACTTGAAAAATCACCCCAAATAGGGTTAAGCAAAGTAGCCTCAAATGACTACGGTCACGTCTAGCAAATGATAGGCATTGACGTTCTACGACGTCCATCAAGCTGCACCAGGGTTGACCAAAAATGTCTGACCCAAGGGTGTCTCACTCTAACTGAAATAAATGACATCTAATTAGACTAGTTACAGTCCCTACCTATAAAAATGGCTGACACTGAGTTCGGTTGGTTCACAAACTACATTACACCTACTATACCACCAGAAACTAGAACAAGAAAAGGGTGTACAAAAACTCACGAAATGGAGGAGCTCTCACTCAGCCCTCTGTTCAACGACAATGGTTGTACAAATTCATCCCTGGCTTTCCGGAACGGCATCATCCTCATCAGGACTCCCATCTGGACTCCTCCAAAGACCAGGGTTCGATCTGTCCCTGTCGACAACTTCGTGGATGTACTGGATCTGCCTGGGAATGGCATCCTGGGTTCCTTCCTCCTTGTTCGCTGTTCTGGAAGCTCCACCATCATGCTGGTTCCAATAGATACATCACCCTCATACCATGATGGTATTAGCCCATGATGTTGATCTCAAACATGGTGTAGAATAATTTGATAACGTGGGTGGTAAAATAAATCGTGTAGTAGTTCATTCTTTCACTTCAAAAATCACAATGTTCGTTGAAAATGTTACAGGCTTTAATACAATAGATAACACAGCCTTTACTTCGCAGATAGTGAATAATACGTGATCAAGCACTGTTCTATGGTTCTTCACGTGTAATGACGCCACTTTTACATCACGTGGCATCCGTGATATGTGCGTCGTTTTGTAATTGAAAAATTCACTGTGGCAATTCAAATATATTATCCTTTCATAATCACAATTATTTAAAGTAGTTATAACACTGTCATTTAGACTTTCACGGCCCGTGTTATTATTCATAATGTTGAATTTTGGGCTTATGCCGTGTTTTATTATATTGAAATTCGACGCGTTTCGAAAGAAACCATGTCTTTCATCGTCAGGAATAATCTGGATTACGACAATGTTGCTAAGAGAAAGCAACGAAGAACATATAGAAGGTGCCCAAAGATGGACGCCATTATAGCCCCATGTTAGGGACAACGGAAAGCAGCAGTGGATTACTTTGTCAGGGTTCTGATAATAGGTAGCCAGGATTCACTGAGATTGTAGCCGGTGTCGCGGTTGAAATTATCTGGGTGTTTACGTATTTCAACCGCCTCCCTGATGATTCTGGGACGATAATGCTTTATACGGGCAAGAACATCCACTCCTTGGAACATGACATCATGGCCAGGTGTTAAAGCATGATCGGCAACAGCTGATTTATCAGGTTGAATGAGCCTGATACATCTATTATGTTCCTTAATGCGGGTGCATATTGTTCTCGAAGTCTGCCCGATGTAAACCTTGCCACAAGTACAGGGAACTCTGTAGATACCCGGTTGTTGCAATTTAGGCAAACTGTCCTTAGTTGGTCGCAGGAGTTGCCTAATCTTAACAGAAGTTCCAAATACAGTCCGTATGTTGTATCGACGTAGGATTTTAGCAATACGATCCGTTGTGTTATGTATGTACGGAAGGTAAGCAGTTCCTCTTACATCTCTTTTCTCAACTGACGTCCTATTATTATTTGTTGGTTTCAGAACCGTAGAAATCAAAGCCTTGCTATAACCGTTGCTCTCAAAGGTGGTTCGCAGGGTGTTAATTTCTTCTTGTAAAGAAGACACTTCACAAATCCTCCTAGCCCTGGTAGTTAGAGTTGTAAGGATACCATGTTTCTGGGCAGGGTGATGGTGAGAACTTGCGTGGAAATCACTATTGGTGTGTGTTGGCTTACGAAAAACGCTGTGTCCTAAAGATCCATCCTCTTTCTTGGTGACGAGAACATCTAAAAAAGGTATTTTGCCGTCAGATTCCTTTTCCATGGTGAAACAAATAGAAGGGTGCTGGAGATTAAGGTGATCCAGGAAATGGCTAAGATTTTCCTCACCTTCCGTCCAAACAACGAACGTGTCATCCACATAACGCCACCAGATCTTCGGTTTGAAAAGAGCCGACGAGAAAGCTTTCTCTTCAAAGTTCTCCATGAATAAATTAGCCACAACAGGAGAGAGAGGACTACCCATGGCCACACCATCAGTCTGCTCATAAAAATTCCCATTCCATAGAAAGTAGGAGGAGGTCATGCAGTGATAAAAAAAAGTCTTGTGATGTCTTCAGGAAAAAAGCCATTTATGAGAGACATAACACCATCAATAGGTACTCTCGTAAACAGAGACACCACGTCGAGACTCACAAGAATATCATCCGGCTGAAGTGTTATAGCTTTTAACTTTTCCACGAAGTGTGTGGAATCATTAATGTACGAAGGCGTGTTACCCAGAAGCGGCTAAAATAGTCTACCTAAGTATTTGGAAAGGGCATATGTAGGAGAACCAATCGTACTAACAATAGATCTAAGAGGAACATCTTCCTTATGTATTTTAGGAAGACCATAGAGTCTCGGAGGAATAGCATCCCCTGGAAGGAGAGTCTTCGCTGCATCCGCTGGAATAGATGATTGCTTGCTTAATTTGTCGGTGACATTTGAGTAGCGAGTAGTAGGATCACGACTATTAATCCTATATACAGGATCTGATAACAAAGACGAGATCTTGGAATCATAATCAACCTTATCCAATACCACTGTCGCATTACCCTTGTCAGCGGGGAGAACGATACTATCAGAATTGTCCCTTAGATCTTTAAGTTATGTGGTTGACACGTTCGTTGTTTGGACGGAAGGTGAGGAAAATCTTAGCCATTTCCTGGATCACCTTAATCTCCAGCACCCTTCTATTTGTTTCACCATGGAAAAGGAATCTGACGGCAAAATACCTTTTTTTAGATGTTCTCGTCACCAAGAAAGAGGATGGATCTTTAGGACACAGCGTTTTTCGTAAGCCAACACACACCAATAGATATTTCCACGCAAGTTCTCACCATCACCCTGCCCAGAAACATGGTATCCTTACAACTCTAACTACCAGGGCTAGGAGGATTTGTGAAGTGTCTTCTTTACAAGAAGAAATTAACACCCTGCGAACCACCTTTGAGAGCAACGGTTATAGCAAGGCTTTGATTTCCACGGTTCTGAAACCAACAAATAATAATAGGACGTCAGTTGAGAAAAGAGATGTAAGAGGAACTGCTTACCTTCCGTACATACATAACACAACGGATCGTATTGCTAAAATCCTACGTCGATACAACATACGGACTGTATTTGGAACTTCTGTTAAGATTAGGCAACTCCTGCGACCAACTAAGGACAGTTTGCCTAAATTGCAACAACCGGGTATCTACAGAGTTCCCTGTACTTGTGGCAAGGTTTACATCGGGCAAACTTCGAGAAAAATATGCACTCGCATTAAGGAACATAATAGATGTATCAGGCTCATTCAACCTGATAAATCAGCTGTTGCCGATCATGCTTTAACACCTGGCCATGATGTCATGTTCCAAGGAGTGGATGTTCTTGCCCGTATAAAGCATTATCGTCCCAGAATCATCAGGGAGGCGGTTGAAATACGTAAACACCCAGATAATTTCAACCGCGACACCGGCTACAATCTCAGTGAATCCTGGCTACCTATTATCAGAACCCTGAGAAAGTAATTCACTGCTGCTTTCCGTTGTCCCTAACATGGGGCTATAATGGCGTCCATCTTTGGGCACCTTCTATATGTTCTTCGTTGCTTTCTCTTAGCAACATTGTTGTAATCCAGATTATTCCTGACGATGAAAGACATGGTTTCTTTCGAAACGCGTCGAATTTCAATATAATAAAACACGGCATAAGCCCAAAATTCAACATTATGAATAATAACACGGGCCGTGAAAGTCTAAATGACAATATTAGAAACCTCTATGGGGAGGATATTTTCCGACTGATGTCTAGATTTAGTAGGTTACGACGCAAGAAGGTGTGTCTAATCTCTTCACTCGCTTTTCTCCTAAGATGCCGGGATCATGATATTCTACCGAATTTTGTTATGTTGAAGCATTCCTTCGAACACCTAAGGCAACGAGAATCTATCGTCGTGCAAGCAAGGCGTTATTGATAGAGAGGTTACAGCATACTCGTAAGCAGTTGGATTTTATTTCGAGGGAGTTACTACAGCTACATCTACGCCTCTCAAACTTCGTAAGTGAGGAATTATGGAAGATATTTGATCGTATTTCTTCAGTGCAAGCTAACAGCGTTCTAGATCAGGTGAGGGACAGACATATTTCCAAATATGATAGGTTATGTCAGTTGCAGAAATCTCAAGCCATTAGACTTGATGCTAACAAGGTTGTCGTAAATTTGTCCAGCAAGCCCCTAAGTGATACCCAACAGGCAGTTCTCGCTAAAGGTCTCAATTTTGCTGTAGCGCCTAGAAGAATTCCTATTGAAGAACTTATTACATCCGTAGAATCCTCGGTACATCACCTCACACCTGAAGAGGCCGAGGAAGCCAGGCAAGAATGTTCCCGAGTTCTCAAGACCGATAAGCCACCTAACACCAACTTATAACAAGGCGAAAGCCGGGCACTTAAAGATCTAAGGGACAATTCTGATATTATCGTTCTCCCCGCTGACAAGGGTAACGCGACAGTGGTATTGGATAAGGTTGATTATGATTCCAAGATCTCGTCTTTGTTATCAGATCCTGTATATAGGATTAATAGTCGTGATCCTACTACTCGCTACTCAAATGTCACCGTCAAATTGATCAAGCAATCATCTATTCCAGCGGATGCAGCGAAGACTCTCCTTCCAGGGGATGCTATTCCTCCGAGACTCTATGGTCTTCCTAAAATACATAAGGAAGATGTTCCTCTTAGATCTATTGTTAGTACGATTGGTTCTCCTACATATGCCCTTTCCAAATACTTAGGTAGACTACTTCAGCCGCTTCTGGGTAACACGCCTTCGTACATTAAGGATTCCACACACTTCGTGGAAAAGTTAAAAGCTATAACACTTCAGCCGGGTGATATTCTTGTGAGTCTCGACGTGGTGTCTCTGTTTACGAGAGTACCTATTGATGGTGTTATGTCTCTCATTAATGGCTTTTTTCCTGAAGACATCACAAGACTTTTTTTATCACTGCATGACCTCCTCCTACTTTCTATGGAATGGGAATTTTTATGAGCAGACTGATGGTGTGGCCATGGGTAGTCCTCTCTCTCCTGTTGTGGCTAATTTATTCATGGAGAACTTTGAAGAAAAAGCTTTGTCGTCGGCTCCTTTCAAACCGAAGATCTGGTGGCGTTATGTGGATGACACGTTCGTTGTTTGGACGGAAGGTGAGGGAAATCTTAGCCATTTCCTGGATCACCTTAATCTCCGGCACCCTTCTATTTGTTTCACCATGGAAAAGGAATCTGACGGCAAAATACCTTTTTTTAGATGTTCTCGTCACCAAGAAAGAGGATGGATCTTTAGGACACAGCGTTTTTCGTAAGCCAACACACACCAATAGATATCTCCACGCAAGTTCTCACCATCACCCTGCCCAGAAACATGGTATCCTTACAACTCTAACTACCAGGGCTAGGAGGATTTGTGAAGTGTCTTCTTTACAAGAAGAAATTAACACCCTGCGAACCACCTTTGAGAGCAACGGTTATAGCAAGGCTTTGATTTCTACGGTTCTGAAACCAACAAATAATAATAGGACGTCAGTTGAGAAAAGAGATGTAAGAGGAACTGCTTACCTTCCGTACATACATACCACAACGGATCGTATTGCTAAAATCCTACGTCGATACAACATACGGACTGTATTTGGAACTTCTGTTAAGATTAGGCAACTCCTGCGACCAACTAAGGACAGTTTGCCTAAATTGCAACAACCGGGTATCTACAGAGTTCCCTGTACTTGTGGCAAGGTTTACATCGGGCAGACTTCGAGAACAATATGCACTCGCATTAAGGAACATAATAGATGTATCAGGCTCATTCAACCTGATAAATCAGCTATTGCCGATCATGCTTTAACACCTGGCCATGATGTCATGTTCCAAGGAGTGGATGTTCTTGCCCGTATAAAGCATTATCGTCCCAGAATCATCAGGGAGGCGGTTGAAATACGTAAACACCCAGATAATTTCAACCGCGACACCGGCTACAATCTCAGTGAATCCTGGCTACCTATTATCAGAACCCTGAGAAAGTAATTCACTGCTGCTTTCCGTTGTCCCTAACATGGGGCTATAATGGCGTCCATCTTTGGGCACCTTCTATATGTTCTTCGTTGCTTTCTCTTAGCAACATTGTTGTAATCCAGATTATTCCTGACGATGAAAGACATGGTTTCTTTCGAAACGCGTCGAATTTCAATATAATAAAACACGGCATAAGCCCAAAATTCAACATTATGAATAATAACACGGGCCGTGAAAGTCTAAATGACAATATTAGACACCTCTATGGGGAGGATATTTTCCGACTGATGTCTAGATTTAGTAGGTTACGACGCAAGAAGGTGTGTCTAATCTCTTCACTCGCTTTTCTCCTAAGATGCCGGGATCATGATATTCTACCGAATTTTGTTATGTTGAAGCATTCCTTCAGAACACCTAAGGCAACGAGAATCTATTGTCGTGCAAGCAAGGCGTTATTGATAGAGAGGTTACAGCATACTCGTAAGCAGTTGGATTTCATTTCGAGGGAGTTACTACAGCTACATCTACGCCTCTCAAACTTCGTAAGTGAGGAATTATGGAAGATCTTTGATCGTATTTCTTCAGTGCAAGCTAACAGCGTTCTAGATCAGGTGAGGGACAGACATATTTCCAAATATGATAGGTTATGTCAGTTGCAGAAATCTCAAGCCATTAGACTTGATGCTAACAAGGTTGTCGTAAATTTGTCCAGCAAGCCCCTAAGTGATACCCAACAGGCAGTTCTCGCTAAAGGTCTCAATTTTGCTGTAGCGCCAAGAAGAATTCCTATTGAAGAACTTATTACATCCGTAGAATCCTCGGTACATCACCTCACACCTGAAGCGGCCGAGGAAGCCAGGCAAGAATGTTCCCGAGTTCTCAAGACCGCTAAGCCACCTAACACCTACTTAAAACAAGGCGAAAGCCGGGCACTTAAAGATCTAAGGGACAATTCTGATATTATCGTTCTCCCCGCTGACAAGGGTAACGCGACAGTGGTATTGGATAAGGTTGATTATGATTCCAAGATCTCGTCTTTGTTATCAGATCCAGTATATAGGATTAATAGTCGTGATCCTACTACTCGCTACTCAAATGTCACCGTCAAATTGATCAAGCAATCATCTATTCCAGCGGATGCAGCGAAGACTCTCCTTCCAGGGGATGCTATTCCTCCGAGACTCTATGGTCTTCCTAAAATACATAAGGAAGATGTTCCTCTTAGACCTATTGTTAGTACGATTGGTTCTCCTACATATGCCCTTTCCAAATACTTAGGTAGACTACTTCAGCTGCTTCTGGGTAACACGCCTTCGTACATTAAGGATTCCACACACTTCGTGGAAAAATTAAAAGCTATAACACTTCAGCCGGGTGATATTCTTGTGAGTCTCGACGTGGTGTCTCTGTTTACGAGAGTACCTATTGATGGTGTTATGTCTCTCATTAATGGCCTTTTTCCTGAAGACATCACAAGACTTTTTTTTATCACTGCATGACCTCCTCCTACTTTCTATGGAATGGGAATTTTTATGAGCAGACTGATGGTGTGGCCATGGGTAGTCCTCTCTCTCCTGTTGTGGCTAATTTATTCATGGAGAACTTTGAAGAGAAAGCTTTGTCATCGGCTCCTTTCAAACCGAAGATCTGGTGGCGTTATGTGGACGTCACGTTCGTTGTTTGGACGGAAGGTGAGGAAAATCTTAGCCATTTCCTGGATCACCTTAATCTCCAGCACCCTTCTATTTGTTTCACCATGGAAAAGGAATCTGACTGCAAAATACCTTTCTTAGATGTTCTCGTCACCAAGAAAGAGGATGGATCTTTAGGACACAGCGTTTTTCGTAAGCCAACACACACCAATAGATATCTCCACGCAAGTTCTCACCATCACCCTGCCCAGAAACATGGTATCCTTACAACTCTAACTACCAGGGCTAGGAGGATTTGTGAAGTGTCTTCTTTACAAGAAGAAATTAACACCCTGCGAACCACCTTTGAGAGCAACGGTTATAGCAAGGCTTTGATTTCTACGGTTCTGAAACCAACAAATAATAATTGGACGTCAGTTGAGAAAAGAGATGTAAGAGGAACTGCTTACCTTCCGTACATACATAACACAACGGATCGTATTGCTAAAATCCTACGTCGATACAACATACGGACTGTATTTGGAACTTCTGTTAAGATTAGGCAACTCCTGCGACCAACTAAGGACAGTTTGCCTAAATTGCAACAACCGGGTATCTACAGAGTTCCCTGTACTTGTGGCAAGGTTTACATCGGGCAGACTTCGAGAACAATTTGCACTCGCATTAAGGAACATAATAGATGTATCAGGCTCATTCAACCTGATAAATCAGCTGTTGCCGATCATGCTTTAACACCTGGCCATGATGTCATGTTCCAAGGAGTGGATGTTCTTGCCCGTATAAAGCATTATCGTCCCAGAATCATCAGGGAGGCGGTTGAAATACGTAAACACCCAGATAATTTCAACCGCGACACCGGCTACAATCTCAGTGAATCCTGGCTACCTATTATCAGAACCCTGAGAAAGTAATTCACTGCTGCTTTCCGTTGTCCCTAACATGGGGCTATAATGGCGTCCATCTTTGGGCACCTTCTATATGTTCTTTGTTGCTTTCTCTTAGCAACATTGTTGTAATCCAGATTATTCCTGACGATGAAAGACATGGTTTCTTTCGAAACGCGTCGAATTTCAATATAATAAAACACGGCATAAGCCCAAAATTCAACATTATGAACAGTTATAACACGTTTACCTCTATATTTTTCACCAGGCTCTCGGCCCTCCACAAACACGTGGGTACAAAAATGTGGTGTTACGGTAATGTTAGAATTTTCACTATACTTGCCAATTATATCACAATATGCTTCTTGTTGTTCACTGTGCATCAATAACAGTGATTTATAGAATATTCGTGCTCGATGGCACCCGATGATAACTTCCACGCTAGACTGCGGATATTTTCTACGTCTTACAAGACGGATGTAACTTCACGCCTACACGGGGCGGATTCTCCAGACGTAGTGCAAGGCACAGGGTTACTCTAGGAAGTAGGTCGTCAAACCGAAGTCGTTGAGCTACTGCTTACATTCCTGTTTGCGTATCTGCAAGGGTATTACCTTATCTTAAGCGAAAAATACATTCCCCAAAATGTTTTAATAATGCTGCATGACGAAATGGAATATTCTTAGTCTCGTGGAAAGATAAAATTAATTAATAAGACCTCAGATAATTAATTAGCAGACTTCACCAAAGTCAAAAGTGCGATTCTCCGCTACTTCAAAGAGTATAGCATGAGCTCTCAGCTCCACGTGGCTTTCTGGGTGTGTTCAAAGGTACTACATCCCATCATAAATGTGCTGTTATAAAAAATATCACATGAACCTTAGCTCAGCGGGTTCATCTGCCTCTCCGTCGTTTAAAATAAAATTTTGGGACGGCATTTTTATTTGACTTGAAGTTCATTCATAAGTGATATTTTTTTGGATTAGCTGCATTGAAGGTTCCAATGCGCTCTCCTGTCCTAATGTCTTCTATCACATAACTTCCATTATTCAAAGGCTGTCGGATACGACTAGGGCCATAATATAAAGACAGAAATTTCCCATATATGCGGTCTATAGGACTTGAAATTCCGGGTCTCCTTATAAGGACAAGGTCTCCCTCAACAAGTGGTTCTATGAATCTCTGGCGTCTAGTTCTTCTCAAGCGTTTGGCAGCTTGTCTGTCCAATGTGTCCCTTGCAGCTGAAAGTCTGCTGGCATGTGATGGTTGTAAACAAAGTGGATTTACAATCACACGATTCCATATTCTCATTGGCATCTGGTTCAAATGCAAAACCATAGGTATTTGACCAGTGCTCTCATGGACTGTTGAATTAATACATTTTGCCATAATAACTAGGACTTCAGTCCATCGCCAGTGTTCTTCCTGACAGAATTTTGCGATAATAGACATTACGCATGCTGCTGGGTTGCTCTCTTGATGGCGAATAGATGATAAAACATGACCTATTTCCAGCTCGTTCATAGCATTGGCAAATTCTGCGGAGGTGTACTGTGATCCGTGATCAGTCAACAGGAATTGTGGCTTTCCTGCCTCCGGTATCACTTGTCGTCTAATCCTCTGAATAATCTGGTGTGCGGTGGCTTTCTGAATCGGATGAAGCATCGTATATTTCGTGAACACATCAATAGTTACAACTATGTAGCGGTTCCCACGACGGGCCTTAGGTATTGGGCCATACAGGTCCTGTGCATATAACTCTCTAGGTTGAGTTGGGAGTATTGGTCTAGGTGGTTCCTTCAACAAGTGTGACGTGTACTTGTTCCGCTGGCGTGCGTCGCAAGCACGTAAACACTGTCTAACGGTGGTTCCTAGCCTTTTCCAAGTAAAAGACTCCTTGATGGTTGCAATGGTCTTGTCTGTTCCACCATGTCCAATGGATAGATGAACCATAAGAATAACGGATTCTTGGTATCTCCTAGGAATAACTGCACGCAGTTGAGTGTGGTCCTCGTCCACAAACTTGTGCAAGACACGATGATAAATCAAATAATCATCTGCAACAGCAGCAATCCTCGCATAATGAGCATCCTGTGGATCCATTCTTCGTTCCAGGAAACGGATAATTTGCCTGAGTTCCTCCTCACGTCGTTGTCCTTCAGGTAGATGACGAAGTCGGCGAAGGTGTTCCTCGCATTCTCCCTCGATGTCTATGGCATTAACAGTAGCTTCAGGATTCCGGCTGAGAATGTCGGCCAACACATTCTTTCTGCCTGGTCGATAAACTATTTCCAAATCAAACTGTTGGAGAAACAGCGTCCAACGTGTGATCCTGTCGGTTGCCAGTCTTGCTCGTAATATGAAGGTCAGCACATGGTGATCGGTCCTCACAATAATCCTCTGGCCTAACAAAAGTTTCTGCCAGTACTCAAGTGCGTAAACAATCGCAAGTGCCTCAATCTCAGTGGTGAAGTAGTGAGATTCATGTGCTCTCAAACGTCGACTTAAGAAAGCGATGTAATGACGTTTCTTCTCATCATCCTCCTGCAGTAGGATGGCTCCTATTCCAATTGCAGATGCATCAGTTTCTAGAATAAAGTTCCGGGAATAGTCTGGATATTCTAACTGAATTTAGTCAACTAGCATCTGTTTAGCTTTCCTGAAAGCTATCTCGCACTCATCATTCCAGGCCCATCTGCAGTTCTTCTTCAGTAAACCTTGCAGTGGTGCGACAGTCTCGGAATACTTCTCACAATGAGCAGCAAAGAATTGGAGAATTCCTAAGAATTGTCTCACGTGTTTCACACGGGTTGGCGTTGGAAATGCAGCAACAGTTCTGATCTTTGCCGGATTTGGCCTGTATCCTTCTCCATTGAATATGTGTCCCACAAATTTCACTTCTCTCTGGAAGAATCGACACTTGTCAAATTTCACTTTAAAGTTAGCCTGTCGAAGATTCTCCAAAACAAGGCGTAAGGTCTTTAAATGCTCTTCCTCTGTTTCCGAAGCTATGATGATGTCATCCACGTAACATATCACCTTCTGCTTCACTTCAGGAGTCAGCTTCGCATCAAGTGCTCTGATTAATGCAGCTCCGGCATTTTTCAATCCAAAGGGTAGTTTTCGAAAGACATAGGTGGTCTGATCAAACAGAAACCCTGTATATTTCTGAGTATGCTCAGATAATCTGATATGGTAGTAAGATTGTACCAAGTCCAATGACGAAAATATTCTCTTTCCCTTGAACGTCCTGAGAATGTCCCTAATCTTGGGCGGTCTGTCATGCTCAGGAGCTAGGCGTTCATTTAAGGCTCTTGCATCGAGACAAAGTCTCAAGCTTCCATCCACCTTAACCACAGGTGTTATAGGATTCAAGAAAGGAGTCGGTGACTTCTTGATTGTGCCTGCTGCTTCCATCTCATGGATCTTCTTAGCAGCATCCTCGCGATGTTTCTCGGCGATAGGATAAATCTTCTGGAATGGGGAATCATCCAGTAGTACAAGATCGTACTCGTAGTCCAATATCTCACCAGGTGTGGTGTCGAATATATCCCTGTATTCGCTCAATATTGTATCTAGTTTCTCTCGTATGGGTGCTGATAATGGTTCTGCCTCTTCGTCGGCATCTAGTGTCTTCTCAATTTCCTTGTCATTTAAATTTTCGACAACGTCGACTTCGGATAGGAATTCCGGTTCTTCTTCAACTAAGTTCATCTGAATGGGTTCGTTCGGCTTAAACTCTACCGTATTACGTCCCATATCAATGATTCCATCATACTTCCTAATGAAGTCGGCACCTAATATGGCATCATGATGCAAGCCTTTCATCACAAGAAATTCGTGCAAGTACACGTGGCTAGAAATCTTCAGGGTGCATAGAATCTGGATTTTGCACGTAACAACACGGTCAGGTATGACTCCTCTGACTCTTACAGCAGAAACTGGCAGCTCTGTCACCTCAGAGTTTGCTTTCAGTCTGGCATGGCAATCGGCGGAAATGACACTAATCATCGCCCCAGTATCGATGAGAATGACTACGTTGCATCAATTCAGGGTAGCTTCAATCTTCGGTAGACACGTCAATTCGTAGTTGTGGTTCGTCGTTCGTCGTTCGTCTAACAGGTCTTCCTGGATTGGCTCCCAGAGTAATATGGTGGCAGTTACTCTGTGCTCAACCGGGCAAGAATCTATTGATTTTTCGGCGTTTTTTTTCTGTCCTGGCGAGAAGTACTGGGCTGGTTTAGCTCCGTCTCCTGCGCCGAATTCCTAGTTTCCCTCGAAGTCGGGTTCTGTTCCCCCTCTTCTCGGATTTGCAGTTCTCTGAGTTGTTGAAGATACTCACGGCTCTCCCGTGCTCTTCCTTTCCAATCTCTATCTGGCTGGTATCTAGGGTCTCGATCTCTGTTATATCCTCTACTGTAACGGTAGTCCCTACGGATACTTACGTGCTGTGGGTTACGACCATTATTCCCTCGGCGGTCGTTTTCGTGACGACGGTCGTCGTTCGGCCCTCGGTCGAAGCGCCGATTCCAATGACTACGACGGTCATCTCGCTGGTCTCGAGCATATGGAGTGTTGTTCCATTCTCTTCTACCATAGTTATAATTATTACGTTGTCCAGAGCTCTCTTGGGTTTGCGTCTGCTGTGGCGTCTGGCTCACTTTGTCGACAGTAGTTAAGTTGAGATGTCTCTCCTCACGCCTGTCAGCCTTCTGCTGACGGTGTGTCGGGAACTGTTCCGTGTTTGCATCCAACCGTCGCAGGATTTGGTCACACTGCTGAAAAGTGGATGCCCCTGCAGCAATCAATACGCGTTGCACGTCTGCAGGGTATTGCCAAACGATTGTGTTTACTAGGTCTTGTTCAGACAATGGGGGTTGAAGACAACGAAGCTTCGCAAGCTGGGTCGCGAAGTAATTCGCATAACGCGTCGGAGTATTAGAGCTGTATCGGCGAGTATACATCTCAGCTCTGATGCTCTGCTGGATGTCGCTCGACCAGTAAGTTCTTAACAAGGCCTTTTTGAAAACCTGGTAGCCTATAAACGAGTATCGGAATGCTCTAAACCAGGTGCTGGCTTGTCCCTCAAGCAAACGCTCTATAACGCGGAACTCCCTCTCCGGAGTTACCATGGTGTCTCTCAAGTAGCTTTCTACGTTGGCCAGAAATTCAACTGGAGTGATGCCACTTCCAGTTCCTGAGAAGCGAGCTGGTTGCTCCTCTCTCGAACGGATTATAGTTACATTTCCCTGCGTATGCGCGGGTCTAAATGAATTCTGCATGTAGTTATGCGTAGGTGTATTCGTTTCATGACTAAGTCGATTGGGTGCTGGTTGAAAAGGTTGGGCGACAAAGTTCAAAGTTTGACTTTGCGCTGAACCAGTGAATTGGGATGGTTGTGGTTCTATAGGTACGCTGGGTTGGAAATGAGTAGACATCATCCCTGCGGATTGAGATACGGGTGTCGCCTGAGAGTTTTCCATCTGTGATGGTAAGTGTCTCTCTCTAGGAAGCGTCTCAAGTCTGTCAAGACGACTTTCAATGACCTCGAGTCCTGGAATGGTTCTATCTGCGACTTTGTTACCTAAGTCGTTAAGTTGTAGCTCGATCCTATCGACTTTCCCTTTGAGGTTCGTGTCAACTTCGCGTATGGCCGTCCTCAGGTTATAGCTAAGGTCTATCCTCTCGGTTACCGCGACTTCCTCGAATCGTTTCTGTAAGGAATCGATTTCTCCTTCGACTTTCGACACGTTGTCTTGGATCATCCCAACATCATCTCTGACCTCGGCTATCTTAGCCTTCATTGTTGTCTTGTGTTCGTTGAGGTCACCCCTCAATAACATGAGATCGAGTTTATGTTCCTCATGATGAACGTCAACTGTTTCACGCAGGCTTGCTACGGTTTCCGTTAACTCCGTAATATTCCTCCTATTGGTGTTTAATTCGTCCTTGACTTCTATCATGCCGTCGACGATCGTCTTGACGTTGTTATTCACAGCATTTGCAGCACCTCTCATCAAAATCAGTCCAATATTCATGGTTGCCATGTCCTTTTTCACGGTGTCCATAAATCCCTCGACGTGCGTCAATCGAGTCCCAAATTCTTCTCGAGTGTGCTCCAGGTCGGCTCTCATATCTATCTGGACTATGTTTATTGTCGTTTGAATTTGAGCTGTGTGCTCCTCCAATCGGGTCTGCACATCCTCCCTAGCTCTATTCATCTGGTCGGTTAAGCAATCTATACGCTGGTTAGCCTACTGATGGTGTCTTATGACATCAACCCTAACAGCTGCTAAACCTGCCGTAAGATCATTCCTAGCTTCGACTCTATATGCGTCCATGTCGGCCCTGACCTGTGTTAAATCAGCCCTAACATTGTTAACTGACTGGGTTTTAACCTCTAAGTCCTGCCTAACTTGGTCCACATGACCACTCACATTGTTAATTAACTGAGTGTTAACCTCTAAATCATGTCTGACATTGTTAATGGACTGGGTGTTTACTTCTAAGTCCTGCCTAACTTGGTCCACATGACCTCTTACAGTGTTGACAGCTTGAGTATTCTGATCTAAGTCACCTCTGACTTCACCTAAATCAGCAGTAATCTGCTGGAGATTGGCATTAACACTTGCCACCATCTCCCCAAACACACGACGAATAGTTTCCTCATCCATTGACAAGAAATATATATGAGAAAGTGAGGGATCAATATCTAATGGAACTTACAGCTATGATTAGTTACTTGGTGGTATAAAGCTTGTTTCATTTATATAAATATCACGAGTACAGCTGGAGTATGCAAACTAAGTGCTTCTACATTTACAAAGACAACGGCAAGCAAAGTAAAGTATTACATTTACTCAGGATGAGGCATCATCAAAGAAAATCCTATCCTTCATTTATCTAACACTAAAGCCTCACCCCATGGACTTCATGAATGCCATGCGGTCAATTGATCTGCAGTACGATTTTCTAAGTTCGTCCCAGTCCTGTCAATTTACCATTAATCAACGTTAAGATCCTCCTAAATAACATGGAACTGACGGTCACCACGTTAACGTCGGCAAATGAGTTGGGCGCCATTTTATGAGACCGTCGGTGGAGCTGCCAGGATAGCCAACAACCTCAATGACTTCCCTAACATCTCATCCGTCGGACATAATTTCCGTGAGGATCAGGTGAACTTCCTAATAGGCCAAAGCGGCACGAGAATCTGTAGTCCACAGGGATCGTGGTGCATGGTGACGATGGTCATAGACTGCCTAAGGAAAGGTTCACCTTAAAAACTAGACTGAGAAAATAAGCATCCAGACTTATGTAAAACACCGTGAAAATTTATTGTTAAAATTCACAAGCCCCTAGCCTAGTTCGGAGGGTTTCAATCGGCTAGTCCGCAAGCTAATAAACAAACAAAAATAAAGACCAGGTCCCTACCTGAGAAGTTACGGAAAACCCTCGCGAAAGATCTATCTCACAATAATAAAGCAACAACAGCAACACTAGGAAAATGGTACGACGCAAGTCCCTAGGTCAAGTTACAAGATCAAGCTAATATCAGAATTTACATTTAACAGGGTAGCAAAACAAATCTAAGTTAGGATGATACCATTTCCACATTTACATTTAACGTTAATTCATCTAGCTAAGTCCTATCAGTTAATAACAAAATTTACGGCGATGACGTCCGTAACAGAAAACAATTACATTCAAAAGCTAAGTGAACAGCCATATAAAAAACATTTAATTATTCTTAGTAACTACGTGCTAACAGCACACAATAGGGTAACATGTAGGATTCATTCACTTTTACATCATAAATAATTAATAAGAGACAACAGTTTTATTAAAATGCCTGCCTGCTCCTTGGTTTACTCTTTGTAAGCCATAGTCATCTAAAGTGTGCAGTTACGGTGACGACTGCGTAGTAAAGACTAAGTCTAACATCGCATGGCCTGCGCTCCACAAGCTACGAACTCAAGGTTCGAGCATGCTTCAGGTCGCTTCAAAAGTGTCAGCTGTCCTAGTCATTTCCTCAAAGGAAATACCTTCATTAGCACGGCCATGTCAGCAGGTTCCAAATACAAAAGAACAAAGTTAGATAGAAAGAATTCGTTAGTTAGCTTTTGTTTTACCAAAATTATGCGTTTTATTATTAAGATGTCGGTTTAGGTTTATCGTTGGTTTATGGCGAATAATACTGACAATAGCCTGGGCACGGAGTGTCTCCATTGAGATCAATCTCCACCAAAAGCCTTGACACAAAAGTCGGAATATAATCAACGAGCAATAACAACTCGGACACACAATAACACAAGTTACCAGCGGCGCAAAGCTCGCGTTCAATAACTCTGGGATGGGCCTGCACAATCAGTCACCCTCCATAGCATCTGGTCAACGGGAACAATCCCGGACAAGGTACACCCAAATACCTTCATACAATAAATATCTCCTATAACAGGGCAGCCTACAACGTACTATAGAAAACCTGACATAACTGTACACGTCAAACGACGGTACACGCAAAAGTGCGCTTAACTAACAAAAAACAATCTATAAAAACATGTGATCAGATACAAGGTTGGACACTGGGTTCCATGAGCTAATTTGCAATGAAAGAAAGAGCGAATACAACAAGCATTCTGTCCTTCGTCAAAGTAATTCTGTCTCACAATACAAGCGTGCTCTCAAGGGCACTGGGTCACAAACCAGTTTGTGACGCTACAGGCTACAACATTCCTGCGCTCTCGGACACAACACACACTAACTATCAAGGCCGGCGATTTAAGCAAAATAAAACTGTACATCTGGCCTCATCATAAAACCTTTAGCATAGGTTATAAACCTCGAAGAATACGTGTATAAGAAACACGCTATAAATCTGAATACAATAATATAATTCTGTCTTCCAAACCAAAGACATCTAAATGGTAGCAATGTCACATTGCTGGAGCTCTTTGCTCTCAAAGATATAATACTTCAGTAGTTGCTTGTACAACATCAAATAAATACGTGTCTTCACATGACAGTAACAAAATAATAATTGTGACGCAGATTCCACACTCTGGATCTGCTTAATGATACGTTGGGAACTGGGTTCGATGCTAGACTACGAAACATCCCTTTTACTTATAAGGTCCACACTTAACCTGATGGCTTCTGAGCAACATCTCAAATGAAATATAATGCAGTTACAAAACTGGTAATTACAGTCGATTACCTAAATGATACGACTGCTCTAACGAAGTCAGGGGTGTAACAAAGACTGGCTGAAAAAATGCAATTAAAGAAAATATAACCATGGCATCTGATTGCCATAACTAAAGTCAGCAAAGACTTGAAAAATCACCCCAAATAGGGTTAAACAAAGTAGCTTCAAATGACTACGGTCACGTTTAGCAAAAGATAGGCATTGACGTTCAACGACGTCCATCAAGCTGCACCAGGGTTGACCAAAAATGTCTGACCCAAGGGTGTCTCACTCTAACTGAAATAAATGACATCTAATTAGACTAGTTACAGCCCCTACCTATAAGAATGGCTGACACTGAGTTCGGTTGGTTCACAAACTACATTACACCTACTATACCACCAGAAACTAGAACAAGAAAAGGGTGTACAAAAACTCACGAAATGGAGGAGCTCTCACTCAGCCCTCTGTTCAACGACAATGGTTGTACAAATTCATCCCTGGCTTTCCGGAACGGCATCATCCTCATCAGGACTCCTCCAAAGACCAGGGTTCGATCTGTCCCTGTCGACAACTTCGTGGATGTACTGGATCTGCCTGGGAATGGCATCCTGGGTTCCTTCCTCCTTGTTCGCTGTTCTGGAAGCTCCACCATCATGCTGGTTCCAATAGATACATCACCCTCATACCATGATGGTATTAGCCCATGATGTTGATCTCAAACATGGTGTAGACTAATTTGATCACGTGGGTGGTAAAATAAATCGTGTAGTAGTTCATTCTTTCACTTCAAAAATCACAATGTTCGTTGAAAATGTTACAGGCTTTAATACAATAGATAACACAGCCTTTACTTCGCAGATATTGAATAATACGTGATCAAGCACTGTTCTATGGTTCTTCACGTGTAATGACGCCACTTTTACATCACGTGGCATCCGTGATATGTGCGTCGTTTTGTAATTGAAAAATTCACTGTGGCAATTCAAATATATTATCCTTTCATAATCACAATTATTTAAAGTAGTTATAACACGTTTACCTCTATATTTTTCACTAGGCTCTTGGCCCTCCACAAACACGTGGGTACAAAAATGTGGTGTTACGGTTATGTTAGAATTTTCACTATACTTGCCAATTATATCACAATATGCTTCTTGTTGTTCACTGTGCATCAATAACAGTGATTTATAGAATATTCGTGCTCGATGGCACCCGATGATAACTTCCACGCTAAACAGCGGATATTTTCTACGTCTTACAAGACGGATGTAACTTCACCCCTACACGGGGCGGATTCTCCAGACGTATTGCAAGGCACAGGGTTACTCTAGGAAGTAGGTCGTCAAACCGAAGTCGTTGAGCGACTGCTTACATTCCTGTTTGCGTATCTGCAATGGTATTACCTTATCTTAAGCGAAAATAACATTCTCCAAAATGTTTTAATAATGCTGCATGACGAAATGGAATATTCTGGGTCTCCTGGAAAGATAAAATTAATTAATAAGACCTCAGATAATTAATTAGCAGACTTCACCAAAGTCAAAAGTGCGATTCTCTGCTACTTCAAAGAGTATAGCATGAGCTCTCAGCTCCACGTGGCTTTCTGGGTGTGTTCAAAGGTACTACATCCCATCATAAATGTGCTGTTATAAAAAATATCACATGAACCTTAGCTCAGCGGTTCAGTATATGTCCACAATCATATCACCATACTTCTCTTCAACACTTGTACAAATATGAAATATTATACCCTAGAAAGAAATTACCAACATCGACAATATTACACTCTTCAAAGCAATTACCAACATACAAAAAATATACCCTTCAAGTTTAATTTTTTTTAAATCTCATAATTTCAGTCTTTCACTGTTCATAATGTCTTTTCTTTCTTCTTTACATAATTAAAGCGACCTGTAAACAATGTACATCAAAATACCCTTCACTTTTATATTCTTGTTTTGGACAAGTCATCGTTGCACTTATGTATATTTGGGTGGCCTACACCTTTGCTTTATATCTTGAGGACGTAGAATTCAATTTTCAGCCTGATGTCGATCTGAATACACTATGGCTAGTTGGTGGGGCTGCCAACTGATTAATTCACGTTATCACTTCACAGCACTTGGTATGTGATGCGAATAACCAGATCTACTCCAGTCTCTCAGGAATTATATGTATCTAGTAACACAGGCATATTATAGAAAAAATGAAACTTGATTAGCTTATATTACCTAAGGCAACATCTTTCAGTGCAAATGTAGTGCGCTAATTTACCCCACACACATATATATATAGCCTATATATATATTGATATCCTACTCAAATACACCAGCTTATAGCCGACAAAATACGCTTTATATTTCCTCTGTGCTCATCAAGACACACAATATCATAGATCGGCGCAACACTTCGCCATTACCTGCTCGTTCAGACCACAATCATTCACTTAATATTAAGGGACTTTCCTTACTTACCATCAGTTATACTTCTATTACTCATGATACATATTTCCTTAAGGATCTCACATTGTAAGTGCCGTATAATCGTTTTCCTGCATTTTCTGATTACTCACCTTTTTAACCTTAATTACTGATATTTCTAACCGTAGTTACTCCCCTTATTTCTCACAATTACACTCCATTCTATTCAAGATTACCTTTCTTTCGCGAAATCCGTATTCACTCACTTTATTTCTCAAAATTACACTTCTTTCTGCTCAATATTATCTTTCTTTCGCGAAATCCGTATTTACTCACCTTTCTCTCTCTCAAAATTACCTTTCTTTCTACTCTAGATTACCTTTCTTTCACGAAATCCGTATTCACTCGCTTTATGTCTCAAAATTACACTTCCTTCTACTCATGATTAACCTACCTTTCTTACGCGGAATCCATATTCACTTACTTTATTTCTCAAAATTACACGTCTTTCTACTTCAGATTACCTTTCTTTCGCGGAATCTGTATTCACTTTCTTTATTTCTCAAAATTGCACGTCTTTCTACTTAAGATTACCTTTCTTTCGCGGAATCCGTATTCACTCACTTTATTTCTCAAAATTACACTTCTTTCTGCTCAATATTATCTTTCTTTCGCGAAATCCGTATTTACTCACCTTTCTCTCTCAAAATTACCTTTCTACTCTAGATTACCTTCCTTTCGCGAAATCCGTATTCACTCACTTTATTTCTCAAAATTACACTTCTTTCTGCTCAATATTACCTTTCTTTCGCGAAATCCGTATTCTCTTACTTTATGTCTCAAAATTACACTTCTTTCTACTCATGATTACCTTTCTTTCGCGGAATCCGTATTCACTTACTTTATTTCTCAAAATTACACGTCTTTCTACTTCAGATTACCTTTCTTTCGCGGAATCCGTATTCGCTCACTTTATTTCTCAAAATTGCACGTCTTTCTACTTAAGATTACCTTTCTTTCGCGGAATCCGTATGACCGATAAAATTTAATTTCTCCATTACAAAAGTGACTTTCCTTTAAATCCTTGCATTACCATCCTAGCTACTGAAATATTAACTGTTCACAAAATCTGCCTAATTAAATTACGGGCATCAACATATAGCTTTATTTTCCTTTCTGACTTGGGAACTACCCTTAACGAATTAATATATATATATATGGGCTAATATAGGGTTCTATAATTTTATCCTGCAACATGTTTTCAATCTGCCTACTCACAGCTTCCTGAAATTTGTAAGGCACGGGGTAGCGATGACCTACAAAAATACTGCGATCATGTACATATAATGAATGTTCGTAGCAATTAGCTAATCCAATACGGTTCTCAAATATATACTAATTCTCTTATAACACCTCCAACAATCGATCCACACGATCAACAATCGATCCACACGATCACACTCTAACGCACTCTGTAATGCAGCCTCACGCAAGAAATCCTCTAGATAATCCTTCGTCATCATACTGCCTAAAAATGTAAAAAATGCAAGGTTCCCTCTCAAGAGATACCCCAACAATCTCACCAATAACCTCACTACAAATGTCGACTCCTTTAGTCGTTAATACCTCCTCAATCATACATATCTTCTAAGAACCACCATATAACTTACTTCAATTATTAAATGACATGATCATATCTTCACCCATTCATCTGAATTTAACACTACCCTCCTTATAACATAGCTGTGCAGAATGTTGCGACATCCTGTCCGAACCCATAATTAGTGAATATATCAGATTTGGAATCAAAAAACATACTTGTGTTCCAATCTTACTTTCTTTTAAAATTTCTGCAACCACTAGTTTAGAAATTCTGTGGGATATCTTTTCCGCCGCAGTTAACGCAATAGCAGTTCTAATTGCAATTTCCTCAATTTTAATACCATTTTCCTTCCTATTATTATAAAATGCTGCACTGATGCAAGAAACCTGACAGCCACTGTCAAAAAGTGTATCGATACACGCCCCTAACACTTGTAATTTTTCGACTGAGTAAAAATTAATAACGGTAGGTTCTTTAGATACCTCCATAAATTCACTTAATAAATCATTACGGATATTTAGGTCATACGGTTCGCTCAAAATAGTAATACCGACTTACATAACTACTCTATCTGGCATTTTTAAGTTCTTATCGCCTTCTTCTTCGCTTCTATATTTATTTATAGTTACGCTCTCTTCTCTCCTCATAGCAATAGTTTCTTCCTCCCCCGTACTATATTTATTAATAGTAACGCTGTATTTCGCCTTTCCGCCTATCACTTCCCCTATTCTACCTTATATGGCACGCCACTACACCTCATAATCTTTCTCTCTCTCTCTTTCATCCCATTTTCCCTTTCCTCTATCAACTTAATCCTTTTCTCTTTCATTTTACTTCTTAAAGATCTTCCTGCATACCTTCCCTTCATTTCTCCACTATCTCTCCCCACCATTTCCTCTAACATCGTGCTTTGCTTGTGCTTTTTCTTCCTATTCTTGAGATTCCTTACCTCAGTCTTCTGCTTTTCTTGTTCAATAATTATGTCTTTCTGACTATGACTTAACGCACGCTTCTTTATCTCTGTTAATTTCATATTAACTTCCTCTATACAGGCTTTGAATTCTTCCCTGGTCTGCCTAATCTCTTCATATATGATTTTCTGCATTTCTATTTCATGAGCGCTTAGTACTTTATTTGTTTTACATACTTCCGCTCTTTCTTTCAAATTATTCTCTTTTTTATTAATCCATATCTTAATATCTTCTTTTTCTCCTCTTTCTTACTACGTTCTATAATCTCTTCTACAGGTATCCAGCTTTCACCTATCATCTCCGCTACCTCAGCTGACTGCTGTTCCTCACCTAAGCTACTTTCACCTATGTCTGTCCTACTTTCACCTACACTCGTCTCCAAATACTGCACATTTAATTCACAATCCTCTACTGTCTCTACCAACTCTACTATGCTTTCTCCTACTATCTCCGCTAACTGCTCTTCCTCATCTAAGATAATTTCACCTATGTATGTCCTAGTTTCACCTACACTCGTCTCTAAATACTGCACATCTACTTCACAATCCTCTATCAACTCTACTGTGCTTTCTCCTACTATCTTCGCTAACTGCTCTTCCTCATCTAAGCTACTTTCACCTATGTCTGTCATACTTTCACCTACACTCGTCTCTAAATACTGCACATCTACTTCACAATCCTCTACCGTCCCTACCAACTCTACTATGCTTTCTCCTGCTATCTTCGCTAACTGATCTTCCTCATCTAAGCTAATTTCACCTATGTCTGTCCTAGTTTCATCTACACTCGTCTCTAAATACTGCACGTCTACATCACAATCCTCTATCGTCTCTATCAACTCTACTGTGCTTTCTCCTACTATCTTCGCTAACTGCTCTTCCTCATCTAAGCTACTTTCACCTATGTCTGTCATACTTTCACCTACACTCGTCTCTAAATACTGCACATCTACTTCACAATCCTCTACAGTCTCTACCAACTCTACTATGCATTCTCCTACTATCTTCGCTAACTTCTCTTCCTCATCCAAGCTACTTTCACCTACTCTCCTCTTCTCCTCATGCTCTATTTCACTTTCACTTACACTTATCTCTAAATACTGCACATCTATTTCTTGTTCACCTAACGTCTCCCCTGTTTCTATTCTGCTTTCACCTACAGCCACCTCTGATTCCAATCTGCTTTCACCTAAAATATCTTCTACCTCTAAACTGCTTTCAACTATTTTCTCTCTCATCCTCTCCAGATGACCCCTTTCCATTTCTCCATGTCTCTCATCCATGTATCTTATTATCTGCCTCCTGCGATTCTGCAATTCCATACTTAAGTTACTTTCACCTACGTCTTCCTCTAATCTGCTTTCAGCTATTTTCCCTTGTGCGACAAACCGCCTTCTGATTTCATTCTCCTCTACTTGAGCTATCCAGAGCATTAAGTTAACGCTTTCTTTAGGATCCAAAGAACGAAACTCCTCCCTACTCATACCTACGATCGCCCTAAATTTCTCGTGCGAAATCATTTTGCAATATACTGTACTTAATATAATTACCCTCCAAAATTCACCTCACTTTCCCCAAAATCAATCACTAATAATACACAAATTCACTTCACTTTCCCCCAAAATCACTGACAATTTGTACTGAATTCACACTCACTCCTTCCGTAAATATCGTTAGGTTTTCGTGCCACATAGTTGGGGGCCATTTGTAATGGTTTTGAGAGATATATTGACGATTAATAATAAGAAAAGCGCTCCGCTAGTTGGGCGTCATTTGTAATGTTTTTTTTGTTAAATGTCCCTCGTTGGGCGCCATTTGTAATAGTTTATTGAGCTTAATGTCCCTCGTTGAGGCAGCCATTTGTAATGGTTTAGGGAGAACTGAATAATATTAATAAGAAACTGATTATGTATGCAAAGATAATTATTTAAATAGTCGCCCACTTTTGGGTGACTAAAATGAATCATTTAATTGTGTATTAATCTAATAATGTATCTGTATTGTTGTCAGCTTCACTAAAAAAGTACATAATGTGTAGTATTATATGTAACCAAGGGCGCCAGACCATTTATATATCATGATCCAAATAATATATTAAACCTCGGTTAAACAGAGGTAGAGCATCGAAATTCCTATCTCCAGCCGTAGTGAAACTTACGTAATCTAACCTTACGATAATTAGTTCAGGAGTATGGTGTTGCCTTATAGTAATTTTTAGCTACTAAAGGAAACCAGTCAAACATTTGAATTTAAAATGAATTTAATATATAAAAACAACAAGTGCAAAAAATAATAAAATACTAAAGATAATAATAATAATAAATTTAAATTAATCTACTGAATTTACTTGTATTATGGGCCTTGATTGGAAATTGGAGTATACCGAGTTAATTGAATAGAATATATTGAATTTAATAAACATGAGAGCCTTCTGATTTGACTGGAGTATGACTGTTTAAATCGCTCACCGCATTGGAGATCATTGTAGTTGGATTGTTGCTTAGAGAGTTCCTGATCTTCCTCAAAGTAATTAATTTATATGTGGATGACGGAATAAATTCCAAAAATCATCCCTGTGACAATAGCCTCGTACACAACCATGTCACAGTTTGATGAGACATAATGTCTTATCAAATTCACATACTTAAATAGTCAACTGTCTAATTTAGCACTGCGTTACAGATGAATGTTAATTTCCAACTCCATCTCGCTACAAGTTCCAGTCTTCTGCCTGTACGTCCAGTTCCAATCAGTCTCCTGCCAGCCATTCAATAATAATAATCTTTCAGTTGGGCGGCCGTCATATATATAACGTTCCCAGGTAAGGCACGTGCCCACCCCCACTTCTGAAGTCACTAGGCAATTTGCAAGCCTTTCACATATCAATAATGACAATACTTCATTGTAGCATTTCTCGGGAGGTCCAGCCCACCTTTTGTATAAAGTTGCAAAGGACTCCTCGCCTACTGTACTTTCCACGTACACAAGCCCCATTCTTTACCTTGCCTGCCAGGTATTGTTAATGGCGATTCTCCATAGAATCTCTTCTTAGTATGATTTGTATACTGGTAGAATACTTGATGTGAAAGACATACGTGTCAATTTATGTCATTTCCAAGAAGCGGTATATAAGCCGGCCTTCTGTGAACACCCTCTTCTTCTCTTGTTCGTATTTTCTTCAGAAATAATATTCAGTCAAGCGTCTAACTTATTTCAAATATAATGTGTATCGCTCCAAGTCATTTCAATTGCCATAATATTCTACATTACCGCATAATAATAGATATAAACATATTAGTTAACATAATAACTAATAAAAGGTAAAATGTAAACTTAAAAAATATTGATAATAATAATAATAATAATAATCATAAAATATATAAAATTATTTCATTCTGGTCACAAATTGGGACCGTTACACTTGAAAAAGGGTGATTGCAGTGTTTGTGGCAACTACCGTGGTATATCACTGCTATCAATTGTGGGGAAGATTCTTGCTAGAATTCTACTTAACCGCCTCAAGGTTATCTCTGAGAAGATCTTCCGAGAGTCACGATGTGGATTTAGAGCTTACAGAAGCACAATTGACTTGATTTTCTGTGTGAGACAGCTACAAGAAAAATGTAGAGAACAACAGAATCCACTCTTCTTAGTCTTTTATGAGTTGGAAAAGGCATTTGATTCTGTTCCAAGACCAGCCATGTGGGCGGTGCTGAAGCGGTTTGGTTGCCCTCAGCGATTTGTAGATCTAATCAAGGCTCTCCATGATGGCATGACAGGTCAGGTTTGCCATCAGAATAAGATGTCCGTTGAATTTCCTATTACCCATGGACTGAAACAAGGATGTGTACTGGCTCCAACGCTTTTCGCGCTGTACTTGGCTGCAATGCTTTATGATTCATCCACAAACACCCCAGGTGTAGAGGTCAAGTATCGTTTTGATGGAGGGCTTTTCAACCTAACTCGTCTCTGCTCCTTGAGGAAACCTCAGGTTACTAAGGTTACTAACATGTTGTATGCAGATGATGCTGCGTCGCCAACTCTCACACCAGAAGAGCTGCAAGAGTCAGTTAATTGTTACAAAAGTGCATGTGATCGCTTTGGTCTTACCTCAAATGTCAATAAGACTAAAGTCTTGGCACAACCTTCACCAGGCACACCTCTTCCTCAGTTCAATATCTCCATCTCAAATTTGCCATTAGAACAGGTAGACCACTTCTCGTACCCGGGCAGTACCATTTCTGTGAGCTGTACCTGTGAGCAGGAAGTGGATAAGAGAATTGGTGCAGGCCATGCAGCATATGAACGATTAGCGCACTGGGTCTTCATGAATAAAGATCTGTCCATGAGTACAAAGCTTATGGTGTACAAAGCAGTAGTCATTTCTACATTGTTGTATGGCTGTGAAACGTGGACCCTTTACCGACGTGATCTTAGGAAGCTTGAGCGTTTCCACCTACAAAAACTTCGATCAATCCTGAGGATTAAATGGGAAGACCGCATTACCAATATTGCTGTTCTGGAAAAGGCTCAAATCAACAGCATAGAATCATCCATAATAGGTCACCAATTTTGATGGATTGGTCATGTCCATCGGATGGATGATGTGAGATTACCTCGTCAGGTGCTATATGTTGAGTTATGCTATGGCACCAGGCTTCATGGTGGTCCTAAGAGGCGCTACAAGGACCAATTTAAGCAGACCCTGAAATTGACAGGTCTTGATTCACAAACCTGGGACATGCTGGCTGAAGACCGCTCAACATGGCGCCGTACCATCTCGGATACTGTAAAGACGTTTGAAAGGGATCGACGCACACATGAAGAGGCCAAGCGTCAAGCTAGGAAACTTCGAGCAGCCCAACCACGTCCTCCTCCAGCAATACTATGTGACTTGTGTGGTCGCTTGTTCCATGCCAGGATTGGACTCTTTAGTCACCATAAAAACATCCACAAACTGGACTGAAGGAAGAAGATTTATACTCGGATTCGAGTTAAAGCCAATGATGATTTAGGAATCTCGTTTCACTGGCTTGAATTCTACTCTCTTGCCTGCTTGTCAAGGTCCAAGTCTCAGCTGCATAAGTCGATATATGGGTACATAGTACACTTTATACATTACTCTTCGCTTTTTCTTGGTATTTCCTTATCCCAAACAAGTTTTCTTACACTTTGGTAATATATGAAGGTATAATGTACTTAATCAGTAAGCCCTAAAACTACAGTGTTGTAATCTATTGTTTGGAAATGAACTAGAAGTACTCTGTTGTGATGATTAAACTAAAACATAAAATATTGTTTGTCGACTACTAATGTCTACTACTTATTCAATCTGTATGCTGACCACATCATGAGGAAATCTGATTGGATGAGTCACCTCATGACTTTAATATTGGTGGATTGAATATAAACAACTTGAGGTATGCAGATGACACCACTTTGGTTGCTGAAAGCAAGGAAGAGCTCGAGGAGATCATTATGAAAGTTAAAGAACAGAGTGAAACCATGGGCTTGTACTTGAATATCAACAAGACAAAACTAATAACAGGTTTACCATCAAACATTATGATAGATAATAAGTTAATAACAGAGGTGAATAGTTGCTGTTTGTTGGCATCAACCATTATAGTAGTGGCTCATGCAGTCAAGAGATTGGCCGAAGACTTGCATTAGGAAGAGCAGCTTTTAAAACCCTGGATGAGATCTTCAAGTGTTCCGATGTTTCTTTGCCTACAAAAATTACAATGGTTAAAGCACTAGTCTTTCCCATAGCTACATACAGTATGGTTGGGAAAGCTGGACCATAAGGAAAAGAGATAGGAAGTATATTGATGCTTTTGAGCTCTGGTGTTGGAGAAGGATACTGCGTATTCCTTGGACAGCCAAGAAGAAAAATGTATGGGTGATTCAAAAAATCAAACCAGATCTGTCTCTCGAAGCATTGATAACAGGATTTCAGTTGTCATATTTTGGACACATTATGAGGCGTTCTGATTCCTTGGAAAAGACAATTATGCTTTGAAAGGTGGAAGGGTCTCGGAGACGAGGGCGGACAGCATTGAGATGGATCGACTCCATCAAATCCAGCATGAATATATGGAGACGGTCCATCCATGCAGTCGCTAGGAGTCGACGCCGACTTGATGGCACCTGATCATCATCATCACTACTAATGTGTTCAAAGATCTACTGTTGATAATAATCGGAAGTTGTGGAATTTCTACAGGCTGCTCACATAACCAGTTTAGGTATGAGCTTTAGTATATTGTTTAATTAATCTGAGTTCTTTGAATTTGAATAGTTTTTATAAAAAAAAGTGGATCTCTTGATAAGTTTTCTCCGCTGTGACGTCGCCAAGCGAGTATCTTCTCGCAATTGGTGGATGGCGCTACTTTATTACTATAATAATAATATCGTGTGGCCTCGGTGCCGGGTGCAATCTTTGTTAATTGACACCCAGAGGGCAGCTTGCGTGTCGAATTTAATGCTCCTTGGAGCGCTATGAATGTCAAGGGGGTTAGATAGCCTATCTAAGCTCCTTGGCGCTATACCGCTTTCTAGTAGAGAAATGAACTTTGTGTTGGTGGAAAATCCCGAGATTAATTTTTCCACTATGAGTAATGTGTTTGAGCCGGTTCCGATACCACCTCCACCTCCCCACCTCACAAGATGGCCGAAGCCCGATATCTCTCGAACGCATGGTCGGATTTTGACAAATGAGGTGTCATTGAACTCGAGCTAACACCCCCTTTCCAATGGACAACATATTTCAACCCCAAAAGTAAAACCTACCCCTACTAGGGGGTGAAATTGTAATTTTTTAGAGAATCTCTCTTTTCAATTGCAACATGTGAGCGTTTAAATGCCGATATGGATTTAAACGTTGTTCCACATAAAGTGCATGTGTACGGTGGATAGCCACTATGAATTAACATGCTTGTTTTTTGTTTTTTACGCTTGCCCACTCATAGCTTTTGTAAGAGGGTGGGGGAGTGGTTCCCTGTGGACGGGTTATTGTTGACAGGTCATTGTTGACAAGTCATTGTTGACGGGTCCCTGTGGACTGGTCATTGTTGACGAGTCCTTGTGGACGAGTCCTTGTCCCTTTGGACTGATCCCTTTGGACCGGCCCCTTTGGCCTGATCCCTATGGACTGGCTCATGATTTTATTTAAATTATATTAAAGGGCCTAACTACATTTGTGTGTGTTGAACTGACGTTGTTCACCAACCCCCACTACTATAATGGGATAACGATATGAAAGGAAAGTGACGAAATACATGTGAACACGTGTGAGATGACCTTATTACCGTCCTCCTTGTGAATCAAGTCACATCCTGTTTTGGTTCATACGTGAGAAAATGCAGGTTCATGTGTAATATGACCTAACACACAAGTGTACACATGTGCACGTGCACGATAAGAGCTAACAAGTCACAACCTGTTTTGACAGTGGTGGGAATAAGGCTAGAGACATGTACAAGTAGTCAAATTACTCCGGCAGACAACCCCTTTCCTATGGATAACTTATTTCCACTCAAAAATAAAATCTACCCCTACTAGGGGGTGAAATAATAATTTTTAGGTAAAAGTCGCTTTCCATGTGCAACATGTGGGAGTTTGTATGCCAATATGAAATTAAACTCGTTCCACATAAAGTGCATGCATACAACTGAATGCCGCTATGATTTATCATTTTTGTTTTTTGTTTTACGAATGCGCAATTGGGGTTTTTGTAAGAGGGCGGGCTTTTTGAATAATGATTTATACATACGTTTTGTTTACAAATTAACCAAAGATCCAAAAACTAATAGGTCATCGGCTTTTTAATATCTTATGAACTAAGAAAGCTAGGGACTTGTATGAGGGGTCGTTGGACTTGGGGTGACGCCCTGTTTTTGAACGTATTATTCATTTTTTGTCAAAAGGGCCTAACTGCACTTTCATTAATATCTCGCTAACTAATAATCACAGAGGGTCAAGTGAGGTGTCATAGGACTTAAAATGGCCAACCCCTCCCCATGACCAATGAATTTACCCCAAAAAAAAACAGCATGGTCATTAACCTAATATTTTATCAACTAATAATCAGAGAGGGACAAGTGAGGTGTCACAAGACTCAGGATGGCCAACCCTTTTCCATGACCAACGAATTTACCCAAAATACCCAAAACAGCAAGGTCATTAACCTAAGATTTTATCAACTAATAATCAGAGAGGGACAAGTGAGATGTCACAAGACTCAGGATGGCCAACCCTTTTCCATGACCAACGAATTTACCCAAAATACCCAAAACAGCAAGGTCACTGACCTATGATTTTATAAACTTATCAGTAGAGAGGAAGTGAGGTGTCATAGGTCTACGAATGGTTAACCCTTTCCCATGACCAATGAATTTACCTCAAAAGTTCAAAACAGCAAGGTCATTGACCTGAGATTTTATAAACTAATAATCGGATATCAACATGTGAGGTGTCATAGGACTTAGAATGGTCAACCCTTTCCCATGGCTAATGAATTTACCCAAAAATACCCAATACATCAAGGTCATCGACCTGTGATCTAATAAACTTATAATCGGATATGGACATGTGAAATGTTTACAGTGAGTGATGAAACATAGCTAGGTAGTGAAAGAATTATTGTAGGCTACATGTAAGGTGACTGACAAATCTTTCACCATTGGAACTTGTTTTCAGATCAAACTGCAGTACAGAGAGAGTATAGGTTGTAGGTATGGGATAATAAATGACAAATGATGTATACAAAATCTGATTTATCGATTCAAGAAATAAGAGTAGACAATCTTTAATTGATTGGTTAAAGAGGATAGCTAAAATCCAAAATGGTAACTACATTGAACTAAACTGAACCAAGTTGAATCAAACCCAACCAAACCGAACCAAACTTAATCAAAAACAAGCCAATGGTTTAAGTGTAAAACTTGTGGGTGAATGTGGTCATTGGTAATGTCAGAAGGGAAAGGGATAACGCTCTACCTATAGAGGGTAAGGTAAAGCTAGTGCATGATGCTAAAGCATACACACAAGTACATGAACCACACACAACTATCCTATGCAGTTATTATGGGTTGACTGTTAAAACTTGCTCAGTGGTTACTGGGACAAGATGGTCGCTACACACAACAAGCTTTAAATACCTGAGGCTAATAATCTATACACACACTCACACACACTTGTTCTAAACTAAACTGTCTTGATGGCAGAGCTCACACAGTAGGTAAATGACAGAAATGCTTGGCTAACAGAAATACAATCATTTTCGGTTGTCTAATGTTACCAGCTAAACATTACGTGCTATAGTGGTGAGCACATGTGCCTCTTTCACTGGAGATCTTAACTCGATTTCTAGCTCTAAGGCCTAGAACGAATCAAACTAAGAAAAAAGGGTATGGTGACGCAGTGGTTAAACTGTTAGCCTTTCACTAAGGTAGACTAGGGTTTGATTTTATGTTAATATGCATGTCATAAACAAACAAATAAAAGCAGAAATAATGTTTAAAACTGATTACACTTGTCTCTTTTCAAATTATTACTTAGATTACAAATACAAACGTGGACTGGGTTCGACATACAGTTAATGCTTCGTATCACATACTAGACTGTAAGAAAGCCAAACAAGCAAAAGGCGTAGGTAGAGCAATGGTAAAATCGCTATGTGTAGAGAAATACCTAACGGTTTTATGAACTGGCAAAGGTATGTCGCATAAACATATATATATAGAGAGAGATATATAGAAAGCTTGTGTGTGTGTGTGTGGGTAGCATTGGTTGTTTGACCAGAGAAAATACGGTGAGGTAGGGTGGGGAGAGGGAGAATTAGCACTTATATATGAATGGAAAATAGATTTTTTCAATCGTTTTGTTTTTTCAAATGCAGTGGTAGATAGTCGTTTTTTGTAAAACATCCTTACTTGCAGTAGTAATAAGCCTCTATGGTTCCGCTAACACATAGATAGACTGTATTATTGCCATGGTCAAGCACACACATTAAGATCATTTACAAAATCATAAAATGAAAAATAAAAAATCTTGTTTTGGAAATATCGTTTTACAACATACACACAAAATAAATATATAAAAAATTTGTAAACAGCAAAATGGAAAATCCATGTTTCCATATAGACAAAATTTAAAAACCTTAAACGGACATTTAAGAAAATATATGCAAATGGGAAATTGACAAATGTGTAAATATGAAAATGGAAAAATCCATGTTTCCATATCATGAAATTGAAAAACATCAAACTGTCATTTTAAAAATGCAAATGGAAAATTGACAAATTGCAATGTGTGAAATGTGAAATTGAACAAATGGCTATCATTATTTAAAATAAAAGAACATGGTGCTCTATGGTTGAGGTATGAATCAAACCCTCTCTACTTATTTGGACCACTCGAGACTGAGTAGACTAGTTTTAATTGTCATACCACTTTTAAAAGTTTGTGTTAAATCTAGGAATTGAACCCAAGAGCTTGTAGGGGGGATCCAAGGTTATAATATGTTAAACAGATAGCCTTGAATGTAGGGTGTGGTAGTTATATAGAGATGAGACGTTTCGCTCAGGGCAGGGAGGCATGGAGATCTGCATCAAACCAGTCAAAAGACTGACGACTCAAACAACAACATGTAAAGCTCACCAAAATAATGTTGTGTAACGGTAAATGTTAGTCAACGAACAGTAATGCGTTACTAAAACCCATGACACGATAACTAAGAGCTTTTCTAAAATTATTTTAAAATGCCTTCAACCCTATATTAAACACCCAGTTCACAAGACTCATAACTGCAATGTTATGGTCAAACAAAACAAAATCTATATTTCAAAACAAACAAGTGGTTTAGTCAATGTATACTGGAAAAAGTTTTATAAACACTCAAGTCCACAAAAATAATTAATTTAGTAACTGTCAGGTTGACCGAGTGGTTATGGTGTTTGACTTAAGTTCAAATTTTCTGTACAAGAAAGTAAGGGTTCGAATCCCTTACCTGATATAACTATTACCTCAGCATGGCTTGACCACACCCTATTATTGTGTACTCGGTACACAAACCATAGATAGAGTGTATTGTTTAAGGTCACTCTCTTTGCGAACATAGTCAGAGGCTGTTGATGGTTAACAATTGCATTAATAGTGGGACATAGGGATAGCAATTAAGAAAAACAGACAATACCCATACACTATTTTTATTTATTTAATGTTAGTACTTGTACAATAGTTATATACAAACTACAACTCTCTTTTGTCTATTACTATCTAGTCCTTTTCGATCCACTTGCTTAACAAGGCAGATGACTTTGTAGTTCAGCTCCTTAAAACAACAACAACACTACCTCTTGCATAGTCTGTGATCTTGATGACTCTTGAGGCGTGGAAGATGGATACAACATAACTTTTACAACAGGGGTTAAACGTTGCTCAACAAACAATGCACTATTTTGAGTAGCAAAATCTTTCTCTTGTACTAACTTATTAGCATTCTGATGATTTTTTGCCAGCACCATTAGTGTTTTGTCTGGAGCACTTCATTGATGATCACTCACACTTAAAACCACACCATTTCTACTTTTCATATTGCCTCGACATCTTGTTGACCTCTGTTTTGAGCATCGCCAGAATATTATTCCTTTTACATTTTGTCGTCTATAGTTATAAGAGTAGCCTTTATAGAGTACACGTTGTTTACCTCGGTTAGTTGTAGTAAGTTCCATAGTAGTAACTAACCTGTTAGTATCATTTGCACACTACAAAGGTTATCTCTGTTCTGGTAATAGAATTATTTAGCGTTGGCTTTTATATTTAATATGTACAGTTAAAAGTGATAGAAAAGTGGTAGAAACGTGGTAGCAAAGTGGTAGACAAGTGGTAGACAATTGGTAACATAGTGGTAGAAAAGTGGTAGCAAAGTGGTAGCAAAGTGGTAGAAAAGTGGTAGAAAAGTGGCAGAAAAGTAGTAGAAAAGTGGTAGCAAAGTGGTAGAAAAGTGGTAGCAAACTAGAAAAGTGGTAGAAAAGTAGCAGAAAAGTAGTAGAAAAGTGGTAGCAAAGTGGTAGAAAAGTGGTAGCAAACTAGAAAAGTGGTAGCAAAGTGGCAGAAAAGTAGTAGAAAAGTGGTAGCAAAGTGGTAGAAAAGTGGTAGCAAACTAGAAAAGTGGTAGAAAAGTGGTAGCAAAGTGGTAGAAAATATTACATGTATTGATAAGAAATAGTTTAAGCGGTTACATGGATTCATTACACTATAATTTTAGCACCACGAAGCTCATTTTCTATATCCAAAAGTTCTTCCTCATATTTAGTATGACCAGCCTGTTTACAGGTATGCAAGTACTGAAGCCGCTGGATTAGCTTATTGGGATTGTTCCAGTAAACAAATTTAACAAATGATTTTTTGGGTGTAAACCATTATCATCATCATCATCATCATCATCATCATCATCATAATCATCATCATCATCATGGTTATCATCATCAATATAATTATCATCAATATAATCATCATCACTATTACTATCTAATCCTTTTTGTTCATCTTGCAATGCAACAACCTTTGGCATAGTTCATGTTGTCTTTGATAGTGTTAGAGGTTTCTTAGACGTTAACGACTGTCCTAACATGTCTTTTTCAGGAGATAATAAATGCTCTTTAACAAACAGAGCACTATCTTGAGCCACACTATTTTTTTCTTGGTCTTGCTTTTTTACCTTGGTTAGAGTATTTTGTCCATTTAAATGAGTATTATTTTGAGATTTACAATGATGATCGATTGAAATAAGTATGTTGGAGCCTTTTGTTTTAATCATTCCTCGACACTTTTTAGATCGTTGTTTCGAACAGCACCACATAACAGTTCCATTTTTATTAGTTCTTTTTACAATATATGCATATCCTTTATAGTAAGCACATGGCTTACCATAGCTAGTCGTTGATACTTCCATGTCAACTGTTAAGCATAAACTAATCTCTAGTAAAGTTAACTCGATAATAAAAATGATAGTTTGTAGTATGTGCAGTTTAAAGTAAGTGCAAAAGTGAGAGTCAAATGGTAGAAAAGTGTTAGCAAAGTGGTGGAAGAGTGGTAGCAGTTTATAGTAGTCATAATCTTTTTTTTTACCAGAATGTGATTTGAGTAAATGTAATTTCTAAACCTTAGCAGTGAGTAGTCAGTTAGTCTTGGTTCAGACAAGCGTAAACAGTTCTCCAATGAATCAGAGATCAAGATTTTCATTATGAAACAGTTGTGTAACCAATTAGGTATCGGTACTTGATAGCTTCACACATGAACAAAAATTCCAACATATCTGACATGAATTACATGATTTGAAAGTTGACAAAGAATATCCAATCAACCATTGTAGTTGCAATGTCAAACACAAAGACAAAATCAGCATGAACTTTTAAGTTACAGGAAATTTCTATGAAATAGACTATGCAGGAAATTTGGAAATACACATCAGAAGTTTGCAACACCATCCTTCTAGCCTATATAAATTATCGACATGGAAAGTGTGCACTGCCCCTAACATTAAACCAATTTATCAATAACGCAAGTCAACAATCAAAACATTTTGTGTTGAGTCTATCATTTAATGCATATATTCTGTCTACATTGAACAGTAACAGAAAACGCCATTCATAATTAATTAAGTTTGCTTTAATTCTTAATGAAATGATAAATACATATTTAAAGTTTTGGCTGACTGTTCAGGGTGAATCGGCTTTGAACACATAAGAGAGGGAATATTTTAAGACTTAACCTCAGCTCACCTAACATAACATAACCTTGTCATATAGGTAAGAAACGGGTCAAGCTATGCTTTCGACTACCGAGTTTCAGCTACTTTTCAAGGTTACTCTCCCGAACATTGCCGGAGACTGCTGATAAACACCTATGTCCCCACGGCGGCGGCGCGCAACGACTTACATGACGCGCTTTTCCCTTTTCATTGATCCCTGTTGATTTGTCCCTTTGGACTGGCCCCTGTTGACTAGCCCCTTTGGAAGGGCCCTTTTTGAATGGAGTCATTTTGACGGGTCCCTGTGGACAGGTCCTTTTGGCTGATCCCTTTGGACCGGACCCTTTGACATAATTTGGATAATTGCATGGGCCAGACCATAGGTACCAGTCCAAGGGGACCGGCATTCAAACGCTCACATATTGCAATTGGAAAGAGAGATTCTCTAAAAAATTACAATTTCACCCCCTAGTAGGGGTAGGTTTTACTTTTGGGGTTGAAATATGTTGTCCATTGGAAAGGGGGTGTTAGCTCGAGTTCAATGACACCTCATTTGTCAAAATCCGACCATGCGTTCGAGAGATATCGGGCTGCCGCCATCTTGTGAGGTGGGGAGGTGGAGGTGGTATCTGAACCGGCTCAAACACACTACTACTATGAACTCGGCCTACTGAATTCAGATGGGTTCTTTATCACGCCAACAACATGATACATGAGTATCGTGATTTTTATCGCCTTTCAAAAATCACTTACCATGGCCAGGAGCGAACCTGCAACCTTGGGGTTGGTAGTCCGACACTATAATCACTCACCCACCGTGGCAAGCACTTTATTACTGATTTGGATCTGTACCATTGTGCATCCATATTGATTTACAGTATTTATTATTTACAAAGTAGTTCAAAGAGTAGAGCGTCAATAATCCGAACGCCCGAACATGTGAAGAGTATTTTTCACGGCGCTGTGAGAGAACAATGACCTTGGGAGTGCTTGTTTTGAACCATCCACTCCTCTTCCCCCCAGTGGGCCAGTCTATTTTTAACCCTGTCAGAACTATTGAAACCAAACTCGAAATATTAAATAGACTTGAAAGAGGTGAAAGTGGCTCGTCTGTCTTTGTCAAAACGTTATGGAGTGGGTATAGCTACCACCTCTGACATTAAAAAGATAACATTCTGACTTTTGCTTCTAAGTTAGGTAGGTTGGTTGGTTCCTTAGTCATGTAGCCCCGTGTACTTTGGGTGTGTGTAGAATCTGTCTGATAACCGGTGTTAATTGAGATGTCTGTATTAGTGTGTGTTATCTGTTTTTAATTCAAGTAAGGACTGCAAACATTAAATTTCAAGTAGTTCCTACTTTTGCCGCCAAACGCCACGGTCAAGGACTACTAGTTCGGAACTTGGCTACTAGACGCCACCGCAGTCAGCTCCTGGGGACGAACGTAGGAACCCTAAGAGCGTTGTTTAACCTATAATTAATTTAGCTTCACAAAGGTGTAATTAGTGGAAGGTTCTTTAACATGCCATAAATCTAGGACATGGGACCGCCGGCTTTACCTGCCCTCCGAAGGAAGGCATACGGAGGGATTTTAACGCTCTTAAAAATCCGACTGCTTCGGCCGGGTTTGAACCTGCGATCTTGGGTATAGAAGCTCAGCATGCTGCCAACTACGCCACCGAAGCCGCTTGCTTCTAAGTTAGATTCTGATGATGGGTCTAAAGTCAGAAAAACAACAAGAACCGCAAATGAATGTTCACTAGAATATGCTGTCTTTTTATGGTTTTCTCAGAGGCGAAGTTTAGGAGCACCTTCGATCTGTGAAAAGGCTCTTTACTTAACGAAAAGTTAGTGGGTCCATGTGACTTTAAAGCCAGCACAGGTTGGCTAAAAGAAATTGAAATCATAGTACAATATATATGTACATATGAGGCATGAGAGCACAAGTGGACTAACCCCAGGGAAGCCAATACGGAGGACCTCATAATAAATGCTCAAAAAGAATGCTTTTCTGTGCTGCATTGCAGCATTGTAACATACTGCTCGAGTCTAAGCTGCGTGAACGTGAGAGGAATGTGCATCGCGGACTGTGAGAAATGGTGTTGACGAGTGATGAGGTTTCTCGGTCTGTGCATAGTACTGCGCCCGAATTTATTTAAGGCCAATACTAAAGATCCAGACGGGATACGAACTGGGACCCAGGAAAAATAAAAGAACGAATTAAAATCTCTTATTCCTTAAAAACTTGTGAGATATGGAAAACCTAAGATGAAGTAGAGAGTAATACTAGGCATCATTATTAATTTAAACAATTACGGAAGGCCGGAAGGAAAGAAGGAACTATTTAAATATGGTTGTGTATTTATTATCTGAATGTAGGGAGGCCTACATTGTAAGAATGCGTCACACCACGAGAAGTGAGAGTAACGTCATGCAGGAGGAGAAGTGACCAAGGTTGATGACACAGTGAGTGAGTAAGGGGAAGTCTGAGGAGTTACGTCACACCACGAGAGGGGAGGAAACGCGATGAACTTGCCGTACACGGAGAGCAAGAACGAGCAGTCATTCCTAATTCAGATCGGGTCTGGACAAGACCGCCAGTGTAGAAATGAGTTGTTTCTAGGACAGTGCCACGCATAACGAAAGTGGAGAGAAGGAGTGTAGAGTCAGAAGGCTGTGACTTGTGAAGCAAGGGACATTCTGACTGAGACCAGCACAGCATGTAGACCGGTGATTTAGTAACACACTTATCGGAACGAGACTGAGTTCATTTGCGCTCACATTTAAAGAAGCTTCATACAGCAAGTCTGTGGAGTACTTGAAACACAGCTTGTTACTTCGGTATTTCAATACGAAGCTATTACACATCTCACGCAGATAAATGCAAACAATTCACTTCAGGAAAAGAGCTATATTATTCATACAATTCAGCTCATCCTTGGGAACTATACATAATGCAGTTTATAAATTGGCAACGGGGAAGTTACACAGGTTTAATCATTAATCTGATTATGACTTCGTGCTAAGAAGCACATTATAGGGAAGTAAAGACTACAGAAATGAAAAGTTGAATCCAGAATTCCACAACATGGGCGGCGCAGTTGAACATCTACGTGATGCACAGAAATGCAGAACAAATCTATACTTCATAACACGAGTTCATATACATCCAGTATACTCTCAAAGACACTTATAGAACAATCGAATTTCAACCTTAAGAAGCGATGTCGGCGCAGTGAAGGGGTAACGTCAGAAGATCCGAACAACTTGCGGGAGTCGAGCGAAGGAGTGAGGGAGAGACTTGCTGTACTCGGGGAGGTCGCTAACCCAGTTATTTCAGCGACCTTGTCCCACTGTGAGGTTATCCAGCAGGCCTCGCCACAACCAGTTCTCGCAGCTGTGGGCGTTGTGCTCAAACACATTTGTCTTGCCAGACGAGACAGGATACATCAGAGATCGTCGCCAGCTCAAGCTAGTGAAGAGATTGATTTATATTTAGTAGAATTGTAAGTCATGTTCTGTGTTTATCCAAATTGACCAATCGTATAATTTTGTCATTGTATTTAAAATTTTGTAGATTTTAATCCAGTATATCGGTATTTTCTTAGGAGTCATTTTCATTGAAAATTTCCGTCATTTGGACGAAATTTTATTAGCGTATTGCTGGTGTCAACGTTAAATCATTTCAATATAAAGTCGTTTAGAATTGTAGATACTTGCGTTAAATGAAATAAATCTGTTTTATGCGCAGCGATGGAACGTATATTGATCAACTTAAGTACCGTATATTTAAAAAGCTATGTAACGAAGTGTCAAATAAATTTCGACAACTCAAGATGTTGATTCGAGTATCAGAAATTTATTATAAACCAACTGTGTGAAAAAATGGATTGTTACAAGACACAAAATCTGGTAAAAGATAGTCTAAATACATGATATAGACAATTAAATCAATGATTACCAAATTAATTGTAATGAAACAGATAGTTATGTAGAACTATGCTGCAAACGTGATAAACCATATTTCCTAGTAACAAAGGAGTTTCAAAAACCTTTATATGTGAGTCCAATAAAACATTTAGAGCATTAAAAAGCCTAGATAAAATTTGTTAAACAAAATATTTCACGAAGATAGCTAAGATACAAGTGTATTCACAGGAAAAGAGGACACACTTATATCATTTTTAAATATGAATTCTTGCTGACAATTCTTTGAAAGTTACAATAATGTAATAACTGAATTTAAATACGTGAAAAAGGAGTTACGAAAGTTAAATCACAGGGTGATATAAAAGTAACTGTACAGAAAGTAATTAAAGACTTGAAGTTATAGGCACGAGGAAATTTTTATATAAGAATAGAGGAGTTTGATAAAGTTTGTTTCTTGAACAATATTCACAATGGTCGTGGATATTTAATAGAGTTACTGATTTTCTTTGCATTGATTGAGAAAATGCACTGAAATGGGGTTTAGATTTGGAATACCGTGCAAGAAAGGAATCGTAGACGTAAATGAGTTACGTATTTTCACAAAAAGAGACTGAGTAGTTATGTTTCCTAGTTTTGATCACAGCGTATGTGACATTGTTTAATTGCATTTGAGGCAAGTTCTGTACAGGGTGTTTAAGAAATAATGTGACTGTTGTATAATTTTGGAACGGAAGTGTGGAATGAAGGTAAAATGCCATGCACTTCGAATATTCACCTTTATCAAAGAAAATGTAAGTCGAGCAAATAATTTCAGGAATTTTTCGAGATTTAATAATCAAATGGGAGAAAACAAAGTTAGAGCAGTGCTGAACTTAAACGTTTGTCACCTATGTTCTCTTGATTCAGACTAGTATTTATACTTTCAACCGATAGAGTTACGGTGTTTGTTCAGGAAGTTTGACTTGTAAAGACTCATGTATATTAAAGGAAATTAAATCACTTCAACGCAGTTAAGTGAATATTTGTGCGAATCACAAATCATTGTACATATAGATATATATTTAATACTGAGTAAAACTTGATCTTACATATTTAGATGTGGAACTACGGTTCAAATATGAAACGCAATGTATAATATAGGGTAATGTTTGAAATCAAGCCGTTTCATAATTTCTCATATTTCAGTGGAGGTTCTGAGTAACTCCACTCGAGTTTATCGTTTGTAATAAATTTTGTGTTTAATTTTTGTAATGGCAAAGGAATGCTATATTCTTCGATAAGAGAAGAAGGAATCAGTGGAGTACCGAATTCTCCAACCTTTGTTTTCAGGACATTATGTATAAGTGCCACGTTTTTAGTTTATCTTGAGTTTTCATTTTTCTTGCAGTGTCAAGTTGACACTAATTATCGTTATGCATCCAGGACATGTGTGTATTCCCTTAGCAGAATAAACGGCTGGCGCTTTTTAGCGAATTAGCCAATTTTTATCTTAGCTGACATCGTTTTCATTTTGTAAACGCCGAAAAAGTACTGCTAGGTAGGATACAGGCGCTCACTATAGACAGACCTTATGACCCCTCGAGATTGGAGTTTCTCGATTTGCATAAATGTAAATGCTAGTAGAAATTTGTACCTAGGCTATTAGTACTATTTTTTTATGAATCTACCCTGTATGATCCTAGAATTCCCAATTTTTACTTAGCAGACAATGGTAAGTTTGTGAGCAGGGTAGCTACGTGTTTGCAATCCTTTACAGTGCAGCGGATATAGGTACTGATTGGTGAATTCGGGCGCAGTACGAAATGAGCTTCGGAAACGGTCATTTGAAGCTTGGTGCAAACTTCCTCATAAAGGTAAAGGAGTGGAAGTTTATGAACAACATCCTAAGAACAACTCGTGGATAAATAGCAGAAAAGGCTTATCGTGCTCTGAATGGACGAATGCCATCAAAATGTCTCGCAACATATCAGCGGTGAGAGCTGTGCCGGGGAGAAGTCAGCACACAACCCTATGCCGACAACCAGGATGTGACCAACCAGAGACGCTAGGACATGTCCTGGGCAAATGTTCTAAAGGAGAACTGTTACGAAATTCCCGCCATCACAGAGTTCGATCATCAATTGGCAATTCCCTGGGGAAATTGAAATGGGAAGTTTATGAGGAAGTACACTGCATTTCGGAAAATGGTAGTCAGCGTAAATCAGATATCGTTGTCATTGACAAGAAGAACGGAAAGTGTTTGGTCCTGGACCCCACGGTACGAATGGAAGTGGACATTCCGCAAGCCGTACGAGTCAACGAGGAGAAAGAGGCTATTTACCGACCATGCATACCTCACTTGAGTGAGAGATATAACTTACCTAAAAATGCATGGAAAGTGAATGGCCTTCTATTCGGAGCTCGTGGAACATCTTACACGTTCGTCGTGGATATACTCAAGAAGCTTGGCATCATCGAGGATGATCTTGAGAAGATCTGCTTGAACATATTGAGAGCTTCAATCAGCATGCTACATAACCATTTATATGGTATATCGTAATGAATTATGTACTGTAGAACCAACAATGTACCTACACTGCAGATTATTCTGAACCTTTATTGTCTCCCGGAATGCCGGGCGGATGTCCTTCAGGAAATATATATATATATACAAATTATTTGGCAACTGGATACAACAGATGCAAATGCTCAACTACTACCGAAGATTGTCAGATTTATACCTTATTTTCAGATGATGGATAGGCGTCATTCGGAACGAGATTGCCCGAGTCCAGTTTCCATAAGAATCCTGGCCTTCAGTACAATTACTCATCATCCTGGCCTTGAACCTGGTCCCACGTCTCCATATGGCCACGCCTCGGCTGGAACCATGCACCCGATTCGGCATCTTCTAGAAGTTCTTACTCGAATATTGTAGACAGCATCATTGTTCCTTGACGATCTTCATATGGTAGCACAAAAGTAGCTTCACAGTACTTCCGCAGTTTATTCCCGTATCATCCATGAATTTGAGTGAGTTACAGTCAATGGCGAAGGTATTCAGGAAATGCTCTAAGAACATCTCTGGCTAGATTTACTCCACAGTTCCTTCATTACGTCAGAACTCCACTCGTTCATACCGTGTTCCTGTATTCCATTTTAAGCGTTCATTGTCGTGTAGAAAGAGCACCAAAATCTTGTTCCTTTCGCCAACCGCTTAGAATGCATGTTGGAATGTGAATAAAACTCAGGCAGCGTTTAAATCTCACAGTTCACGTCAGTCCTGTTTACCATGGCGAGTTGCCTGAATAGAATATCAGCAGATCTAAATCATAGCAAGAATAAAGTTTAAACAAACTTTATGAAGGTGTAGGGGTTCTTTGTGTGGGTGCCCAACAATGTAGTGGTTTGGTGGAAGTTAAGATGTGAGTGGAGCGGGTAGTGTGATTGAGCTGTCTAGGGGCATGGACGTAGCTCTGTGAACGAGCTTGCCGATTGTTCAGATTGCCGGGAGAGCTCGGGGGTGTGAAAGTGGTGCTGAGGGAGGTTTGGAAAATAAGGATTTAAACGGTGCTGCCGCTTCTCGGCTTAATGCTAGCGTAAGCTGGCTAGCGAAGACTTAGAGCGAATCCGCTGTTACAAACACTGTGACGGAGTGGCAAGTGGCTGTCCGCTGACGCCACGAAGCAACTAAACAATAATGCTATAGGATCCTACCTGGAGGGAATCTACAGGGTAGTGTACCCATGTGAGTAATCTCCATGGAAAATATGCTTCCGCCTCCAGCTAGCGTCAGGTCTCAGGCGTGGACCGTTCCCCCATTGAGCAGTTGCATATTTTGGATCTGAGACTAAAAGGTATCAACTCTACAATGATAAGGCACAACTCTATTCTAAAAATTTTAATTCAGTACTAAAATCATGGCTTCAAACATATAAAAAAAAACAATCCCAACAAACATAAAACAAAATCAAACAAAAATTACTTCCACAGTCCACTAATATTAACATACTATCATCATAATAAACTCATATCATTAATCAAACCTTTACCCTTATATTGACTTCACACTTCACTCTAGTGCGCTGACGCACATACAACTTTCATAAACAAAACTGTACTTTTACTCTTCTGTCATCTAATGTGACTTCTTTAATTTCACAAAATTACTTGTTTCTTAAACCTTGTCTTACTTTGACAATAATGTGTACCGTGTGTGTTTGGTCTCTCTCTTCCCACCAAATGCTTATCATGCATTAGCCTATTCAGGTGTTGCACATCAAATCTACGTGCAACTCCAGAATTAAGTAAATATCCCCTACACTTCTCTCTATTTATAGTTCCACTGCATGCCGTTGTGATTTCATCTTCAAAACTTTCGTTATCGCTGTGTCGGATGGTATTATTAAGCTACCCTTGCGAGCGTAGCCTGTGGCGTCAAGTGCCCAACTTCTGAAATCCGTGTCAGTGACAGTAAAAATGCAACTTCCAACCATTCGTTAGATTACTAAAATCTTAAACCATCAGGGTGATCTATAATTACCAATGTGTTCTTAAACCACATGACTTCAGTACTCAATATAACAATGTTTCCTTTCATGTTACTAACAGGGTCTTAAATCTGCCCTTTTCTTAAGGGGAGGTATGACTGAGTTTTTCAACTTCCACAGTTTTTATCATATCATTACCAAATTTAAACCACTTGCATAAACAGTTGCTGGCATCTAATGTTCTAATTTGTAATTAAATAGCTTTGTTAGTTTTTGAGATATTGCACTTTTTTGTATTCAAAAAGTGGTCACATAAAAAAAGTCCCTTGCGACAAAGTTTTTGTTCGACCAAGCTGATTTTTTAAAAAAATGTTGTTATGATGTATAGAAACAATAATTGCTTTGGGTTTTTGTGTTATAGGAATACTGTTCTTTCCAGAAAAGTTTAAACTTTCATTTTATATATTTTTAAAATTTCAGCATTAATAGTTTAAAGTTATCTATCAAAATTCATACTAAAACTCAGAGAAGTTCAAAACCAGAAACAAGTTTACATTAGTGTACCTTTTGCAACTACTTTACCAAGTTTCAACAACATCTGAAAAGAATTGCATCGCAAGGAGCATTTTGTACACAGAAAAACATTGGAAAAGAGCAATGCGAGAAAAAGGCAAGTTAATATTTACTCAATCAAAACTGCCCTGCCCCATATGTTTCCCCTTCACATCTCCTCGTTCTTTCTTCCTTAGATATCTTCTGCCATTTTACATGCCTCCTAGTCATTTTCTCCCGATCACAGCCCCTCTTTTGTGCCTGAGTAACACGTCTAACATCTTGTAGTTTGCATAGAGAACTTGAGTTTATAGGGATGGTCGAATTTCTGATGGAATGAAGGGTTTCCAGAGTTTTTTAGTGCCCCATATTGAATTCTGAGACAGCCCTGAGGATACCAAGTTCCAGTTTTGTCTTGGAAACAACTCCAGTCAGAATGTCAATTACGAATCCTGCACCATAATTCGATGTATGGCCACGTTTCTGCCATGTTGCATCATATGAAACACCTATGTCAATGGTCTGTTCATCACTAGCCCCATGAGCATTGTGTACTACTTGTGCAGCCATAGAAAGTACTTCTCTTCTCATTAATTTTCCCTCATCTATGAGAATTCTAAGGTGTTTTGCAAAAGGCCTTCGTCCTAAAGTGTTCATACCCATACCTATAGAAAATGTCTCCAGCCCACGCTGGCCTTTACCTAAACTACTAAATGTTTCAACCATAGCATTGTTCACATGGAAACCAGGTCTTTGAGAATTATCATCTTTAATTCTTGGTGAAGTGTAGGTGTTAGCAGAAACATAACCACATGTTCTGCATTTAATTATAATTTTAGAGGAGAACCCATGAGTTTCCCTAAATTCAATAAAAATAGATTTGTTCTTACACTCACCACACAGTAGCTCCTTCACTAGTTCTTGCCAAACATCCTTATGCACCAAGGTATAGATCACAGACCCAACACTTTGTTCTGCACTGGCAGAAACAGAAAATAAATTTATTTTCCTCTCAGATGCAGACATATCTGCATCTAGTGAGCTACTAGAAACGTTATTCACTTCTTCATTAGGCCTAACTGAACTGACTTCTGAACCCTTTACCCTATGTTGGTTAAATGATTCTACTTTTTATTTCTTCAATTAATAAATATTTCAACCAGCATGATGAAAGTAGCCAGACAGTGATGAGGAAATTTCAAGCATTTGTTGGAGACAGTAGGGACATACCTGCATCAGTTTAACAAAAGGCTAAGTACTTGAGCTATGAAAAGAAATAGCAGAGCGATGTATCATAAGGACAGGTGTGGCTACCTCAATTTTAGAAGCGACGCGCGGTGAGACATGGTTCTGGTATGTTCATTGTGATATTCGCGCCTAGAAGAAATATGATGCAGTAACGTGAATGGCTGATGAATAAAATAGACACTCCCAAGACGCCAAGATCTACTAGAAACCACCAAATTATCAGAAAATGGAGAACCAATGAGAAGAGAATGCCTACTTGCGCGCCAACTCCGGCTGGGGTACGCGGTGGCTAGTATTCACGCGGGAAATCGCCTAGACAAAATCTCTACGATCGATTCTAGGATTAATGGGCATATTCTTGACCTGTGCAATATTACGAGTTCAGTGATATTTATTTCATTCCTGTACCACAATTATTTCGAGAAATTTTTACATAAAATCCCCCTCCATCTAGACCCAAGGGCCAGTTCATTTATAAGTGTGTCGAAGAGCCAAGACATTGACTTTTATTCCGTGTGTTGAGGACACACTACTATTATTCTGTGCGTCTACGGACGTAGACTTTGATTCTGTTTATCAGAAGAGATAGACTTTTATTGTGTGTCGAGGAACACAAGATATTCGTTGTAAAGTGTTAAATTCAGTGATAGATAGTCATAGTACTATAGTTATAGGGACAGTAGCGTCGATAATTCGCCAACGAACAGTGACAGGGAATTTAGTACCTGAACAAGCGAATTTAGTAGGCAGACATAAAGTGTATAATAACCTAATTTTTGTATCAGCGCAAGGATGACATCGATGAATGCAGAGGAAGTTTGGAATTCTCAACAGTCCGTCCAGATGGCTGCTATGAGATAAAGAACCATCCAGTTGGGGAATGGCGTCTGATGTTCTTTGACGGGTGACTACAAAAAGAGATGAGTACCTAATAATATGTTATTATTTGTTAAATTAACGTATGGTTTATGGGACATATTTTTTGTAAATACTTTGCTTGTGTGATTAATGTAGTATAGTTAGTTTTGATCTGACACACTTTTGTTTGGAAGCAGCTCGCACAATTGTAGTTAATGGAAAGTTCTTTTCTTTGTGTTGTGTTAACTAACGTAGCTATGTGAACGGCCGTGTTCGCCTAGGTTACGAAGTGCGGTTAAAAACGTCTCTCGGAGATATGTCGTGTTTCAGAAGTAGGACTGAATTAATATAATTATATAGTAGATTGGAGGGTAATTAAAGTTTGTCGAGATTTATTATTGATCAGATTCAGTGTGATTATTGCCTTTGGAGCAATGTAATTTGTGACGAAGTGTATTCTGCTCTATCGTAAGTTTTAATTATTGTGTTAAATGTTTGCGAGCTCTAATTCAGCAGACCCATGTGAAAGGCGTTATGTCAGTCCCAGATGTGTGTATTGTGAGTATATATTTTATGGTATTACAAGCGGGAACTTCAGCAGAGACTGATTTCTGTCAGCTTGGTACCAGATTCATATTGTATCCTTGCGAGGACAATTATGGATATGTGATTATTGTCTGACCATATGTTGAGTTTGAGGAGATGTTAGTTGCTGTTGATTCCTTGAGATAACAGTTCAGCTGGTCGGCTATTTATATACACTGGAAGGGGGACATGACTGGTATGTGGAAAGGGTGAATTGTGGTCACAAGGGCTGGCTGAGTTTCGCAAGCAAGCTCATTAAAGTGGAGTGCACGTCTGGCTCCCAATTACTTGAAAATAAATATAAATGTGTGAAACTGATCAATTGTAAAATTGTTTAAATAAATGGGAGTTGCCTACGAAACACGATAACCTTCGAAGCGTTTCCTTAACATGCAATTTTGTTAATATAAAGTAATCTTAACCACTCAGGTTGTTTGTTGTTGTTGGTTTATTCTATGTTTATTTTCCATGTCAGTGACCCATGAGTCACGTGCGGCGCTGTTTTTCCTTGTTGTTGAGTATCTGGCCATTGTGGCAGCTCATTTGGTTAAGTGTGTCACCACACTAATAAGAGTCTCAGAGAGATGCCTGTAAATAATAGAGTTGTAATATGGGTGTCAGAGTTAGATTTAAGGATTTTTATTAATGTTATGCCCATATCCATAAACGTTGATTTACGAGATGATTGTTCGTGAGCACCGTGGCTGTTAACCCGTTGTGAACGAATGATCATCCAAGTACTCATTTCTCGTAGATTATCACCACGCGAACATAAATTCACATGCAAGATAGTGGAACTTGGATCCACATTTTATTAGAAAAGGGGAGATCCATCTGACTCCTCAAAGTGATAAATATTCCTGTCAGGGAAAATTCAGGGAGGATTTTGTTTATTATTGTTTGTTTTATTCTCTTATGCACAAATTAGTTATTAAATCTTGTTATTATCTTACGTTTTGTCTCCTTCCCTTCTTAGTTATAGTTTTTATCCTATAACCCTTGCCTCAGAAAAGCACGTTGTTTGGCGGACGTAAACACCACACTATGAACTGAACGCGACCCCTTGATCTAAGATTCTTGCATAAAACACTGCTATTCTGAAGGGTTCATAGGTGAAAACTGGCGGCCAACGGTGGGGCTATTCACTGTGGTGTAACGGGGAGATTACACATGTCAATAGTGGCGCATTTGAGTAAAACTGGCATGCCGCAAGTGCAGGCAGATATGACAGTATTTAATCACCGGGAAGTGATATTTTATTAAAAGTAGTTGAGGCGTAGTGGATACCGCCAAATGTGTGAAAGATAAATTAAAATCAGGAGTTTGCAATGTAAAATACGGTTCACGTTGTTGTCTTTTAAATTAAAGTAAAATTAAGATGTGATACCGGGCGCCCAATGATAAAGTTAAAACTAGATTTGTGTAGAAAGTCAAACTCATGGAAATATTAGGAGGCTGTAGCCTAAAATGACAATTAATACTTTGTTAATTAGTCAGTGTTAATATCAGATCAGGATAACTGTTTAATGACTAAATATGTGCTTGGGGTTAAAATTAAATTGAGTAAAACTAGAACTACTCAGAGATGCAATCAACTAATGGGATTAAAGGTAAAAATAAATGAACTGAGTAGGATAAAGAAATTAAATGTGCATTGGATTTATGTGCGTGTCAAGGGGCATTGGCGTATGCCATTTCCCATATGTCTCATATAAATTATAAAACATGGCAACGGTGGCGCAGATCCAGGAGATCATTGAAAGTGCAGCGAGGAGAACGCAGGAATTGTTGGATACTAAACTAGCTGAACAAAGTGAACAATTACACAATAAACTATCAGAACAGAGTCAATCTATAAACACTAGTATTTCAGAACAAAGTGAGTCCATAAAGAAATTATCTGAGCAGAGTGAATCGCTGAAAATTAAACTGTCAGAACAAAGTGAATCGCTAAACACGAAAATGTCAGAGCAAAGTGAATCGCTAAATACGAAAATATCAGAGCAAAGTGAATCGCTAAAAATTAAACTGTCAGAACAAAGTGAATCGCTAAATACGAAAATGTCAGAACAAAGTAAATCGCTAAATACTAAACTGTTAGAACAAAGTGAATCATTGCGGACACAATTAAATAACTGTAGAATTGAGCAAAATGAATATCAGGCGGAACAAGCTAGGTTATTAAAGAGTGAAATTAATGACACTATAAATTCACAGTTAGAGGCGCAAAATAATAAAAACACGAACCAATTAGCTTCGTTAACCGCAGAAATGAAAGAGCACACAAACCAACAGATGATATTACTGGCCCTTGATGTAAGCAAAAATAATGAGAAACAATTAGAGCAGATTGAAAAAATGGAGAGTATTTTGATAAAAAACTCAGCATTCTCGATGAAACGGTGTTAGCTAAATTAGAGCTGATTGAAATAGCATGCACAATGAATACAAGCGAGGTCAAAATAGCTCAAGATAAGTTGGAAGGACGATTCAAGGAGATGGAGAAAAGTGGCAGGGTCATTCAACAACAAATATCAGCAGTAGATGAGAACATATCCGGCATAATTAAAGATATGGACCGTCTCGAGATAAAATCAGCGGAACAGTGGAAAAGCCTAGAAACGGAACAAGAACAATTTAAGAGTACATTAGACGAAAGGCTAAGCCAGATAGAAAATAATCAGGATGAAAATAAGAGCAAGATTGAAGAAAAAATAAGCACGATTAAAGAACAGATCAGGAAAGATTGGAAGAAAATGAATATTTATTCTAGAGAGGAAAGATCCACCATTCTTAAAACAGTAGGCGAAAACCACACGCGTATTCAAGCTTTGGAGCAAGAGGTAAAAAATAGGCTTAAAGAGCAGACAGACAGGATCATAAAAGCCGAACTCCGCTCATTAGAACAATCATCTATATTTAAAACGGGAGCACTGAAAGACAAGCAGGATGACTCACATAGTCCCCAACCCAGCATAGCAGGAAGTCAGACTCAAGCAGAGAGCCCATTAACAACAAACACGGACGGATTTCGCAAGAACGTAGATAGGAGCTCAACATCACAGGACGGTCATCAGCCCACACAACTTATTCAAGTAATTCGCTCAAATGACTACAAGCCGCAGAAATACACAGAAAATTCAGGGGTAACACCTAAGGCCTTTATCAAAGAGATTGAAGACCACTTTAATGACACTGGGGTACCTGAAGCACGTAGATTAAGAATGATGGAGAGATTTTTATCAGGAAATGTTCTCACCTGGTTTTTAAGTTTCAAATATACATTTGGAACCATGTCAGACTTTAATTTAGCGTTTCTGCGCAAATACTGGTCTCCCGCCATACAACAGAGTTTAAGAATGGAGCTTTACTCTAGAAAATACCAAACTACCCAGCAGACAAAATACTCAGATTTCTTTAACATGCAAATGCTAAAATTTCGCGACCTAGATTACCCATTAAACGAAGCAGATTTGGTGATGACAATAGCAAGGCAAATGCCAGTTAATGTACAGCAAGTACTAGTCGCAGCAAACGTCAGTACGACCCTACATGCAGAGCAGATATTACGGCAAATAGATGAGACCACATCTCATAGTCATTTTAGAGGAGGAAGACAGCTGGAATTAGTCAACACTACAGAGGTCGTAAAAACAAAGCAGGGAAATACTAAAACGCAGGATACTAATACAAGCACCTCCACACCTAGGCGAAACCAGGAAGAAGGGGAAAACAGACCATACCAGCGCAACGAAAATCACTACAACAATAGATACCAGGGCAACAATAGATACCAACAAAGAGGATATCAACAATGGCGTGATAATCGAAGGAATGACAGGCCTTATGGAAGATACGGTGATTACAATGCCAATCAACGATGGAAAGGAAGGAGAGATCAAAATCAAGGAGATCAACGTAACTATCGAGATGACTGGGATGATAGGCACGCTCAATCACAAAATTACTTAGAGGAGTTACACGCTAATCAAGGTGGAGAGCTAGGAAGATGGGAAAAGACCATTGGGAACAGAAAGAACCCAGATACACATACTGAGGAAGCTGGAAGTCTACTGAGACAAGAGGAATATCAAGGACATGAGCGACAGAAGGATGATGGGAGTCGAAATGGAGCTAAAAAAAAATGTTAATTTTGGATCAAGGAGACAGTCTCCAAACACAACAGTCGGAAGTTGAAGATGGATGGATAGTAGCGAACATACAAGAATGGATTGCTTTACCAGAAGACTGCCTGGAGGAGACGGTGAAACCACGGAACGATGAAATTAGGCAATTACCCATTATTTACGCAAGGATTGGTGAAATTAATATAAGATGTTTATTGGATACAGGGTCACAGATCAGTCTAGTATCGGAGGCCTTGGTTCGAGAGTTGGGACGGACTCAGAATATTCCTGTAATTCCGGTACCACAGCTCAAAGTGAGGGGTGTTATTCCTGAACGCACCGTCACTTGTAAACGTCAGGCATACTTAGAGATGAACATTTTGGAACATACTTTTGGGCAAACATTCATTATCATGGCAAAGATGAATTTCAATATAATTCTTGGTGCAAATTTCATTTGTGACTATCAAGCAGTGATAGATTTACACAAGAATACAGTCAGTTTTAGAGAATATGACCAGCTGAAAAACGTGGGATTGCATATGGATGAAATCACTACCGGAAGAGATGTAAATTCTTGGGCATTGGAAGCAATATCAGAAGAGACGGAAGAGGAGGTACGAAAGGCGGAAGATAACATCATAGAAGGGGCTGTTGTGGAACTAGATGAGGAGATAGAATCCCAGGAGATATGGTCTTTATTAACAGAAGGAGATGACAGCGATGCACAATTTGAAGAGTTACTACAGGAGCGGCTCAATGACATCCAACTTGGGGGTGAACACAGAAAACAGTTGGAAGAGATTTTAAGGAAGCACAAAACAGTATTTGATACAGTACCTGGGAAAATATTAAATTTCAAGTACTCTATGCAAGTCGAGGACTGGTCACCTTTCAAAAGCAGATTGTACCCAATTCCTGAAAAGTATCGTGGTCAAGTTAAAATCATTATAGATGAGATGTTAGAAGCTGGAGTGATAAGGAAGACACCTACACCTTATCTAAATGCGATTTTGGCAGTCACAAAACCAAATGGATCTATTAGACTTTGTTTAGATGCCAGAAACCTCAACATGAGACTCGTTTTTCCTGAGTATGACAGAGCGCCAATTATCAGAGACGTATTAAAAGGCTTTAAAAACAAGAGCATTTATTCATCAGTCGACTTGACGAGCTCGTTCCACCATCTTGAATTGGATGAGAAGTCACAGCTTCTAACTGGCTTCTTATTCGATAACCAGACATATTGTTTCGTCAGAATGCCTTTTGGAGTCAAAACAGCGGGCTGTGCTTTAATCCGAGCACTGGACCGGAACCTAACCGAGGAAGTAAAGGAGATGACGGTGCGATACATTGACGACATTCTGTTGGCATCCGACAACATTGAAACTCACATGGAAAATTTAGATAAAGTATTGGGCAACTTGAATGCTTCGAATTTCAAAGTAAACCTGAAGAAATCGCATTTCTTCAAGAGCGAGATCTTATATTTGGGTCACGTCATTGACAAGGAGGGAGTGAAGCCTAACCCAGCTAAGATTGAAGCAATAAAGAATTTCCCTACACCAACGAGAGTCAAGCACATTCGGGCTTTCTTAGGCGTAACGGGATTCTTTAAAGAAAACTGTCCAGGTTATACGGAGACTGTAGCTCCAATGCAAGAAATGTTAAAGAAAAATAACAAATGGTCATGGAACGCGGAATGTGAGAAGGCATTCCAAGCAACAAAACAGCTATTAGAAAACTGCATTAAATTAGGCTATCCAGATTTCAAGCTAAAATTTATAATCCAAGCGGATGCTTCACTAATTGGGATAGGTGATATGCTCTACCAAGAGGATCCAGCTAACCTGCAGCACAAAACATATTTGGCATTTGTCAGCCGAAAATTGCGTAAGCACGAGCGAAATTATACTGTAACCGAGCTAGAATTGTTGGCCATCCTTCATGCGCTCCAACAATGGAAACGAATAATCTATGGTTACCCTATTGTTGTCAGAACTGACCACAAGGCATTAACATTCTTGTTTAAGACGTCAATGGCAAGCGAACGTGTGACACGTTGGTCTATATACATTCAGCAGTTCAGCATTGAAATTGAACATTGTCCAGGGAAGATGAACGTGATACCGGATGCACTCAGCAGGAACCCAGAGCCTGATAATGAAGAAACAGCGATGGTACAACACTTGGAGTTAACACCGAAGGACCGGGAATTCTTGGAGGAGTTACGTGAGATACAGCGAGAACAGGAAGCGGAACCATGGATGATGCTATTAATTAAATATTTCAAAAAGCAACTACCTACAGGAACACCTGCATTTCGAGAAGCGAAAGCCAAAGAAGGAAGATATGTTTATGTCAACAATTTGCTGCACAAATGGGTAGATAATGACCACACCAAGTTACAACGAGGATTGACATGGCATACGCACGAAAGTTACGGTCACGTGGGCTTAGACAAGTGCGAAGCGACAATAGGAGAGACATTTACATGGCCACGTATGAGAACAACAATATGTGACGTCATTACAACTTGTGACCCGTGTCAGAGAACAAAGCCAAATAATTATTTACTGAGGCAATATCCTAGACCATTGCTACCTCAGAAACCATGTGAGCTACTGGCGGTGGACTGTCTTGGTCCAATTCCGAAGGGAAGGAGAGGTTGCCGTCATTTGCTAGTGTGCATTGATGTATTTTCTAAATTTGTAGTACTATGCCCTATTCAGAAAACCACATCGAAGCAGGTACTCAGTCGCATTCGTAATAGAGTTATTCCAACCCTTGGAAAACCAGAGTTTTTATTATCAGATCACGGCAGTTATTTCACAAGCGCCGAATTCAAGAAAGGAATGGAAGACATGGGTATAAAACATGTTTTAAGCAGTATCCGACATGCCCAAGGAAATCCAAGTGAGAGAGTAATTAAATGTGTAACTGCATATTTGAGAATCTTCATTCCGAACGAACACCACAAATGGGTCGATAAAATTAAGGACGTAGAGACTTGCATGAATTCTACCAGGCACGAGTCAACAGGACAAATCCCTTTGGTCCTACACAAGAACGAGTATCCAGTAAGAACGTAGAAAAGCATCATTAACTGTCCACAAGATCCCATGATAGCACCAGACCTGCGAATTGAAAGAACGAGAGAATACATGAGAAAGCAAGCAGACCGCAGATTACGGCGAGTAAGAAATAAGAGATTCCACGGTGATCTTGAAGTCAACCAGCTCGTTTTGGTAAAACGACCTGCTACATCGGACCCAGAAAAGAAAATCTTTAGTAAGTTCTGCGAGAAATTCATAGGACCCTATTCTATCGTAAGAAACCTTGGAAATAATGCTTACAGAGTGAAAGAATTGAGCACAGGAACAATGTCAGTTTACAACGCTGCCAACCTAAAAAAATATCGTCGAAGTGAACCATGGTAGCGCCAAAATAATGACGCTGTTTGAATATACGGACGTCCTACTATCAACAAAGTCAACGGGGAGCAGTTGAGTACGGCACGTGGTGAAGGAGGAAGTAGAGCTGTTGTTGACAAACATTAACGAGGCGAGTAAGGTATTGCCGCAGGCAGCAGAGCGTCACGCAAGATTGGAAGGGGAGAGACAAGCAGGAAATGAAAACGAGTAAATGCCATTGAAGACAGGAGCGCCTAGACCAAGTAAGAAAAAGGGGTGATTCTGGAAATAAAACAAATTGGCCTACGGAAGTATTGTAAAATTGTCGACTTTATTCCTAAGTTCGAAATTTTGTGAGTGGGAGAGTTGTGAACCCTTTACCCTATGTTGGTTAAATGATTCTACTTTTTATTTCTTCAATTAATAAATATTTCAACCAGCATGATGAAAGTAGCCAGACAGTGATGAGGAAATTTCAAGCATTTGTTGGAGACAGTAGGGACATACCTGCATCAGTTTAACAAAAGGCTAAGTACTTGAGCTATGAAAAGAAATAGCAGAGCGATGTATCATAAGGACAGGTGTGGCTACCTCAATTTTAGAAGCGACGCGCGGTGAGACATGGTTCTGGTATGTTCATTGTGATATTCGCGCCTAGAAGAAATATGATGCAGTAACGTGAATGGCTGATGAAGAAAATAGACACTCCCAAGACGCCAAGATCTACTAGAAACCGCCAAATTATCAGAAAATGGAGAACCAATGAGAAGAGAATGCCTACTTGCGCGCCAACTCCGGCTGGGGTACGCGGTGGCTAGTATTCACGCGGGAAATCGCCTAGACAAAATCTCTACGATCGATTCTAGGATTAATGGGCATATTCTTGACCTGTGCAATATTACGAGTTCAGTGATATTTATTTCATTCCTGTACCACAATTATTTCGAGAAATTTTTACATAAAATCCCCCTCCATCTAGACCCAAGGGCCAGTTCATTTATAAGTGTGTCGAAGAGCCAAGACATTGACTTTTATTCCGTGTGTTGAGGACACACTACTATTATTCTGTGCGTCTACGGACGTAGACTTTGATTCTGTTTATCAGAAGAGATAGACTTTTATTGTGTGTCGAGGAACACAAGATATTCGTTGTAAAGTGTTAAATTCAGTGATAGATAGTCATAGTACTATAGTTATAGGGACAGTAGCGTCGATAATTCGCCAACGAACAGTGACAGGGAATTTAGTACCTGAACAAGCGAATTTAGTAGGCAGACGTAAAGTGTATAATAACCTAATTTTTGTATCAGCGCAAGGATGACATCGATGAATGCAGAGGAAGTTTGGAATTCTCAACAGTCCGTCCAGATGGCTGCTATGAGATAAAGAACCATCCAGTTGGGGAATGGCGTCTGATGTTCTTTGACGGGTGACTACAAAAAGAGATGAGTACCTAATAATATGTTATTATTTGTTAAATTAACGTATGGTTTATGGGACATATTTTTTATATACTTTGCTTGTGTGATTAATGTAGTATAGTTAGTTTTGATCTGACACACTTTTGTTTGGAAGCAGCTCGCACAATTGTAGTTAATGGAAAGTTCTTTTCTTTGTGTTGTGTTAACTAACGTAGCTATGTGAACGGCCGTGTTCGCCTAGGTTACGAAGTGCGGTTAAAAACGTCTCTCGGAGATATGTCGTGTTTCAGAAGTAGGACTGAATTAATATAATTATATAGTAGATTGGAGGGTAATTAAAGTTTGTCGAGATTTATTATTGATCAGATTCAGTGTGATTATTGCCTTTGGAGCAATGTAATTTGTGACGAAGAGTATTCTGCTCTATCGTAAGTTTTAATTATTGTGTTAAATGTTTGCGAGCTCTAATTCAGCAGACCCATGTGAAAGGCGTTATGTCAGTCCCAGATGTGTGTATTGTGAGTATATATTTTATGGTATTACAAGCGGGAACTTCAGCAGAGACTGATTTCTGTCAGCTTGGTACCAGATTCATATTGTATCCTTGCGAGGACAATTATGGATATGTGATTATTGTCTGACCATATGTTGAGTTTGAGGAGATGTTAGTTGCTGTTGATTCCTTGAGATAACAGTTCAGCTGGTCGGCTATTTATATACACTGGAAGGGGGACATGACTGGTATGTGGAAAGGGTGAATTGTGGTCACAAGGGCTGGCTGAGTTTCGCAAGCAAGCTCATTAAAGTGGAGTGCACGTCTGGCTCCCAATTACTTGAAAATAAATATAAATGTGTGAAACTGATCAATGGTAAAATTGTTTAAATAAATGGGAGTTGCCTACGAAACACGATAACCTTCGAAGCGTTTCCTTAACATGCAATTTTGTTAATATAAAGTAATCTTAACCACTCAGGTTGTTTGTTGTTGTTGGTTTATTCTATGTTTATTTTCCATGTCAGTGACCCGTGAGTCACGTGCGGCGCTGTTTTTCCTTGTTGTTGAGTATCTGGCCATTGTGGCAGCTCATTTGGTTAAGTGTGTCACCACACTAATAAGGGTCTCAGAGAGATGCCTGTAAATAATAGAGTTGTAATATGGGTGTCAGAGTTAGATTTAAGGATTTTTATTAATGTTATGCCCATATCCATAAACGTTGATTTACGAGATGATTGTTCGTGAGCACCGTGGCTGTTAACCCGTTGTGAACGAATGATCATCCAAGTACTCATTTCTCGTAGATTATCACCACGCGAACATAAATTCACATGCAAGATAGTGGAACTTGGATCCACATTTTATTAGAAAAGGGGAGATCCATCTGACTCCTCAAAGTGATAAATATTCCTGTCAGGGAAAATTCAGGGAGGATTTTGTTTATTATTGTTTGTTTTATTCTCTTATGCACAAATTAGTTATTAAATCTTGTTATTATCTTACGTTTGGTCTCCTTCCCTTCTTAGTTATAGTTTTTATCCTATAACCCTTGCCTCAGAAAAGCACGTTGTTTGGCGGACGTAAACACCACACTATGAACTGAACGCGACCCCTTGATCTAAGATTCTTGCATAAAACACTGCTATTCTGAAGGGTTCACTTCTTGTCCTGGTTTCTGACTCTTTCTTTTAGCTATAGCTAATTTGGCAGCCTTGCTTTTCTTTGAGGGACGTTTTTTCACTGGTCTATAACTACACCTAGGACTCTTTTGAATTTCCATGGTTTCTCACTAATAATAATAATCACTATTGCTATAGGCCTAACCTAAAAACTATAATCACTACTTATCTATATACTAAAACGACGCACTAAGACCTCTACACTATAAATTACACAACTACAAAGGAAATAAGACGAAACACATCACTGAATAATCACTAGTTTGGATATGTAATTCGCTGTACTGAAACCACACGTTACTTTTGCATTACAATAACATAAACAAACAGGGAAGCCATGCTTGTACTACTACAGTCAACACAAATACGAAATTCAGAATGTAAATAATACAAACATATATATATATATATATAATATTAACTATCATAGTATAGTTGTGTGAAAAAAATGGAATGCAATTTAGAAGAGAGAAATCGTTCTCTAAATTAGTTAAAATTGAACTATTAAATGACATAACGTAGTTATATGGACTACGTAGTAAACAAACGACTGTCAGCTTGCACAGGTGTGCCTCTACGACACATACGCCGCGGAATACTTGAATAATCGACAAAAAAAAATACAGAAAACTATCATTATGCTATTACAGGAAAAGTGGGCGTGGTAGTGGGCTATTAAATGCCATGCGCGCTCACATTAAATGGCCTCTACAAGCTTCAAAATAGCCGGAATTACTAAACTGAGATGATTTTCTGAAAGAGGAAGAATTAGGGTATTTTTATATAAATAAAACAGAAAAACGAGTTTTTGCTTGAAAATCCGAAAAATTCAGTCATACCTCCCCTTAAACCTTAACTTTTCACGGTTCGCTTGTCAGCTCAGCCCCCTTCCGAGCGGCTTGTATACAATGGAGTGAGGTTACCGCAGTAAACCGTCCCCCGCCTTCCTGCCTCATGGCTTATATCTCCCCAAGCAGTAGTACGATTTTAAAGACAATACCGTGGTCACAATGACGCACATATCCCAATGGATTTAAACTGAATGGTATGCAAATAGGCACTGGATGAGCTTAACATTTATTCCTACCCTGAGGATATAATAATAACTGGCACCAATAGGTCCATTTCAACATGAAGGCACGAGATTCATAAAAACATTGGTCGATCTGGATAACCGGTATCTTAATAAATGATGCGGTCAGCCACATGCTGCCGTCCATAAGATTCGCTTCACAAGAGCCGAATCACTCAATAATAAGTTCTCGGGCGATCAGATAGGGTGCAGAGGTGTCCATTGTTCTCCTCTCACCTATCACAGGATTCGAACACGGACCATTCCATATCCATCATCAGAGTTAGGGTCCAAACACTAAATACACTCTGGCACAAAGTACATATCTCAGTATGCCCACGGCTATACGAGATTTCATACGTCGAATAGATTACCTGGCTCCCTGACCTAATGCTATGATCTTCGTCCTTTAATTATTAAGAGAAATCTATCAATTACTCTATAAGCTTTTACACAAGCTGCAAATTCAATTCACTAGAAAGCTCTTCCATTTCCTTGCATAATTACATTCCCATTAACACAATATTCTGATACTAAACTCTTTTCTAATCCCTTAATGTAATCTTACTGCTTAGATCGATAAGTCTTCCAATTAGCGTAAATATTTCTTGCTTACAACATTTTACCTGATGTATTCATTCATACCTTTTATTATTTATTATTATTATTATTATTATTATTATTCTTACTGACATAAATGGTCATGAACCCTGCAAGAAAGGAAGAAGGGAAGAGGCCTAAACCAAGAAGGCGCCTTGAAGCTGTTCTTATTCAGCCAGCAAAAGACAGATCCTTTGCGGATGTACTTAAAGATATCCGTAGCAAGGTCAAACCAGAGGACAGTGGCGTGGACATTAAGTCAATTAGGAAGACCAGGTCTGGAGATGTTCTTCTTGAATTGAACAAATCTACGACGTGTGAGGGTCGAGAAAACCTCAACAAATCGTTGAGAGAGGCTCTTGGTCAGGATGAAGATGTCAGAACCTTGACCCCCCGAATAACTCTGGAGGTGCGGGACTTAGACTGCATCACGACTATTGCAGATGTGGAGGAGGCGGTCAGACGGGACATTAAAACACTTAGCGGAGAAGTCAAAATCTTTGTCACGGAACCCAATAGCAGAAGTCAGAAAATGGCTATTATACATTTAGCAGAGCAAGATGCCGGTATACTTCTGGAAGAGGGGAGAATGAAAGTGGGATGGATATATGGTAGGGTAAGGGAGAGAGCAATGGTAACTCGCTGTTTCCGTTGTTTGTCATATGGACATCTTGCAAGGAATTGTAATGGCCCTGATAGGAGCAAACTCTGTTACAAGTGTGGAGATGCCAGACATAAAGCATCAGACTGTAAAGGTGAAGCACGATGTGTGCTATGCACGGAGAAGGAGGTTCATGACACCAAACGGAACCATGTTCCTGGTTCAGGCGCCTGTATAGTGTTTAGGGATGCTCTCGAGAAGGTTAAAATCGGCAAAAAATGGTGAGAGTTCTTCAAGGAAATGTTCACAGAAGTTTGACTGCCAATGATCTCTTGACGCAATTGGCATTTGAAATGGAAGTGGATATTTTTCTCCTGAGTGAGCAATATCAGAACAGGGACCATCATGGGTGGTTTGCGGACAACCTTGGAACAGCCGCAATTTTCATTCCGGATCTGGGAAAATATCCAGTGACAGATCAAGGTTCTAAGGATGGTTTCGTCTGGGTTAAGAATGGCACGCTTACGTACGTGAGCTGTTACTTCACTCCGAACGAGCCCATTGCTGATTTCCAGAACAAGTTGGATAGCCTTGAGGACACATTGCGTGGTATGGGAAATAACCTTATTGTAGCTGGAGATTTCAATGCCAAGGCCTTGGAATGGGGTATGCCGGATGTAGATTCCAGAGGACGTCGTATACTGGAAATGGCTGCAAGGCTGGGATTGTCGACCGTAAATGTTGGAAATACGCCTACCTTTCGACGACCTGGCTGCAATGGAACCATACCAGATGTGACTTTAGCTTCAGACGATTTTTTGTCAAGAAAATCTGAATGGCGGGTGATTGAGGACTACACAGGAAGCGATCATCAGTATGTTACTTTCTGTGTACTTCAGCAAAATCGACAACAAAGCGCTGTCATACGCAAACCATCATACTGGAATCCCACAAATATGGATAAAGAAAAGTTCTGTGAGGTAATACAGAGAGGAATGGTGAAAGTTGAAACGAGTTGCTTTTCATTTGAGGGGAGAGAGGCTGCGGATAAATGGGTAGAGAACACTATGTTGCTTATTCATCAAGCCTGCAATAAATCCATGTGCAGGAAGAACACGCGAAAACACAAACAGCCAGCATACTGGTGGACGGAGGAAATTGCTGATATGAGGCGACACTGCCTGAGGATGAGACGAAGGGCACATAGAGCGAGAGGAAGAGAAGAGGCAGCCTTATTCTCCGAAGACCACAAATCAGCAAGAAAGGCGCTTCGGGATGCAATTAAAAGAAGTAAAGCTGACAAATGGTGGGAAATGGTCAAAGAAGTTGACAACGATCCGTGGGGACTAGGATATAAGATTATATTGAAGAAACTTGGAACATTTTCTAATCCGATAATGGATGCACACACTATGGACGAAATAGTCAGTACGCTGTTTCCGGAACATCCGGAGAGGATTGATGAAGCTGATGATTGCATTGATATTGAAGAAATACCATTGTTCACCGAGGAAGAATTATTGAAAGCGATTAATTCTATCAGGAACAAGAAGGCTCCTGGACCAGATGGGATCCCAGCAGAAGCACTTAAGGAGGCAGCAAGAGCTTGCCCGCGACTCCTTTTGAACATGTATAACGCATGTCTGAAGGCAGGCGTTTTTAGTGCCTGCTGGAAGAAGGCCAGACTAGTTCTTATTAGTAAAGGAAAATTGGGAGGAAATTCGCCTTCATCATACAGGCCATTATGTATGCTGGATACGGCTGGAAAAGGATTAGAAAAACTATTACAGCCTAGAATATTGATGGCAGTTCAATCAGCTGGAGATCTATCTGCCCAACAATACGGCTTTCGGAAAGGGCACTCGACTATTGATGCTGTGCGGGTAGTTGTAGAGACTGCAAACAGAGCTCAGATGGGTAACCATTACTCACGTAAAGTTACGCTACTTGTGACTCTAGATGTGAAGAATGCCTTTAACTCTGCCCAGTGGAGTGACATTTTTGTGGCACTTCAAGATAAATTTAGACTACCGAGATACCTCATGCGGATAATGAGGGATTATCTAAAGGACCGTATTTTGCAGTACGATACCGAGGAAGGACATAGGACTAAAAGATTAACCGCTGGGGCAGCTCAAGGATCTATTCTTGGGCCAGATCTCTGGAATATTGCATACGATGGCCTGCTTCGGCTGAAGATGCCCGAAGATGCAATATTGGTAGGATATGCTGATGATGTTGCTGCTCTGATTGTGGCTCGTGATATAGAGCTGGCGCAACTGAAACTCAATCAGGTAATGCGACGTGTCACAGATTGGATGACGGAACATAAGCTGTCATTAGCAGACCATAAAACGGAGATTGTTGTGCTGACGAGAAGGAGAATCAACACTCTTGTACCAATGCAAGTGAGAGAGACGATGATTAATTCATCAAGGAGTACGAAGTACTTGGGTGTGACGCTAGATACGAAGCTCACATTCTGGGCCCATATTCAAAGAGTGACGGATAAAGCAGCAAATATCTTGACCGCTTTGAGCCGATTAATGGGTAATATTAAAGGTCCGAAGCCTAGCAAACGACGTCTCCTGATGACAACAGTCCAGTCCATATTACTCTATGGAGCTGAGATCTGGGCTGAGTCCTTACGGTTCGAGAAATATCGTAAAAGGATAGCAGCAGTACAACGAAGAGGAGCACTGAGGATCTCATGTGCATATCGCACTGTTTCAGAGCCTGCTGTTCTAGTGGTAGCGGGAGTAGCACCAATTGATTTACTTGCCTTAGAGCGTCAGGAAGTGTGGCGCACCAAAGAAGAACTGGACATACACCAGGCAAAGACGTATGCACACAACCATTGTATGGAACGATGGCAACAGAAGTGGGATGATGAGACACGAGGTCGATGGACAAAGAAACTTATTCCGCGTCTGGCTGACTGGGTTGATCGAAACCACGGAGAGGTCAATTATTATTTGACACAGTTCCTAACAGGCAATGGATATTTTCGGAGATTCCTGCATCACATAGGCGTGGCTAATAGTCCTTTGTGTCATTATTGTAATGAAGAGGATGATGCGCTCCACACATTCTTTGTGTGTGAACGCTGGTCAACATATAGAAGAGATCTGCAAGCTTCTACAGGGGCAATCACGCCGGACAACATCCTACAGATGATGCTCCGAAATGATCAAACATGGAATCAGATAGCTATTTACATAGAATGTGTCCTGCGCCAGAAGAAGAGAGAAATGGATGCGTTCGAACATCCATAAGAAAAATGAAGAAAGAAGAAGTCTGGTGTTGAAAGACACTGTTGAAGCCAATCGTGAAATATCACCGTTTTTTTTTTTGAGGATGTACAAAATATCTACAACTTTTTTGGACACAGAATCAAACACTGGCTGGGGCTGCAAGATGCATCTAAAAATGCAAACATAACGTTAAAGACACTCAACCCAACAAGATAGTCGGGAAGATACGAAGCAGTTTTTTCTTTAAAGGAGAGGTTTGGCGATGTATTAAGAGATCTATCCAAACTTATTTTGACAAGTAATAAGGCAAAAGAAAGGAATGATGCAATAGGATTGAAAAAGAAAATTGAAAGTATTGAATTTGTGCTTCTATTAGTTGTACAAACAAAGATTTTGCAGAACTGAACGTCGTATCTAATTGTCTCCAAACTGAAAATATGGATATTGTTCAGCTTTTGATATACGGTATTAGGTGATGCTCTCATAGGTGTTACAGAACTAAGAAATGCATTTGAGGATCTTGTAAAAGAAGCTTCAACTATAGGCTCCAAGTGCGGAATACCTTGTGAGTTTTCTGAGAAAATACTAAAGCAAGTTAAAACACATTTTGATGAACTGCCCACCGATTTCTCAATCCTGACACTAGATTTCGGGTATCTGTGTTTTACCCCATGATTGATACAATTATGGCTCAGTTAAACAGTAGATTTGAAGGCATGAAGTCAGTTTATTAATGCCTAAAAAGTTGTTCAGCCTTATTTCTTGAACATTGCTTCAGATGACGAAATGATTAAAGAGGCAAAAGGTTTCACCGAGACATTTTCTGATGATGTGTCGCCAACATTTCCTGTACAAATTTCCAGCGTGCGTGCATCTTTTCCCTCTGAAATTAAGAAAATGTCGACTGTTAAGCCACTGATATACCTCCTCTATATTGAACATCGCATTCTGGTTGCAAGCTATCCTGACGTGTGTACTGCTTGTTTTATATTCTTGACTGTACCTATCACAGTGGCTAAAGCAGCAAGATCTTTTTCCAAGCTGAAAATTATCAAGTCCTACCTAAGAAGCACAATGAGCCAGGAACGTTTAAGTGGGTTGGCCCTTTTATCGATTGAAAATGAAAGAGCTCGAAAACTTAACTTCTCACATGTTTGCAGATGCAAAGAGTAGGAAAAAAAAGTTTTGTGTAAATTAGGTTAGTTGATAATTTTATTTATTTTAAATAGTTTGTTTAATAATAACTCAATAAAAATGGTGTAAACAATAAGTAAAAATGTGTAGATTATTTTTCAAGTTATTTGTATAATCTCTCTATATATGAAAATGAAAGTTTGTCTGTTTTTTCTGAATTTCCACGAAAATTTGAGCTATTAACGCGTTTCAGACTGGTTTATGACGGTTGCGCGCAAAAACAATATTTTTGTCTGTCTTGTATGTTTGTTTGTATGTGTACAACTTTGCACGCGCATCACTCGAGAACGGCTGAGTGGATCAACGTAAGATTTGGTACAGATGTCCATCAGAGGCACAAAAGTAATAACTTATGTAAATCTTCTCCAACCTCTCATAAAAGAGGAAGCGGAAGCTTGTAGTTTAACGTGACCGTTAATCTCGCGATCATGAGCCACGGGACCTCCTTTTTACGTGGAATCCGAACCTCAGGACATGGCATTTCACTTCGAAAATCTCACATGCATTGACCGGGAATCGAACCCAGTCCGCCTTGGTGAGAGGCATACAGCTTGACCGCTGAGCCACCACGCCCCCTCATAAAAGAGGGCCTACCCCCTTAAAATGCATGCTGAAATGGGCGTAGAAAGACGAGACAAAGCTCATTTTCAGCGTCTGAATGTGAGAAACAAGAAACCATATTTTAAGGTCCTAAAACCAACAGTTTTTGAGATATTCCCAGAAAACTAATTTCATTTAAGCTATTGAATTTTAGAACTTAAAAGGTTCATTCTGGTTCCGTATTGATAAACTAATTAGTATAAACAGGTTAAAGGTTCCGCCTGATCAATACTTTTATTAATTATGATCACCGTGTGGTCACTACTGGGACATGTTTCGAGGCCTAATAAATATTTTTGGCCCCTTCATCAGCCGATATCACAGAACGATACAAGATTATTCCTCCCGTAGCACTCAAAATTCAATCTTTTATGGTGCACCATAAAGCGAGATTGAAACATCTCACGCCCAACATGAGCTATGTCAAAAGTCTTAATGAACTAGGCCCATAAACAGTTTCAATAGACGCCTCACGGTGGTCCCCAGACGCTATTGAAAGCACAAATGCACGGTACCGGTCCAGTACGACAGCTGCAGTTCAGAACACAATAAAACATATTTGGAATCAGCAGTAGGAACACTTAATTCCTCAATACTTCACCAGCAAAATAACCGGCATAGAATACAATTTAACCTCTTGCTATTTGCCAATTTAATAAATTTGGATATTAATCGTTTGCTCAAACAAGACGGATTAGAGGCCAATCTCTGACATTGCAAGTTTGAAGTTATGTTATTCATAAGCTTTATATTTGGCGAGATAATTTCAGCGCAGTGACTTCATTGGTTTTATCATCGTTATTTTGCTGGTGAAGTATTGAGGAATTAAGTGCTCCTACTGCTGATTCCAAATATGTTTTATGGTGTTCTGAACTGCAGCTGTCGTACTGGACCGGTACCGTGCATTTGTGCTTTCAATAGCGTCTGGGGACCACCGTGAGGCGTCTATTGAAACTGTTTATGGGCCTAGTTCATTAAGACTTTTGACATGGCTCATGTTGGGCGTGAGTTGTTTCAATCTCGCTTTATGGTGCCCCATAAAAGATTGAATTTTGAGTGCTACGTGAGGAATAATCTTGTATCGTTCTCTGTGATATCGGCTGATGAAGGGGCCAAAAATATTTATTAGGCCTCGAAACATGTCCCACTAGTGACCACACGGTGATCATAATTAATAAAAGTATTGATCAGGCGGAACCTTTAACCTGTTTATACTAATAAGCTATTGAAAGAATGCAAGCCGGTAACCATGGCAACGCAATCTCAGAAGTCCATCTATTTCTGTAAGACGCAATGCCATTCCATTCATTACAATACTGTGAACGTTCGCAAACGGCTATAAGGTTATCACGGAACCAACTTAAGCTGTAAAATTCATCAATGCGTATATAATGCGCTTAAGGGGGTCAAGGGGTACTCTTGAATTTCTCCACGCGATTTACACGCGCGGGTGTGGTACTGGAGGTCTATTATATCCCTATCCCTACATTGTTAAATTATTATTATTATGTTTATTATTATATTATAGCGTACAAGGACAAGACAAAGCTCATTTTCAGCCCCTCGGTGGCTCGGAGACTACTACGTCTTAAGGCTCTAAAACCACGTTTCTGACATATTCTCAGAAAACTAATTGCATTTAATAAATAGAGGAAGAGTAAAACCTGCCAACCTGGACCCATTGTTTGGGAAGCCAGGCTCTGCCTGTCACAAGCCAGGACAAAAGGTGAGTGATAGAGGAGTAACACCTCTTAAAAAAACCATGGTCCAGTTGGCCCGACTGGTAGTACCATGTATGGGCCCCTTACCAGGGTAACGGTGAAGACCTCAACGGCATTTATGGTGGAGAAGGTAACTTTCGGTACAGCATAATTGGCGGAAGGGGCAACCCGGTGCTCGGGTTAATGAGTAAAAGGTATGTGGAGGCCATATATCAGTCTTAGGGGTATGACGGTTCCACATGTTAGTGGCGATACTCCGACAGCGTCTGTTCCACATGTTAGTGGCGGCTGATTAATAACACTCAGAAGTGGAACTCTGAGCTTAACCCGACTAGAACCTCAATTCTAGTCAAATCCCTAATCCAAGTTAATCAACATGGATGTAGCACGTTCAAAAACAACTTACCCCAGTGGGTCAAATCCCACGGTTGAAAAACCGCAAGTGGTCTATTCGGATTCTGGGGAGACCACAGACGTGTACGATGAGGTAAGTCGGAGTGCCTCGACACCCCGTAGGAAAATTAAACCTAAGTCAAAGATTTGGCTAATGACATTTAACGTAAATTCTCTCTTGAAGATGGGGAAACTCAAATCCATTTTAGACAAATCACGAGAACGTAAAATCAAGATTATTGCTTTTCAAGAATCTAGATTTACAGATGAATATCCTTTCAATTCTGAAGGTTACAGGATTTACAAAGGGAAGCCAGGAGAACGAGCTATGAAAAATTGCCCACAATTTGGTACTGGATTTATAGTCCATCATTCCTTACTTGATTCAGTTACAACCTTCCACTCTCCCTCCGGTCGTCTCTCCACCATGACAATAAAATCGGCAAACAAAATTTACACTCTCATTAATGGACATGCCCCAACTAATATCACCAACAGAAAGGCTGTAGGAAAAGTCGAAGAATTTTGGAACCAATTAGATGATATACTTCAAAGAATCCCGAGGAATCATGTTAAAATACTTATGGGTAATTTTAATGCCCAAATTGGCAAAGAAAAAAATATAGATATTGGGTAGGTAAATGGTCAGGACATAATCAGACCAATCGGAATGGTATGCGTCTTCTTGAAATCTGCAAGAACCATGACTTATTCTTCAAATCAACATTTTTCAAAAAGAAAACCTCTCAGTCCAAGACGTGGGTGTCACCTAACCCACTGTTAGGAGAATATCAACTGGACCATGTGCTGATCTCCAGAGTAAATACTCTCGAAATAATGAAACTTAAAGTCCTTAAGGGGTTAGCTCTGGATTCTGACCATTACCCTACAAAATTTTCATTAAATATTATTCCAGAGAAAAGGCGATTCTCTCAGAAAATCCCACCCCGTAAGTATGATGTTCAAAATATTCAAGGTAATGATAAATTTAAAAACGAGACTCAACAATTGAATCCACAAAACTGGCAACAGCTCCAAGCAGGATTAATAAAAAACAGCCGAGAAAATAGCACCACACATGAGAACACGCAAACATCCGTGGTGGACAGCCGAATGTGATGACCTTGTAAGGCTCAGGCAACAGGCATGGCACAATTGGTCTTGCAACAAAACTCCTAAGACTCTGCAAGATCTGAAGGATGTCAGAAGAACAGTCACGAAATCAATACGAAGAATTCGCAAGCAGAATGACAACAAAATATTACAAGAAATAGAAGCTGACTTCAAACAACATAATTCTAGAAACTACTACAGAACTTTTCGCCAGAAGCTCACTAAATATTCCCCTCCATCACTTCAATTCAAAAATGAACATGGGGATATTGCTCATAGTAACACAGAAAACTGTGAAATCCTTGCAAACTACTTTTCGGTATTGCTCAATTGTGAGAAACCTCAAGAAACATTCACATTTATCCACACGCAACAAAACCAAGATTCTCATCCACCCAACGTTCAGGAAATAAGAGAGATTATTAAATCATTGAAAAACAACAAAGCGTCGGGGGAAGACCAAATTGTTGCAGAGTTGTGGAAAAATGCAGGAGAAAATCTCATTGTAAAACTCCAAGAAATTTTAGAAGAAGTTTGGCGAACTGAAAAAATCCCCGCTGACTGGAAGATGGCACTCATACATCCCTTGCACAAAAAAGGAAATCGGATGGATCCCAACAATTATCGTGGAATTTCATTACTATCCATAACATACAAAGTTTTGTCTAAAGCTCTACTGAATCGTGCAGAAATTCAATTGGATCCAGTAATCGGTGAATACCAAGGTGGCTTCAGGAAAGGCAGGTCGTGTGTTGAACAAATTATCAATTTAAAAAACTCAATGAAATATTTCCGCAATACATCGAACAAACACTATGTCATTACATTTGTTGACTTCCAAAAGGCGTATGATAGCATCGACCGTGAATTCCTTTTCGAAATACTCAAAGAATTTGGATTAGATCAAAAGACAACAAATATTATTAAGGAAACACTCATGGAAACCAAATCTAAGGTTAAATTTAAGGGAGAACTGAGCAGAGAATTCCCCATTGACACAGGAGTCCGACAAGGAGATGGATTGTCCCCGTTGCTTTTTAATTGTGCACTAGAGAAGGTTGTACGAGAATGGCGAAAAGCAGGTGCACCGACGCATAGGATAGGACCAAAACTTAAAGGCATAGAATTAGACTGTTTGGCATTTGCTGATGACATGGCATTAATTGCCCAAAACATGTCTGATGCGCAATACCAACTTGAACTTCTACAAGAACAAGCAAAGAAAATTGGATTGCAAATCTCATTTGATAAAACAAAATTTATGACAGATATAAAGAATGCCCCATCTGAAATTGAAATTGGTACTGATCATATATCTCGTGTGAAGAAATTTAAATATTTGGGTGAATGGATTACCGACAATTGTAATGAGAAGAGGTCCATTACAACAAGAATTCAAAAAATGGAAACTTCTTTTCAGTTAACGAAAAATACTTACAACAAAAAGAGTCTTTCCTGGAAATGCAAAATTCAACATTATACAACAGTGATCGGGCCCGAAGCTCTCTACGCTTCAGAAACTCTCACTCTTCAACATAGAACACTTCGAGATCAGTTGGAAGTGAAGGAACGTAAAATAATTAGGAAAATCTTAGGGCCGAGAATCAAAGATGGTGTTCATCTTCCAAAGCCAAATGCTGAAATATATAAAAACCATCTCCAAAATCACAGACAAAATGCGTATGCGACGAATCCAATTCTTGGGGCACCTGGAAAGAATGGACCCAAATAGACTAACTCACAAAATTCACACATACTTGAAAAACAAAACAACTAGATCAAATTGGTACAAACAGACTGAAAAAGACTTGCAAGAATTAGGATCGCCAAATCTCCTAGACCGAAATGTCATCAGAACACTTGCACTCACACGGGGTTTCGAGGAGGAAGAAAGACGGCCATACCACCATATCTGGTCTGCACAACGGAAGCAAACCCATTCGTTCCGTATGAAGGAGTACTGGGCTGCAAGAAAGGCTAACCATTGTTGATTCCGCGTGGTCCTAAGAGACCCATTCGCGACGAAGAAGAAGAAGAGGAAGAGTACATAAGAAGACCAAATCAGGAGCTATATACAGTAGATATACTGAGAAAATCACAGATGAGGCCAGGAAGAGACGTCTGGCTTTCTAAGGACATGTCTCATGGATGAACCCAACAAGACTAACCAACCGGCTTCTCAACTACTGGGGAAATAGAAAGAGCGTGACAGCGTCGCTAACAGTAGTTAACAAGGATATCCAAGAACTGAAGATAATGAAAAATGATATTATAAGCCGATCACATCTCAGAAAGATGCTTAAACAGAAGAGTTTTCAGGACAGACCCCCTGTAAGAAAACCGGCATCATCTGGAGAAAAGAGAGAAAGGAGAAACATAGCCAGAGAATGCGCGAATATTGGGCAAACATCAAGTCCCTCGCCAAGATGAAAAGTTGAACGTCGTGGTCCTTAGCTGGCCCATCCGAAAGAAGAAGAACAAGAAGAAACTAATGAAGCAATGCAAGCCGGTAACCATGACAACAGTAGGTCTATCACAAGAGGTGACATCCAACTTTCCATCTAATTCTGCAAGAAGTAATGCCACTCAATTTATAAAATTTCTATAAAAGTTTGCAAATGGCTGTAAGGTTATTGTGGAATCAAACATGGACTGTAAAATTCAACAATTCGATTAAGGGGGTCAAGGAGTACCCTAGAATTTTTGCACGTGACTTACACGTGCGATATGCGATATGTTGTGCAGAAGGTCTATTATATCTTCCAACAGCAATATTATTTTCAAAAAATCCTGGATTGGAATAGTGTTTATTGCAGCTTTTGGGAATTTGGGCCATTGGAGGCTAAAAATCCCGAATTTTCATGCACCACATGCCTTTATGATTTATTAAAGGGGACTTCCTGGGGATGGGGACTTTCCACAACGGCGAGGGTCAGTTTCAATTTGACATATATTGCGTTTTGTCTAAGAGGTTTTCAATATTATTTTCACGTCAGGAAGTACACGTTAGGTAAATTTAGTTTGAGAGCGCATTTTAACTAATCATAATTTTGTCGACAAACGGGTTCATCGTAAATATGATTTTGTTTGATACTGTGTGGTTGATATATCTTTATGTTTATGTACGCCTATAATTCATGTTTGGGTGCTTGGAGCATCGTGAAATTAGGTATTGTAACCATGAGTCAATACACCAATCATTTAGAAAACTCTTCAACGTACTTCTCATAGAAGGGTGGGTATAAGGAACAACTTTCCAAAATACATGATAAAATAGGCGAAAAATAAAAACTATCCTAGAAGGACGACCAAAGCATATATTGCGCTTCTCAATGTGTGCCACAAAACTTTTTTTTACGAGCACACATTTTTATTCACTGACAGAAAACATGTACATATACAGATGTTGTATCAAAATACAGGTTGAATCCCACATAAGATAAACTTGTGCGTGGGCTTCATGAACACAATTTCTTAATTTATTTGCAACGTGGTATTTGACTGATAATAGTAAGAAAAGTTTATAGTAAAAGCATTAATTAAAAGGATACTAAAATAAAAGAAGATGATACATTACTTATTTGTGACTGAGTTGGTTTAAATATGTTGGTGAAAATTTATAAGTTCATTTACTTTATCAAAGTTACTAAGCAGCCATGTAAAAAGCCTTTTCTTCAGTATATTCAGGGTGTTATTTGTCACATTTACTGGCAATATATTGTATATCCTAGTGCTAAGACAACTTAAATTCCTTTGGCCAAGTAGTGTGTTTTGACGAGGGATATTTATTCCAGTTCTGTCTTGAAGTCTAGTGCACATTTTAAGTTTTTGTCCATTGGAGAAGAGCTTCATATTTTTATGTATAAATATGATTGATGACTGAACAAATAACTGTCGTATATTAATAACCATGCTTTGTTTATACAGTTCACATGTTGGAAACGTTGGTGGCTTTTTGTACATAACTTTTAGAATGAAATTCTGACAGGTAGGCCTATTTACCTGAGCCAAATGTGAATCAAGTATTCCACCCCAACCATTTAATCCACATTGTAGTTGTGACTGGACTAAGGCAAAATATACAGCTCTCAAGACTTTTGCTGACAAGGTATTTCTGATTCTGTAAAATATATAAATAACTTTTGGAGTTTATTGGCCAATTTTGATGCATGCGTATTCCATTTTAAATGACTATCTATAATAATCCTTAAATATGTAGCATTCATTGACCTCTGTAGGGTATAGCAGTTGCATCTTTCGCCATTGTTACAAATTGGTGTGTGGATCTTCAGTGTTAAATTGTCTGTAGGTTGCAATGTTTTGTTGTGTGAGAAATATAGGTATTGTGTTTTGGTTTCATTTAAGGTAAGAAGGTGGTTTCTTAGCCATTTTTGGACTGTAACAGGGGTTTCTTGAGTTGTATTAAAAGTGTCCTCCCAAGTTGTTCCTGCGACTGTGACGACCGTCTCATCAGCATAAAATAGGTTAGGAAAAGAGTATCTTAGTGATGAAATCTGCAAAATTGTAAATTCAAATGGTAAGAATAATTCAACAGTAATATCATTAGAGTGGAAGCAGGGAAACTGGTAGAAGAAGCCAAACGTGAGGTTTGTCATTCAGATCTTTTGAAGTCAAATTTAACGGAGTGCAACAATGGTATTTCGGGTTTGTCTAGCAACAATAATAATAACAATTATGATAATAATAATGTAAATAAATCACCAACACAAGCTTGCAAAAGTAACAAATTTAAAATTTACCACCAGAATGTCCAGTCTCTTTATAATAAAATTGATTACATAAATCTAATGCTTAAAAATGAACTTAAAGACATCTCAGCACTATGTATTTCAGAACATTGGCTGAAAGAGGAACAACTCGAATTAATTCAATTCCCAGGGTTTATACAAGCTAGTAAATACTCTAGATCTAATATTAGCCATGGCGGTACTTGCATCTTCTTAAGAAATAATTTAGATCATGAACAGATAACAGCTTATGATTATCTAATTATGGAACAGGATTTTGAATTCTCTGCCGTAAAAATACAGCAGTTTAAGTTAATAATTGTATGCGTATACCGTTCTCCGTCAGGAAAGTTTCCTTTATTTATAGATAAATTAGAATTGTTACTCAACAACATGAGCAAAGTAATTTTAGATATAATAATTTGTGGGGATGTAAATGTGGATTTCTTAAAATTTGATAGAAATTGTGAATTTTTAACACAGTTACTAATTTCCTATGGACTGAAACCTACAGTAAATACCCCAACAAGAATAACAAAATTTAGTAAAACCACTCCTGATAAATTTTTATAAATAGAGATACATATCACCATTCAATAGAAGTCTATTGTCCGGGTTTTAGTGACCACCAGGGACAAATACTGAGTTTTGAAGTATCCGAAACAATCAATAATAATGAAACTGAGCAATTAGCTCCAAGATGGCGTCACAGTGAAAGTGTAGTGAAATAGCAGCTAGTGTAAATATTTGATAAAAGTGGTAAAATATTATAACAGAGGCTTAAAATCTATAAAGTTAATTTCCTTAGATCAAGTGTAATACGGAATATTGATAGTATTTAGAAATTCTTGTTGATAATTTAATAAACTTAAACTAAGTTGTGGGAACGTGTATCCAAAGATTCGGTGACTTCTTCAATCACTGTTTGAACCAAGTAGAGCAGTGGTGCTTTTACGAGACTTCACCCGATTGGAAGATATACGTATTTCACATTCTTCTTTATTGGTAGGTAATTAGATTAATTCTATTAGGTAGTAATAATTAAATTAAATTTAGTGTAATTTGGTGTAAACATCTAGGCTAACTTAGATCTCTAGTATGACGACAGTAAACAGTGTTAGTGTCTCGTCAGGTTGTGTAACCGTAACGGATTTATGCTCGTCGTGCAAAATAAAAGTAAAAAATGCAAATAAAATCATCACAAGACCTCAGGTAAAATTGAATGAGGAGAAAAGTGAAACCGATTGTCGTAATGTAGGCCTACCGCTACCGTCATGCGAATGTCATAACCTGAGAAACGAACTGTCCTCAAAAGACGAAATTATAAAGCTGCTAAAGGAAGATATTGCTAAGTTAATGGAAGAGTTGAATAAATTAAAAGGAAACAGAGAGGAAAGCAAGGAAACTTGGTCGACAGTGATTGCTGGTAAGGTAAGATTGAATAAGCCTAGGCCTATAAATGGAGTACATGTAACTGAAATTCCCGTCTCAAATTCATTTGGAGTGCTTGTCGAAGAAAATGATGACTTTCCTCAAGAAGAAAAGAAGAAAGTGATAAAGAGAAAATCCAGGAAGATGCGAATATTTGCGGATAGCCACGGGCGAGATGTAGCAGCGAGCGTATTGGAGAGAAGCCGAGAAATGGAGGTCACTTCAACAGTGAAGCCAGGAGCTCAAATTGCAGAAGTCACGAACGGGATGATAGGAGAGTGTGCGTCCCTTACTGCAAAGGACTACGCAGTGATCATCGCTGGAGCAAACGATATCTATAGAAATGAGAGTAAAAAGGTAATCAAAGATTTAAAGGGTACATTGCCATCCATGCAAAAAACAAATGTCATTATTGTAAACATTCCGCAGAGATACGATTTAATTCCCAAATCACGTGTAAATGTAGAAATAGAGGCTACAAATGGAAAAATTCATAAATATTGTAAGAGTTTTCCAAATGTCCAAATTGTAGATGTAAGTAAATTAGACAGGAAGTTCCACACTCGGCATGGCCTACACTTAAATAGATTAGGAAAAGATTATCTTAGTGATGAAATCTGCAAAATTGTAAATTCAAATGGTAAGAATAATTCAACAGTAATATCATTAGAGTGGAAGCAGGGAAACTGGTAGAAGAAGCCAAACGTGAGGTTTGGCATTCACATCTTTTGAAGTCAAATTTAACGGAGTGCAACAATGGTATTTCGGATTTGTCTAGCAACAATAATAATAACAATTATGGTAATAATAATGTAAATAAATCACCAACACAAGCTTGCAAAAGTAACAAATTTAAAATTTACCACCAGAATATCCAGTCTCTTTATAATAAAATTGATTACATAAATCTAATGCTTAAAAATGAACTTAAAGACATCTCAGCACTTTGTATTTCAGAACATTGGCTGAAAGAGGAACAAATTGAATTAATTCAATTCCCAGGGTTTATACAAGCTAGTAAATACTCTAGATCTAATATTAGCCATGGTGGTACTTGCATCTTCTTAAGAAATAATTTAGATCATGAACAGATAACAGCTTATGATTATCTAATTATGGAACAGGATTTTGAATTCTCTGCCGTAAAAAGTCAGCAGTTTAAGTTAATAATTGTAGGCGTATACCGTTCTCCGTCAGGAAAGTTTCCTCTATTTATAGATAAATTAGAATTGTAACTCAATAACATGAGCAAAGTAAATTTCGATATAATAATTTGTGGGGATGTAAATGTGGATTTCTTAAAACTTGATAGAAATTGTGAATTATTAACACAGTTACTAATTTCCTATGGACTGAAACCTACAGTAAATACACCAACAAGAATAACAAAATTTAGTAAAACCACTCCTGATCAAATTTTTATAAATACAGATAAATATCACCATTCAATAGAAGTCTATTGTCTGGGTTTTAGTGACCACCATGGACAAATACTGAGTTTTGAAGTATCCGAAGTAATCAATAATAATGATAATGGAGTAAAATCAAAGTGCAGGTCATTCACTGAATCAAATGTTACATATTTCAATGACTTATTAAATAAGGAAACATGGTCAGAAATTTATGAACTAGAAAATGTAAATGATAAATTTGATGCATTTAACAGTACCCTAAAACACTATTTTGAAATAGCATTCCCCTTTAAACGAAGAACTGTTCAAAATAACAAAACTAGCAATTGGATAACAACAGGGATTATAAATTCATGTCAAAGAAAGAAATTTCTACACAAATTATATAAACAATACCACACAACACCTGAATTCAATTTATACTACAAAAAATACACTAGCATATTAAATAAGGTAATAAGACTAGCAAAGAAAATGCATAATGATAATTTTATTTCCCAATCATCTAATAAAAACAGGGCTATGTGGTCCGTGATAAAGAAAGAAACTGGAAAATATGCTAAAATACAAAGGAACATTACACTGACCAGAAATAATAAAGTGATTAATAATCCAGAGGAAATAGCAAACACTTTTAATGACTATTTTCTGGAAATTCCACAAAAATTAATAAATAAATCACAGGTAAATACACTAAATTCTAATAATAAAATAAATATATGCAGTGATTCTTTATTTATAAATCATGTCACAAGTGAAGAGGTAAGAATAGTTATAAAAGAGCTAAAAAATAAATTCTGTGCTGGCATTGATGGCATCCCTGATGCAATTTTAAAGAAATGTGCAGAAAATATAATAAATCCACTTACGCACTTAATAAACAGTTCAATTCTCTCAGGACTGTTCACAAAAACGGTTCAAAAGATGAATTAGATAACTATCGTCCTATTACCTTACCAACTGGTATTGCAAAAATTGTGAGAAAAAAATGTATAAGAGAAAGTTTCATAGAAAAAAATAAAATATTTTCAAACTCACAACCTGGATTCAGAACGGAAAAATCTACACAGACAGCAATTTACGAATGTAGTAATTGTGTACTGAAATTAATTGACAATAAGGAACATGTAACTGGCCTATTCTTGGATTTATCGAAAGCATTTGATGTTGTTGACCATAAAATCCCCCTTACCAAACTAAATCAATATGGTATTAGAGGTCTAGCTAATAAATGGATAGAGTCTTACTTAACAAGGCGTAAACAAATTGTAAGCTTGAGACACAAGGATGATGGAACCAAATTACTTAATGAAACATTGTCCAATGAGGGAATTATTGAATTTGGAGTACCCCAGGGATCGGTTTTGGGCCCACTACTCTTTCTTCTATATATCAATGATATAACACAGAACGTTCATTCACATAAGGAAATTTTGTTTGCAGACGATACAACACTCGTAATAAAAGGTGAAACTAAACAGGTCATACAGCAGTCTGCTGACTCCGTTACAGGAGAGTTAACCAAATGGTCACAAGATAATCGCCTCATATTAAACTATAAAAAAAAACAGTATGTCTAAATTTCCACACTATACAGAATAGGAATCCTGCGGAACCCAATATAACATTAAATGGTCATCAAATAGAAACTAAATCAGAAACAAAGTTTTTAGGACTATGGATACAACAAGACTTGAAATGGAATAAACATATACAATATCTGAATACTAAACTGAACTCGATGTGCTTTGCGTTACGTATTTGAAAACCTGCACTAGCATGCACACATTAAGAAATACTTATTTTGCTTATTTCCATTCATACTTAAGATATGGGATCATATTTTGGGGTATGTCGCCAGATGTACTAAGCACGTTTAGGATAAAAAGGGGGGCGATTAGAATTATGGCAAATGTAAACTCTAGAGAATCATGTAGACCTCTGTTTAAAGATTTAAACATTCTCCCACTGCCCTGCATATATATCTTTGAAAGTATTATGTTTTTTTTAAGAATTTAATGAATAAAGATGTTTTTCTTAAAACAAACAATGATGTTCATAGGCATAACACAAGACAAAATCAAAACATTCATATTTCACACACACACAAGCATATATCAAAAAGAAACTTTTCACACTGGAGTTAAATTATACAATAAACTACCCCAGTATATAAAACTTGCCCCAAAAATAAAAACCTTTGATAGAATGTTGAAAGCTTATCTGCAGTGCCATTGTTTTTACTCAGTAGTTGAATATCTTAGCGTATAGGAGCGATGAAATCTATTATTATATTTTACTTTTTTAATTTAATTGTAATACCTAGCTGTATGTTGATGTATTTATAGAATTAAGTTTTCATATTATTATAATAGAGTGAGGTGTAAATAGTTGTGCAATAAGATTGTATCTATTAAGATTTGCTATTATAATGAGTTAAATAGTTATAATATTAGTAATATATACCTGTTAGTTCTTTTATTTTATAGATGTAAATTCTGACGTGTCCTTTATCAAAAATGTATTGAATGCATGTATTTGATCAAATGGAATTAATAAAAATCTATCTATCTATCTAACCATCGCATTACAGTTCAGCTCACACAAATCGTTAATATATAACAGAAAATGAATAGGACCTAAAACTGTTCCTTGGGGAATTCCAATTTTTACTTCAGCACTTCTACTTAGAGTATCTTTGATTCGTACCTTTTGTATTCTTTTAAAAAGAAAACTTTTTATCGGTTCTTGAGGAGTACCACGAATACCCTCCTTTTCCAGTTTTCTAATTAGTATATTGTGGTCCACGGTGTCAAAAGCCTTTTTTAAATCCAGGAATACAGAAATTGTGCTTTTAGAACCATCGATGGCTTTATACAAATAAACCGTAAGGGAGAATATAGCATCTTGAGTACTAGTGTTTGGTCTAAAACCAAACTGATTTGGTGACAATATGGTGAACTTATTCAGATAGTTGAGTAATCTGGTTTTGATGCATTTCTCTAGTAGCTTAGAGAGGTGGGTTGTGAGGGAAATTGGTCTATAGATATTTAACTCTCTTTTATCATCTGATTTATAAACTGGGATTATGATGGCAATTTTGAATGAGTCTGGAAATTGCCCCTTCGTTAGTGATAAATTAAAAATATGGTGCAGTGGTAGTAGAATTTCTGAACTAATTAGCTTAATTGTTTTACTAGATATATTATCATAGCCATTTGCTGAGTTATCTTCTAGAGCAGCTATGTGGTTTGTTATTTCTGATTTTGCTATGGGTATAAAAAAGATAGACTGAGATTGAGATTTTGCAGTGCTATCACGTGCATTTGTGTTGTCAGGCTCCTTCCTTGTAGTACTTATCTTTTCAGAAAGTTTTAAACTTATGTTACTAAAATAGTCTACAAATTTGTTTACAATGGCAGCTGGTTGGGATGTTTCTTGTTAGTCTCTGATAAATATGCTGTCAACAGCTGAAGATTTATTTCCCTTCCTACATGTTATATCATTAATATTTTTCCAAAGGACTTAAGAATTATTGGAGTTTGACCTAATTTGTTTGGAATAGTACCTTTCTTTTGCTAATTTAACAAGCCTGTTTATCCAGTTTCTGTACAATTTATGTTTATTGACAGTTTCTCGGACCTCATCTCTGTTTGGGGATCTCTCCCTTTGTTTAACAATTTTCTGATGTAATTTATCTCTTATTCTAATAGAAGTTAAAATTCCAGTTGTGATCCATGGAGTAATTTAAAAAAAATTGACCTTACGTTATTTATGGTAGTAGAGTGTTCAGAGATGTATTGAGTCAGTAATTTAATGAAACTATCAACTGCTTTGTTAGCATCATGTTCAGTTATGATGGATTCCCAAGTTTCCTTAGTTAAGGATTTTTTTAGAGTTCCATAATTTATTCTAACATTGTTCAAAGTATTTTCTCCTGTTTGTGGAGAGTATTTTTGATATTTATTTTGTATGAGAAATGTAGGACTGTGATCTGTGATACTGGTATGCAGAACAAAAGGGTCAAAGTTGCTGTTTCTGTGTGACTTAACATGTATGTGATCGATACATGTTCTGGATTTTGGGGTTATTCTAGTTGGTGAGTTTATGTACGAAATGAAACCATTTGCATGTAATACATTTAAATACTCATTTTTAATATTTTGGGCATACTGCCTTGTAGGATTTAAAATATCAATATTTATATCTCCTATTAATATTCTGTGTGTAGCTGTGGGCAAGTGCTGGAGAGTATTTCCTAGTTCATCTATGAATTTCTTTGGGCTTGTGAAGGGTGATCTGTATATAGCAAGTATCACGTATCTTTCTTTATTATATATGAAGGTGAGTAGGCTAGCATTTGCAGCTTTCAGTGCTTTTACAGTAGATATTGTAATATTTTGTATGAAGTTTTCATGCACATGCTGTCATGGGTAGAATTTTGAGGTGATATGAAGTACTCATTATATCCTAAAATAGCAAATGGTATATCCTCAATGAGCTGAGTTTCAGACAGTATAATGACATCTGGTTTATGATCAAGTTGATCATAGTCGGTTCACTAGCATACTTTCAAAATTTGTTATCATGCCACATATATTTAGGTGCATGATTTTAATTCCCACAGTAAAGCTAATTAATTTGTTCAAGTCTTGAGTACTGTTTACAGTGTTTGAAATAATATCTTGGAAATTAAGTTCTACTTCGTTATCTGATTTCATACCGTAAGTTAGTTGTTTTATTTCAGGGTACTTCCATAATTACTTTACACTCACTTAAACAGAATTTCATGAAATATTGATTGATCACTTGGCTCGGGCAAACATACCTTCATATATACAAACTTAGGCTTTCACGGCCGGCGTTAAAATCTAAGAAGTGATTATCCGGGCTGTTAGGCCGTGGTCCAGTAGGGCTGTTGTTTCCCGACGTTTCAGCGAAGACTGCGTTCGCCATTCTCAAGGGTGTTCTCTTTCCGATGGTCAGAGGTAGACTGGAGTTGCGCTTGTCCGCCACCGCTATATATAGTGTGCGAACGGGTAGGTTCACTGCGCGGTCCGGAACTTTCCGCGCCAGGAGTGGAGCGCGCTGATTGGCTGCCAGTACCGAGAGGTGTGCAATGATCAGCCAATGGTTTGATGTTAGTTGATCTGAGGACGGGATGCCAGATTTTGTTCACCCGTTCGCTTCTTTCCGGTTGAAATTGTTAGGGTGTTTGAAAATTTCAATAGCCTCTCGCTGCAGCCTCGCGTGGTAGTGGACGGTGCTGGACAGCACCTCTGTGCACCCGTAGTGAACATCATGGCCTTTAAGAAGGGAATGCACTGCCACCGAGGACTTCTCCATCTGGCCCAGCCGGCTGTGTCGCTCGTGTTCCTTCAGCCTGGTGGCAATACTGCGCTTCGTGGTACCATTATAAACCTGGCCGCAGCTGCAAGGTACCCTGTAGACGTCAGCACTGGAATGGGGATGGCGCTTGTCCTTGGCAGATCTGATTAAATCGCGTATCTGTCTCGTAGGCCTGTATACGGTCCTGATGTTATGATGGCGGAGTATTTTGCCTATTCGGTCAGTGACCTTGTGAACGTACGGGAGGTACGTCACTGCTGTCGGCCGATCCCGTTCCCTCTCCGTGGACGCCGGTCGTCTGGGATGACATGCCCGTTGGATCTCCTTACTGGTGTAACCATTGGCGTGGAGAGCTGTGTTGAGGTGACGTAGTTCCTCTTTCAGGTGGTGGGACTCACAGATACGCTTAGCACGGTTGACCAGAGTCTTGATGCCGGCGTGTTTTTGTTTAGGGTGGTGGTTCGATGCCTTCTGTAGGTACCGGTCAGTGTGGGTAGGCTTCCTATAGACAGTGTGCCCCAAGCGAAGGTCCGGAGTTCTCATAACCATGACATCAAGGAAGGCGAGAGAGTGTTTTTTCTCCTTCTCCATGGTAAACTGGATGCTGGCATTTAGGCTGTTTAGGTGATCCAGGAACCGTTGTAGCTCTTCCTCTCCATGACTCCAGATCACAAATGTATCGTCCACATACCGTAACCAGACTTTCGGCTGGAGCGGCGCAGTCTCCAGGGCAATGCTTTCAAACTTCTCCATGAAGAAGTTAGCAACAACCGGGCTCAGTGGACTACCCATGGCGACGCCATCGGTCTGCTGATAGAAGTTACCATTCCACAAGAAGTAGCTAGCAGTGAGGCAGTGACGGAACAGATCAGCGATGTCAGAAGGGAAGATCTGGGAGATGTGGTCCAGAGTGTCTCTCAAAGGTACCTTGGTGAAGAGGGACACCACGTCGAAGCTCACGAGACGATCAGTGGTTTCCAGTTCAATCTCCTCGAGTTTCTGGATGAAATGGCCGGAATCAATGATGTGAGTCTGTGTGTTGCCAATGTGAGGTTGGTGCAAGGATGCCAGATGCTTCGCCAGGCTGTAGGTCGGTGAACCAATGGCACTTACGATGGGCCGTAATGGTACGTTCTCCTTGTGAATTTTAGGCAAGCCGTAAAGTCTAGGAGGCAGGGCTTCACTCTTGATGGTCATCTTCTTGGCATCATCTGGCAGTGAAGAGGCTTTGATCAGAATGTTAGTTTCCCTTAATACACGGTTCGTGGGGTCTTTAGGCAGCTGTTGATAAGTATGGCCCTGGAGACTGCGCCGCTCCAGCCGAAAGTCTGGTTACGGTATATGGACGATACATTTGTGGTCTGGAGTCATGGAGAGGAAGAGCTACAACGGTTCCTGGATCACCTAAACAGCCTAAATGCCAGCATCCAGTTTACCATGGAGACGGAGAAAAACCACTCTCTCGCCTTCCTTGATGTCATGGTTACGAGATCTCCGGACCTTCGCTTGGGGCACACTGTCTACAGGAAGCCTATCCACACTGACCGGTACCTACAGAAGGCATCGAACCACCACCCTAAACAAAAACACGCCGGCATCAAGACTCTGGTCAACCGTGCTAAGCGTATCTGTGAGTCCCACCACCTGAAAGAGGAACTACGTCACCTCAACACAGCTCTCCGTGCCAATGGTTACACCAGTAAGGAGATCCAACGGGCATGTCATCCCAGACGACCGGCGTCCACGGAGAGGGAACGGGATCGGCCGACAGCAGTGACGTACCTCCCGTACGTTCACAAGGTCACTGACCGAATAGGCAAAATACTCCGCCATCATAACATCAGGACCGTATACAGGCCTACGAGACAGATACGCGATTTAATCAGATCTGCCAAGGACAAGCGCCATCCCCATTCCAGTGCTGACGTCTACAGGGTACCTTGCAGCTGCGGCCAGGTTTATAATGGTACCACGAAGCGCAGTATTGCCACCAGGCTGAAGGAACACGAGCGACACAGCCGGCTGGGCCAGATGGAGAAGTCCTCGGTGGCAGTGCATTCCCTTCTTAAAGGCCATGATGTTCACTACGGGTGCACAGAGGTGCTGTCCAGCACCGTCCACTACCTCGCGAGGCTGCAGCGAGAGGCTAATGAAATTTTCAAACACCCTAACAATTTCAACCGGAAAGAAGCGAACGGGTGAACAAAATCTGGCATCCCGTCCTCAGATCAACTAACATCAAACCATTGGCTGAGCATTGCACACCTCTCGGTACTGGCAGCCAATCAGCGCGCTCCACTCCTGGCGCGGAAAGTTCCGGACCGCGCAGTGAACCTACCCGTTCGCACACTATATATAGCGGTGGCGGACAAGCGCAACTCCAGTCTACCTCTGACCATCGGAAAGAGAACACCCTTGAGAATGGCGAACGCAGTCTTCGCTGAAACGTCGGGAAACAACAGCCCTACTGGACCACGGCCTAACAGCCCGGATAATCACTTCTTAGATTCTAACGCCGGCCGTGAAAGCCTAAGTTTGTATATACGTCGACTCTACGGGGAGGAAACTTCAGTTTTAATTCGACGCTTCGAGAAGCTTCGGAAGAAGAAAGCTACCCTACTTTCGACGCTTACATTTCTTCTCAGATGCAGAGATTCTCGGACAGTTCCTAAGTTTCTTAGGATGAAAAGACACTTCAGTTCAGCGCAGTCGCACCGCATCTACGACCGGGCCGAGCTCTCGCTATTACGGGAACGGATTCATCACACTCGCAAGGAACTTGCTGGCACTGACAAGACACTTCTGGAACTCCTCTTCCGACTCAGCACAGAACTCTCACCGCAGGATTGGGATAAAGTAGACAGCATAACTAACTACTCTATGCAGTCCACCTTCGACCAGGCAAGCAAACGCCAGAAGAACAAATTCGAGCGCTGCCAGACGGCTCCATCTTCATCTGGTACGGCACTCGAGACCTCCAGCACGGTCGTCAATCTTGAACCGTTTTTATCAGGTTCATTATTTTTTGTCATATTATTATTATCATCATTTCCTTCATGTCGCATTATTGTGACATACGTTTCTCTGTCTCACCTACTGCGTTCAAACTTTGTAATTCTGCGTAAATGTTTCGTCAGATGGTGAAACTTTTCACCCCTACTGACACTGTGTTACCATTGGTTGAAGCATAACTTGTTACTAAGCTTTGCTTCTCCCATTGGCCCCCTTTATGTTCTGGAGAGGGGGAGTTCTACGACTTATTTTTCCCGAGCGGCGTTACTGCGTTCCTTTTAGAGAAGGTGGCTTCCTTCCATTTCTGACCATCATGTGAAACGGTCACAGCCTAGGTGTGTCGGGCTTTTCGCCCGTGCCCAACGCAACTAAACGTAAGTACGATTCGATCACTTGGTTTTATCTGGCATGCTATCATTTTTGAATTTCAGTTTATCAATTTCCCTTTCTTATGATGATGTGAATTCGATCCATGAACCCAAGTCCCTTCGCCTTTGTTTACGTTAGTTTAGCGAAGCCTCTGTGTTTATTTGTCATCCCTACCTTTCATGTAATCGGTTTTATTTTTACTCAAATCTCTCAGGTCTGAAATATATGCTACTTTTCTGCGAGGCTTACCAACGCTCTGTATTACGTCACAAATTGATGTGCACTCTTTCGAGGTATCTTTCATTTGATTGTCGTATCAGAGTTTGTTTTTTGGGTCAAGGTATCATTGGAGTAACGGAGCCATGTCTCATTTCGCCTCCTATTTGATCCTTCCCTCTGTTTTAGGAAAAGTGTGTGAGCGATGGTCTTTGTGTTAGTCACTGTCCATTCGTCATGCCTTAATTCCTTTGTTTCTTCGTATGTCGTTATATTTAGACATAACTACCTCTACGTAAGCCTATATTTTCCTACAAAGCATATTTCTTAGCTGATCGATTTTTCCTTTCATTTCCTGTCCCGGTAATGTCAATTAATTTTATGTAATACTCATTTTCCTTTATTTTTATGTGTTAATTTTGTGTTGTTTCCTCTGGCTTCGTTATATTACGTAACTCCGTGTCATCCCCCCTCTCCCACCCCCCACCCCCGTTTCCTACATACGCACCCTTCTCATCCCCACCACTCCCCCCCCCCCCCTTACCCCATGATTTCACAACATCATGAGCTTTTTGGAAGTCTGTTCTTGGCAAGGGCATTCTAGTCCAGGTCATCCTCGTAAGTAGAGGTGTTCTCTTATTCGACTCATCCATACTCTCTATCTTTTTCGTTTTTGTTTTGTTTTTGTATTTTAAATTTTGGTTATCGAGTCGCGCTTACGGTTTAGTTGCACATTGATTGTAAGTACATTTTAATTAATCTTGTTTCATATTTGTTAGTGCTTAAGTTCATTTATACACTTTTCTCTTGAGATTGTTTTTGTGTCCCCCTTTCTTAGGTACCATCTTTAATCATTAATTTTATTTTATTTGTTATTAAGCGATTTTATACCTCTTCACGTTTACCTTTCATTTTGTGTTTAGATATATCCTTACTCTTATGCGCACCTGTTTTAGTTTACTTTAAATACAATAGTAAATAGTTCACTTGGTTTCGTCCTCTTTCATTTGTAATTTTAAGTTCCCTCATCTCTCGTCCGATTTCGTCGGTCTTGGCTTCGTACTGTAACGCAGTCACGACCTTCACGCTTCTGGGTTCCTCGATCAATTAGATAATTTCAATTCCGCTTTTGATTTGTTTTAAACAATTCATTCGATTCCTTTTTTGGAAAGTATCTTTCTTTCGATCCGGAATCTTGGGCCCAGCACGCATCGAAAGAGACATCCTTTCCCCGCTCCTTAGCGATCCTGTTTAAGGTGTTGTTTTCACTTCTACTGTATTTCCTCACGCCTCTGCTATTTTGTTTAACGTAAGAGCACAACGCGGCGCAAATGGTAGCAGAGCATGGTTTTTCGTGAAATCGTTCCCTTTAAATTACCAAACTTATATTATTTTTGCAATTATTACAATGTTGTCTTTCTGAGTTTAAGATACCTGTACTGAATTGTTCCCCCATCCCCGAAGAAAGTGCGGAGTGTGAAAGCATTTCTCGAGTGAACAAGACATCCAAAGAATCTAGTTCCGAGGTGAAGAGTGCAACAAGTTAGTGAGTACTTCGCAACGCTGGAATAGGACGCATTACGGTATTGTGACCTTTATTTTACTAAGTTAAAGTGTTTTACTTTTCTCCTTGTCTATTGTCATGTCTAAGTCAGAATTCCCACCCGTCAAAAAGGAGTTAAATTTTATGGGCTTTGAATCTTTAACAATGCCCACGCCACTATTGCAAGATACGACACAGGACCTGCTAATGATAGACCCTCCCCTTTTAGATTGCTCCATCGCCCCTGTAGGCACTGTTAATAGTGCTCGCCACAACGAAAATGTTGCATCAGTAGTGAGTAGGTGGGGTTTGACTTTTTCCGGAGAAAACAATACCTCATCAGTTTTTTGTTTTATCCAACGTGTGGAGGAATTGTGTTATTGTCACGATATTAATCCCGACAATATTGTACGTTGCTTACCTATTCTTTTGTCTGGAAAAGCGCTGATGTGGCATCGCACTACTCCGAATTTTTATAAGTCATGGGACGAATTTGTTGGGTGCATTAAGGACCGTTTCACGCCACAAGATTTCGATTTCGCTCTCAAACAAGAAATATACTCCCGTACTCAGGCTCCTGGGGAGATGATCGACGATTATGTAACCTCAGTTCGGCTGTTAGCAGCGAACCTCCCCCAACCCTTTCATCCCAGGGATCTGTTGGAAATTATATACAGGAATTTAAATCCCACTTATAAATACTTCATTCGGCGTACATCCATTTTTTCCATCGAGGACATCATATCGCAAGGCCGTGAGTATGAATTAAATGCACGAGCCTGTTCGAACTATACTCCACCTCCAAGAGCCGATAATACGATTTTCCCCGAGTTAGCCTACTCCCCCCAGACAACACTGTCTAGCCCAGCTGTCGACCGAACAAAAGACGACACCTTACGGTTTAAGCCGTCTGCTTGCCGTGCTGAGTCCCTTTCTAGGAATTCTAACCCAAGCCCTTCTGTGGCTCGTAATTCTTCTGCTGTTTCCCGTGAAAGGACTACAAACACCCCAATAACAATCACACGCAATGTTTCTTCTGGTCGCATAACTTGTTGGAACTGTAATGAACTTGGACATCATTTTAAAATATGTTCTTTAAAACGCCGAAAATTCTGTTTTGGCTGTGGGATGAATGAGGTCACGACTCGTTCCTGTCCGAATTGTAATTCCAACCAGGAAAACTCATAGGGAGGTGTTCTGAGTTCGACTCCCGGAGCAGTCCTCCATCCAAACTTGACAATGCATCTAATTTCGATGTTGTGTTTCAACCAGGAGTCTCAGTAAATTTCGATAATGTCTCGGCACCTGCTATTTTGGATACAGGCGCCACCAGAAGTTTCATCCACCGTTCAGTGGCAGATAGCATTCGATCTTCGCAAAAACACCCCGTACAGAATAAATGTCAGTTCCTCTCTGCGGGATCGTCAGTTATCGACGTTGCCGAAACTATTCTATGTCGCATTAAAATTCACGGATTTTCTTGGAAACATGTTTTTCATGTGGTTAACAATCTCTCCACTCAATGTATTCTAGGAATTGACTTTATGCATAAAACTGGTATGCAGTTGGATTTTATTAACGATTCATTTTGTTTCAAATTTTGCTCAGATAAAATGTTCCCCTTTGAAGAATGTACTTCTAACTACGTTGATGTGTCTCCTGTATTTTCCGTACATCTTCCATTAACTTTGATGTCCGAGCAACGTGATACTCTGAACGATTTAGTTGAGGAATTTTCTGATGTCCTCACAGAAGATTTAGGTTCTGCTGTAAATCACGAATGCCACATTGACTTGAGCGACAATGTACCTGTTCGAAGTCCTCCATTTCCTTGTAATCCGCCCAAGCTCTTGGCCATGAAAAAGTATATCAATGATTTGCAAGATCGGGGAGTAGTGGTTCCTTCCAAATCAGCTTATGGGTCTCCTGCTTTCTTAATTCCCAAGAAAGAAGAGGGCGAGTACCGGCTAGTCGTAGACTACCGAAAATTGAACAAGAAGGTAGTCTTTGATAATTTCCCACTGCCTACTATTGAGAGTGCTTTTCAACATTTCCACGGGGCCAATGTGTATTCGATGATTGATCTAAATAGTGCCTATTATCAGATTCCTTTGGATGCTGAGAGTCGCGACTTCACTGCTTTTAACACCCCTTTCGGGTTATATAATTTCAAACGTCTTCCGATGGGTGTAGCTGTTGGTGCACAAGTCCTCAGTCGCGTGCTAGACGACATCTTGGGAGACCTGAAGTTCAATTTTGTATTTAATTATCTTGACGATTTAGTCGTATACAGCAGATCTTTTGAGGAGCATGTCGTTCATCTTAGGGAAGTTTTCTCCCGCCTCAGGAAGGCCGGCCTCACTATCAATCCAAAAAAGACCTCTTTGGGCTGTACTCAAATTAAATTTCTGGGTCACATTCTGTCAGCCGATGGTATCCGTGTCATACCCGAGCGCGCAGATTGCATTCAGCAGTTACCTGTACCCACCACAGTTAGGGCCTTGAGAAGAGTAATGGGTATGTTCACGTTCTATTCTCGTTTTATCAAAAACTTCTCTGACATTTCGGCACCTCTAAATGCTCTCAAAAAGAAGAATGTGAAATTTGTGTGGGGGCCAGAACAGGACAAAGCTTTCAATGTTTTGAAAGAAGCCCTTATGTCAGCACCAGTACTGCACACGCCTGATTTCGAATCAGCTTTCTTTTTACATTGTGACGCCAGTGATTTGGCCATTTCTAGTGTTTTGAGCCAGCGTGTGGATGGAAAATTTGCACCAGTGGCCTTCGCGAGTCGTATGTTAAATCAACATGAACGACGTTACTCAATTTTCGAGAAGGAAAGTCTTGCTGTGGTATTTGGATGTGAAAAATTCAGGACCTTTCTGGAACACCGTCACTTTACTGTTTTTACCGACAATGAGGCTTTGAAATGGAGTCTTTCTCACGTGAAAAAGCTTGGACGCATCAACAGGTGGATTTTGAGGTTGTCATCTTTTAAGTTTGATATCATACACGTAAAAGGGAGCGAGAACCCGGTAGCAGACTGCCTGTCACGCATGTTTGAAGAGACCCCTAGGACTCCAATCGAGAGCGTTTCTATCAGTACACCACTTCAAGAAAATCTTTTCCTATTGCAACATTGTCCTTGGTCTTTTGTGGATATCCGGAAATTCCAGTCTGAGGATCCATTTTGCACTGACCTCCGTGCAAAAATTGCAAACAAAGATCCGGCAGTAAGCAACTTTTGTGTTCGAAATGATGTTATTGGCTATGTTCTTCCTAACTCTTCTAAATTTAGAATTTTTGCTCCATTAGCAGTACGTGATATGCTTTTGACATATTATCATGATTCTGCACTAGGAACTCATGCAGGAATGCAGCGCACTTTCCGTAAGATATCCGGTGAATTTTATTGGCCCTCAATTAAGGTAGATGCTTTTGCTCATGTCAGAAGATGTTTAACCTGCCAGCGTTCTAAACCTGCCCAGAACACTCGTGTAGGCTTCCACCAAGCTAGTATCGTCACTCGTCCTGGCGAACGCCTTTTCATTGATTACTTTGGTCCAGTCGTGAGATCAAAATCTGGCAATCAAGCCATTTTAACTGTCATTGATGGTTTTTCGAAGTTTGTTTGGTTATTCCCAGTAAAGAATATCACTTCTCAGACTACTATCCATTTCTTGTCTAGATATATATTTGGAGTTTTTGGTCCTCCCAAGTACCTTGTGTCAGATAACGCCTCTGTATTCCGTTCCAAAGCTTTTGAAACTATGGTATTTAACTGGGGCATCCAACATATTTTCTTGTCACCATATCGACCGCAGGGAAATCACGTAGAGCGTTTTCACAAAAACTTGAAGGCTTGTATGTCCGCTTTTCACAATGCCGATCAAACCTCCTGGGATACGAACCTACAGTATTTCAGTCTCGGGTTCAATACCTCTTTCCATTCGTCCGTTCAAACTACTCCAGCGGAATTATTCCTAGGCCGATCGCTTGTCGACCCCTTGCTGCTCAAATGGAATATTGAATATCTTTCCGAACCCTCTCGCACTACCTCTGTTGCTCAAAAATGGGCCATCGCTACCGGTCACCTCAAGAAGGCAAAAGCCAGAGTAGCGAAGCGCTACAACTTAGGCCGTCATGATGTTAAATTCCAAATTGGGGACAAAGTTTTGTGTCGTTTACATCCTTTGAGTGACGCTACCAAACAAATTTCCAGTAAGCTGTGCTTACGTTGGTCAACTCCCAAGACTATTTCACGCTTTTTAAATCCTGTCTCAGTCGAGTTAGTGGATGATCACGATAATTCAGTGACTTCGGCCCACGTCACGCAGTTGAAAAAATTTGTCAAATGATCTTGTGAATTTCGCCTCGCTATAATGTTGTGTTTTTGTTTTCCTTTTATTCTAATTGGATGCCCGAGCTCCTTAATAGCCAACCTAGCATGTGAGCCTATTCTGATCTTAATTCGTGTGCTTCCTTTTCATTTATTCCTGTGACAAGACAGGAGACACCCGTGGCCTTTTTCTCGTACGTGAGTGTGTCGTGAATACTTGACATCTCTGTCAAACTATATCTTTGCCTGAGGCCGTCAGTATATACCTGGTCGGTCACTATTTGCAAACCACCCCTACTCCTCTTTTGCACTGCCCCTCGGCTTAACTCCTATTGTTCGGCGACAGACAAGGACCCTTCAACACTTCCTGTTTGACCTTGTAGGAACTTGGTATTTATTTTACATTTATTCATGTAATTGACTTTTTGTGTCATGGTTTTGAGATATCATGCACCTTAGTGTCATCTTGATTTTGATATTTATTGTGAAGTCATATATTTTGTTAGGTTTCAAATTGTCAAGTGTTCTCAGCATATCGTGTATTGTCTAGCAACCATCCAGAGGGTTGGCGAGTAACAACAAACAACCTTTGTGTACCTGGGCTAACACAGCTGAGGGTCTCCTCGGAACTCGTTAACGGACCAGTCACCCTTCACTGGGTCTATACATGGCTTTATTTTTCAGCAGCTGAAAAGGAGAGTACTTTCCCTTTCGAAGACATTATGACACTATTGCATATTCCTCGTTGACGCAACGAACGGTCCTATATACAGGGTGTCCCAAATGTATTTTTTTTAAATGTGATCACGATTTAACTTTGTCTATCTTTTCTCATCAGAGGCTGGAGAGATTTGCAGTCCCGAGGTAACGTCCATCTTGAAGATTTCGACATCCGCATCATCATGAACTAGCAAGAACAATGATCACTATTTAATATATGAACTCACTGTATTTCTCTTTGAACGCAGTACTTTTGACGTTAGTGGCTAGTGTTGACGAGCAATGAAGGGGGTACCACCTTCATTTCACGGTCAGATTAGTCAACTGTTCATTTTTTTTGTATTCTCCTAGAGGTCCTTAGTACCCAATTTTTTTTAGTATTCAATTTTTTTCCCCCTTTACATTTTTTTTCCTCTCTTTTTGTACGAAAAAAGAAATTTCCATGGCCAGGAAAATTCCTTTTTTTGTGAGAGCAGGGGAATTTTGAACCGTTTTTATCAGGTTCATTATTTTTTGTCATATTATTATTATCATCATTTCCTTCATGTCGCATTATTGTGACATACGTTTCTCTGTCTCACCTACTGCGTTCAAACTTTGTAATTCTGCGTAAATGTTTCGTCAGATGGTGAAACTTTTCACCCCTACTGACACTGTGTTACCATTGGTTGAAGCATAACTTGTTACTAAGCTTTGCTTCTCCCATTGGCCCCCTTTATGTTCTGGAGAGGGGGAGTTCTACGACTTATTTTTCCCGAGCGGCGTTACTGCGTTCCTTTTAGAGAAGGTGGCTTCCTTCCATTTCTGACCATCATGTGAAACGGTCACAGCCTAGGTGTGTCGGGCTTTTCGCCCGTGCCCAACGCAACTAAACGTAAGTACGATTCGATCACTTGGTTTTATCTGGCATGCTATCATTTTTGAATTTCAGTTTATCAATTTCCCTTTCTTATGATGATGTGAATTCGATCCATGAACCCAAGTCCCTTCGCCTTTGTTTACGTTAGTTTAGCGAAGCCTCTGTGTTTATTTGTCATCCCTACCTTTCATGTAATCGGTTTTATTTTTACTCAAATCTCTCAGGTCTGAAATATATGCTACTTTTCTGCGAGGCTTACCAACGCTCTGTATTACGTCACAAATTGATGTGCACTCTTTCGAGGTATCTTTCATTTGATTGTCGTATCAGAGTTTGTTTTTTGGGTCAAGGTATCATTGGAGTAACGGAGCCATGTCTCATTTCGCCTCCTATTTGATCCTTCCCTCTGTTTTAGGAAAAGTGTGTGAGCGATGGTCTTTGTGTTAGTCACTGTCCATTCGTCATGCCTTAATTCCTTTGTTTCTTCGTATGTCGTTATATTTAGACATAACTACCTCTACGTAAGCCTATATTTTCCTACAAAGCATATTTCTTAGCTGATCGATTTTTCCTTTCATTTCCTGTCCCGGTAATGTCAATTAATTTTATGTAATACTCATTTTCCTTTATTTTTATGTGTTAATTTTGTGTTGTTTCCTCTGGCTTCGTTATATTACGTAACTCCGTGTCATCCCCCCTCTCCCACCCCCCACCCCCGTTTCCTACATACGCACCCTTCTCATCCCCACCACTCCCCCCCCCCCCCTTACCCCATGATTTCACAACATCATGAGCTTTTTGGAAGTCTGTTCTTGGCAAGGGCATTCTAGTCCAGGTCATCCTCGTAAGTAGAGGTGTTCTCTTATTCGACTCATCCATACTCTCTATCTTTTTCGTTTTTGTTTTGTTTTTGTATTTTAAATTTTGGTTATCGAGTCGCGCTTACGGTTTAGTTGCACATTGATTGTAAGTACATTTTAATTAATCTTGTTTCATCTTTGTTAGTGCTTAAGTTCATTTATACACTTTTCTCTTGAGATTGTTTTTGTGTCCCCCTTTCTTAGGTACCATCTTTAATCATTAATTTTATTTTATTTGTTATTAAGCGATTTTATACCTCTTCACGTTTACCTTTCATTTTGTGTTTAGATATATCCTTACTCTTATGCGCACCTGTTTTAGTTTACTTTAAATACAATAGTAAATAGTTCACTTGGTTTCGTCCTCTTTCATTTGTAATTTTAAGTTCCCTCATCTCTCGTCCGATTTCGTCGGTCTTGGCTTCGTACTGTAACGCAGTCACGACCTTCACGCTTCTGGGTTCCTCGATCAATTAGATAATTTCAATTCCGCTTTTGATTTGTTTTAAACAATTCATTCGATTCCTTTTTTGGAAAGTATCTTTCTTTCGATCCGGAATCTTGGGCCCAGCACGCATCGAAAGAGACATCCTTTCCCCGCTCCTTAGCGATCCTGTTTAAGGTGTTGTTTTCACTTCTACTGTATTTCCTCACGCCTCTGCTATTTTGTTTAACGTAAGAGCACAACGCGGTGCAAATGGTATATCAGAGCGTGGTTTTTCGTGAAATCGTTCCCTTTAAATTACCAAACTTATATTATTTTTGCAATTATTACAATGTTGTCGTTCTGAGTTTAAGATACCTGTACTGAATTGTTCCCCCATCCCCGAAGACCGTAGCTTATCTGAAGCGGAAACGACCCTCCTGGCTAAATGTGGGAATTTTGTGGTCACTCCCCGTATGGTTCCTGTTGAAGACGTCATCGCGAACATTGAAGCAGCTATCCGCTATCTCCCTACAGCGCAGGCAGAGGAAATCCGAGGCGAAACTTCGCGAATTCTTCGGAAAGCACCTGCTACCAAGAGTAACCTCACTGCGATGGAGAGGAAGGCCATAAAACGCTGAACCAAGATGACACCATCGTTATTCTACCGGCTGACAAAGGAAACGCCACTGTCATCATGAACACCGATTCTTATACCGCCAAGATCTCGGAACTGCTGGATCCTCAGACTTATCAACAGCTGCCTAAAGACCCCACGAACCGTGTATTAAGGGAAACTAACATTCTGATCAAAGCCTCTTCACTACCAGATGATGCCAAGAAGATGACCATCAAGAGTGAAGCCCTGCCTCCTAGACTTTACGGCGTGCCTAAAATTCACAAGGAGAACGTACCATTACGGCCCATCGTAAGTGCCATTGGTTCACCGACCTACAGCCTGGCGAAGCATCTGGCATCCTTGCTCCAACCTCACATTGGCAACACACAGACTCACATCATTGATTCCGGCCATTTCATCCAGAAACTCGAGGAGATTGAACTGGAAACCACTGATCGTCTCGTGAGCTTCGACGTGGTGTCCCTCTTCACCAAGGTACCTTTGAGAGACACTCTGGACCACATCTCCCAGATCTTCCCTTCTGACATCGCTGATCTGTTCCGTCACTGCCTCACTGCTAGCTACTTCTTGTGGAATGGTAACTTCTATCAGCAGACCGATGGCGTCGCCATGGGTAGTCCACTGAGCCCGGTTGTTGCTAACTTCTTCATGGAGAAGTTTGAAAGCATGGCCCTGGAGACTGCGCCGCTCCAGCCGAAAGTCTGGTTACGGTATGTGGACGATACATTTGTGATCTGGAGTCATGGAGAGGAAGAGCTACAACGGTTCCTGGATCACCTAAACAGCCTAAATGCCAGCATCCAGTTTACCATGGAGAAGGAGAAAAACCACTCTCTCGCCTTCCTTGATGTCATGGTTACGAGATCTCCGGACCTTCGCTTGGGGCACACTGTCTACAGGAAGCCTACCCACACTGACCGGTACCTACAGAAGGCATCGAACCACCACCCTAAACAAAAACACGCCGTCATCAAGACTCTGGTCAACCGTGCTAAGCGTATCTGTGAGTCCCACCACCTGAAAGAGGAACTACGTCACCTCAACACAGCTCTCCGCGCCAATGGTTACACCAGTAAGGAGATCCAACGGGCATGTCATCCCAGACGACCGGCGTCCACGGAGAGGGAACGGGATCGGCCGACAGCAGTGACGTACCTCCCGTACGTTCACAAGGTCACTGACCGAATAGGCAAAATACTCCGCCATCATAACATCAGGACCGTATACAGGCCTACGAGACAGATACGCGATTTAATCAGATCTGCCAAGGACAAGCGCCATCCCCATTCCAGTGCTGGCGTCTACAGGGTACCTTGCAGCTGCGGCCAGGTTTATATTTGTACCACGAAGCGCAGTATTGCCACCAGGCTGAAGGAACACGAGTGACACAGCCGGCTGGGCCAGATGGAGAAGTCCTCGGTGGCAGAGCATTCCCTTCTTAAAGGCCATGATGTTCACTACGGGTGCACAGAGGTGCTGTCCAGCACCGTCCACTACCACGCGAGGCTGCAGCGAGAGGCTATTGAAATTTTCAAACACCCTAACAATTTCAACCGGAAAGAAGAGAGCGAACGGGTGAACAAAATCTGGCATCCCGTCCTCAGATCAACTTACATCAAACCATTGGCTGAGCATTGCACACCTCTCGGTACTGGCAGCCAATCAGAGCGCTCCACTCCTGGCACGGAAAGTTCCGAACCGCGCAGTGAACCGACCCGGTCGCACACTATATATAGCGGTGGCGGACAAGCGAAACTTCGGCGGACGGACTTGGACTTGAACGGGAGAGGTCACGCTACAGCAGGAGAGAGCTGACTGAGAACTTCAGGACTTCACCGCGGGGAGCGCTTCGGCGAGCCCCGCCAGACCAGTCTTCGCCCAGCCGGCACGAGCTCACCAGCCAAGGACGACAGGAGTCCGAAGCAACTGCTGCTAGCCAGGACCGCCAAGGCCCGCCCGCCCGCATCTCATCACATCACCGCACTTCATCATTTCATTCCCCAATCAGTTGTGGGCTATCCACACTTAGGGTTAGGTTAGGGCACGCTGTGAGTCAGGGACCCGTTCACGTCGGATCATCCCGCGCTCACTAGTTCGCTTTTAGATTTTATCCCCTCACCACATATATAGGCTAGCACCAGGCCAACTCCAAAAGAGCTATTTGTCTGCTTCAAAAAGAGCAATTTGTCGGACAACCTCTCTTGGCCCTGGTGCGAACCCTATTAGTATTTAAGCTGTCTACTTCTAGTATCCCTCATGTTCATATTCACCACCCCGCGCCGCGCACTCCCCAGCACTCCTTACGTCCCCATTCTCCCCTCTTTCACCACTCCCCGAACCGAGCGGCAACTACTAGACATGCACAAATGGCATATGGGTAATGCCACGGTAGACCTGATCGTGACCCCGGTGACTAGCCCAGCTACACCCGGCAGCCCGCTCGGGAGCCAACGGCAACTCCATGCGCTCACACCCAAGCACACCACTTCCCCCATGCTTGGCACCCCACATGGACAGCTGCGCAAGATAGGCAGCACTGTAAGCGTGACCCAGGTGCCACGGCTAGCCGCGCCCTGCAGCCCGCTACAGGAAGCACCTATCCAGCCTGCTCCCGCAGCGCCCCAGCACACACAGCTGCGCAAGATAGGCAGCGCTGTAAGCGTGACCCAGGTGCCGCGGCTTGCCGCGCCCTGCAGCCCGCTACAGGAAGCACCTATCCAGCTTGCTCCCGTAGCGCCCCAGCTCACAGACGGCACCCCAGCGAGGCTGTCGAGTTGCGGAGATTTCCCGGACGGCTGCCTGGACTTGCCCAGCAGTCAGCCAATGGGAGAGCCCGACTCCAGCCTCGTCGCACCAGCGACACCACTAGGCGCGGCATTGGTGCCAACAGTGACAAAAGGTAAGGAGACGCCTATCTTGGAGACCACAAGACCGGCAGCGAAAGCCGCCCCGTCAGTGGTCCAGGAGAAAGCCATCCCATCTCTAATGTCACTGGTCATCGATTTGGAAAGCCACGCGATTGACCCCAACCTCACGGGAGACGAGTTAGTAATGGACGTGTCGCCTGACCAGCCACGTCGCATGAACACTGGCAGCACCAGGGGGAAGGGCAAATCAAAGGCCTCCAATTCGACTGCCCAGCAGTCCCAGTCCCCGAATAGCACGGCGACTCCAACCACAGGCCTCGGCCAGGAAGGAGCTCCGCCAGCGAAATCGTCGAGCGGGAAGGCTGGCAAAGGCACCCTAGCCAAGGTTAAGAAGCCAGCACCCGCGCGGACTTCCAAACCTGGGCAGGGAAAAACCAATAAAAAGTCTTCCGCGCACCCTGGAGCCCCGGAACTCAGGAAACAGACTCCAGATCTTGGGGAACAGGAGGAGGACTTCACTCCGGTCCTGTCGAGGAGGGAGAAAGCCGATGCCAAGAGGCAAGTCCAAGTGGCTAATGCTAAAGACGGGCAAAGGCGGAGTGGTTCGCGGGACTCGTCCGGCTCGACCACTTCCACTTTCCCCGACAGACCGAGCAGGCCAAAACCTAAGAAGCCGCCGCCACTAACACTGTACACAACCGACATACACAGCATCGATCTGGGACTTGCAACGGCGCTCCCACATGAGTACCGTAACAAGTACCATTTCAAATCCCCCAAGCGAGACCCCGGCACGTCTGTCTGGCTCCTATGCGATAGCTGGAAAGCCTACCACTTTTGCATAGAGCACTTGGAAGCCGTCAAAGCGCCGTACTCACAGATCGTTGCAGCGAAGCCTGTAAAGCGATATGTACTGCGCACACCGGCAAACCAAAAGACGTGTGCAGACCTCGCAGCCGCATTCAAAGCGATGATTTCCCAGTGGAAATCGTCGAAACGATGCGCACAAAGTCCTCCCGAATACACTCCCCACTGTACTTGGTAACAGTCACGGCAGGGCCGGAAGCGGACAGCATATTACAGGTAAAAATGCTGGCCCGCATGGAGGTGAGCATCACACCATACCGGACTCCCACATCAGCGCCACAATGCAGCAACTGTCAAAGGCTGGGTCACACCTCCAAGGGGTGCCACGATAGGCCTTGCTGTAGGCGCTGTGCGGATGGACACCACTCTGCCAAATGCCCATTTGGACCCAATGAGGCAAATTCCAAGTGCAGAAACTGCAAGGGACCACATGCGGCTAATTTTAAGAACTGCCCCACCCGCAGGGCATACGAAGCCAACAGGCGAAACACGATGCTAACTGGTGCGCATCAAGGTGGCATGCACCAGGCACGTGGAGGCCCTTCAGGCAACAAGGCATCCTCAATGCCTAAAGGCCCATCAGACAGGACCGAACGTAGCTTTGAAGGGGGGACACAGCCATCCCGCAACAGAGACACGTTACACCCTAACACTGAGATCAACCCTCAGCCCAGCACTTCCACCTGCCCAGACCCGATCTCAGTGCCCCCTCCCAAGGAACAAAGGAAGAAGAAGGTCCGTTCCAAACGCCCCAAAACTACCGAAGCAAAGACCACCACGGCTGCGGAGCAAACGAGAGAAGCCCAGCAGGCTTCTAGCTCCATCCCTTGCCAGCCAAACCAAGTCGCATCGCCCCCAGCTACTCTCCTCCCTATTGCCCCCACCCCTCCCTCAAACACAGCCACTCAGGCCAGCCCACCACTGGAACAGGCTCCCAGCACCATCTGGGACAAAATCAATGACTTTCTAAATCAACTCTTTCCAGGGTTGACGAAGGGAACATTGTGCCAGGCCGTGATGGCGCTAATTATGCAGCCTATCACGGCCCCTATGAACCAGTGGATGAGCATTTTCACCACATTTATTAACACCACCTTCACATCCCGTCATGGATAATACACCTGACCTACCTGAAGGGAACGAGGGGAACCCAAATAACACCCCCAACTATACACACACGGACGGAATCCGCGTTTTAAATTGGAACGCCGATGGAGTCCGCAAAAAGAAAACAGAACTCGCGTTATTCCTCCAAACCCATGACATACACGTGGCGCTCATAACAGAAACTCACTTACAGCCCAGGCAGAAATTCACCATAAGAGGCTTTCACACCGTAAGACGAGATCGCCGCGAACACACTGATATGTCGAAAGGAGGAGTGGCAGTACTGGTCCGTAAAGAAATAGCTCACATGGAACTAGACAAACCAGAACTGCATTCACTCGAGGCCTGCGGCATCCGCTTGCCTGTGCAAGGTACATACCTGAATATTTATTCAGTGTACAATCACACCAACCGGATAAATACACAGGACATAGCAACCCTATTCAAAACTGGCACTCATACCATTCTTGGAGGGGATTTCAATTCCAAAAGTGCTCACTGGGGATGTCTCCGCCCCAATCACTCGGGGAGGAGGCTTTATGCGCACATGATAGCCAATGACTACATAGTCGCTGCCCCCAACGAGCCAACCTTCGTACCGCAACGTAATTCGACGGACATTGCTGACATTCTGGACATATGCCTGATGAACCAGGTAACACTCAGTCACAGAATCAGCGTGATAAGTGACCTCTCGTCAAATCACAAGCCAACGATTATAACACTTGCGACCCCCCCTGAAGTCATCGAAACTGGAACCAGGCCCATACGCAACTACAAGGCTGCGAACTGGAACCAGTTCAAGGCCATACTAGATCAAGAACTAGATGGCAAAGATGACATGCCACTAAACACCAATCAGGAGCTAGACACTGCCGTGGAAACCCTGGTTTCAGCCATCCAAATCGCCTTGGACTCAAGTGTTCCCCTTTTAAACACCCGCGAGCGGAAACTGGAAATACCAGCACGCATACGGGCACTAATAAGGGAAAGGAACAACATAAGGCGGGACTGGACGAAATACCACAGGGACCACGACAGAGTCAGGAAAAATCAACTTAATGTTGAAATCCAGAACGCTCTACACGAACATCGGTGCAGCTCTTGGGGTAATCTCATATCAAAATTTGGTACCAACCCCACAGAAAATACACCATCAGTGTGGCCCCTCGCGAGACACTTCACCCGCGAAACCCATCAGGTACCGACCCTAGAAACACCGACAGGACCGGCCTATTCGACACGGGACAGACTGGAGGCCCTAGCGAACTCCCTAGAGGAAGCATTTACTCCCAACGATACACCCTCTAACCCGGAGTTCACGCTCAGGATGGATGCAAAGGTAAATGACTACATAACCAATGCACCCAAGCCGGAAGTCCGCAAAACCACTATTCACGAAATTAAGTGGATCATCCGGCACCTCCCCAATCGAAAAGCCCCGGGCCCAGACAACCTACAGAATATAGTTCTGAAGTGGTTGTCTGACAAGGCCCTGCGAATACTAACCTCCATCTTCAATGCAATGCTCTCGCTACAGTACTACCCTGTGTGCTGGAAGCAAGCAAAAATATTAGTATTCGGCAAACCGGGCAAAAACAAGACAAATCCCGACAACTACCGCCCAATAAGCCTACTAGACTCACTATGCAAAGTATTCGAGAAAATACTGCTAAAGAGAATAGTAGCGCACGTTAAGGAAAATGGACTGCTCAGAAACGAGCAGTTCGGGTTTCGGAACCACCACTCCTCAACGCAGCAGCTTATGAGGCTGGTCGAACACGCCACGGTTGGGTTCAACCAAAAACGCGACACCGGAGCTGTCTTCTTAGACATTCAAAAAGCTTTCGACAAGGTGTGGCACACAGGCCTATTAGACAAGCTAATAGACTGTAATTTCCACCCGGCCTACATACGACTCATCCAATCCTATCTAGAAGGCCGCACATTCCAGGTTGATATTCTGAACGTGCTGTCCACTAAGCGACAGATCAGAGCAGGCGTCCCGCAGGGGAGTATTATAGCTCCCGTGCTGTTCAGCCTGTACATCAATGACATGCCAACACCAGCAGGAGCATTAACTACGTTATACCTCTATGCTGATGACTCGGCAATGACAGCCCAACACTTCCGCATAGCCAGCATTCGAAAACGGCTGCAGGAAGCGCTATGGGCCCTGGAACCCTATTTCAGAGACTGGCGGATGAAAGTCAACGTGGACAAAAGCCAGGCGGTTCTCTTCACCAAGAAGAACCGTATCACACGCCGACCTGAATCCATCCGGCCACTCACACTATTTGCGCGCGACATACCATGGACGAGCACAGTTAAGTATCTGGGAGTAACCCTAGATGCTAAACTAACCACGCTGCACCATGTCAAAACACTACAGCGCAAAGCCAACATGCGATTACTGCAGCTCTACCCATTCCTAAATAGGAAGAGTCGTCTCGACAAGACGCTGGGCGTAAACATGTATAAAGCCCTCATAAGGCCCATTATTATGTACGCCAGCCTTGTATGGGGTTACACAGCTAAGTCGAACCTCAAAAAGCTGCAGATGATCCAAAACAAATGCTTGCGGTTAGCTCAAAAGCTCCCGCGGGATACACCCACGCGGGAGCTAGAACGCATAACAAATACGCCAAGCATCAAAGCCTTTGTGCGACAACTTGCACTAAGGTCACAACGCTCCAGGCGCTATTCGGCAAACCCACTCGTAAGAGCCCTCGGCCGACACGATATGGGCAGAAATAGCAAATACCCTACCCCTCGACACATTCTCTTCAGGTAAAGTCAGGAAAGGTAGGTGCTATGAGTAGCGCAAAGCGGCACTAACCCCAGGGACATACAATACAAATGTCACCCCCAAAATACACATCCCATGGAACTCTCCCATGGATAACCCCAACTCCACATTCCCAAGGAAGTCCTTGGTAACGGCTCAGGCCAACCAAGGCGGCCGCACGCGCTCCCCTTGCTGCATACATGAAGTGTATATATTTATGTGTAGCAACTAATTGTCTATGTCCATGTGCACGTCTGACTCAGTTTGTTTCTTTGTTTCAGCTTAAGTTTAGTTAAGGCAAAACAAAAAAAAACATTAGTTTTAAAAACCCTTCCCCTGGCTTGCCGAAAGGTTAGCCAAGGGGAGGACTATTAATAATCATTAGCTTATAGTTTCAGGACGAGTGTATGCAGCGGCGGAGTGATTGATAACAACCATCAGCTATGTCCAGGACACGAGAGAAGAAGCCCCTGTTCGCAGGCGTGGCTCCCCTCTCCGGATCACGGAGACTTGGTACCAGGACGCTCTAGGCGGGCGGACTGTGCTCCGAACCTAACCCCGGAAGTGCAGTTCGTCCGCCATTGCGGACGCGCTAGTCCCAGCAGTGCCAAGCCAACTGATTCCCACAAATACTAATCTCGGCGAGGAAACGGATTTTGCAACTGTTGCATGATACACCTCCCGTACTAACAAAACCTACTCATTTCCATACCCACATTATCCTTGCATGTGGCAATAACCAAGCCGCCAGGTTTTACGTGTAGGCAATCTTTCCTTTCTGCCTATGCGGTTTTCCCTGGCCCTACAATCTTACCCTTATATATGAGTACATATTTATATGTGCTCATATATAAACATATACCTATGTTTATATCTACCAATTATGCCTGGTAAATCGCGACCGCGATGGGACAGGCACTAAGTCCTAAAAGACATTCCTTTTATCCAATCCCCTATGCTTTCTCTTCTACTATCGTAGACTAACTGCATGTCGGAGGCACCAGTAGTAAGGTCGGGTGTCACGCGGGGGGTGCGGGTACCTTTTCGCCCCCCCCCCGAAAAAAAAAGCGCAACTTCAGTCTACCTCTGACCATCGGAAAGAGAACACCCTTGAGAATGGCGAACGCAGTCTTCGCTGAAACGTCGGGAAACAACAGCCCTACTGTACCACGGCCTAACAGCCCGGATAATCACTTCTTAGAAACATACCTTCAGTTTCCTTGATTCCTATGAACTGTTCGTAGGTCAGCTGCAGTCTTGATTTGTAGAATCGGGCTGTTTTCATTTTTCCTCATGAAGATCTTCCCGTTCCTGGTCCATGCGAATTTATAATTCATTGTCCATTTTGAATTCCTGACAAGCCAATATAAGTTTTGGTTGTCTTTGGTTAAATGTTCATTTATATACACTGGCGAGTCTCCGTTGATCTTGATATCTGTGCAAAGAAGTTTCCCATGTTTGCGTTTTTTGCTCATGATCATGTCTTTAGTTTGGCGGGAATAAAATTTTGCTACTATGGGGAGCGTTTACTTCTTTCCATCCTTATCTGTAAAGGATGGAAATCGGTGGCAATATTCAATGTCCCGATCAGTTTCAACTTCAACACCAACTGCACCTGCCACTCAGAGGCGGCTCTAGGAACAGGCGAACCAGGCGGTGCCTTGGGCCCCGCGCACTTGAGGGCCCCGCGGGGTGCTTGTAATAATACAAATGTACAGTATCATTATGAATCAGTTATTATATTATAAATTAAGCGTGCATGAATCATAATGTCGCTTTGAACGCAGCAGCAGCACGGCAGTTCATTGCTTACGTCTCAGAAGGGCTACCGTAACGTAATCGTTGTGGCTATATATAAATCTACCTCTCTCTCTTCCTTTCTAGTGTTCCCAGTACAGCTGACTAGAGTGATCGCGGGCGAAACAAGAGAAAGAGAGACGTTACCCCTCCCACCCCTCTCACAGCACGCTAACTCACCCGCGCGGCAATGCCACAGCCACTACAATCTACGTAGTTGATGACTCGCTGTGCTTTGTGCTGTTTGAAGACTTCAGTAGTTGTGGCTGGCTGTGACGCTGTTTTAGCAGTGCATTTGTGTAAACTTAACCAGTTAACCTCAAAAAACCTTTGTGATTGTGAAATAACAGAAATATATTGGAATATTGTCATGTTATTGGGTGAACATGTCGGGAAATTGTAAACGTGATAGAGACGTAGGTCGAAAATATGAGTCTGGAAATGTGAAAAGAAAAATGAAGGCTTCCTGGGAAAATTATCAAACAAAGATTAGTGGTTCCTTGGATAAATTTGTGAGTAGTAGTCGTAACTTAAGTGTTAGTATTAAGGAAAAAGTTGAAGATGGTAGTGGAATTAAATCTTATACCAATACTTCTGGCTCTAGCTCTGCCTCTAAACTCTACTTTGTACCAAATGACACATCGGAGCCGGAGGTTGAAGAAATGGAGTCTATTATAGGCCTACCAATGTCCGACATTGGAAACGTAGTTTTTAGAGAGCCTGATGCACTTACAGCTGCAGGTACAGATACTGTAGAAGTAGAAGAACCCACACCAACGTCAGTTTGCATAAGCAACGATCCTGGTGTTTGGGATTATCCTCTCAATGACATGGATAGGTGTAGTTTGGTTTTACAAGGCCCAATAAAGATTGACAATACAACTTACCCGCTAGACAAAAATAATAGGCATTTTTCTAATTTTTATTACACCAGAATTCTTCCCAATAAAGAAAAACAGGATAGGCGCTATTTAGTCTACTCCCAAAAACAAGATAAAGTTTATTGTTTTGCCTGTCGCCTATTTTCAACATCAAACACGTCTTCACTATGTGGCAGTGGAATGAATAACTGGAAAAATTTGGGAGCTTTTCTTAAATTGCATGACACTGCTCCAGACCATTTGGCTTCCGTGTTGAAGTGGGTACAGTTAGAAAAAGGACTTAAAAAAGGAGTAACAGTAGAAGATCAGTTGGAAAAACATATTCAAGTTGAGAAAAAAACGGTGGAGAGACATTTTGGAGAGAGTGTTGGCTGTTATAGGTAATTTGGCAGCACATAACCTTGCTTTTAGAGGTCACAGAGAGAACTTGAGTGCAAACCATAGTGGTAATTTTCTTGGCCTTATTAAATTGTTAGCAAAATTTGACCCCGTTTTGAAAGTTCATGTTGATCAAGTTGAAGAAAACAAGCTTCACGCTCACTAACTTGGAAAAAATACTCAACATGAATTGATAGAACGTATGGCAAATCAAATAAAAGCAACAATTTTGAGCCACATCAGAGAAGCAAAATATTATTCCATTATTCTTGATTGTACTACAGATGTTGGTCGTACTGAACAGATGTCACTGATTTTAAGATATGTGAATGTTTGCACAGGCCATATTGAAGAAAGTTTTTTAGCTTTTTAACCTGTTGAAAGCACTACTGGAGAAAACTTAGCCAAATGTGTAATGGCTGAGCTAAAAACCCTTGGCCTTGATATCAACGACTGTCGAGGCCAATGCTACGATAATGGGTCTAATATGCGGGGTGACTACAGCGGAGTAAAACAAGAATATTATCAGAGAACTCCTTAGTGTTTTTTACACCGTGCGGATGTCATAGTTGGAATTTGTTGTTGTGTGATGCAGCGCCATCATGCATAAAAGCAAAATGTTTCTTTGGGACCCTGCAAAGGCTTTATGTGTTATTTTCTGCCTCTTCTAATAGATGGAGCATTCTGAAAAGCAAAACAAACATTAACATTACTCTAAAGCCACTATTGGAAACTAGATGGGAATGCCGAGTGGAAAGTGTTGAGGCAGTTCGTTACCAACTGAAAGAAATTGCTGAGTGTCTGGACGAGTTGTCAGATTCAACAAACGATTCTACAACAGGTAGTGAGTGCAACTCTTTGAGAAATGAAATACTTTCATATGATTTCATAATATCATTAGTAGTATGGTATGATGTGTTGGTAAAAATTCTGTTTATTAGCAAGTTGTGGCAGAGAGCAGACATGGACCTTGCGTCCGCCGTTAACCATCTTGAAAAGTTTTTATCTTGGTTGGTTGAGTACAGGGTCAGTGGCCTAGTTTCTGCAATTATTACTGGAAATGAAATAGCGAATGAGCTTGAAATTCCAAAGGAGTTCAAGAAGACACGCCTTAGAAAAACGAAAACCCACTTTTCTTATGAAAATGAAGACGAAATAAGCTCAAGTGCAGAAGATTTGTTTCGAACTGACTTTTTCCTAATGGTAATCGACAAAATTGCTGAGAGTACTGAAAAACGATTTGTTGAGCTAAAAAAGTATGAATCAAGTTTTGGGTTCCTTTACAGATTGCATTCTTTAAAGAATACACCAGATGAAGACCTTTTGGAAAATTGTAACCGCCTTCAAGAGACACTTACATTGAAGTCAGGAAGTACAAATTGCTCTGATATAGATAGCGAGGGCTTGTATCAAGAGCTGAAAATGTTAATCATGACTATCCAAGAAGACGTGACAATGACTAATGTATTAAAAAATATGATTGAAGACAACTTAGTGGATGTCTACCCTAACATATATGTGGATTTACGAGTTCTTTTGACAACACCAGTATCTGTCGCATCTGCAGAACGATCATTCTCCAAGCCAAAGCTAATAAAAATTATCTTCGATCAACTATATCTCAAGAAAGACTCTCTTCTTTGTCCATTTTATCTATTGAGCGAGATGTTGCCTCAAATGTTAATTTCAGTGATTTAATTGACCAGTTTAGTGCAGCAAAAAGTAGAAAAGTAGCTTTTTGATGAACTTAAAAGAAAACGTAGAGCAGACTTTGTGTATAATATAAACTTGTATTATTCAGGGCTGTAAAAAGAAGAAAATAAGTTTTTTTTGAATAAATTAAATAGTAGAAAATTATAAAACTTTATTGTCAGTTTGTTTGTCTAGTCTTTTGTGAATCAGTTAAATTCATGTAGGCTAAATATTTCTTTTTTCCACCGTCTTATGTATTTAAATTATGAGTTATTTGACTTTGCAGCCCTTTCGATTTTTCATTTTTTAAATCAAACAGAAATTGTAAAACTTAATTTTGTAGGCATATTGTAGACTAAAGAGTATAAAATTAGTTGGATTTTCGTGGTGTCGTTTTTGTTCTTTTTCCTTTTGTTATAATTTTTACAAACCCTATTTCAGATTATACTGTAGGAGGCTTGGGGAGGGATTTGCGTCGATACATATATATATATATATATATATATATATATATTATATCTATATCTATCTATATCTATATATATCGCCTGGGGCCCCGCATTTTCTAGAGCCGCCTCTGCTGCCACTTGAGCCACAATATTATACACATTCTCGTGTTCGGAGACTGGTATCCCGGCGATTTCAAGGTTGTAATTCTTGGAGTATTACTCCAAGTCATTAACTTGCCTTTTAATATGCCCATTTTGTTCTTTAAGCAAGCCATTCTCAACTTTAGTGTTGTTAACCTCTTGGGTGAGTTGGTCAATGCAAGATTTTAGTGTGATATTTTGCTCCAATAGTTCATCAAATTTGTTTGATTGATACTCCAGAGAGTTACAAACATTTTTAGCACTTGTTGCATATTGTTAACTGCTTCACATAAACTTACAGTGTCCGGCTTGACCTTATTCGGCTGAAAACTAGATGTAGCTGTCCTGATTGAATTTGGGTTATGTTTGCATTGTTTACAATGCCACAGAATTTCGCCTGGATTTGCAATCATTGCTTTAAAAACGGCATTCGTCACACGAGCACAGTTTAGATGAAACACTTCACCACACTTTCCGTCACATTTTACGAAATTTTCATTCTCCTTCAGAGAAACTTTACAGGAGGTACATATAACATTACTATTCTTGGGCGCCATGTTGCAAGTAGGGAGTCTATAAAGTGTCTCTGAAAACCACATTTTATAGCCCTTCTGCGATATACCCAGAAAACTAACTTCGTTCTGATAAACTTATGAAGGAATGACAAGCCCCTAACCATTGCAACAGTAGCTCAATTGATATCGTCTGATTATTAATACCAAACACCGTTCGAAGAGCGGGTACTTCTGCTGGTACATTTATAATTTTGAGCTTTCGACCTGACGTGTATTTTATTTTTAAAGCCTTGTACTTCATAGACGATCCTATCTGTTCCCTTTTGTTTTCTACTCTAGCTTCATTATTGTCAGTAATAAAAGAACAAAAATGTGTACTTATAAATTAATATATATTTACATGCAGTTTTCTTCTCTTTCTAATTGATATTTGTGTAGACGTAGTTTTCTTATTACATCACAATTTCACACATTGAAAAGCTATAGCTATTATTTATCAAAGTAGAGTTTAATATTTCTAGAAAAAGGGAAGTGGCAAGGGGGGAGGAGTTCGAAAAGTGCATAAAGTCAGTTTGATAAGTTCTTAACTTCAAAAAATTATTAATATTAAAGGTCTGCAGTTAGGCCAGGTTTTCAAAAGATAGTGAGGGGGCCCCATTTCAACCTCTGGCCCCTGGTCCCCTTCTGGTCTAGCTACGCCACTGATCATCGCATTACAGTTCAGCTCACACAAATCGTTAATAGGCCTGTATATAAAAAAAAAGATTATGACCTAAAACTGTTCCTTGGGAAATTCCAATTTTTACTTCAGCACTTCTACTTAGAGTATCTTCGATTCGTACCTTTTGTATTCTGTTAAAAAGAAAGCTTTTTATTAGTTCTTGAGGAGTACCACGAATACCCTCCTTTTCAATTTTTAAATGAGTATATTGTGGTATATTCTGATTCACGAAGCTTTGTTCTAAGTTCCTGTATTATTTGATCCCTTGCTTTGATTTGCACCCTCAAATTGTCTGGCGTATCACATACTTTACAAAACCAATTCCTGACATCACAATCCTCCTTCTTGACCTTAATACAGCCGAAGTGAAACCATTTCTAACATAGTCCACACTCAATACCGTTCTGCCACTGCCATCGTAATGTACAGGCCATCATGCAGCGACTCTAACGATTGATCAGCTGATCGGTAGGGAGGTAGAGATGGCGACCATTTTGCTTTGTGCTGTGTTGTTTATATCTTTTATGAATGAGTATCTGCGTGAAAAGTGATACTTGAGAACGCTTCTACTTATGTCATCTAGAATGAAGATTATTTATTTTCTGGAACAAATGTTCATTTTGTAGGTAGGTTATTGTATCCACGCTAATTTTGCGTTGCATGTTTGTCATCTCACAGAAGGTTATGTTTTAGTTATGACCTCTATATCACTTATTATTTCGACTAATACAAGGTTTCTTGGATGGTACTAAAATGTTGTTAGTTCAGGAAACCTCCTTCCCAGGTCACAGGTGTGTCAAAAGTTTGTTTATAGCAACTACCTGTATTATGAAAGAAATGATAATGTGGCTTGCTTCTTTTTCCTCACCGCGACAATTTAAGAAAGCAATGCATACACAACATTCCTAGAAATTATTTGTACATTACGGGGAATACAAGAGTGTATGTTAACATTTCCCTGAAAGTAAGATACGTACCATTCTTCGGGAGAGAAGAGCTAATCGCCTTGATCGTACGTTGTTAGTTAATATGGTTTCAATTATTGTATGAAGTTCCCAAATTTCAGCCTATGCTAGGACTGGAAACATTTCTAATATGATAATGCTGAGGTTAAGTTACTTACCGTATGTAAATCAGAGAAGCGATATCCAGTATTCAGTATCTACTGAAGTCAGTCCAAGTTACATTATTTGTGAGAATGGTCTCTCGATCATGCTCAAGTGAATATGGTAATGTTTTCGTGGCAGAATTTGTATAGGCTACTGTATTTACATTAATGGGATGGTTAGCACCAGGTGTATGTACTGTAGGTTCTAGATACCTGATTTCAAGATTACAACCCATTGTAAATTCCTGATGCAAGAAACAAGTTAGATTGAGGCATAGAAAATAAGTGTTGTTAGGATAGGTCCTGTTTAAGTCACCATGAGGGTGGCATGTGCACTGATTACAGTTAGAGATAGGTTACATTGTGCTTTGTCATCCACGAGCAGTTTAGGACGTGATCTGTAGAATAGCCAAGAGTAATGTGGGGTTTTCTCAGTCATCTACCATAAACCTTTTCAAAGCGGTGAACAACGAGAAAATGGCCAAGAATAAATCTTATTCTCGACGTCAAAATACTGCAATTTAGCCCTGTTTGTGTGTTTCAACACCTAGCAAATGTACCTGCAATGTGCCATTTTGTTCACTCTACATCGGCCGGATTCGAATAAGCGGAACGATAATTAGGCGTATGTAGGGGTAACGGATGGAAGTGCCAATCAAGCCTAAATAGCATTGCTATTTTTCTACGTCTTGAAGCGGGAGGGTAATTTATATTAAGTTTGAAGAGACTGCGTGTGAAGCGAGCTATCTGACTTGCTGCTGCGACTATAACGACCCTAGGCGTGACGTCACAGTAGGAGCCTTACGGCCTGTACATTACGGTGGCAGTGGTTCTGCACGTAGAACACTTTAAAGCTGCCACTGGATCATTTGCCTGATTCACATTTGGAGTAACAGGGCCTGGATTCACTTCAACTCCACCAAGATGGCGTCACAGTGAAAGTGTAGTGAAATAGCAGGTAGTGTAAATATTTGATGTTGTTGTTGTTTGAGTCTTCAGTCTTTTGACTGGTTTGATGCAGCTCTCCATGCCTCCCTGTCCTGAGCTAATCGTTTCATCTCTACATAGCTCCGACACCCTACATCCGAGGCAATCTGTTTAACATATTCTAACCTTGGTCTACCCCTACAGTTTTTGTCCTCGACCCTTCCTTCCATAACTAAGCTTGCTATTCCTGGGTGTCTTAGTATGTGTCCTACCAACCTATCTCTTCTCTTCATTAACAGTCGCCAGAAACATCTCTCCTCTCCCACTCGTCTTAATACCTCTTTGTTTGTAACCCTATCTACCCATCTGATCGTCATCATTCTCCTGTAACACCACATTTCAAATGCTTCAATTCTCCTCTTTTCTGCTGCACCAATAGTCCAAGTTTCACTTCCATAGAGCGCCACGCTCCAGACAAAGGCTTTCAAAAATGACTTCCTAATACCTAAATCTATATTCGATGTCAGCAGATTCCTTTTTTGTAGAAATGCTTTCTTTGCCTGAGCCAACCTCCTTTTTATATCCTCTTTGCTTCGTCCATCACTGGTTATTTGATAAAAGTGGTAAAATATTATAACAGAGGTTTAAAATCTATAAAGTGACTTTCCTTAGGTCAAGTGAAATATGGAATATTGATAGTATTTAGAAATTCTTATTGATAATTTAATAAACTTAAACTGAGCGTGACTGTATCCACGACTACATAGCAGACACTAAAAATGAGGTTAGCCAAATTAAGTGTCTTTACCTAAATAGCAGAAGCCTAAACTAGAAGATATCGAGATACTTATACATATTGTGGAAAATCTAGATGTCATAGTGGTAACCGAGACTTGGGTAAAAAGTAATGAAGCTAAATACTTCAACCTAAACAACTATTCTGTTGCATTTGTACACAGAGACAATCAGGATGGTGGAGGTGTGGGAGTTTATGTCCACAAAAAATGGAATACAAAAGTTCTTAACCTAGTTGAGAGTAACCATAGCTTGATCCAATTAGAGCTTATAAGAAATGATAATGTTCGTCTCAATAACCTAAATACTATTAATATAATTGCAGTATATAATCCTAACATAAATAACGCAACAAAATTCATGCAATCTCTAGAGCACATTCTCTCGAAAAACAATGCCTATCTTTCCTTATGCATTGGTGATACAAATATTAACTTATTAAACAAAAATAATGTAACCAAATCAAACCTCAATCTACTATCAAGCTATGGTTTCACACAAGGCAATACTCGCTATCCAACAAGATTAAGTGAATCAACAAGTACACTCGTTGATCAGGTGGCCACTAATAACTGTAAATATGCCTATAGAATAAGCAATATAAATAGTGATCTTAGTGATCATAATATTCTTGTAACTGAGATTTTCTGGTCAAACTACTATCCAGGCAAAACCCAATCTCGAACATGACATTTAAATACGCCCCAAACAAGCAAAGATCTAGTTCAAAAAACGTGAATAAAAATTACCGGTACATGAACAAAAACAAATTCTCTAATGATCTCAATCAAATAGACTGCTTAGATGATCTAAACGAAACTTACATCGCCATGAAACACAAAATCTTGACACAGACACCCAACAAAGAAAACACTGACTCACCTTTGAAGGAAATACACCAGAACCACAAAAACCCATGGATAACAACAGAATTAATTCAACTAATAAAACAAAGGGACTTAGTACATGCTAAACTTAAAACTAGCATTCACAGAAACAATAACCTCTTAAAGGAAGAGCACATAATATGTAGGAATAAAGTGACAGCTTTAAAACGGAAACTGAAATCCTCATACTATGAACATAAATTAACATTGAATGTCAATAGCATAAAAGATACTTGGAAAGTAATCAATGAAATGATCTACAACTGCACAACTGAAAACAAAGATGGTCCCAGTGAGATAATAATTGACGGTAAATCTTTCACAGGAAAAGAAAATATTTGCAATGCTCTAAACACTCACTTTATAAACATAGCACACAAATTAGCCAAAAACATCCCCCCAGTGAAGAAAGTTAATGAAATTAATGTCAACACAGATTCCATATTTATGACCCCGACTAATGAGATGGAAATTCGCAATATTATATTAAGCCTTAAAATGAAAAGTAGCGAAGACAAAGATGGTATGTCAGTAAAATTGTTAAAAAAATCCATTGACATTCTAAGTAGCCCACTAACTACTTTAATAAATTTATCGTTAGAGACTGGTCTGGTGCCTGATGATCTAAAAATAGCACGAGTCATACCAGTCTATAAAGGAGGTGACAAAAGCAATCCGGACAATTACAGACCCATTTCCATCCTCCCACCCATATCCAAGGTACTCGAAACAGTAGTAAATAACAGAATTGTTAATTTCTTAAATAAAAATGATTATTTCTACAAAGGGCAGTATGGATTCCGAGAAAACTCAAGCACAGAAATAGCCACAATTGATATTATCTCTAACTTGCAGGATGCCTTAGACAATGAGATGACAGCGAGTGGCCTTTTCATAGACCTGAGAAAGGCGTTTGATACTGTTGACCATGAAATTCTTTTAGGGAAACTTGATAAAGCAGGTATCCGAGGAGTAGCTTGGACATGGTTTAAAAATTACCTATCTAATCGTAAGCAGTATATTGAAATAAATGGCTACAGAAGTGAGGAAGTCAATATTACCCACGGTGTGCCCCAAGAATCAATACTGGGTCCTTCCCTCTTCTTAGTATATATTAATGACATAGCAACACTCCGTTTTCATGGTAATATAACGTTGTTTGCAGATGACTTAAGCATCTTTTACCATGCGTTCACCACCAACACGCTGATTACACGCATGCAGGAGGACATGAATACCATACTTGACTGGACCCAGTCAAATAAATTAACAATAAATGAAGATAAAACAAATTATTTAATAATATCTAAGCGTAGAACAAAGTTAGACATCACTCAGAATATAATGCTGAATGGAAAAGCAGTTAAAAGGGTCTCATCTGTCAAATACCTAGGCCTAATAATAGATGAAAACCTCTCCTGGCAAAAGCACATTGATGCATTAGTAAAAAAAATATCACCTGCCGTGGGATGATAAATAAAATTGAGCTACTATATACCAAAATATCTACTCAGGAAAGTGTATTTTTCCTTAATCCATAGCCACTTACAATATTTGAATACAATTTGGATAAAATGCTCAAATTACCTAAAAAAGAAATTGAGGTAATTCAGAATAGAGCCATAAGAAATATTTATAACTACCCTTTTTTTTAACACCAACCCAACACCTTTATGTTACGAGTAAAATTCAACCAGTAGCCCTAAATGCAGAAATCAAATCAAATGTCCTGATGTACCAAATCCTACACAAAGGTATCCACACAAATTTAACCTTCACTAAACAATCTGATTTACACGCTTACAAAACTAGACATGCAGATGACATAACACTTTTCCATATCAATTCCAAACAATATGGCAGTAATAGCATTAAGTATAGTGCCTTTGTAAAGTTCAATAGACTACCAGAAAATATAAGAATTGCACCTAGCCTACCAATCTTTAAAAGGAGGCTAAAACAGTTTATGTGGAATGATTATAAAATGCCAGTTTGAAGAAATTTCATAATCTGAGAAGACAAAAGAAGAACACATTGTGTACAAAAACTTATGAGAGCTACAGAATGTTGTATATATTTTCATATTGAAAACTTTGTAAACTAAATATTGTATTGTAATTTGTCGCCAACAAGATAAAACTGTACAATTCCTTTGTATATGAGTCCTTGACTCGTTAAGGGATTAATAAAATGCATTATTATTATTAAAAGTTGTGGGAACGTGTATCCAAAGATTCGGCGACTTCTCCAATCACTGTTTGAACCAAGTAGAGCAGTGGTACTTTTACGAGTTTCCACCCGATTGGAAGATACACGTATTTCACATTCTTCTTTCATCATCATCATCATCATCTTCCTAGCATTAATCCCGCTTTATTGCAGGGTCTGCTTTTCTGCACTTTTTCTTCCATACTGCTCGATCTTGAGCGTCTCTAGTTGTGGCAATAGACATCAATCGGCCAGAAAGACAGTTTACTTCAGAGACATGATCTCTGAGCTTTGTACTCACAGCTATAGCTTCGCTATTCCTGCCTGATATCTTTCCGTGGTAGAATAACTTGTATCCTTCACCAATATCCTTGGATTTTGAGCCAGACCATTTGGTTTCCTGGATGCAGGCAATATCTACTTGTCGGTTCTTCAAGGTATCTGCAAGTTCTCGGCTTCGACTCGTAAGAGTACCAATGTTAATGGTTGCCATTCTGATTTGTTGGACTCGCTTCTTTAGCCCACCCCGTCCTAGAGTGGGGAGCCCTTGCACATTTCTCACACCATTCGGGCGATGATGATGCGCGTCGCCTACAGCGGGGAACGCCCTAGCAGTTTCATCCTTAATATTTTTTCTAGCCAGTGCATTGAGATACAACAGAATTTGGTTTACCGACCAGCTTGTTGTTAAGCCTGCCATCGAACTCTCCTCCTTTATCATTCCGGACTTGGGACCGGGCAATGGCGGAGTTCACATTCTTCTTTATTGGTAGGTAATTAGATTAATTCATTTAGGTAGTAATGATTAACATAAATTTAGTGTAATTTGGTGTAAACATCAAGGCTAACTTAGATCTCTAGTATGTCGGCAGTAAACACAGTTAGTGTCTCGTCAGGTAATGCAACCGTTACGGATTTATGCTCGTCGTGCAAAATAAAAGTAAAACATGCAAATCAAATCATCACAAGATCTCAGGTAAAATTGAGTGAGGAGAAAAGTGAAACCGATTGTCGTAATGTAGGCCTACCGGTACCGTCATGCGAATGTCATAACCTGAGAAACGAACTGTCCTCAAAGGATGAAATTATAAAGCTGCTAAAGGAAGATATTACTAAGTTAATGGAAGAGTAGAATAAATGAAAAGGAAACAGAGAGGAAAGCAAGGAAACTTGGTCGACAGTGGTTGCTGGTAAGGTAAGATTGAATATGCCTAGGCCTATAAATGGAGTACCGGTACATGTAACAGAAATTCCCGTCTCAAATTCATTTGGAGCCCTCGCCGAAGAAAATGATGACTTTCTTCAAAAAGAAAAGAAGAAAGTGATAAAGAGAAAATCCAGGAAGATGTGGATATTTGCGGATAGTCACGGGCGAGATGTAGCAGCAAGCGTATTGGAGAGAAGCGGAGAAATGGAGGTCACTTCGACAGTAAAGCCAGGAGCACCCATTGCAGCGGTTACGAACGGGATGATAGGAGAGTGTGCGTCCCTTACTTCAAAGGACTATGCAGTAATCATCGCTGGAGCAAACGACGTCTACAGAAACGAGAGTAAAAAGGTAATCAAAGATTTAAAGGGTACATTGCCATCCATGCATAACACAAATGTCATCATTGTAAACATTCCGCAGAGATACGATTTAATTCCCAAATCATGTGTAAATATAGAAATAGAGGCTACAAATGAAAAAAATCATAAAATTTGTAAGAGTTTTCCAAATGTCCAAATTATAGATGTAATTAAATTAGACAGAAAGTTCCACACTCGGCATGGCCTACACTTAAATAGGTTAGGAAAAGAGTATCTTGTAAATTCAAATGGTAAGAATACCGGTAGTTCAACAGCAATATCTTTAGAGTGGAAGCAGGGAAACTGGTAAAAGAAGCCAAATGTGAGGTTTGGCATTCAGATCTTTTGATGTCAAATTTAAATGAGTCCAACAATGATATTTCGGATTTGTCTAGCAACAATAATAATAACAATTATGATAGTAATAATGTAAATAAATCACCAACTTATTTATTTAATCGTATGGTGAATGATATACAAAATTTACATTATACAGCATTATCCACATTCTGCAACCAGGTTATGACATTTGGAGTGACATGAAAGAGTTCAGCAGGGTTCCCAGGGAACGAGAACAGAGGGCAGCGTCGGAGCAGATGATCCATTGTCTGCTCCTCTTGATCACAGTCGCACATTGCTGAATTGGTCCAGCCCCATCTGTGTTGAAAGAATTTACAGCAGCCACGGCCGGTTCTGAATCTGTTAAGACGGCACCACATTTTCCTTGGGAGGTCAGAACCTTTCAGTTCCTTTGTAGGATCAAGAGAATGGGCTCTTGTTCCCGCTGTTTTAGTTGACCACTCGTTTCTCCAGCTTTGGTTTAAATTAAACCCATCCACATATAGTATTTCTGCAGTAACACATGTTGGCCTCCTAGACCGTAGTGGCTGTTGTGAGGGATGGCAAAATTCATGGTATACTGGTAAAGTAGGTAAAGCCCTGATCTTCTTAGACTCTCTCAACAATGCTTGTTTCCTTCTTAGATGTGGTGGAGGAATGTGGCTCAGCACAGGCAGCCAATGGCAAGGCGTTGACTTAATAGTACCAGTGATGCATCGCATTGTATCATTTAATCTTGAGTCTACTTTATGCACATGTGCACTTTCTAACCACACGGGTGCACAGTATTCTGCTGTTGAATAGACAAGGTTAATGCCAGTTAGGCGTAAGCAGTCGGCAGAGGCTCCCCAGGAAGTACCACTAAGTTTATGTAGGATGTTGTTTCTTGCAGCAATTTTATGGGAGAGCTTGGTGAGATGCTCTTTGTAGGTCAGGGTTCTATCCAAAGTCACTCCAAGATAAGTGGGAAAGGGATTGTATCTAAGTTGTTGTCCGTCAAGCAAAATATTTGGTTTGTAATTAGAAAACGATGTGCAAGGTGGAAGCAAGATACTTCTGTTTTATTCAGGCTCGGAATCAATCTCCAGGACTGAAGGAAAGCTGACATTCTCTTAAGGTCTTCACCATCAGAAGCTTGCAAAAGTAACAAATTTAAAATTTACCACCAGAATGTTCAGTCTCTCTATAATACAATTGATTACATAAATCAAATGCTTAAAAATGAACTTAAAGACATCTCAGCACTATGTATTTCAGAACATTGGCTGATAGAGGAACAACTCGAATTAATTCAATTCCCAGGGTTTATACAAGCTAGTAAATACTCTAGAACTAATATTAGCCACGGTGGTACTTGTATCTTCTTGAGAAATAATTTAGATCATGAACAGTTAACAGCTTATGATTATCTAATTATGGAACAGGATTTTGAATTCTCTGCCGTAAAAATACAGCAGTTTAAGTTAATAATTGTATGCGTATACCGTTCTCCGTCAGGAAAGTTTCCTTTATTTATAGATAAATTAGAATTGTTATTCAATAACATGAGCAAAGTAAATTTCGATATAATAATTTGTGGGATGAAAATGTGGATTTCTTAAAACTTGATAGAAATTGTGAATTATTAACACAGTTACTAATTTCCTATGGACTGAAACCTACAGTAAATACCCCAACAAGAATAACAAAATTTAGTAAAACCACTCCTGATCATTTTTTTTAAATACAGATAAATATCACCATTCAATAGAAGTCTATTGTCCGGGTTTTAGTGACCACCATGGACAAATACTGAGTTTTGTAGTACCCGAAACAATCAATAATAATGATAATGGAGTAAAATCAAAGTGCAGGTCATTCACTGAAACAAATGTTACATATTTCAATGACTTATTAAATAAGGAAACATGGTCAGAAATGTATAAACTAGAAAATGTAAATGATAAATTTAATGCATTTAACAGTACCCTAAAGCACTATTTTGAAAAAGCATTCCCCTTTAGACTAGCAATTGGATAACAACAGGGATTATAAATTCAAGTCAAAGAAAGAAATTTCTACACAAATTATATAAACAATACCACACAACACATGAATTCAATTTATACTACAAAAATACACTAGCATATTAAATAAGGTAATAAGACTAGCAAAGAAAATCTGCTAAAATACAAAGTGGAAAGTGATTAATAATCCAGAGGAAATAGCAAACACTTTTAATGACTATTTTCTGGAAATTATTAAATAAATCACAGGTAAATACACTAAAGTCTAATAATAAATATATGTAGTGATTCTTTATGAAGTGGTAAGAATAGTTATAAAAGAGCTAAAAAATAAATTCTGTGCTGGCATTGATGGCATCCCTGATGCAATTTTAAAGAAATGTGCAGAAAATATAATAAACCCACTTACACACTTAATAAACAGTTCAATTCTCTCAGGAACTTACCCGGATAGTTTGAAGTTATCAAAAGTAATTCCAGTGCACAAAAACGGTTCAAAAGATGAATTAGATAACTATCGTCCTATTACCTTACCAACTGGTAATGCAAAAATTGTGGAAAAATCATGTATAAGAGACTGATAAGTTTTATAGAAAAAAATATTATTAAACTCACAACATAGATTCAGAAAGGAAAATTCTACACAGACAGCAATTTATGAATGTATTAATAGTATTCTGAAATTAATTGACAATAAGGAACATGTAACTGGCCTATTCTTGGATTTATCGAAAACATTTGATGTTGTTGACCATAAAATCCTCCGTATAAAACTAAATCAATATGGTATTAGAAGTCTAGCTAATAAATGGATAGAGTCTTACTTAACAAGGCGTAAACAATTAGTATCTTGAGACACAAGGATGATGGAACCAAATTTCTTAATGAAACATTGTCCTATGAGGGAATTATTAAATTTGGAGTACTCCAGGGGTCGGTTCTGGGCCCACTACTCTTTCTTCTATATATCAATGATATAACACAGAACGTTAATTCACATAAGGAAATTTTGTTTGCGGACGATACAACACTCGTAATAAAACGTTAAACTAAACAGGTCATACAGCAGTCTGCTGACTCCGTTACAAGAGAGTTAACCAAATGGTCACAAGATAATCGCCTCATAATATACTATAAAAAAAACAGTATGTCTAAATTTCCACACTATACAGAATAGGAATTCTGCGAAGCCCAATATAACATTAAATGGTCATCAAATAGAAAATAAATCAGAAACAAAGTGTTTAGGACTATGGATACAACATGACTTGAAATGGAATAAACATATACAATATCTGAATACTAAACTGAACTCGATGTGCTTTGCGTTACGTATTTTGAAAACCTGCACTAGCATGCACACATTAAGAAATACTTATTTTGCTTATTTCCATTCATACTTAAGATATGGGATCATATTTTGGGGTATGTCGCCAGATGTACTAAGCACGTTTAGGATACAAAAGAGGGCGATTAGAATTATGGCAAATGTAAACACTAGAGAATCATGTCGACCTCTGTTTAAAGATTTAAACATTCTCCCACTGCCCTGCATATATATCTTTGAAAGTATTATGTTTTTTAAAAACAATTTAATGAATAAGGATGTTTTTCTTAAAACAAACGATGATGTTCATAGGCATAACACAAGACAAAATCAAAACATTCATATTTCTCTCACACACACACACACACACACACACACACAAGCATATATCAAAAAGGAACTTTTCACACAGGAGTTAAATTATACAATAAACTACCCCAGTATATAAAACTTGCCCCAAAAATAAAAACCTTTGATAGAATGTTGAAAGCTTATCTGCAGTGCCATTGTTTTTACTCTGTAGTTGAATATCTTAGCGTATAGGAGCGATGAAATCTATAATTTGAACCGTTTTTATCAGGTTCATTATTTTTTGGTCATATTATTATTATTATTATCATTTCCTTCATGTCGCATTATTGTGACATACGTTTCTCCGTCTCGCCTATTGCGTTCAAACTTAATAATTCTGCGTAAACGTTTCATCAGATGGTGAAACTTTTCACCCCTAGTGACACAGTTTTACCATTGGTTGAAGCATAACCTGTTGCTAAGCTTTGCTTCTCCCATTGGCCCTCTTCATGTTCTGGAGAGGGGGTGTTCTGCGTCTTATTTTTCTCGGGCGCGTTACTGCGTTCCTTAAGAGAAGGTCTGCCTTCCAATTTTGGGCCGTCATGTAGACGGACGTGAGTGCACGTGTCGGGTTTTTGCCCGCACCCAGAAAGCAACTAAATGTAAGTACGATTCAGTCATTGAATTTATCTAACTTAAGGGCATTATAAATTTCTGTTTCTCCATATTTTTTTTTCATTTTGTGTCCCCTTTGATTCACTTATAATTTCCTTTTCTTATGATGATGTGAATTCGATCCATGAACCCAAGTCCCTTCGCCTTTGTTTACGTTAGTTTAGCGAAGCCTCTGTGTTTATTTGTCATCCCTCCCTTTCATGTAATCGGTTTTATTTTTTACGTAAATCTCTCAGGTCTGAAATATCTGCTATTTTTCTACGAGGCTTAATTATGCTCTATATTGCGTCACCACCTGGTTCGGCGTTCTTTTATGACGACCTCCGGTGGATTGTCGCATCAGAGCCTTGTTTTTGTGGGTGGAATCGGCGAAGTTACGGAGCTGAGTCTCACGTCTTCAGTCAGATCCTCCCTCTGTTTTATTGAAATGTATGTGAGCGATGGTCACCGTGCTAATCACTGTCCATACGCCACATTACTTTCTTTGTTTCATCGTGTGTCGTTGTGATTCGGCATTTCTACCTCTGTGTAAGCCTACATCTTCCTACGAAGCATATTTCTTAGCTGATTGTTTTTTTTTAAATTTATTTACTGTCCCGGTAATGTCAAGTAATTTAATGTAATTTTCATTTCGTTTAATTTTATGTGTTAATTTTGTGTTACTTCCTCCGACTTCGTTATATTACGTAACTCTGTGTCATCTCCACCCCCGTCTCCCTACATACGCACTCCTCCACCCCCACCCTTTCACCTCCTACCTCATGATTTCACAACATCATGAGCGTCTTAGTTCTGCTTTTGGCGCTGGACATTCTAGTCCAGATCATGTCGTCTCTGTAAGTAGTCGCTCTTGTAATCTATCCCACGAATTGCTTTAATTTCTTTAATTTTGCTTCATCTTTATTAAGTTTTATTATTGAATCGCGTTTCCAATTAGTTGCTATTATGATTTGAATTTATTTCTAGATTCCTTTTATTTTATATTTAAGTTGCTCGTGTTTTATTTTCATTTCTAATTTGTAATCAGTACACATGTGTTTATTTTATTATTAATATATTTTTATTCAGTAAGTACAACTTTTGCTTCTGTCTTATGATTTCTCGTATTTGAGTTCCTCGTTTGTCTTTCGATTCGACTTAGTCTTGGCTTCGCACTGTAGCGAAGTTACGACTAACACGGTCTCTGGGACCCTTGCTCTATTACTTAAGTTTAATTTTTCCTTTTGATTTTATCTTAAACTTTTATTCTGGCTTACTTTCTGTGGAAGTCATCTTTCTTTCGATTCGGAATCTTGGGACCAGCACGCATCGAAATAAGTATTCCTTCCTCGTTCCCTACGTAATCCTGTTTAGTTTTTGTTGTTTTTACTTCCACTGTATTCCTCATATCTCTGCTATTTTGTTTAACGTAAAAGCACAAGGCGGTGAAATGAACCATGCTCTGCTACCATTTGCACTGCCTTGTGCTTTTACGTTAAACAAAATAGCAGAGATATGAGGAATACAGTGGAAGTAAAAACAACAAAAACTAAACAGGATTACGTAGGGAACGAGGAAGGAATACTTATTTCGATGCGTGCTGGTCCCAAGATTCCGAATCGAAAGAAAGATGACTTCCACAGAAAGTAAGCCAGAATAAAAGTTTAAGATAAAATCAAAAGGAAAAATTAAACTTAAGTAATAGAACAAGGGTCCCAGAGACCGTGTTAGTCGTAACTTCGCTACAGTGCGAAGCCAAGACTAAGTCGAATCGAAAGACAAACGAGGAACTCAAATTCGAGAAATCATAAGACAGAAGCAAAAGTTGTACTTACTGAATAAAAATATATTAATAATAAAATAAACACATGTGTACTGATTACAAATTAGAAATGAAAATAAAACACGAGCAACTTAAATATAAAATAAAAGGAATCTAGAAATAAATTCAAATCATAATAGCAACTAATTGGAAACGCGATTCAATAATAAAACTTAATAAAGATGAAGCAAAATTAAAGAAATTAAAGCAATTCGTGGGATAGATTACAAGAGCGACTACTTACAGAGACGACATGATCTGGACTAGAATGTCCAGCGCCAAAAACAGAACTAAGACGCTCATGATGTTGTGAAATCATGAGGTAGGAGGTGAAAGGGTGGGGGGTGGAGAAGTGCGTATGTAGGGAGACGGGGGTGGAGATGACACAGAGTTACGTAATATAACGAAGTCGGAGGAAGTAACACAAAATTAACACATAAAATTAAACGAAATGAAAATTACATTAAATTACTTGACATTACCGGGACAGTAAATAAATTTAAAAAAAATCAATCAGCTAAGAAATATGCTTCGTAGGAAGCACAGAGGTAGAAATGCCGAATCACAACGACACACGATGAAACAAAGGAAGTAATGTGGCGTATGGACAGTGATTAGCACGGTGACCATCGCTCACATACATTTCAATAAAACAGAGGGAGGATCTGACTGAAGACGTGAGACCCAGCTCCGTAACTTTGCCGATTCCATCCACAAAAACAAGGCTCTGATGCGACAATCCACCGGAGGTCGTCATAAAAGAACGCCGAACCAGGTGGTGACGCAATACAGAGCATAATTAAGCCTCGTAGAAAAATAGCAGATATTTCAGACCTGAGAGATTTACGTAAAAAATAAAACCGATTACATGAAAGGGAGGGATGACAAATAAACACAGAGGCTTCGCTAAACTAACGTAAACAAAGGCGAAGGGACTTGGGTTCATGGATCGAATTCACATCATCATAAGAAAAGGAAATTATAAGTGAATCAAAGGGGACACAAAATGAAAAAAATATGGAGAAACAGAAATTTATAATGCCCTCAAGTTAGATAAATTCAATGACTGAATCGTACTTACATTTAGTTGCTTTCTGGGTGCGGGCAAAAACCCGACACGTGCACACACGTCCGTCTACATAACGGCCCAAAATTGGAAGGCAGACCTTCTCTTAAGGAACGCAGTAACGCGCCCGAGAAAAATAAGGCGCAGAACACCCCCTCTCCAGAACATGAAGAGGGCCAATGGGAGAAGCAAAGCTTAGCAACAGGTTATGCTTCAACCATTGGTAAAACTGTGTCAGTAGGGGTGAAAAGTTTCACCATCTGGTGAAATGTTTACGCAGAATTACTGTCACGGACGATTACTCTTTACTCCATGACTTTTGTGTTTCTTGTTGTTAAGAGCTTTGATACACAAGGCAGTGAAAATGTTGTAATGGCGGTTACTAGAATATAAAGTTTTCTTATGAGAAGTCTTGAGCGTTTCATTCAATTTGTTTTATTGGTTATACCTACACCGGGTAGGCGTAGGTCCCTAACAAAATATTGGCGACCTTGCCAGGATGGCGTATTAATTCAAACAACTTGAAGATTGTGTTGATTTAAAGACCGCGTGTTCCTGTTCGTTCGTGTTCCTGTTCTGTGTTCGTATTGGAAATGGAGAAGTTAATGAAAGCGCGGAAGCCGGTAAGAGCGACTTTTACGAAGACGTACAATGCACTTTTGCAAAACTTAAATCAAGAAATTCAAGACGGCGTGGACGACGACACCTTACAGTCCTTGCTAACCAAATTGGAGAGGTTAGGAACGGAGCTGGCGCCGTTGGACGAGAAAGTTTTAAGTATGTTGCTGGAAAAGGAAGGGGACGAGTATGACCGTGAATACGAATATGTAGACAGTTTTCGAGACAGATTGGATGATGCAAGACAGAAGTATGCTCTACGGTTGCAGGCTAATTCCAATGTATTGGCAGTGGTGTCAGCAAGATCGGTCCTATCAGATGGGAATAAAACCAAAAGGCAGTTGAAACTACCCAAAATAGAACTCATGAAATTCGATGGGGAGATTAAAAATTGGTTGGAATTTTGGGGACAATTTCGGCGCATTCACGAGGACTCGGAAATTGAGGACGAAGACAAATTCCAATACTTGATCCAATCCACGAAAGTTGATAGTCGCGCTAGAGAATTAGTTGCCAGTTTCCCCCCTACTGCTGAAAATTATCCTAAAGCAGTGGAATCTCTTCAGGGTAGATTTGGAAGGGAGGATTTATTGACTGAGTTCTATGTAAGGGAACTCATAAGTCTTGTAGTGAAAAATGTTTCTCAAACAAGGAAGAAGACTCAACTTGCTAGTCTATATGACAAGTTGGAAGCACAACTGAGAGCTTTGGAGTCTATAGGTGTTACCCGAGATAAGTACGGGTCAATGCTTTTCCCTCTAGTAGAATCCTGCTTGCCCGAGGAAGTGTTACGTGTCTGGATGAGGAGTTCGTCAACGGCTATGAGGGATCAAGACAATGGACATGCCGACAAACTGACTGCATTACTTGGTTTTCTGAAGGGTGAAGTAGAAAGTGAAGAGAGGATTACATTTGCTCAAGCTGGTTTTGGAGTTTCTAGTGAATCAAGGAGTGCTAAAGTTAAAGAATGGAAAGAGAGTAGTTTAGCAACTGCTAGTGTTCTCTTTGCTGGTAAAGGCGAAGGAAACAGTTTAACGTGTGTCTTCTGTAAAAAAACACATAACAGTAAGGGGTGTTATCTTGCTCAAGAAATGAACTTAGGGGACAAACGTAAAAGACTGTCTGAAAACAAGGCTTGTTTTTTGTGTCTGAAGGTTGGACATAGGGCTGCAAATTGTATTACGAAACTGAAGTGTCTTGTGTGCAGCAGTAAACATGAAGCTATTATGTGCCCAAAATTAGATGTAAATAGGGGGGATTATAAAGGTGAGGAGAAGCACCAGGAAAGGGGCTCAAAATTGCCTGGTGTCCCAACTACAACCCTTAATTCACAAACTAGTGATGTTTCGGAAGTACTGCTGCAAACTCTTGTAGTTAGGTTGGTTCATCAAGGGAGAGAAAAGACTGTACGGGTGTTGTTAGATACAGGCTCGCAGAGATCCTATCTGTTAGAGAAGATTGCTGTGGAAATGGGGTATATTCCATCAAAGACTGAAAAAATTGAACACAGGCTTTTTGGGGGTGCTTCAATCAGTGCCAATGATCATAACCTATATGAGATAGATATAGACGACCTACATCATTCAATTTCTCGAAAATTAAAGGTGTTGGGACAAAAGGAAATTTGTGGTTTAATCCCTCGGTTAAACCGGGGCCCTTGGATGGATGAGATCAGAGAAAAGAAAATCTGGCTCTCTGATTTTGGCCCAGTGCCATCGGAGATTGGACTACTAATCGGCGCAGACACTGTGGGTAGTTTATTGACTGGGGACACAATCAAGTTGAAGTCTGGATTGGTTGCTGTTAGGACTACATTTGGTTGGACAGTGATGGGTCAGCTTTGGAAGACAACTGAAAACGATAGCACAGTGTCAATGGTGAACTCTCTGTTTGTGAGAACTGCTTCTTTGGGTGAACTGTGGAACCTGGAAACCATTGGAATTGGTGATCCTGCTGAAACACTATCGAAGAAGGAAATTGAAATTGCAACATTGAAACATTTCCAAGAAAATGTTAAGATCAATGAGGAAGGAAGGTATGAAGTCGCACTTCCATGGAAAGAAGATCAGCAGTTATTGTCAGGCAACAAGGAAGTTGCGTTAAAAAGACTGGTTTCTGTAACACACCGTTTGATCAAGGAAGACAAATTTGAGAAGTACCAGCAGGTGCTTCAGGACTGGGAACAGGAAGGGATAATCGAAGAAGTTGGTCAGGAGGGCTCTCAGGATGTTGGGTATTATTTACCACACCGAGGAGTTTTCAAGGAAGGATCGAGTACAGCGGTGAGGCCGGTGTTTGATGCTTCATGTAAATCGAAAGGAGGACTTTCACTCAATGACTGTCTGGAAAAGGGTCCTAATTTGTTGGAAGTAATTCCTTCTATTTTGAACCAGTTCCGTTTAAACAGGATAGGTGTGATCGCAGACATTAAGAAGGCGTTTCTTCAAATTTCAGTCTCTGAGAATGATCGAAACTTTCTGAAATTCCTATGGTGGGAGGACTTCACTGAGGGGACTCTTAAAATATACCGCCACAAACGGGTCGTTTTCGGAGTGAACTGTAGTCCATTTCTACTTGGAGCTGTATTGGACAGTCATCTGGAAAACAGTACATGCTTCACTGAGACAGCAGATAAACTAAGAACCTCACTATATGTAGACAATTGCGTCACTTCCTTGAACACAGAGGAAGAACTCAAACAATTTGTGGATGAGTCTAGGGAGTTACTGTCGCAAGGAAAATTTGACCTCCGAGGGTGGGAGCACACCAGATTGAGTCTAGAGGATGAGGTTCCCGAAGTGACACCCGTTTTGGGTTTGTGGTGGGATCCAGTGGCTGATACTTTGGCTTGTAAAGTAGCAAAATTAAATGAATCTGATGTTCTCACAAGGAGGACAGTTTTGTCGGTAGCTCAAAGTATCTTTGATCCAATTGGATTTACTTGTCCGGTTTCCATTGTGCCAAAGGTTTTGCTTCAGGAAAGTTGGAGAGAGAAAATAAGTTGGGATAGTCCACTGAGTGAAGACGCCCAAAGCAAATTCAATAAATGGTTACATGAACTGCCCTCAATTGCTGAAATTAAGGTGCCTAGAAGATTTTCTAATTGTGAGGACAGATCCTCTTGGAGTTTGCATGTATTTTGTGATGCTAGTCAAGTGGCTTATGCGGTTGTTATTTTCTTGAGATCATTCAATGGGAAAGAATTTGAAGTGCAACTGGTCGCAGCAAAATCCAGGGTAGCACCACTCAAGAAGGTGACGATACCGAGACTGGAGCTATTAGCTTGCACTATAGGCTCACGTCTTGCCTTTACAGTGAAGGAAAGCTTGAATCTAACGGACGTCCCGGAGTACTACTGGAGTGACTCGTCTTCTGTTTTATGTTGGATACGAAGCGAGGAAGCTTGGGGAGTGTTCGTCACTAACCGTGTGAAAGAAATTAGAACATTAACTAACCCAAAGCGTTGGTTTCATCTACCAGGGACGGACAACCCAGCCGATCTACCTTCGAGAGGTTGCTCTACGTTGCAGCTGATTTCTTCTCGTTGGTCGGAGGGACCCACTTGGTTAAAGTTGGAAGAAAACAGCTGGCCAACGCGCATTGTAAAAGTTAATGAAGAGGAGGTCGATGAAGAAAGAAGAAAAGGCCATGTTACCAATACTATGCTTGTCTCCCAGGAAAAACACTGGTATTTGATTTATTTTTCCAAGTACTCACGAATCGTTAGAATGGTGGCCTGGATGTTACAGTTCGTCAACAATGCCAGGAAGGACGTAGTGAAAAATGTTGCTTCAGAATTAGATTGTCTCGAAATTTCAATGGCAGAGAAACGACTGCTGAAATTAGTTCAGGAAGAGAAGTTTACCGAAAGGGACAACCAGAAAACATTCTGCTTTTTTAAAGACCAGATGGGTCTCTTCAGGATTAAGACAAAAATTACCAACAGGAAGGATGAATATGATTTCCGTGCGCCAGTGTTATTGCCACCAAAGCACCCTTTGACTGAGATGATAATCAGAGATCATCATTTGAAAGCCTCTCATGCTGGTGTTCAGATTTTACTTGCTATACTCAGGGAGCACTACTGGATACCAAAGGGAAGAAGAACCATTCGCAAAGTCATCAGGAAGTGTACCCAGTGCAGAAGATTCGAAATGGAAAAGACAATTCCGGAAACGCCAGCCCTTCCAGAAGATCGTGTGAGAGATGCAGGTGTATTTGAGGTAGTGGGAGTGGACCTTGCTGGACCGCTATACTTAAAATGCAAGAACAAGGCTTGGATTGTGATTTTTACATGTGCCGTAGTGAGAGCGGTCCATTTTGAATTAGTCATGACTTTGTCCACTGCAGGGTTTCTGTTAGCTCTTAGGCGTTTCATAGCCCGACGAGGAAGACCTCGTGTGATTTATAGTGACAACGGGACAAACTTTGTTGGCACCAACAATTTGTTTGGCTTCATTGACTGGAAAAAATTGTGTGCGGAAGTATCAGTTGATAGAATCGAGTGGAAATTTAGTCCTCCTTCAGCCCCTTGGTGGGGTGGATTCTGGGAACGTATTGTGCAAATGGTCAAGAAATTGTTAAGGCGTGTTTTAGGCAAAGCTATCTTGACATATGAAGAACTATTGACTGTGATTGCTGATAGTGAATCGGTAATCAACTCGAGGCCCCTTACCTACATTTCAGAAGACTGTGATGAATTGGTACCTCTGACTCCATCAATGTTTCTTCAGGACATTCCCGTGGTTGGCACTCCTGATTTAGACATGCTAGATCAAGTTAATCTCACCAGAAGGTTTCAATATCTTCAACAGCTAAGGGGTGAGCTGAGGAGCAGATTCCGACTGGAGTATCTGGGTAGCCTTCTATGCAGTTCATCGGGCAAGGAGTCTGACCATCAGTGGAAGGTAGGAGATGTAGTCATCATTGGTAGTGATGACAAGAGAAGGATAGACTGGCCCCTAGGAAGAGTGACAGCTACACTTCCAGGTAAAGACAAAGTGACCCGAGTAGTTAGGGTAAAGACATCCTCAGGAGAACTCCTCCGACCTTCGAGACACCTATATCCTTTGGAGGCTGGAGGTGGGAGTGAGGAGGTGCCCTTACTTAGTGGTGCAGTTCCGGAGGCAGTAAGTCTCAGAAGTCGCAACTTCACCAGGAGTGGAAGAAGAGTAAAAACGCCTTCCCGTCTCTGTTTATGAACATTGTGTTTGATTTGCATCAAAGGTGGGAGGATGTCACGGACGATTACTCTTTACTCCATGACTTTTGTGTTTCTTGTTGTTAAGAGCTTTGATACACAAGGCAGTGAAAATGTTGTAATGGCGGTTACTAGAATATAAAGTTTTCTTATGAGAAGTCTTGAGCGTTTCATTCAATTTGTTTTATTGGTTATACCTACACCGGGTAGGCGTAGGTCCCTAACAATTACTAAGTTTGAACGCAGTAGGCGAGACAGAGAAACGTATGTCACTATAATGCGACATGAAGGAAATGATAATAATAATAATAATAATATGACCAAAAAATAATGAACCTGATAAAAACGGTTCAAATTATATTTTACTTTTCTATTTTAATTGTAATACCTAGCTGTAAGTTGTTGTGTTTATAGAATTACGTTTTCATATTATGATAATAGACTAAGGTGTAAATAGTTTTCCAATAAGATTGTATCTCTTAAGATCTGTTATTATAATAAGTTATAAATAGTTATAGAATTAGTATTACATACCTATTAGTATTTTTCTTTTATAGATGTAAATTCTGACGTGTCCTTTATCAAAAATGTATTGTATACATGTATTTGATCAAATGGAATTAATAAAAATCAATCTATCTATCAACAACTAACAACGCAGCTATCACTAGGGCTTTAAACCACAAGTTACTAGGTCCCGTACGGACACACAAACACTGGAGATCCGGACTAGGCCTACCCTACGCATACCACAGTCCGATCCTCGCGCGATAAGCCTCCAGAGAACAACCTTTTTCAGCACACCTGCGAGCTCGGGAAAAGCACGACCTTTCACTTTGACTGCCAACTGCGGACGATATGGAGCGCTGCATCAAACCAGCCAAAAGACTGAAGACTCAAACATCAACACATGTGTTACAAATCAATTCTTCAACTCATGTCTACAATTCAAGAACAATCACTTTTATTGTACACAACAAGGAGCATCACTATCCAGCCATTACATTCAGTTACTCCAAAACCTGTTCCATCTTGCTCATCAACGCTCCAAGGGTGCCAACTTACAAAAAACAAATTTAATTACAGAAATACATTCACAAATTACAGAAACACATTCACAACATTCTCCCACCTTGAAACGGTAGGTTTCAACTAAAAGCACAAAGATAATACAAAACATAGGAATAAACAAATATTTACAAATTCAGTTTGGTTGGCCTTTTAACAACCCTGCCCCTTCTTGTCAGAGCAACAGCTTCACTCTCAACTACTTGAGGGGGGTTACTAGAGTCACAATCAGGCACCAAGTCAACAGCATTGGGACCACACAAAGAACCATCACTATTTTCATAAGGAGATCCAATCTCCATCAAGCACAAACGTTGGACTGGTCGCAACAACTCACTCTTAACTGTTTTTACCTTTGCCACTCTAGTTACTCCATCTTTACCAGGGAAGATCTCAAGCACTCGAGCCAATTCCCAATCAATTCTTTTCTTTTGGTCAGACACAACCCATACAACATCTCCCACCCTGACATTCTTAGAAGACTTAGCAGTGTTTAACATCAGAGACCCTAGGTATTCCTGACGAAAACGTTCTTTTAGGTTTATCCTAACCTCAGCTACATATTTCACCCTAGCAGAAAGACCCTTTTCATCCACTTCGTCAAGATCAGGCACCTTTGTCTCAAACTGCTCCTGCAAAAACATAGCAGGCGTTATTGGTCTCAACTCATTAACATCTTCAGACATGTAGGTAATGGGACGCGCATTCATAACAGCCTCAATCTCGGTAATCAAGGTCATTAGTTCACAAAGATTTAATAACGCACGACCAAGGGATATTTTCAACAGTCTTTTCATCACCCCAATAAGCCGCTCAAAAAATCCACCCCACCAAGCACCTGTGGGAACATTAAATAGCCACTGAATTTTCAATTCATGTTCAACTGTAGTCTGCTTAATGAGATTCCAAACTCCTACAAAGTTAGTACCATTATCACTATACATAGTTGTGATTCTGCCTCGTCTGGCAATCATTCTTCGAAGAGCATGTAAAAACGATTCTGTAGAGAGCGACTCTACCACTTCAAGATGGACTGCACGGTATACAGCACAGGTGAACAAGGCAATCCAAACCCTAGTACCATCTTTTATGAAAAGAGGTCCAGCCAAATCGACTCCGCATACTTGGAACACCTTTCCAAGATTTACACGGTTATTAGGTAACCCGACAGGTGGCGTTCTCACTGGTTGGGCTTTGTGCCTAAGACAACGAACACATTTACTAACAACACGTCGGGCTAATCGTCTACCTCTGACTATCCAGTATTCTTCTCTCAGGGCTCCTAACACAGTACTTGCTCCAGCATGGTGCATTTTCTCATGACATTCTACCACCATGGACTCCACTAGTTCACACTGAGGTAGTAAAATGGGTTCCTTGAACATGGGTGTGAACTCATCAGATAATATTTTAGTACGAACTCGAATCAAGCCATCATCATCAGTTTTAATGTTGAAATTATTTACATCTAGAGGGTGACTACTCTGAATCCACCGTACTAATTTTAATTCAGCATGTCGTACTTCCTTGCCAGTCAACTCCTCTCCGCAGTTTGAACTTTTCCCACTAGCTTTCTCAAGAAATCGGTAGATCCAACCAACAACACGCACATTTTTCGAGAAAGAAGCAAAGTGTGTGAACAAGTTTTCTCTTACATCGTTTGTGTTGTACAAACTAACAGCCGTTTTCTTCGATTCCTCTTCTGTAGGGGCTATTTTCACAGTTAACCACTTGTTCTCATTCTCTAGGAGCCACTGAGGACCCTCCCACCATTTTGATGCAACAAATTCGGACAACAAGCATCCTCGGCTGAGTATATCAGCAGGATTACAATCGCCAGGAACAAATCGCCACTGCTCGGGTAACGTCAACTGGTGGATTTCCTTTACCCGGTTTCCAACAAAGGTCTTCCATTCACCTTTCTTGATCCAGTAAAGAACAATCATAGAATCAGACCAGTACACAATGTTGGAAATATTAGTCGATTTACTAATAACAGAACCAAGCCTTGCTGCAAGTGTTGCCGCTACAAGCTCTTTACGAGGGATTGACATGTCTTCCATTGGTGCAACTCTGGACTTAGCTAAAACAAATCGAACATTAAAGCCATCTTTGTTTTCATACCTCATAAAGGCACAAGTGCCCAGTCCAAGGAGACTGGCATCACTGAATACATGTAAACAAGCTGTGTCAGAGACACCTCTTAAACATCTAGGCACCACAATGCTGTCAATCAAATCAACTTCAGTAAGCCACTGCGAGCACTTCATTTGAATTTCTTTTGGAAGGGGTGTGTCCCAGTGTAGTTTGAGCTTAAATGCCATTTGCAATGCAATTTTCAGATGGAGTAAAGGTGCCGATAACAAACCCAATGGATCAAACACCCTGCTTATAATCGACAGCAATTTCTTCTTAGTTAATTCATTGATTTTCTCTTTTGGATCGAAGCTAAAGTTGCATCCCAACAGATCATCTAAAGCATGCCATTTGACACCTAAGACATTTTGTGTCACATCATCTCCTGACAAAACCCACCCACGGAGTTGGAAACTGGCTTGAGACATCACATTTGTAGCTTCGGACACAAATTCCTTGGCATCACTCAGGGACTGAAATGAACAAAGGCAATCATCCATGTAAAAGGAATTTTTCAGTCTTTCAACTAAGTCACCACTTAGAGTATTCAAATGATGAGTGATGGTGGCATTCAGCAAAAATGGGCTACACACAACTCCAAAAACTACACGACAGTGACGCAGCGTTATAATATGCCCATCACGCCACCACAAGAATTTTAACATTTCTCGATCCTCAGGGTTCAGTCCAATCATTAAGAAAGCCTGTTTTATGTCTCCCACAACACCGACCTCCTGTAACCTGAAACGTAATAGGATAGGTACGATACTAGCAATCAAGTTGGGTCCCGTTGCTAAACAATCATTTAGAGAGACGTTTCCAATACTTTTCGCCGATGCATCAAAGACTGGGCGGATTTTAGTTGTTTTCCCATTATTTATAACTGGTCTGTGAGGTAGAAAGTGCCCTATGTTTTCATCAGATGTTATTTCAATAATCCCATCTGTTTCCCATTGTTTAAAAACAGTATCATACGCATCATAGAGTCCATTGTTATCTAAACGGCTTACTGTTGATTTCAGACGACTTTCAACTATTTCACGATTAGTGGGAAGAGGGGGGTGCTCATCAATCCAGGGCAATGTTACTACATACCGACAGTTTTCACCTTCGAAACGAATTGTGTCTTCAAAATTTCGCAAACATCTATCATCTATGTCCGACCTTTTTGTTTCTGTCTGTTTCTCAATTCCAATAACTTCTAAGTCCCATAAAGGATGGTGTAAATTGAGCAAAGAGGTCACAAAGTTTGTCATACTGCTTACCTCTTGCCTCTCTGCGGTACCCAGGAGACACCATCCAAGCTTCGTCTCAAATGCTAACAGCTTAGAGTCAATACATTTCACACCTGTAACAAGTTCGCCCATAACATCAGCTCCTAACAACACATCAATAGGTCGGTTAACTCCATCATCTGTCAATGTAATACCATGTGCAGCCACCTTCCGTAACAAATGCGGATCATTCACAGGTGGTATCAAACCACAAATCTTCTTCTCCCTAAGTGCCTTAAGAACAAAACTGTTATCACCCTGTAAGCTAGTTAGTTCAATTTCATGAATTGGATGTGATATTTCAGATGACACACTCCCACCAAACAGCATATGACAAATATTTTCACGACCACATTCGATCAAACCCAATTTTTCACAGATAGCTTCCGAAATATAACTGCGGTGTGAAGCAGTATCAAGTAATATTCGAACAGTGACACCACGCAATTGTGCTACTAATGTTTTTAAAATGACAGTTCCACTAGGCCCTGCAAATAACGATGCTGTTCTGCTGGGTTCACCAACACACATGATATCATAGTGCCTCCCTTTACATTTACCACAATCTATTCTTTTCCTACACTGCTGTCTCGAGTGACCTCCCTGCAAGCATGCAAAACAAGCTAGTTTTTCTTTTACAGTTTTACGACGGTCCTCAACCGACATTTCTTTAGAACACTTGTAAGAGGGATGGTTCTCATTACAAAACAAACAGGTTAGGGTTACTTTGTGTGGCCGTCCTGTTTGCTGATAACTTACCCGATTCTGCCTGACAGTAGGAGTGAAAGAAACGAGAGCTGCAGCTGTTGGCTCTGTTCTGGGCGCAGTGAATTTATCAACCTCATTCACCTTAGCATGATTACGCAGTCTTTGTTCACTCTCGGCTTCTTTGCCCAGAAAACACAAAAGTTTATCAATTTTATTACCACCATCATCGTCCTCTTCTGCTGCTCTTCTTTCCCATATTTTCAAAACATCAATGGGGAGACATTCTTCAATGAGTGGAACTAAGATTGCTGCCCTATCAGAATTCATGCCTAATGTTTCTAGGGATCTCAACTTAGTACTTATATTATCATAGAGGTCAGTCACAGATAAATCCGAGCGAACCAATTGCAACAAATCTTTGTACATATAATTTATAACCATCTCATCTTTACCAAAACGATTCTTTAAATGTTCCAAGACTTTAACATAATTCTCACTTGTGTGTGGATAACTGTCAACTAACTTCCTAGCCTGTCCCTTCAGTGACATTTTCAAGTAACTAAACTTATCAACATTCGTAATGTTAGAATCCTCATGAATCCTTCGAAATTGTGTCCAAAAATTTATCCAGTTACCTGGACCCAAGTCGAATACCTCAAGCGTGATTTTCGGTAGCCTTAACCTCTCTGACGACATGGTTGACGACGCCGAAGCCACGTTGCTCTGTACGCTGAAATTATCTCCTGCATCAACACAACTGGCAACACTAGGTTTTAATCCTTCCACTTTATCCTCGGCTTCAAGAAGTGCTTGCAGAAGATCTTCTTGAACGGTAACACAGTGCATTGTTTCTTCGATACAGGCATCCTCGTTTCCGTCAACATTCAACAACTCGTTCAAGATGCTTTCGTCCAATTCTTTTAAGGTATCCGCAATTGTTCGGAGAGTATTTATTTTCACACGTAATTTTTGGAAATCGGCTTCAACTCCGACCGCTCCAATAGCTTTCGTCGCACTTGCCCGATAGGCACTTCTCTTCTTTTTCAACTTTTCAATCGTGGCCATTGCAAGGCAACAAATCCAAAACAAAACAAAACAGGGAAATTGTTTACCAAACCAACTTTTTCAATACAATCCTGTCAATGGTCGCCAAAATGTTACAAATCAATTCTTCAACTCATGTCTACAATTCAAGAACAATCACTTTTATTGTACACAACAAGGAGCATCACTATCCAGCCATTACATTCAGTTACTCCAAAACCAGTTCCATCTTGCTCATCAACGCTCCAAGGGTGCCAACTTACAAAAAACAAATTTAATTACAGAAATACATTCACAAATTACAGAAACACATTCACAACAACATGGGTGAACAGAGCGTGTTAATTTGTTTGTGATTTTATACACAATTAATGAGTTTCACTCATTGTTAGAATACAAAATGAGTAAAAGCAAAGTATATTGCTCAGTTTACGGCTACAAGCCGGTGTATAAGAGGGCTACGGATATAAATTTACATTATATTCCAAAAGATGCAAATATCAATGGTCAAAAGGTGACGATAACGAATAACAGGAACGAGTTGGAATACAGTTGGTGTGGTCGTTGGGGGACAGGCTAGCAAGGTAATAATAATAAAGAAGCAGCGATAAAACATGTTTGCAACATTCTAATGCACCTGTCTTAGAAGAACATTAAAGCTGTGTAATTGTTAGCGTTCTCCTTTCAATTTCTCTTGAAACCATGTGGGACGGAGCAGCAACGTATGGAGTTCAAGAGCCCAAATTGACCAAAATGTTTCATCATTGCGTACTGTTTCACAAGACAAATAACACTTCTACCCCTTCTCTAAAGTTTCTGGAGCCTATGGTGCAGTTAGCAAACTCGAATATAGCATTGAAACGTAACAGCGCAGCGTCATGATTCGAAATACAAATCTGAGCAGACAATCAATGCTTGATATTACGTAATTCACACATAAAATAGAATGGAACACACATATTAGTTGTACTGAATATTATACTGTCAGTATTTTAGGGACCACATTTACTGATTATAACAGGATAATACGAAAGTGTTCCATAGCAATCATGTGTTTTATCCTACGTATCCCGGCCATGTTGGACCGACCGCAGCGCTCCATGTGATAGTTTGAGTTGCCAATAAATTGAAAATAAGGGATTAAAATTTCTCGTTATGATGTTGGCATCCTTAATGTCGATAAATTGTTGCTGTTTCTGGTTCGTTAGTTAATCTGTTCAATTAATTAACTGTCACAATAAAATTCACTGCAGCTGAGTTCTAGGTTCTTCGGTTCTTAGTCCCTGATGTACAATCAGTATACTGTGCTAAGGCTACACAGAAATCATTAATGTGAATTGTATATTTTGTTAGATGATAGATGTTCCGAACATAGTTAAGTTTCGAGGTTATGTATTGCTTGAGCATTGATTATTAGAATTGTGTACGGTTGTAATGTCTGAGATGGCAAGTTCTAGCATTAACAAAGAGGTACTAATTGATCTTCAAGAAAAATATGAAAAGGTTCGGAAGTTACTGGAGGTGGATTCTAAAAGGGATCCTGAAACTGAACCATATCGCTCGAAATACGCAGCAAGTAAAATACTGACTGCAATGAAAACGAAATTAGTAAATTTTTTAGATGACAACAATTCTGAAAATTCGGAGTATGTGAGAATGAAAGCTATGCTTGGAGTAGTTTGGCTTAATCTGGGTATTGTGTCAATTGATACGGAAGAACTTTCAACTGGAGAGGAGCAACTATCGAATTGTGTGGATAGCCTCTCTGATCATTTTCTGGAACCAGAATGCATAATGGTAGTCCTCATTGCATTGAACCATTTAGGCATTTTGTGGTCACAACGTGATCAACCCAAACAATCTCAGGAATATTTGGTAAAGGCTGAGAGATTGTATAAAGATTTTACTACAGAGGTGAACATTCCACCAGTTGATATTCATGATCTATTTTATATGGCAGATTCTGAAAAGCCTCATATTGATTCAGAAAATTCTTTAGAGAAAATCCATACCCTTACACTATATTACTTAGCACAGATATATGGCAGTTTAAATGACAATCTTAAATCAGCAGTTTATTGTCATACAACATTAAGAAGACAATTAGAAAGTAAGGAGTTTGATTCAGTGGAGTGGGCACTAAATGCTGCCACACTTTCACAGTACTTCATGGAAAAGAATGGCTTCAATCAATCGAGGCATCATCTCTCGGCAGCATCATACGTACTTGATCAGTATGAGAATGAGCTCGGTCTTCTCGAGGGAAATGAGGAAGATATTGAGGCAAAGTGAGTACAAATCTGCTATTTTTAATCCTGCCGGTAGTGATAATAATCTGATCATTAAGTTAAGTGGGATAATATTCCATTGCGATGCCGCCACGATAAAATTCCCCTAAAACAAAATGGCGTCTACCATGACGTCATCAACGACGTCACTCCTCTAGCAAGCTTATGGGAAAAGCCTGGGTAATAGGGGTTTTTTGGGTGGGGAAACACAAAAACCTTCGAATTCGCGAGATTTTTTACGCAGCTCAATTGCATATTTTGATGCGTATAAAAATTTCGCCATTTCAATTGATATTTTCAATTTTCCGCATCGAACTCTACACTTGGACTATATAGATCAATTGCAGATTCCGATACACATCGTATTTCTTACAATTTCAAAATTGAAAAAAAAAAACTTGCATCGAAATCTACAATTCACCTAAATAGCTCAATTGCATATTTCGATGCGTAGAAAAATTTCGCGATTTCAATTGATATTTTCAATTTCCCGCATCGAAATCTACAATTGGACTATATAGATCAATTGGACGGGCGTTATGCAATAAGCGGCTAAGCGCCAATTTTTGGAAATTGAGTTATTAGCACCATCTAGTGTGTATGGTCTGGAACTACATTCTTTTTACATAAGTATGCCATTTTGCTTAATATTAACCGTTAATTTTATAGAAAAGTCTAAGCGCCATTCCCTTTATCTTAGGTTAAGAGTTTTACATTAATCGCCTATGAGGCGAAACTATGAAGCTATCCTTCGAAACTCTATATTGAGTTCTGCAAGAAACAGCCAAGCGGCATTTCATTGTCTCTCACACTTTGTCTGGGTTGTCTGGTAGAAGAGCTTTTACGAGAAGTTACACTTTGGCAGGAGTATCAGTCTGTAAAATATGCTTTGTCCAGACCCTAAGAATATCAGGGGATCGCATTAACAACTAGGCTATCTTAAGAAAGCCAACGAACTACAAGGAATTATTATGGATAACTGAGGTAAATCAGGAGGTTATAACAAAATAACTGATAGTAAGATGGCTGAAATTATCGAGCACATTAATAAACTTCGTAAGTACAAGTCACATTATTGCAGATCAGAAACAAGCACTCTCTTTCTCCCGACACATGTCACACTTCCAGTTATGTATGACTTATACATAAAGGAATATTCTCAGCCAGTTTCCCTCTCACGCTATAAGAAAGTATTTTACTCCAGATTCAACCTACGACGAAAACCGCTTAAGAAAGACACATGCAACTTTTGTGACTCTACAAATGCTCAAATAAACAATAAAAATGGTGACACTGATGTGCTAAAGATAAAGTTGCTTGCTCATCAGGAGGACGCAGAAAATGCTCGAAGTACAATGAAGAGTGACTTTCAAAAAGCAACCGAAATTAATGGACTGTCGGTGCTTAGCTTTGATATGCAGAGGACACTGCCGCTGCCGAGAATTCCAACAAACATAATATTCTACAAACGTCAGTTATGGCTGTATAACTGTGGAATTCATGACGCTTCATCGAACAAAGGCTTCTGCTACCTGTGGCTAGAGGGCCAAGCTGGGCGTGGAGCCCAAGATGTGGGCTCTTGTCTAAGAAATTACATCACTGAACATTTAGAAAAAGGCACGGGACAACTTGTGCTTTGGTCCGATTCCTGCGGAGGGCAGAATCAGAACATAAAAATGGTCCTAATGCTGAAGTCTGTCATGGAGTCACATCCAACTCTATAGACCATAAAAATGCGATTTCTGGTTTCCGGGCACAGCTATTTGCCCAATGATGATGATTTCGGAGATATTGAAAGTGCCTTGAAGTTTCATCAAGGACTATATACACCAGAAGATTACAAGGAAGTAATGAGAACTTGCCGAAAGAAGAACAAGCTCGTCTTGAAAGAAATGAAAAGAGAAGATTTTGTGGAAGAAAGATACCAATGGCAATAGAGTAAGCTGGCTAACAACATGGGAAATTGAAATAAGCCCATGGCTGTTGACTTTAAAACGTAATTTCGATGACAAAGACGGCCAAGTAATCAATTTGAAGAAGAGAAATAGCGCATACCAATGTGACCAGAATAACCTCAGTTTATGCCTTAATGCTCTATGGCCAAACGGAAACGCTATATCAGAGCCAAAATTACAGGATCTCAAAGGTGTCCTGTATCTGGTACCATCCGATGCCAAGGAGTTCTACGAAGGCCTTCATTCAGATGGAAACAGTTTTGACGACTTCAACGGTTTTGGTAGTGAACTCGATTTCTCGATACAAGATGAAACTTAAGACTGTGTCAATTTCCTATTGTGTGAAAAACATTTACATCATGAAGTAGAATGTAACACCAATGTTTATAGCATTAGTTCATTTAGTATAATTATTGCTTTAAGTTTGATTCTGCTATTCAAATGTATCTGTGTTTCTATTAGACTATTGAGAATAAAATTGCAATTAAGAACACACGAGTACTCATTGTACAACAGGCCAATCCAGTGTTTTACATATGCGGATGATGTTGCTTTGCTGGGAAGGACATCAGGAGATGTGAAGAGGGCATTTCTTGAATTAGACCAGATGGCTTCAGGAGCTGGGCTGAGGGTGAATAGCACGAAGACAACCGGGTGAGTTAGCCGTGGTCGTTACGGCATGACTGCTGGCAGTCGCTCACATCCGGGAGGCGAGGAGGTTCGAATCCCCCCGCCGGCAACCTTGAAGATGGTCTTCTGTGGTTTCCCATCTTCCTTCCAGGCAAATGTCGGGGTTGGTCCCTAACTATAGGCCACAGCCGCTGCCTTCCAACTCCTCGTCCTTACCTTCCCACTTCCCTCCCCAACGGTACTTGTAGCTCACCCATTGGGTGTCCGTCTCGAAGCAGCTACAAAAAAACTGGCGAGCCGAACATGTCCTCGGACACTCCCGGCACTAAAAGCCATACGCCAAAAAAAAAAACAAAACACGAAGACAAAGTATATGACCACCGTGAGGCAGGGTGAGGTACCCCAGGAGCTTGTTAGTGATAATAATAAGACTTTCTCTAAGACCAGCACTTTCAAATACCTTGGATCGACTATCACCGAGGGATCTGACTGTCTCGAGGAAATCAATGAGAGACTGCGCTCCGGGAACCGAAGCTACTTCAGTCTCTCCCATCTGCTGCGATCAAAAACGTTATCACGCAGTTGTAAGAAAACTATCTATAAGACAGTCATCCGACCTGTTGTCACCTATGGGTGTTGACTAGAAGGAATGAGGATTTATTGAACAGGTGGGAGAGGAAGGTACTCCATAAGATCTAGGGGCCTATGTGTGATCGTGGAGTATGGCACCTCCACAACAACAAGGAGATCTATGATATGTATGGGGACCCTACTATCGTCGCAGAGGTCAAGAGTTCCCGGATTCGGTGGCTTGGACATGTCGAGCGAATGCCGGAGTCAAGGATGGTGTATCAGGTCTTCCATGGGCAGCCAACTGAAAAGCGAGGACGGTGGCGACCGAAAAAGCGCTGGCTGGACGATGTCGAGGAGGATCTCAGAATGCTACGTGTCAGAGCTTGGAGGAGGCGTGCACGGGATAGGAAAAGCTGGAAGACTGTGGTGGAGCAGGCCAAGGTCCTTCATGGACTGTAGTGCCACGGGGTAAGGTAAGGAGTACTCATTGTACGCGTCAAAGTCTCCAGAAACTGGCATTAAAATAAAAATGTATAAAGGGCTAAAAGACTAAAAATGGTGCTAGACGGTTTACGCATAACTATCGTGTTCGATTGAATAACGTAACAATAAGCTATTCACCAAAAATGGCGCTTAGCAGTTTTATGCATAACTTAACTCACAGATAACATAAAACAGCTAAGTGTCAATTGCTAATAAATCAATTGTTTGCTGTATTTTTGTAATTTAAACTCTATAACTATCAACAATGCATATAGGTAAGGATTTGTTTGCTTTTAAAACTCAAACTTGGCTAACAGGAGAGAATTTGTGATAGTTTAAATGTCAAAACTTTCAATCACGTTTTTCTCGATATCAGCTTTTGGTGGATAGCTGTTTAATGCAAACCACCGTCCAATTTTAGATTCCGATATACCTCGTATTTCTTACAATTTCATAATTAAAAAAACGTGCATCGAAATCTACAATTCACCTAAATAGCTTAATAGCATATTTCGATGCGTAGAAAAATTTCGCGATTTCAACTGATATTTTCAATTTTCCGCATCAACATCTACACTTGGACTATATAGATCAATTGCAGATTCCGATACACATCGTATTTCTTACAATTTCATATTTGAAGAAAAAAAAAAAACCATGCATCGAAATCTACAATTCACCTAAATAGCTCAATTGCATATTTCGATGCGTAGAAAAATTTCGCGACTTCAATTGATATTTTCAATTTTACGCAATTGTAGATTCCGATACACATCGTAATTCTTACAATTTCATAATTCGAATCAGAGGTATGTGTATAGCATTATAATTTCTGTATAAAACATTGAAAGTTTAGCCTTTTTATGTTTTCCACTGTATGAAACCTATATTTCGCTAATACAAGAGACTTATAATATGTCTTTTGCAGGTGTTCTTGTAAATTCCAATTTTGACCAATATGTTACTGATCACTTGAATTATTATGGCAAATTTTCAATGAAATGCAACAACAAAAGTAAATATAGGAACATAACACGACAGACATCAAATTCCACTCACCTCGCAATGAATGACTCCCAATGCTGGGCAGGTAATTGTTCCAAACACACACACAAAAAAACTCTTTCTTTTCCATGGCTCAGAAATTATATCAAAAACAGATAATGAAAAATTTAGTGGTAGCAGTTCACTTTAGACCATTCTTTGTATAAATATCATTAAAAACTGAAATTACCTGATATAATAGTCAGGAGGATATCAGGAGAGGATTGAGTATTAGATGTTCACTGCTCCGCTGTCATAGACCCACTTACATAGTTGAAATCGAAGTTCTCACCCCCACACTCAAAAGTTAACAAGAAAGAACCGCAGCTTTCACACGTGATGTAAAATCACTAAGTGAACTCAATTACAGTGTTTATTTATGTATTTATAATGTTTTACATACAAAAACAGACCTAACCTGGGGCTTACGCCCCAGACCCCCCTGCTTGTGATACTAACATTAATTTCCGACCTAGTAGCGGACATAAATTCTATCTTATTAAGGTTTTACATACAAAAACAAACCTAACCTGGGGCTTACGCCCCAGACCCCCTTGCTTGTAGTACTAGCAGTAATTTTCCACAAGACAGTTCCTAACTTAGTAGCGAAGGCGTGTGGTGAATTTCTTTATTCAAGTTGGTAACGTAGTCACATGATCGTCTGTCGGGTGTCACATGACTGTCAAAGATTGCATTCTTTCCGTGAAATAACAATTATTGCGGTGCAGCAGTGGCTATTGAGTATGAAGAGATTGTGAAACAACTCCCCGAAAGGTATGCATATCATAAATGATATATTTTCAATAAGCTAAGGTGTTGAAAGTGATGAAAAGGGAGGATGGTCTAAAGTGAACAATAAATAATTTAGTTTACATTTCATCTTCACAATAACATACATACCCATACATACTCATTCACTCCAGGCATACAACATACACTCAAAAGTTAACAAGAAAGAACCGCAGCTTGCGAACAATAAATTAAAAAGGGCACAACTTGGCCAATAAAACAAATTCAATATTCCTTCATAATGTAAAATGAAAGACAAATTAACGAAGACTTCTCAATGAAAACAAATGTACAATGATTTAGTGTACTTTAAAAATTAGATTAAATTAACCTAGCCTATCATTTCAAAAAATAAAAATTTGTATACTTCATAATTGCAATTAAACGCTACTACGCATGGCTACTTCTCAAATAGAACAATAAATGCCGAAAACAAGAATTAACACTTCAAGACCAAAACTTGGCCCACACAAACTGAAAACAATAATCCTATGAAAAAATCACAAAAAAATTTATAAATTTAATATACCATTCATTCACAACAAAAAATTCATTCGGCAGGGACATACCAATCATCATTCCCATTTGACCATTTACACAAGCTAATCCCCCTACCCCTTAGCATTCAAAATATTCCCTGCCGAAAATGATTAACATAAATAACACATTTACCACATCCACTAATCTCTCACACTTGGAGGATATACACTCCGACAATCAGCCATAAACCTTTCAAACAGACACCCCGGGATCGACATTTTTCCTCCACACATACTCATCTAAATGACTCTGCAGTGACCCTTCCCTTCTTTTCCCCTTCCCAATGCTATATTTCACTGCAGACCAAAACCCTTCTATTGTATTGGTACAAGCCCCTGTTTCATAATCTTTGAATTGCACAGTATGATTAACCTTTTCGCTGCTGAATTGTTAGCGCACCCTCTGTGCTGGATTCTTTTAGGCAACCACTTTCACACAGAAATTCACCAATTTGAACATAAAATGCAAGTGGTAACTGAAAATAATTTAAAGTAATTTACTCACCAGTGTGTTCATAAAGTATTGGCCACGGTTGATGTTTGGGATCCAGGGTTCGATTCCACATGAGTTGGTGAAATTTTGTCCAGTAGAAAAAAAAATTAAAATTGTAATTTACACCGTAGACAATGCTCACTAAATGCACGCACTATATACATCCCATACACACACACTTCACAACAGAAACATTACATTTAACACACTATATCACTAAATAAACACCCGAATCCAACATTACCTCAAAGCAGAAATATCTAAAATAATTCTAACAGATACATTATCCTATACCTAAACTTTCAAGACAAAAATAATAATAAAAGCCTTGCTTCAACTAAATAGGCTTTACAATTTATATATACTAATAATTGAACACTAAATATGTGCAAAGATAAAGTTTATGCTTCTAAACATTCTAATAATTCCTGCATGAGTGGTAGTCTTCAAAGCAAGGTACGACACAGAGTGCAACACCACATGGTTGACACATGTATCGAGACTCTTTCCTCTTCCTTTCCCTCCTGACAGTATTGCTACATACATGACAGTGACGAGTTGGGTTAGATTTCTTATCAGTTGGCGGAACTAAGCAGGGAAAATGTCTTTCAGTTAGTCGAAGAATTGGATCCGTAGATGTCGCAGATGGTCTTCCAGGAGTTGATTTTCTGGGGTTGTGGTATCTCTCGAAAATCTGTCTTATAATTTGAAGCTGAAATTCTGCCAATGAAGGATGCTTACCTGATGATAGACAGTATAGGGCATATGAATTTAGAAGTGCTAAGTCCAAAATATGAAAGAATAATTTCTTGTACCACTTGATACTTTTACGCACGCTATGGAGTGAACTAAGGAGCATGTCTGCCTTATCGACAGACCCCATGTTCATGTTATATTCAATGACGGCCTGAGGCTTCAAGATAGATGCTCCAGACTTGCGATCCTTTTTCCCAGTCACTTCAAATATATTTTTGTGCATGGTTGTAAGCACGAACACATCCCTCCTATCACGCCACTTGGGTGCCATCATTTTTGTGCTATATTTCATTTCCAATTCCCCTCTTCCCAATTTAGTTCCCAGTGCAGGCATTCCTTTCCTGTTCTTTCGCACTGTTCCACATGCATTGGTGGCTCGGTCATGAAGCAAAGAAAACAGCTGTGGGCCAGTGTACCAGTTATCTACAAATAAGCTATGGCCTTTATCTAAATAATCATGTAGAAGTGTTGTAACAACTGCACCAGAAATACCGAGTTTATAGGGGTCCGTAATTTCTGTTGATGAGCCAGTATAAGTGATAAAATCTAAAATATAACCAGTTTTACAGTCACAGAGAACAAACAGTTTGATGCCGAAACGATGGCGCTTGGTTTTTATATACTGCTTGAAAGCAAGACGTCCCTTGAACAAAACTAGGCTTTCATCAACACACAAGTTAGCAAATGGGGTGAGATAGGTTTTGAATGTTTTCCTGAAGTGGTCAATAATGAATCGAATTTTGTTCAGACTGTCAGTTTTGTTTGCGTTTTCATTGTCGGTGAAGTGGAGCATACTGAGTAAAATTAGTTATCTATCACGAGACATAACTTGCTGAAAAATTGGGGCATGCAGAAGGGGATCACTGGACCAATGTTCCTGAATAGACAGATGTTTATTTCGAACCATCAGCAGCGTCACTGCTATTAGCACAAAAATCTCCTTATAATTGGTATCAACCCATTTCCTGGGCCTGGAATGTTGACTGGGTGGCTTAGCGTCAACAGTCTGTTTATGAAACTTGTTTGTTTTGTCCGCTACCTTTGTCAACACCTCTTCATTGACAAATAACTCGAAATAATCTATTTCGTGGGATTCAGGGGTCAAATTAGTATTTGACATACCTGGGTTTGGCACTTGGAATGCATGCACGTTTGGCGCGAACTCGTCCTCGGACCACGTGGGTAGGCCTAGGTCAGGTTCATTTCTTCCCCTCTCTATCGGAATATCTTCAATACTATCACTATCACTGTCACTTCCAAACTGTTCCCTAATATCCCCATCGTCACTTCCGACGCTATCTAAATCCACATCAGACTCAATCTCCTCTAAAAGCGTAAGAATTTGCTCCGGACGCATATTGCGCGCGCTAGATGCAGCCATTACTCATACACGATGTTTATAACTGTGTGACAAAAGAAAAACATTTTTCCTGCAACGTTACAAGTGTGTATTTAAGGAACTAAGTGGTTGAAAATGTAGCTAACAGATGGCGTAAGAATACACGACATTTACAAAGCATATCGAGTATACTCGATCGCAGCACTGATGGCACAAATTTCGGATCGAGTATACTCGATCGCAGCACTGACGGACCGCTTGAGGCAGATCGAGTATACTCGACCGCAGCAGTGAAGCGGTTAACAGCAAAATGTATAAACCCCTCATTATTTAACCCCCCATAAGAACCCCACATATCACTGTAAATAGTTGTCCCAACCTTAATATGCTTTTTAATGACTTTCAACAGCGTCCCCTTATCCCGTTTTGCAACAACTTCAAAAAATCAATCCCTCCCCTGACTACCCTGAACAACCCCCCAAAAACCCATGTATTTTTCATTCGCTTGCCCTTGTTGAATTTCCGCTTACCGAAACAACTCTCATCGATTTCAATAACAACACCCTCCCCCCCAAAAGGCCCACGTTCACGCACCCATGCACTACATACCTCCCTACAAAACGAAAACTAGTCAACAACAGTACGCGAAGATACACTCAACTCATGCACAACATCACGAATAGGCATACGCCGGCAAAAACAGTACACAATGAGCAAAACATCTTTTATAGAGATCCGTGCCTTGGAAAAGAACGAGCCCTTTCGAATTGTGCGCCAACACACACACTTGGAACAACGCCACATAATGCCGTCTGAACTGCGAGAGACTGGCACCTTGGAATCTTTCATCGGCCTTTCGCACTTCGGACAAAAATATTCTTTGCCCAAGAGACCCTTTTCATGAGCGAAATCAACAGCCCCTTGTACGGTCGAGAGAATACCGAACAGTACAATTAACTTCATAGCCCCTTGAGGTGCCTCCATAACCTCATCGCCACTGTCAGAGCTACCGGTACTCGATGAAGAAACGACTTTGCGTTTGCCGCACAAACCGCTGGGGCCAGCAACATCAGCCATTATCAATTGATATGAGGACTGTATAAGAGCACGAAAGAATATGAAGTGACTAAAAATCTTTCAGTACTTACCAACAAACATCCAGCACGTCCCTTCCACATACGTCAGCCCGTTATATCCAAATACTACGTCACACACCACTGCACCAAAATGGAATTGTAACACACGCTATTCACGAATTCAACACTATCATTACAATTCGCCAACACAATTGCGTAGACGACACTACTAATATCACAATCTCGTTATAAACATACGCAAACAGGTGAAGAAAAAATGGCCGCCTGTCACGAGAGAACCGCGCGAAACTAATGTATCAATCAGCTGACAAGCTCCCGGCAAGCAATGCGACTGAATACGTCAGTAGTGACATCACGGTAACGTCACTGATGTAACTAAAATTTCCCCAGACGGGGCCGGATCGCAATGTCGCAATGAACCAGTTAAGTTACTGTCAATTATTAATAGGTGTGTACTACTTGGTAAGCCTAAATCTTTTGAGGTGATGTCATCTTCCTTCAACAATTCGCCAACACAATTGCGTAGACGACACTACTAATATCACAATCTCGTTATAAACATACGCAAACAGGTGAAGAAAAAATGGCCGCCTGTCACGAGAGAACCGCGCGAAACTAATGTATCAATCAGCTGACAAGCTCCCGGCAAGCAATGCGACTGAATACGTCAGTAGTGACATCACGGTAACGTCACTGATGTAACTAAAATTTCCCCAGACGGGGCCGGATCGCAATGTCGCAATGAACCAGTTAAGTTACTGTCAATTATTAATAGGTGTGTACTACTTGGTAAGCCTAAATCTTTTGAGGTGATGTCATCTTCCTTCAACTGTTACCTAGGTGGGCACATTAAAAGGAAGGAAGCTTTTAGTTTTACGTGACTGTTTAACCTTTCGATCATGAGCCATGGGACCTCCTTTTTACGTGGAATCCGAACCCCAGGACACAGCATTTCACTTCGAAAATCTCACATGCATTGACTGGGAATCGAACCCGGTCCACCGTGGTGAGAGGCCAACAGCTTGACCGCTGCGCCACCATGCCCCCGATGGGCACATTGACGAAACATGATGACACATTGGCATCACAGTAGTGTTGCCAACATTCATGATACAAAATACACCACCACATGAGGTTGGTCATATGCGTGACTATTTCCACTACATGACAAAAACCGGGGTGCATATATGACTGAGGGCCGCGCTATAGGCCGGACGTTTGTTTTAGATGAGTGAAAAATCTTAATGGAAGCCTGAAGGCGAGTTACTACAGTAACTTACCTGTGTTGTCACCTGCCCCATGCGGTCAGATGATGAACAAAACTTTCTCACGCTACTGCTGAAGTACAGTCATTGGCAAATATAATGGCGTTCCGTTCATAGGCTAACTATGTAATGTGTACTTCCGCATCACACAATACTTCGACGTGGACTGTACTGTCTCCACAGTGGTGTCGTCACATGCTCAAGTCTGGAATTCCATTACATCAGACCGGTGGTGGCAAATGTGAAGCGACAGGGCTAGAGAGTGACTGTGTACAGGCTCACCCGCAAGCTCCAAGGTCAAGGGCAATCGTCTAAAACAAACGTCCGGCTTGTACCTAATAATTATTGGTCTAGGCAAATGTAACTTTTACAAAAACAATTAGTACTAACCTTATGTGTGGGGTTGGCAATAGGCCTACTGTAATTTTGCATAATTCACACAGATAATGGCCGATACAGCCGGAATTTTACTATATCAGTTGTGATATAAAAAGGGAGGGTGGGTGGGTTAGAGACAGCAGAGGAGTGAACTACACCATTTCCAGATTTATTTTTAATCATTAAATTACAGGGTATTTATGGACAATTTCAGTGAAAAAAAAATCCATAGCCTGCTTCCAGTCGACCGACTGGGTCAGGGAATGGAATGAATGAAGCCCCCAACTAGCGGCGAGGATATGAACTGTGCCGGCTGCCGAAGCCTGTCGCACTCCTCTGCGGTAATGATGAAATAAATGACAAATGAAATGATAGTGGAGGGTGTTGCTGGAATGAAATTTTGACAGGGAAAACCGGAGTACCCGGAGAAAAACCTGTCTGCTTCTGTTTTGTCCAGCACAGATCTCACATGGAGTAACCGGGATTTGAGCCACGGACCCAGTGGTGAGAGGCCGGCGTGCTGCCGCCTAAGCCACGGAGGCTTGGACAATTTCAGTACGGTAGTTCAGAAAATTTTATTGCGAGTTCTCGTCTCCTTCACTGTTACCGATGAATCAAGGTTGTCTGCCTTTTTCCCTTTCATGCAGACAGAGTGGTGAACATTTTCAGCATTTGCTGTAAAGTAAGACAAACCCCTCCTTTCAATAGGGTCGGGGATTAGATGAGATGATGAACGTTTTTTTTTTTGGTCGGATGCTCTACCTAACGCCAACTTCATGAGTTAGCGAGAGATGAAATGATTAAAAATGAAGAACTGGGCAAGGAGATGGATGGAAGTGGCCATGGTATATTAGAAGGTACCATCCCGGCATTTGCCTGGAGATGAAAATGGGAAACGCAGAAAACCATTTCAAGGGGGTGGGTTTAAACCCACATCTACCAAGTCCCATGGCTGCGTGTTATCGAGCGTAGCTACTGCTGTTTGTCTTCAAGCAGGATCATTGCCACGGTGGGTGAGTGGTTAACGTGTCGGTCTACTAACCCCAAGCTTGCAGGTTCACTCCTGGCCGTGGTAAGTTGATTTTTGAAAGGCGGCAAAAGTTGAGACACCATGTCATACGATGTTGGCATTATTGGTCTAGGCAAAAGCCATTGGTCTGAATTTAACAAATTTGAACTCAGGGTTGGCAATACTGTATTTGACGACAAATTCACACGCATAATGGCGGACATAGCTGGAATTCTACTATACCGGTACAAGTTGTGATCTAGAAAGGGGAAAGTTTTATGGTCAGCAGAGAAGTAAAAATCTATTACTATATCATTTCCTGATTTATTTTTCATAATTTAATAAGATCATTTATTGTAGCTTCTAATCATATAATAGATTAAGGGATCACCCAAATTGAAAATGTAATTTGGCTAATTTCAGAACTTAAGAAAATTTTGTCTTACCATGATACATCATTCAGTGTTACACCAATTTTAATTTTTTAATGTTTACAGAAGAGAGCGATTCAAGCATCGTAGTGCAGACGTGGCTCGGTGTTGGGCGAAATATGGACTGATGTTGCTGACAACTTCAAGGGAACGCCTTATGAGTAGTGATAATGAAGAAATAGGTGCACATCCCGGAGGTGACTCTATATTGGAGGTGTCGGCCACCAGTGCAGTGTCTCAAGGCAAGTTTCAGCTAGACCATGTAGGCTATTTTATAGCCTACAGTACAGTAAGCTCTTAATTATCTGTTTTAATGCCTTGACCTGCTCGTGTTGTAGTGGCTTGCATTCTTGGCTCTGCCAAGAAATTTAATTCTGTTCTGAGGGATGGAATGGGTATACTCAGCCTAGTGAAAAGAGGCGGGTTCGATTCCAACCTTGGCCATCCTAGACGTAGTTTTACGTGGTATCCTGTTTGTACCCTAAGCAAATGCCACGATGGTTCCTAACTTAAGGCCATGGCCGCCTCCCTCAAAATCCTTGCCCAAATTACAAATACACACTCTTATTACAGCCATCATAATTACACAGGTTACCAGACAAATACTACACATACCCAACTACATGGGGCTGAAATGACCATAATGTCCAATCCCCTTAATGAAACAACTACTACTACTGTGTTAATGCGAACTTGAGATTACACGGATAACTGAAAAATACAACTAATTCAAACTAACATAATACGGGCAAGTGAAATGAAGTTCCGGCGAAGTAGGATCGGAGTAACAAGAAGAGGCAGGGTGAGGAAAGAAAAGGTCAGGGAAATAGTGAAAGAGGAGCCCTTGCAAGGTAGGATTGAGATATCAAGACTGAGGTGGTGTGGACACTTAAAGAGAATGGATGAGAAGAAGATTCCCAAGAGGATACATGAGATGCAGATGCAGAAGAAACGTCCAAGGGGAAGACCAAGAGATAGATGGCTGAAAGGAGTGGAGGAATGTGTCAAGAAGAGAGGCGAGGACTGGACCAGAGTGACAGCGGGGAAGTAGTGGGAAGAAAGGACTAAGTGGCGAGGCTTATGTTCCAAACAGACCCAGCCTGGGGCTGGAAACTGTACAAGATGATGATGATGATGATCTTACCTGTAAAGATGCAGAGTTTAAGGCTTATTGCTTATCACAGTAACTGTAGCTACACCTTTATACAGTAATGTTTGGGGGAGGAAGACTGTTTCGTTGATGGGATCGCTTTTTCTAAGTTTTGCAATATTAAAATACTGTATTTCCTCGCATAATCATCGCCAGGGCATAAGCGTTTATAAGATTTCATCGCATAATTGTCACACCCTACCTTTCGAATAAAAATTTGGTTTATAAGATTTCATCGCATAATCGTCACACCCTACCTTTCAAATAAAAATTTTCTTCAGAACATTTCATGGCGTACTCAGCCATAGCACATTTGTATTAGCGCACCAGTCCGTTACACACACTGCCATATTTCAGTCTTACGCGAACTCATGTTGATAACCAGCTGTGATCTTGTTTTAAGAAGTCTCTGTCTTTCCTTCTGTGCGTACGGGCTATGACTCATGCAATGCGACAGGTGGCCGGCATACGCACACCAGTCTACACAGTCAGAAGAAAGAAGCCTGTCTCTCTGACTGCAGGCTATGCTGTACAAGGGAAATTAATGCATGCTCTAATATTAATTGTGTTCTTGAGTGTTTTTTATGTGTGTGTGTGACAAACTAAAATCTGTGACGCAGACTGATGAAGGGTTAAGTGATACCCAAAACATGTCCCCCTGAATAATAAAATAAAAGAATTTTAATCAGGCAATTTTTAAGTATTGATTGGCGGAAAATTGATCCATTGGAATTCATTAACTACAAATTGACCAAAACAATGGATGTTAATTCTAATAATCCTAATGCAGGCTATGACTCACGATACGCGAATGGCTGGCGCACGGCACGCTAAACAGCGGTCGTTTTCAATGCCACTCCAGTGGAGTGAAACTTGTGTGGACCTGTCGCTTCCGTGAGTTGGCCTCGGAATGACGAGATTCAATAAGCCGCCGTACGAAGTGCTGCTAGCCCCAGTTCGCCGACTGTTATTGGCGGAAACTTGCGCAAGGGACACCTCATGCCAGTCTAGCATCAGCCACTTCTGTGGAAACATCGCAACTGTGACCCTTGCGTGATGTTATGCACGTGTTGTCCACAATGAGAAAATACAAGAATTATACAGTTATCTTGATGAAAGTGAAATACACGGAATTGCATAATAAACTAATAATATTAACAAAACACACAAGAGTGCAGCAAATAATGATACAGAGTATATTTAAAAATTGTGGTTTTCTTCTTTGAACTTAAATATTCTCCGCGTAATCTTCGCACCTTACTTTTATCTACGAATTTTAGGCTGAAAATATGCGAAGAAATATGGTAAATAATTCTTTGCAGTATACAGGCAAGTGAAATGAAGTTCCTGCGAAGTAGGATCGGAGTAACAAGAAGAGACAGGGTGAGGAATGAAAAGGTCAGGGAAATAGTGAAAGAGGAGCCCTTGCAAGGTAGGATTGAGACATCAAGACTGAGGTGGTACGGACATTTAAAGAGAATGGAAGAGAAGAAGATTCCCAAGATGATACATGAGATGCAGATGCAGAAGAAACGACCAAGGGGAAGACCAAGAGATAGATGGCATAAAGGAGTGGAGGAATGTGTCAAGAAGAGAGGCGAGGACTGGACCAGAGTGACAGCAGAGAGGTGGTGGGAAGAAAGGACTAAGTGGCAAGGCTTATGTTCCAAACAGACCCAGCCTGGGGCTGGAAACTGTACAAGATGATGGTGATGAATTCTTTCTTTGGGTGCTTAAGAGGGCGCTAACGTCGGTCAGCTGGCCGGCCGCTCGTGACAGGCTCTGCTTATAGCATTGAGAGAGAGTTAAAATCTACGTTTTAAATAGGTCAGTGGCTGAAATTAAACAAAACTTCACTTTCAAATCACGTAAATACCTTCAATAGCACTTATTAAACTTTTCAAATGAGATTTCATTGATAATAACATTTTGTATCATTGAAACTGAGAAGCAATTTTCCCATAAGGCAAGACCTTTTTATCAGCGTTTTTACTTCAGAAATAAAAAAAATGTGAATGTCAAAAGTGATGAAAAGTTACATGGTTGTAAAGGGTATTTGTTTAAGAATGCTTCTATAGAGATGAATCTTGCTTTTCTCCTGCGTGTTTCTATAAAAGAAGCAGTTTTAATGCCCTACACTTTCAGTCGTATTGCCGCTGCCGTAGTAGTTCGCTACTTAGCCACAAGAGCGCAGGCGTAATGGGTCGGTAAGGCAGAGTGACGAGTTATTTCGAGCACTGAGAACAAGACTTACAGCTGATGTATTGTGTTCGTTGAAAAAGATTCTACTGCGTTTACTTCCGTTTTTTAAACGAACTGTTAGTAGGTTCATCTTATGTATACAGTGGTATTAATTCAACGAGTTTAAGTATAATTTATTGTGAAACTTTTTTATCATACCTTATTAATTAAAAGTACAGAGTCCTTTTTTTATCCATCTAGCAAGTTAGTTAGTTGTTGTTTTAAGGGGCAGAAATACATGGTCATCTGCCCCTGTCCATCTAGCAACATAGCAGTGCTATATCTCTCAGCAATGAGTCACCCGGCTACGCATGCATTTTTCCGCTGCGCTTCTATGTCGCTAGACCGATAAAAAGGACCCTGTATAAAAATCAGTTCTATTGTGATTTAACAGTATTGTCCTACAATAATTCTCTGGTAGTTTCTTATATTTTAACTAATTCTGAACATACAGTATAAGATAAGCGTAGCACTAAAAATATTAGAAAACTCATGACGAGAAAAAGCTACTCACGGAAAGGAGTGACATCATAGCGGCGAGAACTGTATTTTTAAGGGTACCGGTACCGTAATGTACGAGATCGGTGAATCAGGGACATACTGCATTTATTATCTTGATGAAGCATAATATAAGTCAAAACTATACAAGGTCAATGTGCTGGAAAATGAGCGACGTTCCCGGTGTACTGTAAGTTTCATTGGTTAGGACGGTCGGCTCGAAAATGCAACGTCGGTAGTCGCGTGGATTACAATTGTAGGCCAATTTTTAGTGGGTATTTAATTGGTTCTTTTTTGTTTTGTTTTAAAAATTTAATTTTCGATTTTATAAGAAGGATGGAGTGCGATAAATATACTAATCATAGACAAATTCCATAGAGGAAAGCACCGGAAGGAGATGCCTACGCTGCGCTGGCTAGTGCAATATAATATTAATAAACTCAACCTGCAACAGAATTGCATAGATGCAACTTGCAACAGTTCAGCTTCAATTGATATTGTAACTTTCAAGTAGGCTATTGTAAATAATAGGCCTACTATATTTTTATGCTCCCTGGTGTCGATTCGTACCACCATAGGCACTATACGCCATTATTAGGAAAAACTCCGAAATAACCACGCACAATGCTCTGCCGCATACAAGTCACAGAACACTAGGTTACGCCCACTTTGGACTTTACGCTTGGCTTCACTGACACGAGCTCTGGGCAACTCCTATCTTTCTTTCCTCCATGACAAATACATGAAATACCAAATATTTTGACACAGCATGAAAAACTTATCTAATTTTAACTTTTGAAAGAAATTTGGCAGTTTCCGGAATTGAGTGAAAACATGAAATATTTGCGAACAGATGATAATTTTTCTACAATTAAGTGTTCCTTAATATATTCAGTTTCCCAACTCTATACAATGCTATACCTATACAAGTAAACCCACGCTGTTCAAGCATGGGCACCCGCAGGATTTCTTTCCGGGGGGAGGGGCAAGTTGTATTTTTAATTTCTTTACCTACCTGTCACTAGCTGATGGTGATACATACCTCCTCACCGCAATTTCCCTTCATTTCTTACTCGCTTCGTGCTATTCATTATTTGGTTGCTCTAAAACCGTTGGGTACATAATCTTTATGTTCGCATCTGCGCTGACTTCCACGGCCTCCTATTTTAAATTTCACTGCGTGGTGTATTTGAGGAGGCCATGGTCAGCTACAAGGTATTCTCTGCGTCCCATGCGCTCTGTTCAGTACATAAAACTGGCGATATCTCGACATATATTTATGAATATTATTTTATGTTCGAACATGGAAGCCTCCGTGGCTTAGGCGGCAGCACGCCGGCCTCTCACCACTGGGTCCGTGGTTCAAATCCCGGTCACTCCATGTGAGATCTGTGCTGGACAAAACGGAGGCAGACAGGTTTTTCTCCGGGTACTCCGGTTTTCCCTGTCAAAATTTCATTCCAGCAACACTCTCCACTATCATTTCATTTCATCTGTCATTCATTTAATCATTGCCCCAGAGGAGTGCGTCAGGCCTCGGCAGCCGGCACAGTTCATATCCTCGCCGCTAGATGGGGGCTTCATTCATTCCCTTCCTGACCCGGTCGGAGACTGGAAGCAGGCTGTGGATTTTCTTTTCATTTTATGTTCGAACATAAAATAGTTATAATTATCGTTGAACATAAACAGTCGTATGCAACTCGTATGGAAATTATAAAACTCGCTTCGCTCGTTTTATAGACATACTCGTGTTTTAATTATTGCCATTATAGGCTCGTTGCATAATGTACTAATATGGTATGAATGGGAGGAGTTTTTTTTTCTTTTGTGAATCATCGTCATAATGTTCATTTCTTAAGAACAAGTAAATAAAAATCAAGCAGTTCATTAAAATTGTAATGTTAATTTCTAAATAACTGGCGATATTTTCAAATAATCCCAAATTACTAAGTTAAATAAAACTGTGGATTTATCCCTAAATCTAAATCAGTTAACTATCAGCAACTTCAGTTTATGAAATTAACTGTTGTGACAATGAACAGTCGAAATATTCTCGGGATTTCAAGAGGGGCTCACGGCCCCTTCTTGCCCCCCTGCGAGCGCCCATGAGTTCAAGCGTAGTTCCGCAAATAGTCTCGTGGAATAAGTTAGAGTTGACTATTTGGTACACCACTGATACGCTATATAGTGGCCATTGATGTAATATAATTAGTTAGTTAGTTATTGTTGTTTTAAGGGGCAGAACTACGAGGTCATCTGCCCCTAATGTAATATAATTACGAGTGTCTTAATTACCATTATAGGCGAGTTGCATACGACTGTCTATGTTCGACGATAATTATTATAACTATTTTATGTTCGAACATAAATATTCATAAATATCTGTCGAGATTTCGCCAGTTTTATGTACTGAACAGAGCGCATGGGACGCAGAGAATGCCTTGTATTTGACCATGGCCTCCTCGATTACCCCACTATGACACTAGGCAACGCAGTGAAATTTAAATTAGAAGGCCTTGGAACTCAGCGCAGGTGCGATGCTATCCTTATCTAATTGGTCAAACAACTGTTTCTTGAGCTGTGATTGGTGGGAGAAACTGTTTCAAAATGAAAAATAGTGTTATAATGACCATCATTATGATACAGTTTTCTGACATATAATAGTCGAGGTTGAACATAAAATATATGTAATATGTAATATAAAATCCAGTGTATTATGTTCTCAGATATAAAACAAATGAACCTGGATTATAATAGTAATCTACCCTACCAAAGGAGGGTTAGTATCGAACTCTTGAGAAATCTGACGATTGCCGTTCAGAAAAGGCACGCTCGTTTTAGACAATGGTTTACTGAACAATTACTGCCAGACCTCCGTCCATATTCAGTTATTATGGACAGTGCGAGCATTCTCTCAGTGTATTAACAAAGTTCCGACCTCGAATAACAGAAAGGCTTACATTATCGAGTGGTTGTCTTCTAATGATATTCCCCACAACCCATCACAAAGCAGTGTGGAGTTGTTACTTCACAAATCTGCGCATTGTATGTACGAATTTGATGAACTAGCAAGACAACGCGGACACAGGTCTGACGAGAAGGAGGAGCAAATGGGACTACAGCCCTGGGGCCCGAGCGTACTGAAGGGCCCGAAAGAGAAAATCACGGCTTCTTAATTGCTTTTCAATAAGTCCAAAGAAAAATCATGCATAATATTGAAATACGAATTCGTCTGAATTTTGAAAATAAGCAAAACGTTACGTTTGAATTCTCACCAAGCAAACTCTTGAAAGGTAAATTGAGTAAACTTTAAAACAATGGTGATTCTTGAGCCGTTGTAGAGCGAAAACGTGGGGTCCAATTTCAGTTATTTCTAAAGAACTGTTATTTACCTAGGTACATAGTCTATTGGCAGCAGGTGAAATTTCAAGCGTTACAATGCTAAAGGCAACTTGGAAAATGTAGGCACGCTACGAAATTTAAAAGTACAAAATTCACGAATGAAATAAAATGAGATTTTGTCCTGGCAAAATGCCTGGTTGGTGAAAAATCAATAAATTGAATAGCTTCCCTTTCCCACGTAATTTTACATAACCAAATATTGACATTTTAATTTATTTTAAGAAAAAATATGAATATTAGTATTTCACTGAAAGAACTGAAATGTGGGGCGGCAGTCATTACTGTGGGGCCCATGATCGCTCTCTACCGTCGTGCCCCTGCATGGACATCGTGTAGTTTTGGTACAACCTAATTGTGGGCACACGTGAAATCTTATGTTGCAAGAAAAAAAAACGTTCCGAATAGCAGACGTTGAGAGACTTACGGACGAGGCGAAGATTGACTGCATCACAATATGCGCTTGGGCAGGTTGCGTAAGTCCTGCAGAGAGAGACTGAGGGAAGAAAACTGAGAAGTCGGCTGAGTGCAGGTTGAATGCCGACTGACTTGCATCATAGCAATTAGCAACACTGCAGGAAGAGCAGTCTGGCAACATCGCAGTGAGTGTCTCTGTCTCTCTATGTGCAAAATGCTCTCTCTCACCTGCCACCGTACGTGCTCTCCTTTGTAGCATGGTCGGTAATGCAGATTACGAGAGAATAGCGCACACCTCTCAGGTGGCCATTTCTGGAATTAAAAGGCGATTCACGACCCAAGTTTCGCTCCCTCTTAATGCCTTAATATTTATCAATAATAGTTACCACACTTACTAAGTTTTCTGATGACTTTTTTCTTTTTTCTGGAGGGCAGAAACTGTCTGTGGGTGTCACTGTAGGTTTGGTAGTGTTTTGTAGAGCTATTTGTCTTGTATAGATTTGGATCTGATGATATTCGCTTGACAAGTGAAACACTCATGAAAACAAGCCTAATAAAATAAGTTATTCTAATACCCTTCTTTGTTTATGAAACAGTTTGCTAATACTAGAAGAAACTTGAAGTAATATTTTGGAGTCATAAGTTATTAACTAATATTATTAGGTAGGCTACTCATCATCTTGAGCATTTTACGACCGCTGGTCGGGTCTGCTTGGAACATTAGCCTCTCCATCCTTTCCTGTCCATCCACCATCTCTCGTCTTTCACTGTGTCCCAGAACACTCCTCTTTCCTCCACACTCCACACTCCTTCCCTTCATTTCCATTCCAAACATCATCTTCAGTATCCTCTCCTCTCGCATCCTCCTCACATGTCTATACCATTGTAGCCTAGACCGCTCTATTCTATTTTGCAATGATTCCTCTCTTATCATCTCTCTGACTCTCTCATTCCTTACTACTAAGTTTATGAAATACTAATTATGTTGTTGTTTCCTATGGTAGCCCGCATTCCAATCCATCACCTTTCTTGCGTTCCAATAGAATTGTGTGAGGTTTCCTGAAGTTCTAGCAGTCGCATCAAGTTTGTTGCAATGTAGCAGGTGCCCCTTATCCATTTTGCTTCCAGGTTCGTGACAAAGTGTGCATTCTTCAGATCTCAGGATGTTGATTCGTTTCAGATGAGCTGCAAGGCAGTCATGGCCAGTGTTAAGTCTGAAGAAGGCTACAGCTTCTCTTCTTGGTGTTAATTTATATTGATCCCATTTAGCATCAATGTCCTTCCATAATTTGGTTTCTGCTGTTTTCTTTGCCATTTCTTCATACCTGTTTTTGATAGTATTTTTCAAGATCCTTTTTGCTGACATAAAATCAGTCTGACTGACAGGTTGTTGTTGTAGTGTGGTACCTTTTTTTGCTAATCTGTCTGCCTCTTCATTACCTGCTATTCCAACATGAGAAGGGATCCACTGAAATGAGATCTGTTTGTGGAGTCTTTGAAGGGCTTTTATCATACAAAAAATTTCTTTCAGTTCTTTATTTTGAGGCTTATAATTTGACGAGATGGCTTGGATGGCTGCTTTTGAATCTGTAATGATAACGCATTTTTGATAATGAATGTTTCTGCCTACTAACTGATGGAGTGCATGTGAAATTGCTCTTATCTCAGCATCAAAGTTTGTTTTGTTTTGGCCTACTGGGAAGTAGAGTGAGAAGAGAGATGAATGTATTCCTGCTCCAGTTCTATTTTCTTTGTCTTGTGAGCCATCTGTAAATATTTTTAGCCATTGATTAGATGGATCAAAGTAGGGGATTGCCTGTAGGGGTGAAGTACAGTGGGGACTTTGTGTGCCCTGGGACCATTACGGTAGCTGTGAAGGTTCTACAGGAACCCTGAAAAGTGATGGCTAACAGGGCTCTGGTGAAGCTACGATAGGCCCAGCAAGCCAGTAGTGGATGAAACCAAATGCTTTCAAAAATGGTACGAGCCTCGGACATGACGGATATAATAGACGACGACACGGCTGTAAACACGGACTAAGATTTGGAACTTTAAACATAAGAACGCTGACGGGGATGGTGGAGGAGATAGTGGATATGATGGAAAGAAGGAAGTTGGATTTATTGGGATTGGCAGAAACAAAGTGGAAAGGGGAAGGAAGGAGAGAACTGAGAAAAGGCTATAGACTGTACTGGAGTGGGAATGAAGAGGGAAAGAGGAATGGAGTGGGAGTAGTAGTACGAGATGGTTTGAAAGAAGAAGTGAAGAGAATAAGTGATAGGATGATGAAAGTGAAAGTAGCACTGAGGGGAGAGACCGTAGAAATAGTGCAAGTAGGCTGTGCCTCTGAAGAGAAGGAGGAGTTTGAAGAGGAATTGTAGAAGCAGCTGATAGGAAGAAATATGATTGTTATGGGGGATCTGAATACCTATGTAGGAAGAGAAAGACAAGGGTATGAGAGTTTGCTTGGACCAGAGGGTTGGGGCAGAAAAAATGAGGAAGGAAAGAGACTGTTGGACTTCTGCCAAAGGAACAGCCTGCTAGTTGGTAACTCCTGGTTCAAGAAAAGAGAGAGCCACACAATCACATGGTACAGTGATGACTTGACCAGGAAGTCGGTGGTCGACTATATACTGTATGAGAAAGAATTAAATAAAAACATCACGGACATCAAGGTTATACCATCGGAAGGGGCCGATAACCTAGAAGTTAGGCCCCTTAAAACAACAATTATCATCATCATCATATACCATCGGAGAAACTGGATAGCGACCATCGATTGCTGGTAATGAACCTGAGAGGGACTAAGGAGAAAAGGGGCTGAGAACCAAGAAAGACGTATAAGGATATGGAAATTGAAAGAAGGAGATAGAAGGGTCGAGTACCTCAAAATGGTAAAGAAAGGAATTCCAACAGATGAAGAAAGAGGGGTGGAAGAGGAATGGGCTAGATTTAAGAAGACACTAGTAGGTGCAGCAGTATGTGGGAGGACAAGTAGTAAGAAGGGGTAGAAGGAAACACCATGGTGGAATGAGAAGACAAAAGATTTATAGTAAGGGAAAGGAATAGAGCCTTTAGGAGGTGGTATCAAAATAGAACGGTAGAGACAAGGGAAGAATACCAGGAAAGAAAGGAGGAGGCAAAGAGAGTAGTGGCAGAGGAGAGAAGAAAGTGGATGGAAGAGTGGACAAAGATGACGGAGGATAGTGAAGGTACAAAAAAGGTCCTGTATGGGATGGTAAAAAATAAGAGGCGGAAGGATCCTACGGATTATGTTAGAATGGTGAACAAAAGGGGACAAGAGATAGAAAATAGGGAAGAACTGAAGGAAATGGGGAAAGAATATTTTGAAGAACTTCTGAACCCAAATGGAAACCACGGCGAGGAGGAAGAAATCGGGGAAGAGGAAGATGGACTGCAAACAGAAAAGGACTTAACATGGAAAGAAGTGGAAGATGCAGTGAGGAAGATGAAAGGAGGGAAGGCACCGGGTGTGGATGAGTTGAGTGTGGAGATGGTGAGAGCAGCAGGAGAGGTGGGGATACAATGGTTGTACCGAGTGATGAAGACAGCATGGAAGGAAAGGAAGACCCCAGAGGACTGAAAAAAGGGAATAATTGTCCCGATCTTCAAGAAAGGTAGTAGAACAGAATGCAGAAACTATCGGGGAATAACACTGATGAGTCATTGTGCAAAGATGTTTGAGAAAGTTTTGGAAAGGAGAATTAGGACAAGGATTGAAGGAGGGATGAGGGAAGAACAACATGGCTTCAGAGCAAGAAGGTCCACAGTGGATTTGATTTTTGCTGTAAGGCAGTTACAAGAACAGCACTATGAGTATGGAACAGATCTACTGATGGCCTTCCTGGACATTGAGAAAGCATATGACAGTGTATGCAGAAACAAAGTATGGAAGACCCTGGAGGATAGAGGAGTAGAGAAATGGACTATAAAGAGGATAAAGGAGATGTACAAGGGAAGCGTGAGCTGTGTGAAAGTGGGAGGAGAGAGATCGGACTGGTTGGAACAGAGAAACGGCCTGAAACAAGGAAGTCCACTGTCACCGTTACTTTTCATTGTGGTGATGGATGACATAATGACCCGAGTGGCACATGTAATTGGGGAAGGAAAGATGAAAGCAATGGTGTTTGCAGATGATTTGATGATTTGGGGAAACGAGGAGGAGATACAGGAACAGTTGGACGTGTGGGAAGGAATAATACAAGGATATGGGATGAAATTTAGCATAAATAAGAGTGAGATGGTGATCACAACAAGGAAGAAGGAAAGAACCACAACGGGAATAACAATTGGTGGGGAACAGCTGAAGAAAGTGGAGAGTTTCAAGTATCTGGGAAGCCTGATACAAGATAATGGAAGAAACGATACAGAAATAAATGAGCGGGGGAGACAGGCAGAAGCATTTCGGAGGAGTGTGAGAAGCATGTTATGGAGCAAGGATGTCCCTCAGAACAGCAAAAAGATCATATATCGGACGTACTATGTCCCTATCCTGACGTATGCCTCGGAGACCTGGGCTATGAAAGGGAGGGAGAAGAGCAAAATACAGGCCAGTGAAATGAGGTTCTTGAGAAACAGTATTGGAGCTACAAAGAGGGACAGAATAAAAAATGAGAGAACCAGAGAATTAATGAAAGAGGAACCATTACAGGATGGTATAGAGATATCTAGACTTAGATGGTATGGACATGTAAAACGAATGGAGGAGAATAGGATACCTAGGACGATACACGAGACGAAGTGGGAAGGAAAGAGACAGAGAGGAAGACAGAGAGACAGGTGGCTGAAGGGGGTGGAAGAAAGCGTGAAGAAGAGAGGAGAAGACTGGACAAGGGTGGAGGCTGAGAGATGGTGGGAAGACAGAAGACGTTGGAGAGGCTTGTGTACCAAACAGACCCGGCCAGTGGCTGGAAACTGTGCAAGATGATGATGATGATGATTAGACGGATATCTTTCTTCTATTGTACAGAGGGCCAGTTGTTGTAGATCATGTGGTGAAGAGTCTTTCTTGCAGACCTCTTCTAGCAAAGTAAGATCTGTAGTCACTTGTATATATTCAATGGGGTTGACTGGCATCGTCGTCAGCTTTAACTTGTTTCCGAGTATACATCTTCTTCCAAAACAGTCTAAAATAATCTAAGGTTGAGGTCTGTGGGCATGTTTGCGGTGACTGAACAGCCCAATGCGTGCATGAAACAAACGTCCACACAGATCACACAGAACTGTTGGTGGAAGGCGTGGCTGTGCTGCACGGAGCTTTCGTGCTTGTCGCTTGGCCCTAACAATTCTACGACGTTCTTCTTCAAACATTTTGACAGCAGCCGGGATGGTCTGGCGCCAAGTTGATCGGTCTTTAACAAGCTGGTCCCAGGTTTGTGGATTGAGTCCTGTCAACTTCATATTCTGCTTAAATTGGTCCTTGTATCGTCTCTTAGGGCCTCCATGAGGTCTGGTGCCGGAGGTGAGTTCACCATACAGAACCTGGCGTGGTAGTCTCGTATCATCCATCCGATGGTCATGTCCAATCCATCTAAGTTGATGACCAATGATGGATGATTCTATACTATTAGCAAGCGCTTTCTCAAGAACATCAAGATTGGTGATGTGGTCTTCCCACTTTATCTTAAGGATGGATCAAAGTTTCTGTTGATGGAAGTGCTCAAGCTTTCGGAAGTCATGTCGATAGAGGGTCCAGGTTTCACAGCCATACAACAATGTTGAGATGACAACAGCTTGGTACACCATGAGCTTCGTCTTCACGGTCAGATCTTTATTCAAGAAGACCCGGTGCGATAGTCGCCCAAATGCCGCACGGGCAGCACCGATTCTCTTCTCAACATCCTGCCCACAATTGCCTTGTACAGATAGCAGACTGCCCAGATACGAGAAGTGGTTTACCTGCTCCAATGGAGTATCTGAGATAGAAATGTTGAAGTGCGGAAGGGAAGTGCCTGGTGAGGGTTGTGCCTTGGTCTTCTGAACATTAATGGTGAGACCAAAACGTTTACATGTATTCTTGTAGCAATTAACAGTCTGTTGCAACTCCACTGGCGTGAGTGTAGGCGATGCCGCATCATCTGCATACAACATATTGGTTATCTTCGTAACCTGAGTTAGCTTCTTGGAGCGAAATCGAGCTAGGTTGAAGAGCCCTCCATCAAATCGGTACCTGACATCTACACCTGGGATGTTTGTGGGCGATTTATAGAGCATTGCAGCCAAATACAATGCAAACAGTGTTGGAGCAAGTACGCAGCCTTGTTTCAGTCCATGAGTGATGGGAAATTCGTCAGAGATCTTATTTTGCTGACAAACCTGACCGGTCATGCCATCATGGAGAGCTTGGATTAGATCAACAAAGCGTCGAGGACAGCCGAAGCGTTGTAGCACTGCCCACATAGCAGATCTTGGAACTGAGTCAAAGGCCTTTTCCAGATCATAAAAGACTAAGAAGAGTGGATTCTGTTGCTCACTACATTTTTCTTGTAGTTGTCTTACGCAGAAAATCAAGTCAGTTGTGCTTCTGGAAGATCGAAATCCACACTGGGATTCGGGGAGGATCTTTTCTGAAATAACCTGAAGGCGGTTAAGTAAAATTCTGGCGAGAATTTTACCCACAGTAGATAGTAGCGATATACCGCGATAGTTGCCACAAACACTACGATCACCTTTCTTGAAGATTTTGATGATAGTGGCGTTCTTTAGGTCACCAGGTACTTCTCCTAATTCCCAAATTTTGAGAATAAGAGTGAAAATCCACGTTTTGAGGGACTGACCTCCAGCTTGAATTCATTCCAGTGGGATGTTATCTGGGCCAGGTGCCTTTCTTGGTTTCATTTGATTGAGAGCTACACTGAATTCCGTGTAAGAAGGAGGTACAGCCATCCATGGTTGTTCAGGATATTTCGGCACATCACGAAGGAAGTCTTCAGCAGCTGTAGAAGGACGATTTAGAAGGATGGAGAAATGTTCCTTCCAACGCTCTAAGATATCATGGCTGTCAGTAAGAGTGGCTGAGTTGTCAGCACTTTTTAGTGTACCTGATGAAGAACGAAGTGGTCCATATATCTCTTTAATCCCTGCATAGAAGTTCTCAGATCACGAGTATCAGATAGCCTCTGAAGTTCCTCAGCTTTCCGCTGCCACCAAGTATTCTTTATCTCTCTTATCTGTGTCTGACACTTACTCTTGAGTTCTAAATACAGAGCTTTCTTCGTATTTGAGGATGGGTCTTGAAGATGAGATAGATAGGCTTCCCTTTTGATGTTGATGAGACGCAAAATGTCTTCGTTGTTGTCATCAAACCCGTCTTGACTTTTCTGCTTTACCAAACCAATGGTTTCTTCAGCTGACTTAGTGATTATCTCCCTCAGATTGGTCCATTCTTCTCGAATGTCACTTGTTTTAACTGGATGATCTGATAGCTGGGCATTGATCATATTCTCAAAGTTTGTGGAAATAGATTCATCCTGAAGTTTGGAGGTGTTAAACTTTCCTCTGGATGGGGTTTGGAAACGCCTTGGTGGTTTTGGGCTGATGTATATCCTGAGTTTACAGATGAGAAGTTTGTGATCCATCCAACAATAGTCAATATTCCTTGCTGTTTTGGTAATAAGTATGTCCTTATCACATTGTCGGGTAATGACGTAATCAAGGATGTGCCAATGCTTAGAACGTGGATGCATCCACGTGGTCTTGAAGAGGTCAGGTAATCGGGAATTGAGTGTTGGTGATGAAGAGTTCATGTTCTGCACAAAGACCAAGAAGAAGAAGTCCATTGGGATTACAGGTTCCAAGACCTTGTTTACCCATCACATTTTGCCATAGCCGGTTATCTTACCCAACTCTTGCATTGAAATCACCAAGGAGTAAGAGCTTATCTTTAGATAGTACCTTGGAGATGATTGATGATTGTGCCATCAATTGTGCCAAGTAGCTCCTGCTAGTCTGAACAGTAATTTCATCCGTTTGCTTACCTTATCCTCCACATGTTGTATGTGTTTGGTCCATCTCAGCTTCTTGTCCATGATGATGCCTAGGTACTTTGTACTTTCAATCAATATTATTACCGTCTTGCTAATAATAGCCTACACTGGTCAAAAAACGTTTTGCAAGCTTATGTGTTTGTGGACCAAATATAATACACATCTTTATCCAATAACTGTTTTGTTTATTATGTAGCGTGTGGCATTACACATAAAAAACAATAATAATAACAAGTACATACAAGCACAGATATCAACCTTATTACCACCTTATGTCCAGTCTATTTCTCCAGTCCAGGCTCAATGGTGTAGCACTGAAGAAGTCGTTAGGGTCACCTAGGTACGTTCTTAGTTCGCAGTCTTTGACAATGTGCCTGATGGTCTGGTTCGATGTACCACAATCACAGCAGGGGTCTGGCCGCTTGTATGCACAAACTCCATGTCAGATAACAGTGTACGGTACGAACACATGAGTCAATGAGCAAAAACGAAATGTCGTCATACAGCAATGAAAATACATCATGCAATATGCAAAACTGTTTTTGACCAGTATATTAGTCTAAGAGTTTTACGAAACAGGACCCGGTGATGTCCACGGTATTGTGTTTTCTTTTATAGATTATTCTATGTTCATAGTTTTACTCACAGTTTTGCCTTTCTCTCTGTGGTCCCTGCATCTAGTGGACAGTTGTGCTCAACTTTTTAAGCGACTTGTATTTACGGTTAAAGGTCTGAGTGATAGGGACATACCACTGCTGCCCTCTTCATGCCATACCCCACTTCCTCACCCCTCAAATACAGTCTTTGTGAAGTTGAATTGGTAACACTGGAGGAGATCAAATCTGGAGGAAAAAATTCTTAAATTACTGAAATTAGCCAAATTACCTGTGGTAAAGGTTGTGAAAAATTTTGGAGATGATGTAATAATAGTACATTAACTCCAATGGCCAAGAAAAAAACTAATAATAACAATAGGAGGAAATTTGATCCATCTACCTTAATAAAAAATATAGAGTACTGTGAAAGAACAGGAGAAGAGTCTCTCAACACTAAAACATTGGACGAATTAATCACTAAATTAAAATCAATAGCAGAGGAGTTAGCACCAATAAATCCAAGGAAAAAACATGAATGGTGGAATGTAGATTGTGATCAAGCAATAGAGAAAAGACACCAAGCATGGATAAAACATCAAGCTCTAAAGTCAGAAGAATCAAATTTAGAACTAACTATACAAAGAAAATTAACCCATAAAATCATCAGACAAACGAAACGTAATCATCTTAAAAATACACTGGAAAAGATAGAAGACGATTTCAAGAAAAAGCAATCTCGAGATTATTACAAAACATTTGGTAAATATCTAAAAAAATTTGAAGCTCCAACATTAATGTTGAAAAATCAAACAGGAAAGTTAGCACATTCTAACCAAGAAAATACAGAGATCCTTGCAGAAGCATTCGAGAAACTGTTAAATTGTGATGATCCACTGGAAACCCTGCAAGTAAACACTGATACACCTATTTTAACTTCACCTGATTTAATAAATCCTCCAAACATTAATGAAGTAGAACTCGCAATTAAAGAACAAAAAAATTACAAAACTTGTGGCGAAGACTTAGTCTTTGCTGAAATCTGGAAAAATGCTGGTAAACCTGCGATTATAAATCTTCATCAACATCTAATTAAAATGTGGATTACTGAAGAAATTCCTGCACACTGGACCACAGGAATAATCCATCCATTATTTAAGAAAGGAGACAAAACGAACCCAGATAACTACAGAGGAATTACCCTTCTGGACTGCACATATAAAATTTTCTCTCGTATAATTTACAACAGGATCAAAAACATTCTGGAACCACAACTTGGAGAATATCAAGGAGGATTTCGCCCTTACAGAAGTTGTCCAGACCAAATCCTTAGCCTGAAATTAATAATGGAATATTACAAAAACAGAAATAAGCAACTCTTTATCACTTTTATAGATTTCAAGAAAGCCTATGATAGTATTCATAGACTGACACTGCTAAAAATCCTCAGATCATACGGTCTCCATCCTAAATTGATAAAAATCATTCAATTAACATTATCAAACACAAATTCGAAAGTTAAATTTAGGGGAGAAATATCAACAGCTTTCACAGTAAAAACTGGTCTCAGACAAGGTGATGGATTATCCCCTCTGCTTTTCAATGTGGCTCTTGATTATATCATGAAGGTTTGGCAAAAGGAAAACCCTCCTAAGATCAAAATTGGAACAAAACCATCAATAAAAATAAACTGCTTAGGATTTGCAGATGACTTGGCTCTTTTAGCACTAGACAAGGAAGAGGTTTGTACTCAGATCACTAGTCTCCAAGAAATTGCTCAAGGGATAGGATTACAGATATCCTTTGAAAAAACTGAGATCATGCCTATGAAACCCTTAGATATAAATGAAGTCTATATAAATGATCATAAAATTAACCTAGTTCCTCAATTTAAGTATCTTGGAGAAATTATAACACATAACTTAAACGAAAAAGTAACTTGGATAAATAGAACAAATAAAATGAAAAAGGCACAATCTCTAACCTGGTCAACATATAATAAAAAATGCCTATCAATAGCTACTAAGATCCAACATTATAAAACTGTAACTCTCCCTGAAGCCACTTATGCTTGTGAAACACTGTTCCAAATTAAAAATGAACAAAGAACTGATCAGCTCCTCAAAACGGAAAGAAGAATCATTAGAACGTGCATAAATAAAAAGTATCAGGTTGAGGGAGTCTGGAGGATTCTCCCAAATGAAACTGTCTATCGTGAGATTGATCCAATCACCAGCACAATGAAGAAGAAAAGAATTTCATATTTTTTTCACATCTTACGGCTTCCAGAAAACAGAATTGTACGCCAACTGGTGATGAGAAATCTAGGAAAGAAAACTGGAGGTAAATGGATCCAAGAAATCCAACAAGATCTCAAAGCAGTTGGACTCAAGATAACAGATGCCGAGGAGAAAAATAAAATTAACACCATACTTAAAACTCACAAATTTTCTGCAGAAATGACACACAGAAAGCCTATGGAGATTTCAGATGAGTTGAGAAAATCCCGATCTGAAAGAATGAAAAAGTACTGTAAAGAGCGCAAGAACCAAGCAGTACTACCCTCAAAGAAGAAGTGATTGTGGAACGACTCAAGTGGTCCAATGTGACCAATCAAGATTAATAATAATAATAATAGTACATTATGCAACGAGCCTATAATGGCAATAATTAAGACACGAATATGGTTATAAAACGAGTGTATGCGAGTCTTATAATTTCCATACGAGTGTCTTAATTACCATTATAGGCGAGTTGCATACGACAGTTTATGTTCGACGATAATTATTATAACTGTTTTATGTTCGAACATAAATATTCATAAATATCTGTCGAGATTGTGCCGGCCCCGTGGTGTTGGGGTAGCGCGCCTGCCTCTCACCTGGAGGCCCCGGGTTCGATCCCCGGCTCCGTCAGGGATTTTAAAACTGACGTGAGGGTTGGAATGGGGTGCACTCAGCCTCGTGAGGACAATTGAGTAGCTGTCTGACAGTGAGACAGAGCCCCGATCACGAAAACCAAGATCAAAGGCCGAGGGGACCCGACGCACTGATCACGCGTCACCCCAATATCAGCAGGCCGAATGGCTGGGCAACGGTCGCTTGGTCGGCCTTAGCCCGTCATGGGCTGTATAGTGCCAGGGGATGACTTTTTTTTTATCTGTCGAGATTTCGCTAGTTTTAGGCCTGTGTACTGAACAGAGCGCATGAGACGCAGAGAATGCCTTGTATTTGACCATGGCCTCCTCGATTACCCTACTATGACACTAGGCCAGGCAGTGAAATTTAAATTAGAAGGCCGTGGAACTCAGCGCATCTAATTATCTAATTGGTCAAACAAATGTTTCTTGAGCTCTGATTGGTGGGAGAAACTGTTTCATAATGAGAAATAGTGTTATAATGAGCCTCATTATAGTACAGTTTTCTGACATATAATGGTCAGGGTCGAACATAAATGTTTATTCCCCCACTGACTATTACCCACCTATGAACCCCTTTTTAGATCACGACTTATATACTGTAGATAAAATTCCAGCTGAGTCCGCCATTATACGTGTGATTTATGGACAAATACAGCATCGCCAACCCCATGCTACTGTATTGCTGGTATCGTAAATCAAAAAAGTGCCAAGTTCCATTCAGAGCACTCTTGGAAACAAATCACCCTCAAGACATCCGAGTGCACCAGTTTTTAAAAATACACATCTGATCTATATCCTCCCATCTCCAAAGACTGAAATTACCCTAAAATGCATCAATAATTTTCATCCAGACCAATGGTTTTTGCCTAGACCAATAATTGCTAGCGCCACGTTAGCTAACATATACATCCCTGGTTTTTGTCACGCACTGTGGGGGTAGTCATGTATGAATAATCTTTTTCCAGGCCAATGGCTTTGTCAATTAATGCTTTTTCACACAATTATGTGTGTCGCATAGTGTATTTTGTATCCCACATGTTGGCAACTGTGAAATGATGCAATTGTTGACACCCGAGTAACAATAGGAGACCTCATGTGCCTCGGAAATATGGCTGCTGTCGTTGAGTGAGCATAAATTAAAAACATTTATTTACGTAATATAACAGATATTTTCTGTGCAGCAGTGATAATTGACAGTAATTTCTAATCCTAATGTCTCCCAAAAAGGTATGAAAATCATATATTTTCAATAATAAGCCAGGTAGAAGTGGTCTCCTCCAGAATTAATGTTGAATTACTCGTAAGTTAATGAAGTTTTTGTTTGTTTGTACTGCAGATGAGCTGAGTCACCTGTGGTTCACAACCCTGGAGTTATCAAGCTATGAAGACCAAGTCACAGATCGATACTGCCTTACCTATGATGATGCTAGGAAAGTATTTCTCAATTCTACAGAATGGCTGAACAAGGCGAAACAGTTTTATACACTGGACAATCATGCATCTGATTATGTTCAGATTGTACAAGATTTGAGCCAGTTATACAAATATCTGGTGTTTTTTGAAGATGATGAAGAAAGGTAATGAAATATTATTTGCTGGATGTGTTTACTGATTGGGTAATGGTATAGCTCATAACAAAAAGTCTTACCTTGCTCCTGGAAATGTTAGCATTCCTATATTCCTTGAGGTCTAAAACTTCTTATTTGGAACATATCAGTCTACTTTAATTATGTCCTGGCGCAGTCAGCTGACATTTGAGGGTGCACAAATGCGAGGGAGCCATGTCAGTAGATTTACTGGCACGTTAAAGATCCCATACGGGGCAAAATTCCTGCACCTCGGCGTCTCTAAAAGCGACAGTAGTTAAAAGGGATGTAAAACCAATATTATTATTATTATTTCTTTAATTATGTAGCACAGACTCATTTGTGGCTTCAAAGAACAACAGAAGAAATAATTCATCCCCATCTGGGTTGAAAGATGCTAAGATGTCTTTAGAAATATTATTATTATTATTCATGATTGGTCTGTATTGACGAATTTAGTTGAATTTTAGATTAAACACACTTTTCCTTCTAGTCAATAGTTGGCTTTTAGCATTTATTTACACTAATTAGTACATTTCTTAACACTATTGGAACTAGGGATTGATGAAATTACTCGAAAGCTGATTGAACAAACACTCACTGATACATCCTCAAGAATTAAGTTTTTGAATGAGATTTCAGACCCTTTCAGCATCAAAACTGGTGTGTGACAAGGCAATGTGCTTTCGCCAATGCTCTTTAATTTGGTATTAAACAAAGTTATGGGTGAATGGGAGACCATATTACGAGAGGAGAACATTGACGGGATCCATTTGGGACAAGGCCGAGGGAGATTTGAAGTGAAATGTCTTGCCCTTGCCGATGATATAGCTGTGATCTCAGACAACTTGAAGCACAAATAATGATTGAAACACTACATGCAATAGCAATTCAAACTGAAAACTGAAAAATGGTAACATTTCTTATGAAAAAACTCAATATATTGAAACACCGGATCCCATGAAAACTCCGCAGTTAAGCAACATTGGGCGCAGTCAGAACTTGGATGGTATGCCGGTTCTAGGCACTGCGCGCTGTTGGCCAACATAAGGAGGAGCGGAAAGGCCCTGGCCACCCTACCGCAAGTAAACTCCGGCTGGGGGTAGCCTCTTCGGAGGCTCAGACCTGCCGTCGGGCAGAATACCAATTAAATTAATTTACCAACACAATATGGTCAGATTCAAAGAGTTGATAGATTTAAGTATTTGGGTGAATGAATCCAGTCAAATGGACTTGATAACACAGCGTGCAAGGAGTGATTGAAGAAGATGGAATTTGCCTATAAGCTTACTCACACCCGTTTCAACAAACGATCAATATCGTTCCAAGCAAAAATTAAATATTATGCAACTGTCATTAAGCCAGAGGTATGGTTCTGAATGATTAACATTGAATAAAAAAGGAAACCAAGTTGAACTAGAGAAAAAATAAAGAAAAATAACTTACTTCTAAAAATATTGGGTCCCCAAAAGAATAAGAAAATTGGTGGATGAAGAGGAGAAATGAAGACCTTTACCGTCATATTTATTTACACTGTTTACGCCCACATTGGAGCACCAAAAATCAAATCTGATATACAAAGTCTTCCAATATTTCAAATAATAAGTTTAGTTCTTAATTCTTGATAATTTTTTCCTTTCCCAATACTTCTTCAGTCTGGAAGATCTTGCAGCTCCTTCTTCTGATATAACATACTGCTTACGCTGTGAAATTTTGAATGTTAGTCGAGTGTATTTGTTATTCAGAAGCCGTTTCTCCTCTCTATGTTTAATATGATGCTTAGTAATTTTCAATTCGTCTAAATCCATTTCTATTTCTTTAAACCATGTGATTTTTGTTTTACTGTTCCAAAAGAAGTCAAAAAGTTGTTTCAGGAGTCTAGTATTTGGCAAGCGGGATATGTGTCCAAAAAACGCAATCCTTCGTTTTCGCATCGTGTCAATGATAGATTCATTTTCCTTGTAAAGTATTGAATTGGGCAAAAGTCTCTACTGGCCCTCAACCTGGTGTTTTTTATTGAGTATTGTCCGAAGAATCCGTCTATCAACCTTCTGTAGTTTGTCAGTTGTTGATCGGGTGTTTAGTTTAAATAAAGTTTCACTTGCATATGTTGCTTCTGGCTTAACGAAGGAGAAATAATGTCGAAGTTTAGCATTAATCGAAAGAGACTGTTTCTTATATGTTGGCCAGGTAATCTGTTGTGCTCGTCGCAATTTTAGAGTTCTATTATCTATTGATGCTCTCTCATTGGCATTCCAAGTGATGATCTCACCAAGATATTTAAATTTTTTCACAATCCTTATTTTCTGGGCATTATGCAGTACAATATGTGATGTGTCAACTTGAAAAGATGGCATCATTTCTGTTTTCTCAAAGGAAATTTTCAACCCAACCTTTGCTGCTAATCGTTCCAATTCCTCTACCTGAAATTTAGCTTCTTCGATCATCATCATCATCATCATCTTGTACAGTTTCCAGCCCCAGGCTGGGTCTGTTTGGAACATAAGCCTCGCCACTTACTCCTTTCTTCCCACCACCTCTCCGCTGTCACTCTGGTCCAGTCCTCGCCTCTCTTCTTGACACATTCCTCCACTCCTTTCAGCCATCCATCTCTTGGTCTTCCCCTTGGTCGTTTCTTCTGCATCTGCATCTCATGTATCCTCTTGGGAATCTTCTTCTCATCCATTCTCTTTAAGTGTCCATACCACCTCAGTCTTGATGTCTCAATCCTACCTTGCAAGGGCTCCTCTTTCACCATTTCCCTGACCTTTTCATTCCTCACCCTGTCTCTTCTTGTTACTCCGATCCTACTTCGCAGGAACTTCATTTCACCTGCCTGTATTCTGCTTATGTCTCTTTTCTTCATTGTCCACGTTTCTGAAGCATAGGTCAGTATCGGGATATAGTAGCTTCTGTATAACACTTCCTTGCTTTTTTGTGGGACATCTTTATTCCACACTAAGCTCCTAATGCTTCTCAGAAATGCTTCTGCCCTTCTGCCACGTTCCGTAATCTCTTTGTCATTTCTCCCATTTTCCTCCACTATACTTCCCAAGTACTTGAGACTTTCCACCTTCTTCAGCTGTCCACCTCCAAGTGTTATCTCACTCATTGGTCTGTCCTTTTTCCTGGTCGTTAACAGGATCTCACATTTACTGATGTTGAACTTCCATCCGTACTCTCCCACGGTTTCTTCCCAAGCCTTTAGCTGCTCCTGAATTTCCTCCTCCGTGTTTCCCCAGACCATGAGATCATCTGCAAACACCATTGCCTTCATCATATCTTCTCCTATCTTTCCTGCTATCCGTGTCATTACCTCGTCCATAACCACAATAAAGAGAAGGGGTGACAGCGCACTACCTTGTTTCAGGCCACTCATTTGTCTGAACCAGTCTGTTCTTTCCCCTCCAACTTTCACACAACTCACACTTCCACAATACATCTCCTTCACTCTGCCTACAGTCTCTTTTTCCACTCCCATGTTTTCTATTGCTTTCCAAACCTTCTCCCTACACACACTATCATAGGCCTTTTCGATGTCCAGGAAGGCCATCAGCAGATCCTCTCCAAATTCGTAGTGGTGTTCCTGGAGCTGTCTCACTGAAAATATGAGATCCACTGTTGATCTCCCAGGTCTGAATCCATACTGCTCCTCTCTCAATTTTCTCTCCACTTTGGCTCGTATTCTACTTTCTAATATCTTTTCATATATCTTGGTACAGTGAGGTATGAGTGTGACTCCCCTGTAATTTCTGCACTCCTTTCTGCTTCCTTTCTTAAATATTGGGACAATTAATCCTTTCTTCCAATCTTCTGGGGTCTTTTTCTCCTTCCATATCACCCTCATCACACGGTACAGCCACTGTTTCCCAACCTCCCCTGCTGCCTTCACCATTTCAACACTCACTTCATCCACACCTGGTGCCCTTCCTCCTTTCATCTTGTCTATAGCCATTTCCAGTTCTCTCCAAGTCAGGTCCTTTTCCATTCCTGTGTTATCTTCTCCATCTTCCAATACATTGTCTTCCTCCCTATGACCATTTGGATTCAGCAAATCCTCAAAGTACTTTTCCACACTGTCTTGAGTGCCTCATTGTTGTGTACCTCATTTCCGTTTTTGTCCATCATTACCACATCCTCTCGCAGACCTCTTCTCTTACTTTTGACCATCCCATAAAGTACTTTATTATTTCCTCTGCTGTCTTCCTCCATCATCTCTGTCCACTTACCCATCCACTTCTTCCTCTCCTCTGCGACAATCTTGTTTGCTTCTTTCTTCTTTATCTTATAATCTTCGATACTAGTTGCTAATAATGCTAGATCATCAGCAAAGGCGAGACAATTTAGTCGAGCATTTTTTCCAATCTTGACATTCGGTGGACAAACCTTATTCCATTGACGCATAACTTTTTCCAGTACACAATTAAACAGCAATGGAGATAATCCATCTCCCTGCCGAAGACCAGTATGGATTTCAAATGACTCAGAGGTTTTACTTCTAAACCTAACTGTAGATTTAGTATTCTTAAGAGTGGATAGATATTTCGGTAAATTTTGAAAAATTTGAGGTACTGATCCTGGTTTTAATTTCCACTTCACGCGAGGAAGTTTCACGTTCTCATAGTTCACTACGAAAGAGTCCGCCTTTATAATAATTAAATCTTCCGAAAAACGTTCGTCACAGATTCTATTTTTGATCGACAATTGCTTATCCTTCCACGGAAAAACTCTCGCCCATTTCGAAAACAGATTTGTTTCTTTTGGCGGTGTGAAAAATGTCTACCATCAGATTTTCTTCGTAACCCGATTTACTTCCAGGAACAAAACTTTACGACATTTTCCCGAAACAACAGAAAACTTAGTTGTTTGCACACACAAAGCACTGCACAGACATTCGTAAATTATAACATAGAAACAAATTCCCTCGAATAATATGACTTCTCGCGCACAGGATATTACAGTACTAACATCGTGGGTTACTGTCATACGTGCTTATGGTACGTCGCGACTTCCGCGCCACACACTGGCTGGACCATGAACTACAATGCTTAAGTAGCGGAGTGATGACACTGTTTATTTCTATTCGTCATGCCGGCGGTATGATCTTTTCCAGGGGTGTTTTATTTCTAGGATAGGGATCGAATTCAAAAGAATCTTCAGGTTCATCAATATTAAGTAATTTTATGAAGTAATCGGCCAAAATTATTGCATTGTCATAATCATTATGGGCCACCTGCCCGTTCGTATCTTTCATCAAAAGAGTAGGGGGAGTAAATTTTGATTGGTACTGTTTAAATGTCCTGTAATAGTCCCTTGTTTTATGGCGATTGAAAGCTTCATCAATAGATTTTAATGTTTCCTTCTGATATTCTCTTTTAACCCTCCTGATTTCTTTGGCCGCTAACCTTCTAGCATTGATTAATTCTTCCCTAGAACTTTCTGTTTTTTGTTGTTGGTCCTTCAACCAAGCTGAATGCTGGCGTAGAATTGCTAAATCACAATCCTCATTCCACCATGCATGTTTCTTTCGTTTTTTAATGGGAGCAACGTCTTCTGCTATGGCTTTTAATTTGTTAACAGTGGTCCCCAAGTTGTCACTCAAAAGCGTGATGGATTGCTCAAAATATACTGGATTATTGATAACTGAACTAGGATCATACAATCTTTTGCTATTGAATTTTTGAGGTTTATTTTTCCTTTTAGGAGTCAATTTGATTTTAATCTTGGAAATGTAATGATCCGAATCAACATCAACACCACGAAGGACTTTTACATTATAAATTTCTTTGTGAAATTTCCGATCCATGGCCACATGATCTATCTGAAACTCTCCTAACTTAATATTAGGACATTTCCAAGTCATTAATTTATGTGGTCTCCTCTTGAACCTTGTTGTCTCCATAATTAGACCATGGTTAATACAAAATTCAATTAACCGTTCACCATTCTTGTTTGTCAAGTTATGTCATGTCAAGTTTACCGTCATATAGAATAAATTACAGTTTCAATTAAAAAGAGAAGACTAAAATGTTATAGACATCTTTACAGGATGAACAGAAATCGGCTCTGGAAGAAAATTTTTGATTACATCTCTAAATTAAAAAAAAAATGCTACAGGATGGCTGGAGGAGATACGATGGGAACTGCAACAACTGAAGATCACGGATGCTATCATCTCGGACAGGGAGGAATTTCGGCGACGGGTCCATTCAGCAGATGTTTCACGTTTCAAAGTCCAACGACGGCCTACAAGGGTGATGTGAGTGGAACAACGGCAAATGATTAGCTGCCGAATAAAAAAGTTCTGGGAAGAAAAGGAAAAATAATGTACCATTGTCTTAGATTCTAGGGGGCGTGGTGGCTCAGCGGTCTAGCTGTATGCCTCTCACCAAGGCGGTCCGGGTTCGATTCCCGGTCAATGCATGTGAGATTTTCGAAGTGAAATGCCATGTCCCGTGGTTCGGATTCCACGTAAAACGGAGGTCCCGTGGCTCATGATCTCAAGATTAACGGTCACGTTAAACTACAAGCTTCCTTTTTTCTTAGATTCTAAGCGGTCTATAATTGGCCAAATTCTGTATATATATAATTAGTACATTTTTTGAGGCATCAGAATCTGAGAGATTTGGCCCCTTCATCAGCTTATTGCCTTCTCGTGTAGGCAGTCAATTAACATTAAAATTAATCTATGATGAATGGCATGGAGGTGAAATGTGCTGAACATTGGTGACTATAATTAAGTACAATTTTTTCGGGCTTGTAGGCCGTGGTCCAGACAGGATATCTCCCGACGTTTCACCGGAAACTGCGTCCAGCATTATCAAGGGTTCCGCTCCTTTCCTTGGTCCACTGCCGGACGCAGTTTCCGGTGAAACGTCGGGAGATATCCTGTTTGGACCACGGCCTACAAGCCCGAAAAACTTGTACTTAATTATGAACGCCGGCCGTGAAAGCCTAAGCTGTTATATTGGTGACTATATCAATGGAACAACTTAAAACCCTTAAAACACTTAAAAAGCATGCTTACAATATGAGATAAAAACATTGAAAACATATTTAAGAGGCACCTGCTACATTGCAACAAACTTGATGTGACTGCTAGAACTTCAGGAAACCTCACACAACTCTATTGGAACGCAAGAAAGCTGATGGATTGGAATCCGGGCTAGCCATAGGAAACAACAACAAACAACAATATTTAAAAAAAAGTGTAAATAAACACTAAAAGCCAAGAATATTGACTAGACGGAAAAGTGTGTTTAATTACCGTGTATACTCGGCTATAGGACCCCCTCGCCTATAGTATGCCCCTTAATTTTCGAGAACCAAAATACAAAATTCTTGGAAATCGTTTATAGTACCCCTCCTTAATTATTGAGAGTCAAAATACAACATTCTTGGAAATTGACGAATTCTTAAAACTTTTTAAAATTATAACGGAAATTCATCCTCTTTCATGAGAAAAATATTTTTCTTGTTACATTATTTAGTTATTCAGACTATATGACTGCCATTTTGCGTATGTGATTGGGCAGGATATCAAATTGTGTAGCCAATAGGCTTCACCCAATATCCAATAGAAGATGCCACACCTTTGGCCGAGTAGAATCGTCAAGTTTAAAATCCGGCCAATGAAAGTTATGGTTTCATATATTCTGCATTCTTTTGTTTTGTATACAAAGATGTAGTGCCGTTGGAAATGGTGTTTGTGGCAGCATTCTTCTCAGTTTTATTTTAAACACGTTTCATTTGTTGCAAGAACTATCGGCGTTTGTGTGACACATTATTGGTATATTAATGTAAAACATATGAATAATACGTACTCGGTTGTGTTTTTATAAATGTTAGTGTGATGTGATCGTTCAGCATCATCGCTCATTCCCTAATTGATGCATTCTCCGTCCCTATGTTCAAATAAATATAAAGTTTGCATTTCCATGTCTGATACTTTGTCCATTCTATTTCTTTGATACCAAGGTTTTTGCTTAGGAAGGGATAGTAGTGAAAGTCATTGGGGATAGCCGGGAATAGTGGTGGATAAGTGAGGTTATGGCAGTCTCATAATGGGCTGATTAAAGATGTAAACTTTGTTTATTTTGATTAAATATATCATACTATGTAGCATCAAAATAAAATAGCTTATATTTACTCTCTCTCTCTTTCCCAAAAGAATAGAATTTTGCAAAGTTTGCATCTATAGTCCCCCTTCCTCAATTTCGGAACTAAAAATTTTGAGGAAAAGGGAGTCCTATAGCCGAGTAAATACGGTAATCTAAACTTCGGCTAAGATGTCTACGTAACCTTGTGTCGTGTAAAACAACTAGGGGACTTAAGTCCCTTCTTGGAGAAACATGACTACCTTGTAACACCTCCACCCCTAAATTTCACTGTGGGTTAGTTGCCACATTTACACCCTACCATCAGATCTCCACATTGTATACCGTGGTTCACCACTCTGTTTACAACACACAAGGTTAATATTGTAACTTTGAGTCGGTCAACACAAAATTATTCCCGGCGGCTTCGGTGGCGTAGTTGGTAGCATGCTGAGCTTCTATGCCCAAATTAGCGGGTTCAAACCCGGCCGAAGCCGTCGGATTTTTTAAGAGCGTTAAAAATCCCTCAGTATGCCTTCCTTCGGAGGGGAAGTAAAGCTGGCGGTCCCATGTCATAGATTTATGGCATGTTAAAGACCCTTCCACTAATTACACCTGTGTGAAGCTAAATTGTATAGGTTAGGAATGTAAACAACGCTCTTAGGTTTCTACGTTCGTTGCCAAAAGCCGACTGCGGTGGCATCTAGTAGCTAAGTTCTGAACTAGGCCTAGTAGTCGTTCACGGTGGCGTTTGGGGGCAAAAGTAGGAACTATTTGAAAAATTCAAAGTTGCAGTCCTTACTTGAATTAAAAAACAGATAACACACACTAATACAGCCATCACAATTAACACCGGTTATCAGACAGATTTTACACACACCCAAAGTACACGGGGCTACATGACCGCGTTGTCGCAGCCCCTAAACTGAGGAACCAACCAAAATTATTCCAATTACTGGAATATGTGAAAAAAAAGAAAAAACCTGAAACAAATTACATGTGATCAAGAGATTTATATACCCTTGCTCTTTATACTCGGCATGAACGCCATCACAAATGACATCCAAACCAGGCATCCATGGACATTATTATATGTGGATGATTTCATGTTAGCTAACGAGACCCATGGGCGCCTCGAACAGCAAGTACAAGAGTGGAAGATGCGTCCTGAAGAATTTGGGATGAAATTGAACCTGTAGAAGGCGGAATACCTGGAATGCGGTGACCAAACTGATGGCACGATCACTGTTGTTGAGGTTCAACTTAATAAAGTGACCCAAATCAAATACCTTGGGTCAAGCATCACCTCAGACTGCAACACGATTCCTGATGTCAAAACAAGAGTCACTGCCGCATGGATGAAATGGCGCCAAGTTACTGGAGTCCTATGCGATAAGAAAATTCCATTGCATTTAAAATCTAAAGTAGCTCGCACAGTGATTAGACCGGTGGCCTTTTATGGATCTGAATGATGGCCTACAACATCGAAGCACGAAGGCGCTTCATGTAATGGAAATGTAGATGTTGCAATGGTCCAATGGTTTGACTCGACTGGACCATATTAGGAATGATGCCGTGCGGAAGGATTTCAAGGTTGCCCCAATCACAGAGAAAATGCGTGAATCACGTCTGCGGTGTTATGGACATGTGCTCCGTAGCAGTGAAACCTCAGTTGCTAAGACTGCCCTTCAACTAAATGTGGAGGGTCATCGACCTCGAGGGCGACCTCAAACACGCTGGTTGGATAGGGTGAGAGATGACATGCGGCTAGCTGAACTCCGCCCCCGGGACGCAATGGATCGATTGAAGTGGAGGAAACAATGCAGGAAGGCAGACCCCACATAAATGGGAAAATGCAAAGAAGATGATGATACAGGGTATAACTAAATATGTGGAAAAGCTTCGGGGATTCGATAGAGGACCTGATAACAAGCAAAACATGTCCTGTAAACATATGATGTATGTGCGTTTGTTGCCGTGTTACATGCATTGTTTGTGGTGTGCGTAACACAGACGGCGGCACGATGCTAGTTGGTCATTTGAGGAGGGCACACAGACAACTTGTACGTTTCGTCGCTGTTCAAGTCCAAACAAATGGATAGAGCATCAGGGGCCGACACCGTGGCCTGCTCGTTCTCCCGACCTCAACCCACTTATGGGGTCATTTAAAGGCCATTGTGGATGCCACACCTATTCATAAGAAGCATATGGTGCGTCAGCGAATAGAGCAAGGATGTCAACAGATACGACAGTCGCTGGGAATATGGGGGCATGTGAGACAGTCAACGATGCGGCGCATAGACACCTGCATTACAGCTCGTGGTAGGCATTTTGAGAACCTTCTGTAGAGAACTGTAAGTAGTAACATACACTTTTTCAACACAAATGACCAACCTGCATAGTGGAGCAGTCTGTGTTATGTACACCACGAAGAATTCTTGTTACACGGAAACAAAAGCAAATACACCATATGTTTACAGAACATGTTTTGCTTGTTGTTAGGTCCTCAATCGTATTCCCGGAGCTTTCCCACACATTTAGTTACACCCTGTATATTGTTACAAACTACTGAAGAAGAAAACTAAGGGATGATATGTGTCGCTCATGAAGCTCTACTCCTATGTGGGGTCAATGTATCTGACAGCCAGGTCATACACATCATCTTGTAATCATTCAAAGCAGACTGGCTACGTGGCTCAGCGGTAATGTTCTCGCCTGCTGTTCCCAAGGTTGCAGGATTGAATCCTGAGGGTACGCCCATGCGAGGGAGCCGTGTCAGTAGATATACTGGCACGTTAAAGATCCTCATCATCATCATCATCTTGCACAGTTTCCAGTCACTGGCCGGGTCTGTTTGGAACACAAGCCTCTCCAACGTCTTCTGTCTTCCCACCATCTCTCAGCCTCCACCCTTGTCCAGTCTTCTCCTCTCTTCACGCTTTCTTCCACCCCCTTCAGCCACCTGTCTCTCGGTCTTCCTCTCGGTCTCTTTCCTTCCCACTTCGTCTCGTGTACTCTTCTCCTCCATTCGCTTTACATGTCCATTATATAACAAAGGAGAAACTGTTCCGCCTAGTCAATACATTTATTTACAACAAGTTATAAACTTGCTATTATATGGTACATGTTTCGGGGCCTCTAGTACTGGTCCCTTCTTCAGCCATAAATTAAGTTGCAAAATCCAGCATAATTAAAGATATCATAATAAAAAATACATAAAATGATGAGTGAATGGATGAAATGAGGCGAAAAAGAACATATTACTCATGAGAAGTAATGTGAGTGCACATCAGTAAAAATTAACACCATTGGTATTGCTAGATTCTTGAGAATACACTTATATAGCACTGTTCTAATGTTTGTGCATGTGTAAATCACTTCACTTGGGATTTATAGCCTGTTGTTTACAATGCTGTTGACTGAAACTTGCTGTTCAAGCTGGGGCTTCTGAGCTTATAGTCTTGCATTAGAGGGAAAACATCGAATGTCATGTAATGAAATACATCATCATGATGAGGAGACGTCCAAGTTTATAACTTGTTGTAAATAAATGTATTGACTAGGCGGAACAGTTTCTCCTTTGTTATATAGTGAATCTGTCAATACGGAAAATGAACTTCTTTCAGAGCACAATTTACATGTCCATACCATCTAAGTCTAGATTTCTCTATACCATCCTGTAATGGTTCCTCCTTCATTAATTCTCTGGTCCTCTCATTTCTTATTCTGTCCATCTTTGTAGCTCCAATACTGGTTCTCAAGAACCTCATCTCACTGGCCTGTATTTTGCTCTTCTCCCTTCCTTTCATAACCCAGGTCTCCGAGGCATACGTCAGGATAGGGACATAGTACGTCTGATATATGAGTTAAAGATCCTATTTGGGGCAAAATTCCGGCACCTCAGTGTCTCGAAAAGCTGCAGTAGTTAAAAGAGACTTAAAACTAACAACATTATTGTTGAATAATTGGACTCGTGTGATGACTTGGCTTTTTTCCCCCATGTATTGAACACAGCTCTCTAAATGCTTATCCCTTTTGATGCATTGAAAGTTCAGTCAATTTATTCCTTTCTCTGATGCATGTTTAATTTTACTTTCCTCCAGGCAAAGCCGTATGCACAAGCGTCGTATCGATCATCTGGAATCTGTGCTTCAAGAGTTGAATCCTCAGTATTATTTGCTAGTCTGTCGACAGTTGTGGTATGAACTTGCTGAAACTTACTCCGACATGCTAGACATCAAGCTTACCAGACTGCAGGCAACAGATGAACGACCTACGCCTCATGCCTTGCGTAAGGTCAACTACTTGGCAGAGCAGGGCATAGCCAACTTCAATAAGTTTTTGGATTCGCTTAGAGATCATACGTAAGTAAGATTTTGACCTTAAAATCAAACATACAATCAGCTCCATTTTACCTCCTCCCTATGCAAAATCCCTTCAGTACCTTGGAAATAATCCCATGTAATGGTATTGAAGATGATTCGTTCTTATTGGAACATGTTTTGGTTAGTGGTGCAATTGGGTATTATGACTGTCCAACATTTCAAATACTTTGAGTGTATCATATCAGCTGACAAAAGATTAACACTGGAAATTAATAGCAGGAATAAATCAAGCTGCAAACTTCCATAGATCTGTGTGCCCAATGTTTTGGGGACAAAGACTTCTCTCAGACTGCAAAACTGGCATTTATAAAACCTTCCAGCTTCCAGTTCTGACCTATGGATTAGAAGCTGCATCCTTTACCTGCAGAGACACAGTCGGATACAAACAATGGAACTGACATTTCTCAGGTCATGCATACAGGCTGGACAAAATTCGAAATACAGTGCACTCCCGCTAATTCACGGTAATTAATGCACGAACGTCCGTGAATTACTGAAAACCGCGTATTATCCGCAGTAAGTTTTGTTAAGCCTGGTAAATGCAAAACCAATGGTTAAAATATTGAAATGCACTTTATAAACTAGCAAAAATAATCGCTTCACATTGTATTGTAAGACACACTAGAGGAAAATTTAAAAAATGCTATGTAGATTATGTCAACATTAATATCTGATGAAAAAAATCCGTAATCACTTTTTGCTTCTTAGATAATTGTTCATTTTTTCTAATTTAGGATCGTACATTTCTCAAGAAAACAATACCTGAGAATGAAAATTCATCTTGATTTTCTACATAAGAGAGAAGTGTGTCTATAGAGACACTAGCTTGGCTGTGGGAAACTTTTGGAATTTCTGTTGCCTCACTCGATATCATCTGAATCTCAATCTTGCTCACCGGCAGTCAAATTCCGTACAATATCTTCTTCACTTTCATGTCTGAAACCATAATCGTCTTGATCGACGTCGAACCACTCAATAATGTCATTTTCTTCTGCATCTTGGCATTCATCCAGGTTTTGCAGTAATGATTTCATCGTGGCGAGACTACCTTGCCCGTTCGAAATATCGTCGTCACTGAAGCCGCCAAATGCTTCCTCTTCGCCTAGAACAGATTTCCATGACCGTGCGAGCGTATTACCGGTAACTTTCCCCCATGCCGTGTTGACTGCATGAAGAGCATCCAACAAACGAAAGTCCTTCCAAAATGTTGGAATATCAATATTTTCCTCAACCAATTGCTGTAACAAAGATGACCGGTAGTTCTTCTTTAATGCAGCAATAACGCCTTGATCCATAGGTTGCAGAATAGAAGTTACATTAGGGGGAAGGAATTTGATGACAATATCACCTTTTCTAAGTTCACTTTCATGTGGATGGGAAGGCACATTGTAAATTAAGAGCACTGCTTTGATTGGTAAAGACTGCTTAATTAAATAGGCCATCTCTTGTTTTACAAAATGATTGTGAAACCAGTCCTTAAATATTTGTGTGTCCATCCACGCTGTCATTTGATGGTAGTACTGCAGAGGGACATTTTCTTGTTTAAAACAATGAGGTTTTTTAGATTTCCCTATCGCTAACAATTTTAATTTATGATCGCCACTTGCGTTAGCACATGCCATAATTGTTATGCTTTCCTTCGATGTTTTTTGGCCTGGAGCGTGCTGTTCTTTTTGCAACACTAATGTTCGGGACGGTAAACATTTCCAATACAATCCTGTCTCGTCTGCATTATAAAATTGTCTCAGGTCAAGCTGTTCTTTGTCAACGAACGATTGAAATTCCTATACAAACTTTTCAGCAGCACTCGTGTTTGCGCTAAGACGCACTCCGTGAATCGCAATTTCCCGTATTCCGTAGCAGCCAGAAGATGTTTTAAAATCTCCTTCTAAGCCAAGGGCAATGTGGAAACGTTTAGCTTGCTCCGCACACATTGGCCCGGACACAGGAATACCTTCCGCTCGTTTTTGATTAAACCACCGTATCATGGCTTCATCTAGATTTTCTTAGCCCGATGATCTCATCGATTTCCGGGATGACGAACGATCACACTTAGCAGAAAATGTGATGAGGGTTTCCTTTTGTTTTTCCATGTCTCTCACTGTAGTTTCATCCACACCAAAATCGCAGGCTAACTTGGATGACGTCTCGCCTCTCTCAAACCTCTCTATAATTTTCAGTTTTTCACTGACGTTTAACCTTTTGTATTTCATTTTACGACTGCTCATATCGAAAACTGATAACCACAAATTACTATTGAAAACTCTCGCAGCTGACTTCAAAACACTGAAAAGACGTACGCACGCCGAGCGCACTTCTCAACTACAATAGACTACTGTATACAATACCGTACACTCGCTGTCCGCGCATCTAGCCTTCTCAACTCACAGGTCAGTGACCTCGGGCTTCAGCTGTGGCAAAACGAAGGGTAGGTTCTGAGAGGAAGTGGATTCCCCTTGCATTGTCTCCGCTTCCAAAATAACGGAAATCTATGCTAAACCGCCCGCGGCAACATGCTCGTATGTTTACAAGTATTCAGAATTCAGGGGCCTGTTCCACGAATAAACTTTGCAACTTTTCACTTTTCACTTTGCACTTTTCAATTCTTGCAAAGTGCAAAGTCTTTCTGTTCCACCATGATCTATGTATTACTTTTCAATTTCTTTGCAAAGTGAAAAGTCTTTGCATAGGAATGATCCGATCATGTTTATTCCATGAACAAACTGTATATTTATTCCATGATTTAATGCTTTATTTTTCATGGTGAAACATGTCTCACTAATGACCACACCGTGATCTTAATTAATAAAAGTATTGATCAGGTGGATTCCATTCCTGACCCGGTCGGAGACTGGAAACAGGTTGTGGATTTTCATTTTCATTGATCAGGTGGAATTTTTAACCTGTCTATACTGAAGTGAGGTTATGAAAATTCATCTTGTCTTTGTACGTCTTCTTGTTGGATTCTTCATCACTATCCTCACTTGATGATTAAAAAAAGCTCCTGCGTAACATATTTATAACACTAAACCAAATTCTGCGCCGAGAAACTAGTGTAGAGACTTGTTCATTAACAGCTGAAAAGGGAATCGTCTCTTTGCAAAGATTTCTGAAAACTTTTCAATCATTCCTTTGCACTTTGCATTTCTGCACCAATGGAGGAACATAACAGTCTTCTAAAGTGAAAAGATTCCTAACTTTTCACTTTTCACTTTGCAAGACAAATCTGAAAAGTGATGGTGGAACAAAATTTGAACTGAAAAGTGCAAAGTGAAAAGTTGCAAAGTTCATTCGTGGAACAGGCCCCTGGTAGCAGTGTGCATGTAGGCCTACTGTTACATAGGAAAAAAAACAAAGTCCAGTCTTCTCAAATTTCAATGATTTCGTCTCCACGCAAAATATTGCATTAATATTCTTTTTAAATGACACAAGAGAGAATTTTATTTAGTGTAATGATTAGTGGGTGGAGGGATTTTGGGAGCTTTTAGATCAGACAGCAACAAACATAAATAAATGTCACACCAAAATTTTAATTGGAGACTTTAATGCCCAGTTAGGAAAGGAAAAAAGATATAGAGACATAATAGGAAAATGGCCAGCACAGAGAAGAACAAACAGGAATGGCATAAGACTGGTGGAATTTTGCAGAAACCATGATATGATCTCCAAATCAACTTACTTCAAGAGAAGACCAAATAAACTCAAAACTTGGAAAGATCCAGATTGGAAAAAAGGTGAATGGCAACTAGATCATGTTTGTATGGATAAGAACTATCACAGGGAGATCTACAATGTGAAAGTTCTGAGAGGAACAGATACTGGATCGGATCATTACATGATAAAGATTAAAATTAAATTTACCCCGTTGATAAAGAAAAAAACTCACCTTAAAAAGAAGAGAACATACGACCCTCATAAACTAATAAATAACAAGGGATACAATGAACGGACTAGATATATTAAAATAACAGATGATCTAGAGGAAATAGTTCCCGAATTGAAACAAATAGCTGAACAAGTAGCCCCAATAAATCCAAGGAAGAAACACCAATGGTGGAACGATGAGTGTGATAATACAGTGGAAGATAGACATCAAGTCTGGTTACGGTATCAGAGTCAAAAAACAGATGAATCACACTTGGATCTCATAAAACAAAGGAAGATAACTCAAAAAATAATACGAGGGGTTAAACGGCTATACCAAAAGGATATACTTCTGATGATCGAAACAAATAGCGCGAAAACAAACTCAAGAGATTACTACAAAATTTTTAGCAAACAACTACAAAGATATGAACCTCCAACATTAATGTTAAAAGACAAAAATGGCGAGTTAGCTCATAGTAATAAAAGAAATACAGAAATTTTAGCAGAAACATTCAACAAGTTGCTAAATTGCGAAGATCCACCAGAACTGCTTCAAATAAATACAAACACCACTATTAAAACACCATCAGAAAACATAAATCCACCCACAATCCAAGAAGTCTACAAAGCGCTGAGAGAGCTCAAAAACTACAAAGCGAGTGGAGAAGATCAAACATTTGCAGAATTGTGGAAATATGCAGCAGAACCAGTAAAGATTTCATTACACCGTTGCATAGTGAACATTTGGATCAAAGAAGAACTGCCAGACCATTGGACTACTGCTATAATACATCCATTACACAAGAAAGGAGAAAAATCAAATCCTGACAACTATCGAGGAATTTCCCTTTTGGATATCACATATAAAATCATGTCACGAATTCTATATAATCGTTGTAAAGATCAATTAGAACTGGAAATAGGGGAATATCAAGGTGGATTTCGGCCATGGCGAAGCTGCCCTGAACAGATAATCACCTTAAAATTAGTAATGGACTACTACAAACGTAGACAAAAACAGCAAGTCATAACCTTCGTAGACTTCAAAAAAGCTTATGATTGTATACATAGATCTTCATTGCTGAAAATACTAAGGAATTTCGGACTTCATCAAAAAATTAATAAAAATTATAAAACTAACTCTAACAAACACCAAATCTAAAGTAAAATTCAGAGGAGAAATATCTGAACCGTTTACGATTAAAACAGGATTAAGACAAGGAGATGGTTTATCGCCTCTACTTTTCAATTGTGCTTTGGAATATGTAATGAGGGAATGGTACAGGGAAAATCCTAGGAACATAAGAATTGGAACCAAGAAAGATCAAATAGACTTAAATTGCTTGGGATTCGCAGATGACTTAGCGTTACTGGCTAATAATATTCAAGAAGCCAAAAATCAAATAATAAGCCTACAAAATATAGCACAAAAAATTGGACTTCAGATATCATTTGAAAAGACAGAGATAATGGTAGCAAATCCACTTGTAATCAATCACATAACAGTAAATAACAAGAAAGTTAAAATAGTCATCATCATCTTCATTTCCCGTTTCCAGCTTCCTGGGTCGGGTTGTGAATTAAGGACCTCCAATGTTTCCTGTCTCTCCACCACTCCTCTCCTTTTTTTTAGTACTTCTTCAGGTTTTCCTCCTCTCTTCTCTACACACTCCCACACTGTATCTGCCCATCTCTTTCGGGGCCTTCCTCGTGGTCTCTTCCCTGTCATCTTTTCACAGAAAGTTTTCTTTGGTACTCTCTCCTCTCCCATTCTCATCATATGTCCATACCACTTCAACTTTGTTGTTTCTATCCTGTCCTGCAGCTTCAAGATTCCTGTCCTTTTTCTAATCTCTTCATTTCTAACTCTATCTCTTCTGGTCTTGCCCTCTATACCTCTTAGGAATTTCATCTCCGCGGCTTGTATTCTACTCTCCTCTCTTTTTGTAGTAGTCCACGCTCCAGCTGCATATGTTAGTATGGGTCTGTAGTAGGTTGAATATAATACATTTTTACATTTCTTTGGGACATCTCGGTTCCACAGAATACCCCTTATGCTCTGGTAACAACTGTTCGCTTGTTGTATTCTCTTTCCAATTTCCTCAGTTATCCTTCCATCTTCTGTGATCACACTTCCCAAGTACTTGAAACTTTTAACCACTTCTAGAATTTTCCCATTCAATTCTATCTTTCCTCTTCCTTCCTTCCTTCCTCTTGACATTACCATTGTCTTGCTCTTCTCTGTGCTTACTTTCATCCCAAATTTCTCTATTTCTTGATTCCATACATCTAGTTGTTTTTGTACTTCCTTTTCATCCTCGCCCCATATAACTATATCATCTGCAAACAGCATGGGCTTTGTTGCCTCTAGTCCCAATCTCTGTTTAACATTCTTGTGAATTTCATCGATGACTATGATGAATAGTAAGGGGGACAATACACTTCCCTGTCGGAGACCTGTTTCCACTTTAAACCATTCTGTTTCTCCTATACTGGTCTTCACGCTACTCACACAATATTTGTACATAGCTTTTAACATTTGGACATCAGCTCCGTTAACTCTCCTTTTCCTTAATACATTCCAAACCACCTGTCGAGGCACACTGTCGTACGCTTTCTCAATATCAATAAATGTCATCACCATGTCTTTTCCAAATTCCCATCTTTTCTCCATCATTTGCCTTAATGCAAAGATTAGGTCAATGTTGATCTGTCTTTCCTAAAACCATACTGTTCTTCTTCCATCTCTCCTTCTATCTTCCTCCTCAGTCTGCCTTCCAAAACTCTCTCAAAGATCTTAGCTACATGAGCGATAAGAGTGATCCCTCTGTAGTTATTGCATTCCTTTTTGTCACCTTTCTTAAAAATCGGGATAATTAATCCCTTTCCCCATTCTTCTGGAATCTCTTTCTTCTTCCAAATTATTCTAAATAATCTATACAACCACTGTACACCTATTGGTCCCGCTGCTTTTATCATTTCCGTGGACACCTCATCCTCTCCTGCTGCTTTACCGCTCTTCATCTTCTGTATGGCTTCCTCTATTTCTAGCATAGTGATCTCCTTTTCTTGTTCTTCTTCTTCCATTGTTTCTTCTTGCTCTTTTTCATCTTCCAGTTCAATGTATTTAACATTTAGTAGCTTTGAAAAGTATTCTTCCCATCTTTTTAATATATCATCTCTTTGATACAATATCTGTCCTGCTTCAGTTTTTACAAATTTTGTGTTTTCCCTACCTTTTACACTGTTTTTCACCAATCCATATAGAACCTTTTTACTTCCTTGGATATCCTCCTTCAAAGTTTCCGTGAAACCTTCCCAACTTTTCCTTTTTTCTTCTTGTACAATTTTTTGGCATGCCTTCTTTGCTTCTCTATATTTTTGCCATTTCTCTGCATTTTTACTGCCTATCCACTTCCTCCATGCCATTTGTTTTTCTTTAACAGCTTCCTTTACCCTGTTGTTCCACCAAGGAGTCTCCCTTTCCTTTTTCTTCCCTGATAGTCTTCCACAAGTGTTTACTGCACACTTCGCAAAACAATTTCTAAAACATGCCCATTCCTGTTCGACACTTTTTGCTTCGTCTTTGGGAATTTCCTTTTTCAAGTCTTCTTGGAACTTTTCCATTGCCTCTCTCTCTTTTAGCTTCCACACCTTTATTTTTCTTTCCCTTTTCTCCGCAAGCTTTGTGATTTTCCCAAGCCTTAATTTGGCTATCACCACTTTATGGTCTCCTTCAAAATCTCCTCTTGGCATAGCTGTCACATCTACCAGTTGTCTACGTTTATCCTTTTCCACTAGGATAAGATCGATCATTGTTTTTGTCTTTCTGTCTCCCCATCCATACCTAGTTATTTTTTGGGAGTTCTTTTTCCTAAACCATGTATTTCCAACAATTAATCCATTCCTTCTACAGAAATCTATTAACATTTCTCCTTCTTCATCCTGATTTCCATAGCTAAATGGGCCAATTATCTCTTCTTTTCCCTGCCTATCTATTCCCACATGCGCATTCATATCACCCATTATTATAACCTCTTTGTCTTCTATACACTTTTCCAGTTCTTCTAAGAAATCCTCTAAACATTCATCTACCTTCCCTGTCTGGGGTGCGTAAATCTGTATAAAATCCTTTGTTCCACTCTCAAGTCCTAGTCTAATTTTCATCATTCTGTCATTAATTTGGTCTACTTTCTCAACATACTGCACTAAGTCTTCTCTAAATATTATTGCAACACCATTCATTGCCTTATTTCCTCCACTCCAATATATTCTATATCCCTTCCCTTTCTTGACTTCTTTCTCACCTTTTCCCTTCCATTTCGCTTCACTGACTCCCATCATTGCTATTTCCTTCTTTTCCATATAGTCCACCAATTCTTCTGTCTTGCCATTTAGGCTCATCACGTTTATGAAGGCGATGTTTGTGTTGTCTGGTAGCCTACTTCTCACAGTTCCCCCAGACCCCTGGGAACTGCGTGTCGCCTGCAGGGGACGCCCTAGCACTTTCCGAGGCCTCAATTCACACTCACTCATTTTATAGGCTATTAGTACGATGAGTTCGCCACACTCAAAGGCATTTTATGACCTACTGCCAGGTATTGTTCTAGGCCGATCCACTGGATAACAGACGCCTTTTGTAGCCGCTCCTCTGGAGTACAGACGCTACAGAATTCCCTCTTCCGCCATCGACGCCGTACCGAAGTCCATCCTCTCCGCCGCCGATACCGTTGGGGCTTCGCCCATAACCTTGGGCTTGGGCCCTCCATATTTATGGCCCCTGGAGAGAGGGTGTCCCAGCATTTTAAAGCCCGTAAAGCAATTTAAATACTTAGGAGAAATTATAACTTACAACTTGGATGAGAAACCTGCATGGCAAGAAAGAACTAATAAAATGATAAAAGCCCAAAAATTAACATGGTCTACATATAAAAGAAAATGTCTATCAATCGCAACAAAATTAAAACATTCAACCAGAGGTGACCTATGGAAGTGAAACTCTTTTTAAAGTTACTCAGAAAAACAGAATCGACAAAATTTTAAAAGTAGAAAGAAGAATAGCTAGAACATGCATAAATAAAAAATATCAGAAAGATGGACAGTGGTGGATAGTACCAAATGAAGTGGTATACAGAGAACTGGAGCCCATCACTGATACTATTCGGAAGAAACGGCTTTCTTTCTTTGGTCACATCATGAGGACACCAGAAACCAGGTTATCTAGAAAAATTGTAGTGAAACTTTGGAATATGAAACAACAAGTAGGATGGATTAAGGAAATTAGAGAAGATATGAAAGAATTGGAAATAACCTTGGATGACTTGCAAAACAAAACAACAAAATTAAAAAAACTGAGAGATATAAAAATAAGATTTCAGGCTAAAATAAACGTAATACAGTAAAAAGGGTATTTACAGATGAGGAACGCCTGAGAAGATCAGAGCGAATGAAGAGCTACTGGGCGACTCGGAAAGGAAACTTACTGAAGAAGAGGACCAAGAAATGATTGACTGAAGTGGTCCAATGAGGCCGTAAAAGCAGAAGAAGAAGAAGAAGATTAGTGGGTGTATGAATTACTACTTTAAAGAAATATTCTACGAAACCCGTGAATTAACCGCAAAGCGAATTATCAGCACGCGAATTAATGGGAGTGCACTGTAATAGTGCCCGCAGTCAACTGGGACAACAATGTATGCAGTGTGCTTGAACTGTTAGGACAATCCTGGATGAGATGGTTTGGTCACCTAATGAGAATGCCATCAAAAAGAACACCCTAAGTCAAGTTTGAACTAGAAGTACTTGGCAAAAGACCTAGAGGTAGACCAAGAGATGGATGGATGAATCAGGTACAAAAGGACCTGGGCAGGAGGAGCTCACAATGGAGGTGGGGCAGATGACCTTGTGGTTCTGCCCCTTAAAACAACAATAACTCACAATGGGGGAAAAATCATTGAAGAGGAATAGTGACGAGATAAAAATCTTTGGAGGAGCCTTGTTCTTTCCCACACTGGACCAGCTGGAAATGATGATGATGATGATAGAGTTGTTCTGTGTACCAAAGTCATGTCGGACCATTAGATAATTCTTTTAGAGTTCTTTAGACTGGCTGCATGGCTCAACGGTAACGTTCTCGCTTGCTGATGTAAGTTATCCCAATGGGCATCCAAAACCCATAACCCATGGTGGGGTAAACTGTACATTGCATAAATCATGTTTAAGTCACAATATCAATGGTTCCTCATTTGAAAATGTCAAAAATTCCTGTGTCAATGTTTCGAAGTATTTCTCACTTTTATTGTAAAAGTACACTTTATTTTGCTATAACCAGTACAGAATTTTTGAAAATGTGTTTTCAATCAGTTAATCAATCAATCATTCAATGAACAGGAAAGGCAGATACAGCCAGGACTTCATTTTGGAGGGGTTTAAAGTTAAATTCCTTCTTTTCACATCTACCAACCTGGTCATCTTCCCATACAACGTATAAATAAAATAACCTGCCATGCAATCAATGCAAATACACATTCAAAATGATAGTCCAAAGATTATTGAGTTTTCAATCAATTAATTAATCAATCATTCAATGAACAGGTAAGACAGAGACATCCGGGACTTCATTTTGGGGGGTCTAAAGTTAAATTCCTCCTTTTCACATCTACCAACCTGGTCATTTTCCCATACAACATATAAATAAAATAACCTGCCATGGAATCAATGCAAATACATAGGGACCTGAAAAGATCTCATTTGCGATAAATGCGAATTTTTAAATTTCGTACAGAATCCAAGCCTACGTTAATTTTAATGTGGAAAAAAACAAACAATTTTTAAGCGTAAATCAAAGTGCGACAAAATGCGAATTGTGACCCAAAATGCGAAAATACCGAATAAGTGCGATTTTATAGCGAAATTACTTTAAATCTGCTAATTTATTTGCGAATTAGTTTACTAAACAAAAGAAAATGTTTAGTAGGTGGCCTAATCGCTCGCTAGCGATACCTTATCTCGGACTCGCAGTGTGCTACGAACGCATATTGGTCGATATAACAATCGATTTCTGTATCGATACGAACTTTCGACTATCTATAACTTATTCAGACAGCTGACAAACGAAACTCGTTTGTGTACTTGGCGCATCGTGGCGTTTGGTGGTTTGTCGAACACGTGGACTTCGCTAAACGGAATTTTTTTGGCTAGCCGCTTGAATAGAAACCTTATTTTTTGGCAACCTTCAAGGTTCAAAGTTTTTTTCTAGTAATGGGACGTACTGCTGTAACTGCTCATAAAAGAGCACAGCAGTACTCGAATCATGGCTTTTATTGTTCCGACTCTGCAACAGTACTCTGTCCGCCCTAGTAACTCCCCTCACAGCCACACAGTGCAAGCATTCAGCCTGCTTGTAGCATCTAGGCCACAGTCAGCTATCGCAACGTGCCGTACTTAGTTTAATGTAAGAAACAATGTAGACAGTGAGTGTTTTATTGCACTACCATACAGTCGTTGCAGACAGTAGATGTAACTTGAAAGAGTGCAACTCAAACTTATTTACAATACTTTCAATTTTCTGTAGGCCTAAAATGTAAGTCAAAACAAATGTGTCACCAATAAAGTCATATAGTCGGTAAGAATCCAGAAAAAATAGATGCTAATTTTCCAAAAATAGATGCTAAAAAGGGAAAAAATAAATGTTAATTTAAAGGAAAATAGATGCTAAATTTTCAGGTCCCTACAAATACACATTAAAAATGATAGTCCAAAGATTATTGAGTTTTCAATCAACAGAATTGCTCTTCAGTTGGTCAACAAAAGAGTGCCCAATGGTTAGAGAAGTTGTTAACGTATAAATAATTCATGCAACAATGAAAAATGTCTTCTAACATTTCAATATTATGTAGTTTTATCAATTTGGGATGCCGAAGAAAAGTTCTATTCTTGTATTGAAATTAAAACACGCAAAGTACATAAATGCAAGTTCTGAAATGAAATAAAATGAAACCGTTGGTAAAGTGCACTCAAAAGTGCTCAGAAGTGCTAAATAAGTCAAATCCAGAAGGCTATTTACACACATCAGCTTGTAGTTGATGCAAACTAATGAGATAGCAACAAACACAGTATTGAAGGGAGATACAAAATTATTATTTTACGATTATTTAAGCAGGGTCCATTTGTCAATAGAAACCTTTCTTGCTTATTGAGCTATTTTTCTACGTAGTTACAGTGTTTGTTTAAACATTTATCATAGAGTTCCACAATTTTTGGTATGCTCATGTTCGAGAACTCAAGCCGCCTGTGACCGAAGCTAATCCCTCAACCATTGTTTTCACTTCTTCATCGGTTTCAAACTGCTGACCAGCGAGAAACTGCTTCAGGTAGTGGAACAGATGTTAATCACACAGCAAGGTCCGGGCTGTATGGAAGGTGGTCCAATTTCTCCCATCCAAAAGATTGGATCAACTCCTCAGTTAGAGTAGTAGAATGAGGTTGTGCATTGTCATGCAGCAAAAAACTCCAGATGACAGTAGGCTATATCACTTGTTCTGTATAGAACACCCGTAATCATCATCATCATCATCATTTCCCCTTTTCCAGTTGACACTGGGTGGGGGCGAATATGGTTCCTCTCCACTTTGTTCTGTTGTTCCACCATTCCTCTTCCGACACAGACTTCCAACCCAGGTTCCGTTTTCTAATACTATTCTCCACCGAGTCCATCCAACGCATTCTTGGTCTTCCTTGTCCTCTCTTCCCTGTCATCCGTCGTTCAGTGCTCGTCCTGGTAGCCTTACTTCATTCATCCTTTTGACATGTCCAAACCATCTCAATTTGTTTTGCTCCAGTTTATCATTGAGTTTCTGTACTCCCAGTTCTTTCCGTATATCTTCATTTCTCACTCTGTCCCTCCTCGTTTTCTGGACCATACTTCTCAGGAATCTCATCTCAGCTGCTTGTACTCTGCTCTCATCCCTCTTAGTCACTGTCCAAGTTTCTGCTGCATATGTCATTATAGGAACATAATATGCTTCTTTAGCCGGTATATCCTTGTTCCATACTAGTCCCCATACCTGTTGGTAGAAAGCACTCCCGAGTTGTATTCTTCTGCTAATTTCCAAATCTAGTCTTCCATCTTCAGTCAGTTCACTTCCCAAGTATTTGAAGCGTTTCACCACTTCCAATTCCTTATCTCCTACTTTTATTACTCCTTTTCCTTCTTTCTTATCTCTACTCATCACCACTGTTTTACTCTTCTCCACATTTATCTTCAATCCCCATTGCTCAAACTTTTCATTTATTACGTCTAACTGTTCTTATACCTCTATCTCATCCTCACCCCAGATCACAACGTCGTCTGCAAACAACATTACCTTCATCTTTGCCCTACTATATTCTTTCATTGCTGCCTTCATGATGTCATCCATCACCATTACGAACAATAATGGTGACAACACACTTCCTTGCTTTAGTCCAGCGTCAATTTTAAACCATTCCGATGTCCCAACTGTAGTCTTCACACTACTGTATCACTCCATGCACATTCCTTTTATCATGTCTCTCAGTTCCTTGCCTATCCCCCTATTTGATAAGCTTTCCCAAACTTTTGTTCCAAGGATGCTATCATAGGCCTTTCTAGATCAATAAGTCATTACCATATTCTTCCCATATTCCCAACTCTTTTCAATGTTCTGTCAAAAGGTGAATTTTAAATTCTAAGAAAATAACAAAGAATAACATTACAACACTAGGTCATGAAATGATAACTCAATCACTGTATAGTAGGATACTACTAATTACTTCTTTTCATTGCCAATGGGTCTCTTAGGACCACACGAAATCATCATTGGTTGGCCTTTCTTTGAGCCCAGTATTCCTTCATATGCAACAAATTAGTTTGTTAGTCCGTATTATAGTGGTTAGACCTTATATCTTTGTTATCAAAACCCAGTTTGAATGTAAGTTTCTTGATTTTAGTTCGATCTAGTAAATTTGGTTATCCTAATTCTTTCAGGTTTGTGTGAATTTTATACGTTAGTCTGTTTGGGGCAATATTTTCTAAATGCCCCATGAATTGGATTCGTCGCAGACGTATTGCGTCTGTCAGTTTGGAGATTGTTTTATATATTTCTGCATTTGGTTTTTGAGGATGAACTCGGTCTTTTGATTCTCGGCACTAAGATTTTTCTCATTATTTTACGTTCTTTCACTTCCAATTGTCCTTTAAGGGTTTGGTGTTGAAGAGTGAGAGATTCTGATGTGTAGAAAACTTCAGGTCTGTTGTATGGTGTCGGATTTTGCATTTCCAGGAGAGACTCTTTGCTTTTCAGTTAATTAAAAATACTTACAATAAAGTCACCATTTTTTGAATTCTTGATTCAATAGACTTCTTTTCATAACAATTTTCAGTAATCCATTTACCTAAATATTTAAATTCCTTCACACAGGATATGCGGTTGGTGCCGATTTCAAGATCAGATGGGGCAGTTTTGATCTATCTATATGTCTACCCCTTATTAATCCCGTTTCCAATGGGGTCGGGGATGAGATGCGATGAAATTCCATGTGGCGGATGGTTTCTACGGCCGGGTGCCCTTCCTGACGCCAACCTCATGAGAGGAGTTAATTTATTTATTTATCGTATGGCTTTTAGTGCCGGGAGTGTCCGAGGACATGTTCGGCTCGCCTGAGTCTGTAGCTGCTTCTAGCGGACACCCTTATTAGGGTGACCTACAAGTTCCGTTCAATTTCAAGTAGTTCCAACTTTCGCTACCAGATATCAATGATACCTAGTGGTGAACGTTGGAACTTTGATAGAGCGTTCCGACGAAATCTAACCTAACAATTTAGCCTTACACAAGTTTAGTCTGTGACAAGATCTTTTACATGCCATAAATCTATGACATTGGACCGCCGGCTTTACTTCCTCTCCGAAGGAAGGCATACTGAAGGATTTTTAACGCTCTTAAAAAATCCGACGACTTCGGCCGGGTTTGAACCCGCTATCTTGGGCACAGCAGTTCAGCATGCTACCAACTACTCCACCGAAGCCGCTGGGGTAATGACTTAATGAGATGAAATGTATGAAGATGAATTTAAGTTAAATTTTAAATTGTTCCAACTTTGGCTACTAGACGCCATTGTCACCCAGTGGCGAACGTTGGAATTTGGAAGAGCGTTTCTAAACCAAATAACTTACAAATTTAGCTTTTTCATGCCATATATCTATGACAGGCCCGCCGGCTTTACTTCCCCTCCGAAGGACGGCATACTGAAGGATTTTAATGCTCTCAAAAATCCGACAACTTCGGCCGGGTTTGAACCCGCGATCTTGGGCATAGCAGTTCAACATGCTACCGACTATGTCACCGAAGCCGCTGGGGTAGTTTTGATATCTGTCATAAATTTCGTTTTTTCAAATCAACATCATCATCTTGCACAGTTTCCAGCCACTGGCTGGGTCTGTTTGGAAGACAAGCCTCTCCAACGTCTTCTGTCTTCCCACCATCTCTCAGCCTCCACCCTTGTCCAATCTTCTCCTCTCTTCTTCACCCTTTCTTCCACCCCCTTCAGCCACCTGTCTCTCGGTCTTTCTTTCAGTAATTCAATTTTCCTTCTTGTCAGAGTTTGAAGATATCGTGTATCGAGAATGTTTTAGCCAATTAACCCCATGTCGGCTGCAAATATCAAGCAGTCCAATTCTATCCCTTTAAGTTTTGGTTTGATTCTATGTGTCAGTTTTTCGCTATTCACATACAACTTTTTCCAGGCGTGCAATCCCCTTGTCGAACACTCATGTCTATGAGAAAGTCTCTGCTCAATTACTGCTTACTATTATTTAATATACATCATTTTGAGTTAATTGTATCGTCCAGTCAGACTACAAGATTTGGCAACGGTGGGCTTACATGTGGCATGTTTATATAATTCTAGTTTTTGCGGGCTTATCACAGCAATAGTAGCCATACTTTCGTGGATTAGTTACTGGAGGGCGACTATTTGTGGGTGGCATTGTGGCTTTTCGATCATGTAACCTTGTACAAAGGCTCTTATTTAAGTAAGGGCCGTCTTTTTTTTAAAGCCCGTAGTTAGTGCGCAAGCCGCAACAAGCATGCACGCTACCTCCTGGCATCCTTTGCTAACAAGCAGGCGACAGTTGCAGCTGTGTAGCTAACCTGTACGCTGAACTGTGCATATTTACAATGTTCAAGATTATTGATTCGCCCGCTGCGTGTGAGGTACGATTTGTGATACGTTTTTTTTTTGCAAGAAACATGTCAGCTGCAGACATTCATCGTCAGCTTTGTGAGGTGTATGGCGATAATGCAATGACGGAAGATAAAGAGCGAAAATGGGTACGCGAGTTCAAAAATGGCTGTGAAAATGTTCATGACGATGAACGGTCACGTCGACCATCTGTGATCACAGATGACGACACGAAAATTCACGAGGACCGAAGATTCACGATAACCACTCTATCAATGGATTTTCCTCAAGTGTCTAGGTCTGTACTGTATAAAATTGTGTCTGAAAACCTAAAATTCAGGAGATTGCACTCTCAATGGGTACTCAGACTCCTCACAGAAGACCACAAACGAAAGAGATTGACTCGTTATGCCCAAGAAGGGGATGACATGTTGAGTCGAATCATCACAGGAGATGAAACATGGGTATCCTATTCCACCCCTGAAACCAAGCAAAAGTCAATGGAATGACGACACTCAACCTCTCCTGTCAAGGTCAAACCCAAACGCCGTCACAGCACAAGATCATGGGACAGGTGTGGTGTTTTGCTGGTGGACTTTATGCCATGAGGAGCGACGATCAACGCAGAAGCCTACTGCGCAACTTTGACCAAACTCCGACGTGCAGTTCAGAACAAAAGATGTGGCATGCTGACGAAGGGAATTTTGCTCCTTTACGATAACGCAAGACCTCACACTGGTGCCCGGACTCGGAAGCTGATTGACTTTTTTGGTTGGGAAGTTTTGGATAATCCACTGCATAACCCTGACCTTGCTCCGAGCGATTTCCACCACTTTTCGCAACTGAAACGTCATCTTGGTGGGAAGCGCTTCGCTGACAATGAAGAAGTGCAAACAGCCGTGAATTCTTGGTTGTCAGAGCAGGCGGCAAACTTTTATGCATAGGGATTTCAGAACTTAGTTTTAAGGTATGACAAGTGCCTAAATAAACAAGGCAACTATGTAGAAAAATAGAGGAAGGTATGTAAAACCTTAAAATAAATGTGGTTTCAAAATAAAATGTTCGGTTAATAATTAAAAAAAAGGGCCCTTACTTAAAAAACAGCCCTTGTAGATATCTAAATAAATAGTTCTTTTTTTTTGGAATTAATGCTCAAGTATGTATTTCACAGCAGTTCTAGTTGCATCTTAAGAAGTTAAGAGTTGGAGGGCCATGACCATTTGTGATTAGGATTGTGGGTTTTTATTAATGTTTTGTATAGTAATTTTGTCTTGTTTGATTTAAATGTGCAGGATCTGATGTTCACGTGACGAACAAAACATACCATATTAATCCCCCTTCTTGTAATCTGTACAACAGTAGATTTTTTGTAGTGAAATCACATATTTACCACTCAATTTATTTGGTTGTATATTTTTGTTGACCAATTCGAAGTTACCAATCAAATATGAAAAATTTTTGAAACTTAGATAACAAAATCTCAATTTTCATGTGATTGTGTTTGTAGTTTTACAGCAATTGACCTAGTTTCAAGCTAAAGATGAAAATTCAAACTGTTTATGGCTTCATTTACCATGCTATTTTGTAAATTATGCTTTAAGATGAGCAATATTATAATGTTTTTATTGCCAATCACTTCATCTGATGTTGCACTTAATCTTTACTTGCTGCCATTTCACTTCAAAAAGCTAAATCGGAAGCCACATGTTGCTAAATTTTGTATTTTTAAATGCTAACCATAAATCCTTAACATAAATTCCTTTCCCACATTTCTTCCATTTGAGTGAATTGGATGGGAACCATGGTTGTGCCGACTTGGCTGCAAGCAGGTGAAGGAATATGAAATTTATAACTGTTTCCTCTCTTAAAATGGCCATTGCACATGTTATACAGGTAATGTTCTGATTAAGGCTAATTCAGTACTTGATTTGTTCTTCAGCACGAAGGAAATGCCCGAAGAGTTAAGTGAAGAATTGGTACGGCCTACATTAATTGCATGTTTCCATGTGGGGAGACTGTATGGCAAGATTATTGTACATGACAAGAAAGGACAATTGGAGAATATCAGGCATAGCCTGGAAGCTTACCAGGTAAGTTACATCAGGTTGATAGCACAACAAAAATTATTGAGCTGTCTTTCAAAAACGTATTCTCTCTCTTTATTCGTTTAGTCGATTCCGACTCTCCGTGACCCCATGTACTAGACTACGCCAATTTCTCCTGTCCTGCACTGCCTCTCGAAGATTTTCCAAGCTGGAATTTAGTGCTTCTGTGATGCCATCCATCCATCTCATTCTTTACCTCCCTCTTTTTCTTGTGCCTTCTATCTTCCCCAGCATTAAGGTCTTCTCTAATGAATTATGTCTTCTCATGATGTGTCCAAAGTAGCCCAGTTTTTGTTTCAGGATTAAGCCCTCCAAGGAACAAGCTGGTTTAATTTGCTGTAAAACTGACTTATTGGTTCTCTTCGCAGTCCATGGAACTCGAAGAACTCTTCTCCAACACCATAATTCGAAGGAATCTATTCTACGGCGTTCAGCTTTTCTTATGGTCCAGGTTTCACATCCGTACATCACAACTGGAAAAACCATAGCCCTTATTATACGGATCTTTGTTGTTAAGGTTAGGTCTCTACTCCTTAAGATATTGTCCAGATTTGAAAATGCCTGTCTACCAAGTAGCAATTGTCTTTTGATCTCATGACTGCAGTCACCATCGGCAGAAATCTGTGAGCCAAGATAGTTAAAAACAGAGACTATCTCCATTTTTTCTCCTCCTACTTGCCATGAATTGACAGTTGTAGTTGTCATAATTTTTGTTTTCTTGACATTCAACATTGGTCCAGCCTTTGAACTTTCTTCTTTCACTTTCAGTAAGAGATCTTCTTCAGTTTCAGCCATCAGGATTGTATCATCTGCATATCTCAGGTTGTTTATATTTAACCCAGCTATTTTGATTCCTGTTTCTTCTTCATCTAACCCCACATTCCTCATAATGTGTTCTGCATACAGATTGAAAAGGTAAGGTGACAATATACAGCCTTGCCATACTCCTTTTTGAATCTTAACCCATTTAGTTGTTCCATATATGGTTCTCACTGTAGCTTCTTGATCAGAGTATAAGTTCCGGATGAGGTTAATGATATGTTCTGGTACTCCCATGTATTTTAGTACTTTCCATAACTCATTATGATCAACACAGTCAAAAGCTTTAGCATAATCAATAAAACAAAAATATACATCTTTCTGGAATTCTCTTGCCTTCTCCATTATCCATCGTACGTTAGCGATTTGATCTCTGGTCCCTCTTCCTTTACGAAATCCAGCTTGTTCTTCAGGTAGCTCTCGGTCTACATACTGGCGTAGTCTATTTTGTAGGATTTTAAGCATGACTTTGCTAGCATGTGAGATAAGTGCTATTGTTCGGTGATTTGTGCATTCTTTAGAATTTCCCTTCTTAGGAATTGGGATGAATACTGAACTTTTCCAGTCGTTTGGCCATTGTTGGGTTTTCCATATTTGCTGACATCATCATCATCATCTTCATTTCCCGTTTCCAGCTTCCTGGGTCGGGTTGTGAATTAAGGACCTCCATCGTTGCCTGTCTCTCCACCACTCCTCTCCTGATTTTAGTACATCTTCGGGTTTTCCTCCCTTCTTTTCTACACACTCCCACACTGTATCTGCCCATCTCTTCCGGGGCCTTCCTCGTGGTCTCTTCCCTGTCATCTTTTCACAGAAAGTTTTCTTTGGTACTCTCTCCTCTCCCATTCTCATCATATGTCCATACCACTTTAACTTTGTTGTTTCTATCCTGTCCTGCAGCTTCAATATTCCTGTCCTTTCTCTAATCTCTTCATTTTAAGCATGACTTTGCTAGCATGTCTTGCCCTCTATACGTCTTAGGAATTTCATCTCTGCGGCTTGTATTCTACTCTCCTCTCTTTTTGTAGTAGTCCACGCTCCAGGTGCGTATGTTAGTATGGGTCTGTAGTAGGTTGAATATAATACTTTTTTGCATTTCTTTGTGACATCTCGGTTCCACACAATACCCCTTATGCTCTGGTAAAAACTGTTCGCTTGTTGTATTCTCTTTCCAATTTCCTCAGTTATCTTTCCATCTTCTGCGATCACACTTCCCAAATACTTGAAACTTTTAACGACTTCTAGAATTTTGCCATTCAATTCTATCTTTCCTCTTCCTTTCTTCCTTCCTCTTGACATTACCATTATCTTGCTCTTCTCTGTGCTTACTTTCATCCCAAATTTCTCTATCTCTTGGTTCCATACATCTAGTTGTTTTTGCACATCCTTTTCATCCTCACCCCATATAACTATATCATCTGCAAACAGCATGGCCTTTGTTGCTTCTTGTCCCAATCTCTGTTTGACATTCTTGTGGATTTCATCCATGACTATGATGAATAGTAATGGGGACAATACACTTCCCTGTTTCCACTTTAAACCATTCTGTTTCTCCTATACTGGTCTTCACGCTACTGACACAATTTTTGTACATAGCTTTTAACATTTGGACTTCTGCTCTGATAACTCTTCTTTTTCTTAATACATCCCAAACCACCTGTCTAGGCACACTGTCATATGCTTTCTCAATATCAATAAATGTCATCACCATGTCTTTTCCAAATTCCCATCTTTTCTCCATCATTTGCCTTAATGTAAAGATTAGGTCAAATGTTGATCTGTCTTTCCTAAAACCATACTGTTCTTCTTCCATCTCTCCTTCTATCTTCCTCCTCAGTCTACCTTCCAATACTCTCTCAAAGATCTTAGCTACATGAGCAATAAGAGTGATCCCTCTGTAGTTATTACATTCCTTTTTGTCGCCTTTCTTAAAAATCAGGATAATTAAACCCTTTCCCCATTCTTCTGGAATTTCTTTCTTCTTCCAAATTATTCTAAATAATCTATGCAGCCACTGTACCCCTATTGGTTCCGCTGCTTTTATCATTTCCGTGGTCACCTCATCCACTCCTGCTGCTTTACCACTCTTCATCTTCTGTATGGCTTCCTCTATTTCTAGCATAGTTATCTCCTTTTCTTGTTCTTCTTCTTCTTCTTCTCCCTCCATTGTTTCTTCTTGTTCCCTTTCATCTTCCAGTTCAATGTATTTCACATTTAGTAGCTTTGAAAAGTATTCTTCCCATCTTTTTAATATATCATCTCTTTGATACAATATCTGCCCTGCTTCAGTTTTTACAAATTTTGTATTTTCCCTACCTTTTACACTGTTTTTAACGAATCCATATAGCACCTTCTTACTTCCTTGGATATCCTCCTTCAAAGTTTCTGTGAATCTTTCCCAACTTTTCCGCTTTTCTTCTTGTACAATTTTTTGGCATGCCTTCTTTGCTTCTCTATATTTTTGTAATTTCTCTGCATTTTTACTGCCTATCCACTTCCTCCATGCCATTTGCTTTTCTTTAACAGCTTCCTTTACCCTGTCGTTCCACCAAGGAGTCCCCCTTTCCTTTTTCTTCCCTGATAATCTTCCACAGGTGTTTACTGCACACTTCACAAAACCATTCCTAAAACATGCCCATTCCTCTTCTACACTTTTTGCTTCATCTTTGGGAACTTCCTTTTTGCTGACATATGGAATGTAAAATTTTCACTGCACTATCTCCAACTTCTTTGAACATTTCTATTGGAATTCCATCATGTCCACTAGCTTTGTTTTTTAGCAATATTCTCTAGGGCCCATTTGACTTCAGTTTCCAAAATATCTGGTTCTGGTTCGAAGGGCACATGAACTTCATTATCCATAATACATGGTTCTTTCTTATACAGATCTTCTACATATTCCATCCATCTTTCCTTAATGTCCTCTGCTTCTGTTAGATCTTTGCCATATTTATCTTTTACCATCCCAAATTTTGCCTGAAATTTTCCTTTGATATCCCTAATTTTCTTGTAAAGTTCCCTCGTCTTTCCCATTCTGTTATTTTCCTCAACTTCCTTACATTGATTAGTTATAAAAATATTCTTATCTCTTCTAGCTAATCTTCTAAACTCTGCATTAAACTCAAACATTGCTGATCTATCCCCTTTAATTTTTGCATTCCTTCGTTCTTCTGCAATTTGCAGTGCCTCACCCGATAACCATTTGGCCTTATTCTTATTCTTTTCCTTGGGAATGTATTTTTCTGCTTCCTGCTTAACAGCAGCAGATACTTCTGTCCACAACTCTTCAAGGTTTTTGTCTCCAATCTGCAATGTTTTAAATCTGTTTCTGACTTCTACTGTATAATCACAAGGAATTCTTCCCAGGTCAAACCTGTACGATGAGGCAGTTCTAGCAGTTTTCCTCAACTTCAACCGGAATTTTGCAATTAATAATTCATGATCGGATCCACAGTCAGCGCCTGGTCTTGTTGTAGTAGATTGAATAGCACTTTTCCACCTACTATTACAAATTATGTAATCAATTTGATTTCGGTATTGGCCATCTGGTGAAGTCCAAGTGTATAGACGTCTTTTGGGTAACTGGAATAGTGTGTTGGTAATAATCAGTGAATTGTCTAGGCAGAATTCTAGGAGTCTCTGTCCTGCTTCATTTGTTGCACCAAGACCAAATTGTCCTGTTACACCATCTACTATTTGATTTCCCACTTTAGCATTCCAATCTCCAACTATGAACACGATATCCTTGTTCGGTGTCGACCGTAGTAGTTCTTGCAAATCTTAAAATTGGTCAACTACGTCCTCTTCAGCATCAATGGTTGGTGCATAAACTTGAATGACTGTAACATTGAGAGGTTGACCTTGAAGTCTGATGGATATCATTCTATCATTTTTAGCCTATTTTCAATTTTGAAAAAATAGGCTTATGAGATCACTTTTTGTCCGTGTGTGTGTGCGTGTGTGTGTGAGGTGTGTGTGTGTGTGTGTGTCCCTAATAAAATCTAAACGACTGGAGCGATTTCAATGAAACTCGGTAAGTTCATAGCACTATTCCCGGCAACCTCGACCGTACCCTTCAAATTTTGTTACGTCTCACCAATTCAACATGGCGGCTGTGCAAAATATTTCACTAGCATTCAATATCTCCGAAACTATTACCGATATCGCCCTGAAATTGTGTACGGTGATAAAGGGCACTACTAGAAGTTCACTATGAGACTTTCAAAAACCTGGTGACTACAAAACCAACATGGCAGTCAAGTGAAATTGAGACTTTTAAATAGACATTTCTCGCGATTTAACTATCCAAACGTAATGAAACTTGGTACAGCAAATGTTTATACACATTGTAATGCACTGGGGTCTAATTTAGTTCAATTGTTTACATCATCATCATCATCATTTCCCCTTATCCAGCTCCTGCCGGGTCGGGGTATTTATGGCACTTCTCCACTTTCCTCTTTCCTTCCACCATTCTTCTTCCACGATCTTGTCCCAGTCCAGATTTCTTTTTCTTACGCCGTTCTTCACTGAATCCATCCACCTTGTTCTAGGTCTTCCTCTTGGTCTCTTACCCTTGCACTTCGCCTCCAGCATCTGTCTTGGTATTCTATTTTCCTCCATCCTCTTTACATGTCCAAACCACCTTAGTTTATTCTTCTCAATTCTCTCATTTAGTTTTCCCATCCCAACTTCCTTCCTAACATCTTCATTCCTCACTCTGTCTTTCCTTGTCTTTCCTATCACTAGATGCACTGAACGAAAATATTCAGAAGTATGGCCTGAAAATCAGTATAGAGAAAAGCAAGACCATGGTGATGACAAGAGGGGAAAGACAAGGAAAGGGCACTGTGAAAATTGGAAGTCAGAGTTTGGAAATTGTGGACACGTTCAAATACCTAGGAAGTGAATTGATTCAATTGTTTACATAACCTCAAAATGGCGGCTGTGCGAAATATTTCACTGACATTCTATATCTCCGAAACTATTACAGATATCATCATGCAATTTTGTACGGTGATAAAGGGTACTGATACAAGTTTACCTATGTATGTAAATGTATGTCTACCCCTTATTATTCCCGTTTTCCAACGGGGTCGGGGATGAGATGCGATGGAAGTCTTTGTGGCGATGGTTTTTACGGCCGGATGCCCTTCCTGACGCCAACCTCATGAGAGGAGTTAATGAGAGATGAAATGAATGATGGTGAATGAAACTGGGCAAGGATGTGGAAGGAAGCGGCCGTGGCCTGTCAGAAGGTACCGTCCCAGCATTTGCCTGGAGTTGAAAATGGGAAACCACGGAAAACCATTTCAAGGACGGCCGACGGTGGGGCTCGAACCCACGCGTCTACCGAGTCAGCAGAGAGCTTGGCCCCATGACCTAATGCTGCGCTTTAGCCAGCGTAGCCACTACTGTCGGTTACAAGTTTACCTATGTATATTTCATAAACCTGTGAAGTACAAAACGAACATGGCGACCAAGCGAATTTGAAATATTTTAATAGACTTTTCTAGTGATTTAACTCTCTGAGCGCAGTGAAATGTGGTACAGTAAATGATTTTGCAGATTGTAATCCACTGCCATCTAATTTAATTCAATTGTTTACATAACCTCAAGATGGCGGCTGTGCGAAATTTTAAAATTAAGTTTTTATTCTTGTGTCGTAATCATGCGATCGAAGTGAAAGTTTGAATAATGAAGCTAGGCAATAATTGTCCTTGAATGGTACATAACTCTATGGCCTATACATATAACAATCCTAAATGGCGAGCTTCCGAAATATTTAGACGGTTCTCAATATCTATGAATCTTTTACAGCAACCAAACTGTTTTTTTTTTAATGTTCATAGAGACTGTGAACATATGTTCACCTATAGGACTTTCGGTAACCTGGTGAGCACAAATCCAACATGGTGGCGACGCAAAGTATAAATATTTAAATGGACGTTTCTCGCGAATTAACTATCCGAGTGCCGTGAAACGTTGCACGTTAAATGCTTAAACAAATGTTGATCCACTGGCATGTAATTTATTTCAATTGTTTGCATAATCACAAGATGGCTGGTGTGCGTACTTTTAAAATCTCGTTTTTACTTCTTGTGTTCTAATCATGCGATTGAAGTTTGAATACCACACGTACACAATAATCTTAATGTAATAGTACAAAAATAAAAATCCATCCTGGCGACCATATGAAATATTTAGACGGTTCTCAATATCTACGAATCTGCTACAGCAATTAAACTGAAATTTTGTATGTTGATAGAGACAATTATCATGAGCAGGATATATGAAAATAGGCTGTATAGTTCTTCACGGAACTACTTGTTATAGTTGCAACCCATCACAGTTTTACCTACTCTGTTACTAACTATGAAGGCTACTCCATTACTTCTGTTGTTGTCTTGTCCAGAAAAGTATACTGTGTAGTCATCCGAAATAAACTCTCGCATTCCAGACCACCTCATTTCACTTATTCCCAATATGTCGATGCCGATTCTCTCCATTTCTCTTTTGACTACATCTAGTTTTCCTTGATACATGGATCTCACATTCCATGTTCCTAAACAGTACTGTTCCTTGCAGGATTGCACTCTTCTTAAAGCCCCTCTCAACTTAGTTCCCCCCGGAGATCCGAACGGGGAACTTGAAACTCCGGAACATTTTAAATTGAGCAAAGCCATGGGGTTTTCTTGGAGTATTTAATGTGGCGGTTTCCCGTTGCCTTCCACATTCTGATGCCGTTGAGCAATCATGGTTCCTCCGCCTTCAGGGATAATTTCTCATCTCTAGGACAACAGAGTGCCCTAAACCTCTACCCGCTCATCCGCCTTCCAAGGAAACCGTTGGCACTTGGTAGAGGAGGACCTCTTATACCGGAGGTCACTCGGTCGTCAGAGCCTCGTCAGTCTTAAGCAGGGTGCACCACGTGCAGGTGAGGTTGACATTTGAGTAGGAGTTCTGTCAACATCCTACCACTTACAAAAACGTATTGGTCCATTGGAAATAGAAAGAAGTTGCTATATGATATGGTCATAAATAGGATACAGCAGAGATTTTATTTTTATTTAGTGCATTGTTTGTAGAGTGAAATCAAGATTCTCTATGTCGAAGCCTTGAGTCCAGGATTTACTTCTTTGGAGGGCAGATTCTGGTGGGACAGCTGATGGTACAAGGGTTGCTTTTCTAGTTTTGGCAACGATGCTGCTGCTTTATGTTGCAACCAAAGGTAGCTAACCTGTATCCCCTCCCTTAGAGCACATGGCCTCGTCTGTCCCCTCTTCGTATGCAGTGGTGCCTGTTAGATGAGTAGTTGTGGGCAAGCGCTCGCGCAAGACGGTCGCAATGTTTTCGAAGCAGGAGCAGAGAACGTGGATAAAAATTCAGTGTGCTAGGGGTCGCACGGCTCGAGAGTGCCACCAAGGACTGCAAGAGGCGTGCGGTGCATCTGCGTTACCTTACAGAACGGTAGCAAGATGGGTTCCAGCCTTTCGAGATGGACGCGAACGTGTGGAGGACATGCCTCGATGTGGTCACCCACCAGTAAGTGATGAAAATGTACAGATGGTGTCCGTGTTAGTGGAGGCAGATCGGAATGTAATGCTTCGTGAATTAGCGCAAGATACAGGACTGGGGAATTCGACTGTCCTCCACATCCTAAAGGACTGCCTGAAATGAGGAAAATTGCGTCAAAATGGGTTCCGCATGACTTAACCGACATGCAGAAATGGCTGCGATATGACGCTTCTCGTACGCACTTGCAGCGTTATGAGCGCGAAGGAGAGGACTTCTTACGGCGTATCATAACCATTGACGAGACGTGGGTCAAATCTTATGAGCCACAGTTGAAACGAGAATCGAATGAGTGGCGGCACCACGGATCACCACAAAAACAAACAGTTCGACAAACCCCCACCAATGTGATCGTAATGTTGATTCTTGCCTATGATTGTATAACTAGAATAAAATAATTATTCCGCCCAGTCAATACCTTTAATTGAGAAGCCTATTTCCAAAAGTCGACATCTGACATTTTTTTACAAAAAGTAGATTTTTTAAATTTCATATTCCTCTTGGAGAAACGCATCAAATGGATGGTGGAAGATGTTCCAAAACACGATATCTGTGGTTAAAAATCAATATTAAAGTTTGACTTTATTTCCAAATCTCGTCATCTGCTTTGTTATTTCCATAATCCGACATCTGCACTTCGTTCCTAAATCCGACATTTTGCATAAGAAAGTTGATGCAACTTCCAAAGTGTGTTCCAATACTCGACATTCCTGTTGCATTACTTCGAGGCAGTGTTTCCCGCGAACTTTTGATTGTAGTACTTAGCAATGCCCGGCGCCAATTAACTTCTTTCTAAGTGTTCCCGCCAAGTTTGTTCTAATGTGACAATGCACTGTTTCAACGCACTATTTGTTGGCTCTATACTTCAGTCACCAGTTGGCATCTGATTAGTTTGGTGCTGTTCTACAAAGCAATGGATAATTCCTTAAAAGTATTTCCTTCTGTACCTGGAGGTGGGAGGAAACATTCCCGTGACCCCGAAAACTGGGCTGAGAATAAGAAGAAAAGAGAAAGGTGAGCATTTCGTTACTAATTCGTTTAGCAATAATTATCATATAATCGTTACAAATAATGCGTTCTTGAAGCAGAATCTAGATAAATATTATATTTTCAGATACTCTGCTTCACAACCCCCAAAAGTACCAATATGCAGTCACAAGAAGGGAGCATTTCAGTGCCAGACGCTGACAACTAGGGACATCAAACATTTTCTTAACATATTCTACAGCACGCCAAAGAAGCTTATCCAGGACGCACTTATAATCAAGTATACAGTGGCAGCACTTCCGAGGAGAACTTTGAGTAATGGCAGTAACAAGAATAAGAACATATCGATAAAGTATTTTGTGAAAAAGGCAACAAAGCGACCCGGTAAAGAACCTGTTGTACCCGTCTGCAGGGCAACTTTTCTAGGTATCTTGCTGATATCAAAAGACAGGGTGGGTCTGGCTTGTAATGATGATGATAATTGTTGTTTTAAGGGGCCTAACATCTAGGTTATCGGCCCCGCTCTCTGGCTTGTAAGCGTCACTTTGAGACTGGTCTTCTGCCTATAGATAAACGAGGAAGAGATACTCGTAGCAAGTACAGTGAAAATAAAAGGCTAGCTATGAGCATTTTCATAGAGAAATTAAATGTTGTTAGTGAATTACACTATTGTAGAGGACAAGTGAAAGGTCGCCAGTATTTACCAAGTGAGCTGAACATTAGTAAATAGTGGAGAAGTTACAGCCAGTCAGTATCAACTGAGCTACGAGTTAAGGCAGCTTACTTTAGGCATTATTTCTGTCGGACATATAATATTGGATTTGGCACTCCAGCGACTGATGCTTGCTCAAAATGTTTGTTGCTGAAAGCTAAACTGAAGCACTGCAAGATTCCTCAAGAAAAGAATAATATAATAACTGAGTTAAGAGTACATAAATTAAGAGCACAAGCGTTTTATGATGTTCTACGTAATCAGGAAGATAATGAACTGATATTAAGTTTCGATTGCCAGAAAAATTTACCCCTTCCAAAATTACCTGATCAAGCCACGTATTACTCCAGTCAATTGTATATGTACAATTTTACAATCTGTGTAGGAACATCGCGTGATCGTCAAACTACACGGAACACTTTTATATACCAGTGGCTGGAATCTTCTCGTCCAAAAGGATCTAACGAAATAGCTTCCTGTGTTTATGAGACTTAATCATCTTGATCTTACAGGTATCACAAAAGTTAATTTGGTTTCTGACAGCTGTGGGGGTCAAAATAAAATTATGATGGAACGGTTTCCTATTGGCTGTATAATGATTCCCCCGCGCAAGTTAAAGAAGTGGAGATGGTATTTCCCGTTGTAGGCCACTTCTTCATACCCCAGACCGAGTCTTCGGGAGAATTGAAAAGGAGTTTAAAGTGCGAGACACTATTGTAAAACCAGAAACCTACACTCAAATTTTCAAGCAGTTTGGCACAGTGAACACGTTAGGTGTTGATTGTCCGGTGTATGACTGGAAAGGTAGCGTCCAATCTTCTTTTAAAGCACCAGGGTCATGGCATTTCAGAATTCAATCCTGCAAGAGATTCGTGTTTAGGAAAGTAAAATCCTCTACTCTTCTTCGTGGAGAGCAAAATTATAGGAGTGACTTAACTGATTTCAAAGGGATAACTAAAAAGGGAAAAATGGTAACTTTTGAGAAAGTTCAGTTGCCTCTTGGAGTAGCCGTCAAAGAAGAGAAGATGAATGATGTGAACAAACTACTAACACTTCACTACGGGGAAGAGTGGAAAAGTAATGAAGAACTTCAATATTATAAGAACGTCTTGGATCCAGAAAACGTGACAGTTGATGTGGAAGACGATCTTGTTTGTGAACCCCAGGAGGAGGATGACGACTTGAGAATCTAATCTGTGTGACTTATTGCTCCTTGTGTATTATTATGTTAGTGCATACTATTTATTTTTAATATAATTTAGTAGAAACTTGTGTTCACTGTAAATTTTGTGTGCTTATTAAATAAGGAGTGCATAACAACATTATGTGGCTTAAAATCCTTGTTAAGCAAAATCCATGTTTTGTTCCAAAACTCGTCATATGCTAGAAGTTCGTTCCGAAATACGATTTTCCATTAACGTACAGTACTTCCAAAATCCGACATCTGCGAATTTTAATGCTAAATATGGCTCCTCAATTATAATGTAATCAAAGATCACATCTATTTATACATTACAGGACATGTTTCGGGATCCCATTTATCCTGATCCCTTCATCAGCTTATATAAGATTGGCCCAACAAATTAAGATAGAGCACTCCTTTGTACAAACATAGTTAAAACAGGGTGATAAAATGAAAATGGAATGTATGGTGCGTGAAAACATATGGACAAGATATGGCAGACACTAAAACCTAATACATTCGATAAAACATGGTTAAAACACAAAGTTAATGATATTAAAGATAAAAACACTGAAAGCTAAAATAGCAAGTCCCAATTCGTTAAAATGCATAAAATTCAGCATATTAAGATAAAATGTTTTTTCGTGAAGTGGTTATTCCTTGTCATGTAAAACTCTAATTCTTGTGTGTCCACACCGTGCTGAGTAAGTCTTGAAGTTTACAAATCTTGAAGTATGCGCTATTGTTTAAGCTTCATAATATTGAGCCTTGATTGTCCTTTACTGTTAAACCATTATTAAGATGCGTTTTTTGTTTGCAAGTGTGCAGAATGGAACAGTATAATGAGCCAGATCCGAGATATTGTTGGTAACTGCGAAATGAAGAAAAAACCGAATTAAATTAATATAAAAATAACAATAATTACGATCTTATTAAAGAAGAGGGCCTTTTAATGTAAACCCTTTAAAACTTACGTGATCTTATTATAGGTGATAATCTAAGTGTTGCACAAGCCCCAGTGTGGAAGCGAATGATTAAAACTAGTTGTACTGATAGTCAACACAAGTGGAACGTTGTGAGGGTGACGTCAGGAGTGATGCGTGCTGTGGCCTTCAATAGGAATAATAATAGTAATTTTTCGAATCCGACTGATAGTTCCAGAGATTAGCGGGTTTAAACACATAAACAAACACACAAACTCTTCAGCTTTATTATATTAGTATAGATAAAACGACAACTTCTACATGTACAGTTTTTCATAATTATTTTACAAATATATCCGCCAATATAAACTAGACCTAACAAAATATTCTCAGATACAATAACATCATTAAACTCAACCTCCACACTTTCAAAATGTGAAATTTCTTTAGTTTTGAAGCTTTTACAATCCAAGCTCTTGCAATCCACATACTTACTTAATGAAATATCACTAATAGGGATATCTGCATGTTTAGCAGAGTAGGCCTATGCATTTGTTACCGTTAGGGATTTTAATTTTCGTTCTGACTCAAGGACTTGTTTCACTGGAATATGCTAGCGGGCACCACTCATTTGCCTGTACTGCCCAAATCTTAATTCTAATTCATCAGTCTGAAATTTTCCTAACAATACATACTTGAATCCTAAACTTGTTTTCAAGAAATTTACCAACTCCAAAATAGTTTTTACAGTGTGAACTAAAGCTTTTTGAGTTTCATTAGTAAGTTTTCCACGACAAGTCTCTTTTTTTGGTCTGATTTCCCCTTGAACAGGCAGATTATCCCACCTAATTAACCAGGTTAAAAACTTGTGCAGAAATAAAAACATTGTCGTCATGAACTGAAAATATTGCTTTACAATGAGGGTCGTTAAATCTATCGCCTTTGAAAGCATGCTTAACATTAACAATCTTCCACCACTGAAGAATTATTTCTAAAAATACAGCTGTGCTTTTAAAATCATTAGTATTTTTTATTTTGTCAAAGTGTTTTAAAGCGGCGACATTTTTGCTCGTCAACCAGTTTAGAACAAAGGTTTACATTTTGTCGCTCTAAAGAAGTTGGGTACAAAACTTTTTGGTTCAGGGCAGGAGCAAGCTTAGCAACATTATTCTCTTCTCCTCTATGCAGCTGTTTAAGGTGACCAACACTAGTAAAACATTTTTTGTCTGACTCAGGGAACACAAAAGTTTGTAAGTTATCAGCTTGGTTAATCCAGTTATTTCTTAAGCTTTTAAATAAATGAACAGAATCAAACATTACAAAAATCTTTTGCGTTTCGTCAAATGGGTTTTGAAAAGTGGTTTGTAAATTGCCTTTGCATAGCTTTTCAAACATGTTCCTGTTAACACCATAATTATCCGAAATTATGCATACTACCTTATAACCTATATCTGTTAATACTTTAAGGACTTGCAAAGTTAGTTCTTCTAAGAAATGAGACGTTAGGTTCTTACACGGAAACAAACCAACAACGTCTTTATTTGTTTTAAGAATAGATGACAACAGTGGCGGATCCAGGCCTTGCGGGGCCCTGGGCGATATGATAAGGTGGGGCCCACAACAATAGGAAATAAAAAATCAAATGGAAAGTATTTTTGTAATAATAATAAAATAATGAATAGTTGCAATATTTTGAACATACTACAGTACATTTTTTTTTATAATATGAAAGAAACCTTTAAGTCCCCTTCAAGAAGATATGTAAACTAAAAAAGAGACTGATAGTCAGTCTGAAAGACTAGACTTAATATCATTTTAAATGCTAGCAGCCGAGTACCAAGAAGGCAGTGCGAGAACAGAGTTTCAAGATTCTATTGTGTTTCTTCACTGCTTACTTGATTGTTCTCGCACTGCCTTCTTGGTACTCGGCTGCTACATCGTACTATGACGTCACACACTTCAGTGCATTCTCGGTACATTTCGTCCCGTCACCGTAACGTAACGCCAGACCTCAGCGTAACGACGAAGTCGACAAGATCATTTAAAATGATAAAATATTACTTCAGAAATCTAAACTTGCTAAACGGTCAAGGGAGGTCATAGCAAAAAAAATAATATATACATTAGTTTGAAAAGTTTGAAAAGTATAATTAATTAAATAATTATATAAAAAAGATCCATGGCGCGGGGCCCCCAGGACCGCGAGGCCCTGGGCGGTCACCCTCCCCTAGATCCGCCCCTGGATGACAACATAAAAGTTTGTACAGTTGTAGCTAATGTACTGTTATTTTCTCCACTTTTACTACTAAAAGCAACTCTCTCTATCTTTCCTCCTTTATAGTTAAGCTCAGGTTTTACATAGACTTCATCCAGCAACAAGTTACAAAATCTTGCATGTTCACTTAACAATTTTAGTTTCTTTTTCAAGTAATTCGAGATATTATACATTTCAGGTTCCGTATTGACAGTAATCATTAAAATTAAAACTTACAATTTCCGCCTAGTCAATACTATACTTTTTTTTTTTTTTAAGTATAGTATTGACTAGGCGGAAATTGTAAGTTTTAATTTTATTTTTTTTCAAGTAATTCCAATGCGAATCGTCTATAACTTATCCGAATTTCCCGTGCCTGGTTTGCAGTAAAAGACTGTAAATATACAGGGTGAGGAATTGTAAGGAACGTTGACTGTCTTATCTTCTTATATGCCCCAAGGAATGCGAAAAATATTGCAGCGAACCATGAGTACACAGGAGTAAGACACTTTCTTTGCAAAGGCTAAGTTTAACTGTTCCTTGCAAAATTATATTTTATCAGTAAATACACAGTCATCAACTTCACTTTTAATTTCGCCGATTATTTTGTTCACAGTTTCTATTTTGTCGTGGACAGTCACTTTAGAGTCACAAGCAGGACTAAACAAGAAGTTACAGATACTTCACAAATTCGACCATTTTAACATCTTGCCTCTGTCACCTAATGCACGTATAGGGTACCCTTGATCAAAATATCATGCTTTACGGCTTTGAAATCTAGTCCCGTTTAATGTTAAAGAAGTACCAATTTTCGGAACATTTTCCTCAGTCATATAAATTTTGAAAATACAGAGTCTTTGGCTGTCAAAATTGACAAAAACTTTGTCAAAATCTAATTTGCATTTAATAATGAAATTACCCTTAACATCATCGAAGTCCATGTTCCTATCATCTTCTTCCTCAGCTTTTTTCTTTCTTCTTCCTGTTTTTCAATTTCTTTTTGTCTTTGAATAGGAGTTTTCCTCGGTGTTCACACTTAGTAGGAATAGCATCGTTTGCAAGTTTCAAATGGTCACGTTTTACAGTTAAAATGGACCCATCGGGTCTTTTAACAGAATCCTCTCTAATTATGAACCTTTCATCGAAGTGTTTTATGCACACAACAGAGCTTGCCGAAGGGACAAATTAGGCCCGATGGATGGCTAAGATCCACTTTTGTTTCCGAACCAAGTCAGTAGGGAATTTAAACTCTGAAATATTAGGTTGGTTTGGACTGTAGTTGCTTCTACAACCAGGTACACAACACGACGTGGGCATAATTCACTATGTTCACACACGTTTCAATCACTACATACCATTAAATGCGTCACTGCTGCGAGGTTCAGCTCAGCCTACAAGTCACTGGCGAGAAGTGAAACATCCGGCCACATGTGTGACGTAGCGACCAAAGTGGAGGGGAAGCCTTATGGCCTGACTATCTAGTGCGGCCTTGGTTGTACGCAGTGCTGGAGACTACATCGAGGCCCTATGAAACTTGGAACCATGTAGGTGTGTTATTTATCAATTTATAACATACAGGGTCTTTATATTTGCTTGGCAAGGACATTCTCGCTCACGCTCTCCGCCAGTGACGGCTCAGTTGCCGGCTGCCGGGTGCTCATATATACGGCAGAATGCCGTGCTTAAAATCAGTATCATGCGTTTTTACTCACCACGCTTACAGTAGATGCTGAAAATGTTCCCCACCCGCTGCCAAACATAATCGGCATCTCCTTATGAAGTTTCCGATTACTCCGCCTAATTTAGCGTCAGTAAGGAAATAGTCCTAACAACCTTTACGTCTATTTTTATTGTTTACTGAACCTGTACGTTTGAATCTCTTAGCCAGTTGTTTTATTGTCCAATTTTAGGAATGTGTCTCCCTGGAAATTTCACTCGAAATTTTTGTCTTGTTCTAGCGCACGATTTCCCGCACCTGTGCAGATATAAACGTTCAAGTAACGAATATTTCACATCAGGCATTACAGCACTGTACACAATCACAATAAAACAACTGGATAAGTGATTCAAACGTACAGGTTCAGTCATCATCATCATCATCTTGCACAGTTTCCAGCCACTGGCCGGGTCTGTTTGGAACACAAGCCTCTCCAACGTCTTCTGTCTTCCCACCATCTCTCAGCTTCCACCCTTGTCCAGTCTTCTCCTCTCTTCTTCACGCTTTCTTCCACCCCCTTTAGCCACCTGTCTCTCGGTCTCTTTCCTTCCCACTTCGTCTCGTGTACTCTCCTGGGTATCCTCTTCTCTTCCATTCGCTTTACATGCCCATACCATCTAAGTCTAGATTTCTCTATACCATCCTGTAATGGTTCCTCCTTCATTAATTCTCTGGTCCTCTCATTTCTTATTCTGTCCATCTTTGTAGCTCCAATACTGCTTCTCAAGAACCTCACCTCACTGGCCTGTATTTTGCTCTTCTACCTTCCTTTCATAACCCAGGTCTCCGAGGCATACGTCAGGATAGGGACATAGTACGTCCGATATATGATGTATTTGCTGTTCTGAGGGACATCCTTGCTCCATAACATGCTTCTCACACTCCTCCGAAATGCTTCTGCCTGCCTCCCCCGCTCATTTATTTCTCTATCGTTTCTTCCATTATCTTGTATCAGGCTTCCCAGATACTTGAAACTCTCCACTTTCTTCAGCTGTTCCCCACCAATTGTTATTCCCGTTGTGGTTCTTTCCTTCTTCCTTGTTGTGATCACCACCTCACTCTTATTTATGCTAAATTTCATCCCATATCCATGTATTATTTCTTCCCACACGTCCAAATGTTCCTGTACCTCCTCCTCCTTGTTTCCCCAAATCATCAAATCATCTGCAAACACCATTGCTTTCATCTTTCCTTCCCCAATTACTTGTGCCACTCGGGTCATTATGTCATCCATCACCACAATGAAAAGTAACGGTGACAGTGACTTCCTTGTTTCAGGCCGTTTCTCTGATCCAACCAGTCCGATCTCTCTCCTCCCACTTTCACACAGCTCACGCTTCCCTTGTACACCTCCTTTATCCTCTTTATAGTCCATTTCTCTACTCTTCTATCCTCCAGGGACTTCCATACTTTGTTTCTGCATACACTGTCATATGCTTTCTCAATGTCCAGGAAGGCCATCAGTAGATCTGTTCCATACTCATAGTGCTGTTCTTGTAACTGCCTTACAGCAAAAATCAAATCCACTGTGGACCTTCCTGCTCTGAAGCCATGTTGTTCTTCCCTCATCCCTCCTTCTGTCCTTGTCCTAATTCTCCTTTCCAAAACTTTCTTGAAGATCTTTGCACAATGGCTCATCAGTGTTATTCCCCGATAGTTTCTGCAATCTGTTCTACTACCTTTCTTGAAGATCGGGACAATTATTCCTTTTTTCCAGTCCTCTGGTGTCTTACTTTCCTTCCATGCTGTCCTCATCACTCGGTACAACCACTGTATCCCCACCTCTCCTGCTGCTCTCACCATCTCCACACTCTTCTCGTCCACACCCGGTGCCTTCCCTCCTTTCATCTTGTTCACTGCATCTTCCACTTCTTTCCATGTTAAGTCCTTTTCTGTTTGCAGTTCATCTTCTTCTTCCCCAATTTCTTCCTCCTCAGCATCTTTTCCATTTGGGTTCAGAAGTTCTTCAAAATATTCTTCAGTTCTTCCCCATTTTCTATCTCTTGTCCCCTTTTGTTCACCATTCTAACATAATCCGTAGGATCCTTCCGCCTCTTATTTTTTACCATCCCATACAGGACCTTTTTTTGTGCCTTCACTATCCTCCTTCATCATCTCTGTCCACTCTTCCATCCACTTTCTTCTCTCCTCAGCCACTACTCTCTTCACCTCCTTCTTTCTTTCCTGGTACTCTTCCCTTGTCTCTACCGTCCTATTTTGATACCGCCTCCTAAAGGCTCTATTCTTTTCCCTTACTATATCTTTTGTCTTCTCATACCACCATGGTGTTTCCTTCCACCTCTTCTTACTACTTGTCCTCCCACATACTGCTTCTGCTGCACCTACTAGTGTCTTCTTAAATTTAGCCCATACCTCTTCCACCCCTCTTTCTTCATCTGTTGGAATTCCTTCCTTTACCATTTTGAGATACTCGACCCTTCTATCCCCTTCTTTCAGTTTCCATATCCTTATACGTCTTTCCTGGTTCTTAGTCCCTTTCTTCTCCTTACTCCCTCTCAGGTTCATTACCAGCAATCGATGGTCGCTATCCAGGTTCTCTGATGGTATAACCTTGATGTCCGTGATGTTCTTGTTTAGTTCTTTCTCATACAGTATATAGTTGACCACCGACTTCCTGGTCAAGTCATCACTGTACCATGTGATTGTGTGGCTCTCTCTTTTCTTAAACCAGGAGTTCCCAACTAGCAAGCTGTTCCTTTGGCAGAAGTCCAACAGTCTCTTTCCTTCCTCATTTCTTCCGCCCCAACCCTCTGGTCCTAGAACACTCTCATAACCTTGTCTTTCTCTTCCTACATGGGCATTCAGATCCCCCATAACAATCATATTTCTTCCTACCAGCTGCTTCTGCAATTCCTCTTCAAACTCCTGCTTCTCTTCAGAGGCGCAGCCTACTTGTGGAGCATACACTTGCACTATTTCTACGGTCTCTCCCCTCAGTGCTACTTTCACTTTCATCATCCTATCACTTATTCTCCTCACTTCTTCTTTTAAACCATCTGGTACTACTACTCCCACTCCATTCCTCTTTCCCTCTTCATTCCCACTCCAGTACAGTCTATAGCCTTTTCTCAGTTCTCTCCTTCCTTCCCCTTTCCACTTTGTTTCTGCCAATCCCAATAAATCCAACTTCCTTCTTTTCATCATATCCACTATCTCCTCCACCTTCCCCGTCAGCGTTCTTATGTTTAAAGTTCCAAATCTTAGTCCGTACAGGTTCAGTAAACAATAAAAATAGACGTAAAGGTCGTTATTTCCTTACTGAAGCTAAATTACCCGGAGTAACCAGAAACTTCATTAAGAGATACCGATTTTGTTTGGCAGCGGATGGGGAACATTTTCAGCATCTACTGTAAACCTGGTGAGTAAAAATGCATGTTACTGATTTTAAGCACGGCATTCTGCCATATATATGAGCACCTGGTATCCGGCAACTGAGCCGTCACTGGCGGAGCGTGTGAGCGAGAATGTCCTTGCCAAGCAAATATAAAGACCCTGTAGTTGCCAAAACTTAAAAAGCAACCTATGTGTATTGGGGTAGTTCATACTTAGCTCCTTCTTTCTTGATATACCCTTATGAACTAGAAGTAGGCCTACGATGCAGTGATAGCTGTTATCTACATGATTTGTTGGCTCTCTCCAAATCCATAAGAAACTGAAGGGCATCAATTTGGTTCTGAGATCTGAGGTCAATCTGATCTCCAGTTCAGGATTATCAATGTGGCAACAGTGCAAAAATAGTAAGAATATTCGCCTATAGAGTGCACTAAACTCTTCTTGGTGCACGATCTTCAACTTTTTATGAGTTTGTTTTTGTGGGTGTTAACCTCACACTAACCTCAAAATAAAGTTTATTGACATATGTGCTGGGGATAAAAACCTATGTAGAACATAAGCTAATTGCTCACCATGCTTGTCTAAGTGGGCAAATTCAGACAAAAAAAATTAGCAAATCAAGACTATTGAAATGACAGCAAAATAAAAATAAACAAATGTTCCAAGAACTTCAAATTCTCAGCCAAAATTTTGGTCGCACAGGACTTGCAACCGAATCCACAAAGACAGGTGAAGTCAATTGATATCATTATTTACAATTTGGATGGGAGTCAGTGAAGCGAAATGGAAGGGAAAAGGTGAGAAAGAAGTCAAGAAAGGGAAGGGATATAGTGAACCCTTTACCCTCTGATGGATAAATGATTCGATGTTTTATTTCTTCAATTAATAAATATTTCTACAAGCATCATGAAAATAGCCAGACGGAGATGAGGAAATTTCAAGCATTTGCTGGAGACGGTGAGGACATACCTGCAGCTGTTTGACAAAAGGCTAAATACTTAGGATTGTGAAAAGAAAGACCTAGCAATGATTCAGAAGGACAGGTGGTGGCCACCTCAAAATAGAAGCGACGCGCAGTGAGACACGCTTCTGGTATGTTCATTGTAATATTCGCGCCTAGAAAAAATATGATGCAGTAACGTGAGTGGCTGATGCAAATACTAGACACTCCTACTAGGCCAAGGTCTGATAAAAACCGCCAAGTTACAGAAAATGTGGAACCAATGGGAGAAGAATGTTTACCAGCGCGGCAAGTCTAGCTTGGGCACGCTATGGCTAGCATTAACGTGGGAGATCGGCTAGACAACATCTCTACGATCGATTCTAGGATTAATGGGCATATTCTTGACCTGCGCTATTTTTTGAGTTCAATGATATTTATTTCATTCCTGTACCACTATTATTTTGAGAAATTTTTATATAATTTCCCCCTCTATCAAGACCTAGGGCCGGTTCATTTATAAGTGGCGTGAAGAGCCAAGACATTGATTATTACGTTTGTTCGTCTGAGGACGCAGCGATTACTTTTGTACGTCTGAGGACGTAGGGCGTATTACTTTTGTTCGTCTGAGGACGGAAGCTATTATATTTTGTGTGTCATGCAAGGACACAGAAATTATTAATAAATGTGTTAAATTCAGTGAGTCATAGTACTATATTTTGTAGGGGCAGTATCATCGATAATTCGCCAACGAACAGTTCCGGGGAAAGTAGTACCTGAAACGGCGAATTTAGTAGTCAGATATCAAGTGTATAATAATTTAACTTTTTGAATCAGCACGAGAGATGACATCGCTTACCATTGAAGAAGCCTGGAACTATCAACACCGTCAAGATGGTTGAAATGAGATAAGAAGCATCCAGTTGGGAGATGGCTGCTGATGTTCTTTGACGGGTGACTAGCTGAGGATGAGTACTGAATAATATTCTTATTATCTGATAGATTAACTTATGGTGTATGTGACATATTTTTGTAAATAATTTGCTTGTGTGATTAACGTAGTATATTTAGTTTTGGTCTGACACACCTTTTGCATGGAAACAGCTCGCATATGTTATTAGTGGAAGGTTCTTGTTTTTGTTTGTTGTTTTAACTAACGTAGCTATGTGGACGACCGTGTTTGCATATGTTACGCAATGCGGTTAAAAAAACGTCTCTCGGAGATATGTTGTGTTTCAGAAGTAGGACTGAAGTAATATAATTATACAGTAGATTGGAGGGTAATTAATCCTTTTTTTTGGTTTATTATTGATCAGATTCAGTGAAATTATTGCCTTTGGAGCAATGTGATTTGTGACGAAGAGCAGTCAGCTCTATCGTAGGTTTTAATAGTTTTTTTTAAAATAGTTTGCGAGCACCTATTCAGCCGACCTGTGTGAAAAACGTGATGTCATTCCCAGAAGTGTGTGTGTGTGTATTTTGTGGTCATTACAAGCGGGAATTTCAGCGTAGACTGATTTCTGTCAGCTTGGTGCCAGGTCCATATTGTAACCTTGCGAGGGCAATTGTGGATATTTTGATTAATGTCTGACCATTTGTTGAGGTGGTTGAGATTTGCTGCTGTTGATTCTTTGAGATAACGGCACAGCTGGTCAGTTATTTTTACACACTGGAGTTGGGACGATGACAGGTATTGAGGAAAGGGGGAGATGTTTCACAAGACGGACTGAAGGTTGCTAGCGAGGTCATTAGTGGAGAATGCTTGTGTGGCTCAGTAACTACTTGAAATACAGAATTAAGAACTGATCAATGATAAAAATTTGTTTAAATAAATGGGAGTTGCCTACGAATCACGATAATCTCCGAAGCGTTAGCTTAACATGCAGTTTTGTTCATATAAAGTAATATCAACCGGTCAGGCTTTTGTTGTTGTTGGTTTAGTCCATGTTTATATTCCATTCAGTGACCCGTGAAGTCACGTGCTATGCTGTATTTCCTTGCTTGTGTATTGAGCAATTGGCCGGTGTTGGCAGCTCATTGTCAAGTGCGTCATCGCGCTAAATGAGGGTCTCGAGAGAGATACCTGTAAATAGTAGATTTTAGTGTGTGTGTCAGCATTACATTTTTAAGGGTTTTTATTAGTATCATGTTCCATATCCGTAAACGTTGATTTACGAGATGATTGTTCGTGAGCACCGTGGCTGTTAACCCGTTGTAAACGAACAGTCATCCAAAGTACTCATTCCTCGTAGTTAGTCATTACGCGTACATACAATCCAAATTGCAAGTTAGTGGAACCAGGATCCACATTTTAATAAAGGGGAGATCCGTCTGACTCCTCAGCATTGATAGATATTCCTGTCATGGGAAAATTCAGGGAGGATTTTTATTATTGTTGTTTATATTCTTTTTATGCACTATTAGTCATTAAATCATGTTATTATTTTACATCTTGTCACCTTTCTTTCTTAATTATAGTTTTAATCCTATGACCCTTACCTCAGTAGAGCATGTTGTTTGGCGAACGTAAACATCACATAGGAACTGAGCGCGACCCCTTGATTAAGAATTCTTGCATATAAAGACTGCTATTCTGAAGGGTTCATAGGAGGTAAAACTGGCGCGGCCAAGCGTGGGGCGGTTCACTGTGGTGTAACGGCAAAGATTTTGCACATGTCAATGTAAGCGTGGTTGGGTTTTCAAACTGACGCAACAATGAAGGTGTAATTTTGTTGCTGGTTCGCTGCTGGAACACATTTAAGTGGCGTAGTTGAGTAAAACTGACATGCCGCAAGTGCAGGCAGATATGACAGTATTTTAATCACCGGAAAGTGATATTTTATTAAAAGTAATTGAGGCGAAGTGGATACCGCCAAATGTGTGAAATATAAATTAAAATCAGGAGTTTGCAATGTAAGATACGGTTCACGTTTTTGTCTATTGAATTTAAGTAAAAGGTAATATACGTGATACCGGGCGCCCAATGATTAAAGTTAAAACTAGATTTGTTTAGAAAGTCAAACTCATGAAAATGTTAGGAGGCTGGTAGCCGTAAATGACAATTAATACTTTGTTAATTAGTCAGTGTTAATATCAGATCAGGATAACAATTTAATGACTAAATATGTGTTTGGGTTTAAATTAAATTGAGTAAAATTAGAACCACTCAGAGATGCAATCGACTAGTGGGATTAAATGTAAAAATAAATGAACTGAGTAGGGTAAAGAAATTAAATGTGCATTGGATTGTATGTGTGTGTCAAAGGGCATTGCTTTATGCCATTTCCCTAATGTCTCATATAAAGTATATAACATGGCGACGGTGGAACAGATTCAAGAAATCATTGAGAGTGCGGCTAGGAGAACACAGGAATTGTTGGACACTAAATTGGCGAAACAGAGCGAATCATTAAACACACAATTATCTGAACAAATAAACAATAGTTTGTTAGAACAAAGTGAAGCATTAAACGCGAAGCTATCCGAACAAAGTGAATCACTAAACAATACTATGTTAGAACAAAGTGAAGCATTAAACGCGAAGTTATCCGAACAAAGTGAATCACTAAACAATACTATGTTAGAACAAAGTGAGTCGATAAACAATTTATCCGAACAAAGTGAATCATTGCGGACACAATTAAATAACAGTAGGATTGAACAAAATGAATATCAGGCGGAACAAGCTAGATTACTAAAAAATGAAATCAATGACACTATAAATTCGCAGTTAGAGACGCAGAATGTTAAAAATACGAACCAATTAGCTTCGTTAACCGCAGAGATGAAAGATCACACTAATCAACAGATGGTATTGCTGGCCCTAGATGTTAGTAAAAACAATGAAAAACAATTAGATCAGATTAAGAAAATGGAAAGTATTTTTGATCAAAAACTTAGCATTCTGGATGAAACGGTGTTAACTAAATTAGAGCAAATTGAACTAGCGTGCACTATGAATACAAGCGAGGTCAAGATAGCTCAGGATAAGTTAGAAGGACGATTTATGGAAATGGAAAAGAGCGGCAAAGTCATTCAACAACAATTATCAGCAGTAGATGAAAATATATCCGGCATAATTAAAGATATGGATCGTCTCGAAATAAAATCAGCTGAGCAATGGAAAAGCCTAGAAGCGGATCAGAATCAATTAAAGAGTACCATCGACGAAAATAGCGCGAGATTGGAAGAATGGAAAAGCCAGATAGAAAGCAATCAGGATGACACTAAAAGCCAGATTGAAGAGAAAGTAAGCACGATTAAGGAGCAAATAAGGAAAGATTGGCGAAAAATGAATATCGATTCTAAAGAGGAAAGATCAACCATCCTAAAAACAGTAGGCGAAAATCATACTCGTATTCAAGCATTAGAGCAAGAAATTAAGAGTAAACTTAAAGAACAAACAGACAGGATCATTAAAGCCGAACTGAGGTCGTTAGAACAATCCTCGATATTTAAAACGGGAACATTGAAAGACAAGCAGGAAGACTCAAATAGCCCCGGGGAGGAAAACACAGCAGGGAGTCAAGCTCAGACAGAGAGCCCATTAACAGCAAACACGGAAGGGTTTCGCAAGAATATTGAAAGGAGTTCCACGCCACAAGACGGTCATCAGCCCACACAACTTATCCAAGTAATTCGCTCGAACGATTATAAACCGCAGAAATACACGGAGAATTCAGGGGTGACACCTAAAGCTTTTATTAAAGAAATTGAAGATCATTACAATGACACTGGGGTACCTGAAGCACGTAGATTGAGGATGATGGAGAGATTTTTATCAGGAAATGTCCTTACATGGTTTTTAAGCTTCAAATATACATTTGGAACCATGTCAGATTTCAAATTAGCGTTTCTGCGCAAATACTGGTCGCCAGCAATACAACAGAGTCTAAGGATGGAGCTTTACTCTAGAAAATACCAAACCACCCAGCAAACGAAATACTCAGATTTCTTTAACATGCAAATGCTAAAATTTCGCGATCTTGATTACCCTTTAAATGAAGCGGATCTGGTGATGACAATAGCGCGGCAATTACCAGTCAACGTGCAACAAATACTAGTCGCAGCGAACGTTAGTACGGCCATACATGCAGAGCAGATATTACGCCAGATAGATGAGACTACATCTCATAATCATTATAGAGGAGGAAGACAGCTGGAGTTAGTCAATACGACAGAGGTCATAAAACCTAAACAGGCAAACACTAAAACGCAGGGTACTAATACAAGCACGTCCACACCTAGGCGAAACCAGGAAGAAGGAGAAAACAGACCATACCAGCGTAACGAGAATAACTATAACAATAGGTCATATCAAGGCAACAATAGATATCAACAGAGAGGATATCAGCAATGGCGTGAAAATCGAAGGAATGACAGGCCTTATGGAAGATACGGTGATTACAATGCTAATCAAAGATGGAAAGGAAGGAGAGATCAAAATCAAGGAGAGGCACGTAATTATCGAAATGACTGGGATGATAGGCACGCTCAATCACAAAATTACCTAGAGGAATTACACGCTAGTCAAGGTGGAGAGCTCGGAAGATGGGAAAAAGCCATTGGGAACATGAAGAATCCAGACACACATACTGAGGAAGCCGGAAGTCTACTGAGACGAGAGGAATATCAAGGTCATGGGCGACAAAAGGATGATGGGAGTCGCACCGGAGCTAAAAAAAAAAAATGCTAAATTTGGATAAAGAAGACAGTCTACAAACGCAACAGTCGGAAGTTGAAGATGGATGGATAGTAGCGAACATACAAGAATGGATTGCTTTGCCAGAAGACTGCCTGGAGGAGACGATGAAATCACCACCGGAAGAGATGTAAATTCTTGGGCATTGGAAGCAATATCGGAAGAGACGGAAGAGGAGATACGAAAGGCAGAAGATAACATCATAGAAGGAGCTGTTGTGGAACTAGATGAGGAGAGTGAATCCCAGGAGATATGGTCTTTATTAACGGAAGGAGACGACAGTGATGCACAATTTGAAGAGTTACTACAGGAGTGGCTAAATGACATTCAACTTGGGACTGAACACAGAAAACAATTGGAAGAGATTTTAAGGAAGCACAAAACAGTATTTGATACAGTACCTGGGAAAATATTAAATTTCAAATATTCAATGCAAGTCGAGGATTGGTCGCCTTTCAAAAGCAGGTTGTACCCAATTCCTGAAAAATATCGTGGTCAAGTCAAGGTCATTATAGATGAGATGTTACAAGCTGGAGTGATAAGGAAGACACCTACACCTTATCTAAATGCGATTTTGGCAGTCACAAAACCAAATGGATCTATTAGACTTTGTTTAGATGCCAGAAATCTCAACATGAGACTCATTTTTCCTGAGTATGACAGAGCGCCAATTATCAGAGACGTATTAAAAGGCTTTAAAAACAAAAGCATTTATTCATCAGTTGACCTGACGAGCTCGTTCCACCATATTGAATTGGATGAGAAGTCACAGCTTCTAACTGGCTTCTTATTCGATAACCAAACGTTTTGCTTCGTCCGAATGCCCTTTGGAGTCAAAACAGCGGGCTGTGCTTTAATCCGAGCCCTGGACCGGAATCTAACCGAGGAAGTTAAGGAGATGACGGTACGCTACATTGATGACATTTTGCTGGCATCCGACAACATTGAAACTCACATGGAAAATTTAGATAAAGTATTAGGCAACCTGAATGCATCAAATTTCAACGTAAACCTGAAGAAATCGCATTTCTTCAAGAGCGAGATCTTATATTTGGGTCACATCATTGACAAGGAGGGAGTGAAGCCAAATCCAGCTAAGATCGAAGCGATAAAGAATTTCCCTACACCAACGAGAGTCAAGCACATTCGGGCTTTCTTAGGCGTAACGGGATTCTTTAAGGAAAACTGTCCAGGTTACACGGAGACTGTAGCTCCAATGCAGGAAATGCTAAAGAAGAATAATAAATGGTTATGGAATGCGGAGTGTGAGAAGGCGTTCCAAGCAACAAAACAGCTATTGGAAAACTGCATTAAGTTAGGATATCCAGATTTCAAGCACAAATTTATAATCCAAGCGGATGCTTCACTAATTGGTATAGGTGCTATGCTCTACCAAGAAGATCCAGCTAACCTGCAACATAAAACGTATTTGGCATTTGTCAGCCGAAAATTGCGTAAGCACGAGCGCAATTATACTGTAACGGAACTAGAATTGTTGGCCATACTTCATGCGCTTCAACAATGGAAAAGAATAATTTATGGCAACCCCATTGTTGTCAGGATTGATCACAAGGCATTAACATTCTTGTTTAAGACGTCGATGGCAAGCGAACGTGTGACACGTTGGTCTATATATATTCAGCAGTTTAGCATTGAGATTGAACATTGCCCAGGGAAGATGAACGTGATTCCGGATGCACTCAGCAGGAACCCAGAGCCTGATAATGAAGAAACAGCGATGGTACAACACTTGGAGTTAACACCGAAGGACCGGGAATTCTTGGAGGAGTTACGTGAGATACAGCGAGAACAGGAAGCGGAACCATGGATGATGCTATTGATTCAATACTTCAGAAAGCAACTACCTACAGGAACACCTGCATTTCGAGAAGCGAAAGCCAAAGAAGGAAGATATGTTTATGTCAACAATTTGCTGCACAAATGGATAGATAATGACCACACCAAGTTACGCATATTAGTACCTGCATCATTACAGCGAGGACTGACATGGCAAACTCACGAAAGTTACGGACACGTCGGATTAGACAAGTGCGAAGCGACAATAGGAGATACATTTACATGGCCACGTATGAGAACAACTATATGTGACGTCATTACGACTTGTGATCCTTGTCAGAGGACAAAGCCAAATAACTATTTAATGAGGCAGTATCCTAGACCATTGCTACCTCAGAAACCCTGCGAGCTACTGGCCCTAGACTGTTTCGGTCCAATTCCGAAAGGAAGGCGAGGTTGCCGTCACTTGCTAGTGTGCATTGATGTATTTTCTAAGTTTGTCGTATTATGCCCCATTCAGAAAACTACATCGAAACAAGTACTCAGTCGTATTCGAAATAGAGTTATTCCAATCCTTGGAAAACCAGAATTTATATTGTCAGATCATGGCAGTTATTTTACAAGAGCCGAATTCAAGAAAGGTATGGAGGACATGGGTATAAAACACGTTTTAAGCAGTATCCGACATGCCCAAGCTAATCCAAGTGAGAGAGCAATAAAATGTGTAACATCATACTTGAGAATCTTCATTCCAAATGAACATCACAAATGGGTGGATAAAATTAAGGATGTAGAGACATGCATGAATTCTACCAGACACAAGTCAACAGGACAGATCCCCATGGTCCTACACAAAAACGAGTATCCAGTGAGAACGTGGAAAAGCATCATTAACTGCCCACAAGATCCCATGATAGCACCTGACCTGGGAATTGAGAGAACGAGAGCCTACATGAGAAAACAAGCAGACCGCAGATTACGGCGAGTAAGAAATAAGAGGTTTCACAGTGATCTTGAAATCAACCAGCTCGTTTTGGTGAAACGACCCGCTACATCGGATCCAGAGAAGAAGATCTTCAGCAAATTCTGCGAAAAGTTCATAGGACCCTATTCTATTGTAAGAAACCTTGGAAATAATGCATACAGAGTGAAAGAGTTAAGCACAGGAACAATGTCGGTCTACAACGCAGCCAACTTAAAAAAGTATCGAAGAAATGAACCATGAGAGCGCCGAAATAATGATGCAGTTTGAATATATGGACGTCCAATATCAACCAAGTGAACGGGGAGCAGTTGAGTACGGTACGTGAAGAAGGAAGTGGAATTGGTGTTGACAAACATTAACGAGACGAGCAGAGTGTTGCCTAAGGCACCAGCGCGTCATGCAAGCAGTTGGAGGGGCGAGGTCCAAGCAGGAAAATAAAACGAGTAAATGCCATTCAAGACAGGAGCGGCTAGACCAAGTAATAGAAAAGGGGTGATTATGAAATAAAACAAATTAGCCTACGGAAATCTTTTTAAAATTATCGACTTTCTCCGAAGTTCGAAATTTTGTGAGTGGGGGAGTTGTGAACCCTTTACCCTCTGATGGATAAATGATTCGATGTTTTATTTCTTCAATTAATAAATATTTCTACAAGCATCATGAAAATAGCCAGACGGAGATGAGGAAATTTCAAGCATTTGCTGGAGACGGTGAGGACATACCTGCAGCTGTTTGACAAAAGGCTAAATACTTAGGATTGTGAAAAGAAAGACCTAGCAATGATTCAGAAGGACAGGTGGTGGCCACCTCAAAATAGAAGCGACGCGCAGTGAGACACGCTTCTGGTATGTTCATTGTAATATTCGCGCCTAGAAAAAATATGATGCAGTAACGTGAGTGGCTGATGCAAATACTAGACACTCCTACTAGGCCAAGGTCTGATAAAAACCGCCAAGTTACAGAAAATGTGGAACCAATGGGAGAAGAATGTTTACCAGCGCGGCAAGTCTAGCTTGGGCACGCTATGGCTAGCATTAACGTGGGAGATCGGCTAGACAACATCTCTACGATCGATTCTAGGATTAATGGGCATATTCTTGACCTGCGCTATTTTTCGAGTTCAATGATATTTATTTCATTCCTGTACCACTATTATTTTGAGAAATTTTTATATAATTTCCCCCTCTATCAAGACCTAGGGCCGGTTCATTTATAAGTGGCGTGAAGAGCCAAGACATTGATTATTACGTTTGTTCGTCGGAGGACGCAGCGATTACTTTTGTACGTCTGAGGACGTAGGGCGTATTACTTTTGTTCGTCTGAGGACGGAAGCTATTATATTTTGTGTGTCATGCAAGGACACAGAAATTATTAATAAATGTGTTAAATTCAGTGAGTCATAGTACTATATTTTGTAGGGGCAGTATCATCGATAATTCGCCAACGAACAGTTCCGGGGAAAGTAGTACCTGAAACGGCGAATTTAGTAGTCAGATATCAAGTGTATAATAATTTAACTTTTTGAATCAGCACGAGAGATGACATCGCTTACCATTGAAGAAGCCTGGAACTATCAACACTCCGTCAAGATGGTTGAAATGAGATAAGAAGCATCCAGTTGGGAGATGGCTGCTGATGTTCTTTGACGGGTGACTAGCTGAGGATGAGTACTGAATAATATTCTTATTATCTGATAGATTAACTTATGGTGTATGTGACATATTTTTGTAAATAATTTGCTTGTGTGATTAACGTAGTATATTTAGTTTTGGTCTGACACACCTTTTGCATGGAAACAGCTCGCATATGTTATTAGTGGAAGGTTCTTGTTTTTGTTTGTTGTTTTAACTAACGTAGCTATGTGGACGACCGTGTTTGCATATGTTACGCAATGCGGTTAAAAAAACGTCTCTCGGAGATATGTTGTGTTTCAGAAGTAGGATTGAAGTAATATAATTATACAGTAGATTGGCGGGTAATTAATCCTTTTTTTTGGTTTATTATTGATCAGATTCAGTGAAATTATTGCCTTTGGAGCAATGTGATTTGTGACGAAGAGCAGTCAGCTCTATCGTAGGTTTTAATAGTTTTTTTTAAAATAGTTTGCGAGCACCTATTCAGCCGACCTGTGTGAAAAACGTGATGTCATTCCCAGAAGTGTGTGTGTGTGTATTTTGTGGTCATTACAAGCGGGAATTTCAGCGTAGACTGATTTCTGTCAGCTTGGTGCCAGGTCCATATTGTAACCTTGCGAGGGCAATTGTGGATATTTTGATTAATGTCTGACCATTTGTTGAGGTGGTTGAGATTTGCTGCTGTTGATTCTTTGAGATAACGGCACAGCTGGTCAGTTATTTTTACACACTGGAGTTGGGACGATGACAGGTATTGAGGAAAGGGGGAGATGTTTCACAAGACGGACTGAAGGTTGCTAGCGAGGTCATTAGTGGAGAATGCTTGTGTGGCTCAGTAACTACTTGAAATACAGAATTAAGAACTGATCAATGATAAAAATTTGTTTAAATAAATGGGAGTTGCCTACGAATCACGATAATCTCCGAAGCGTTAGCTTAACATGCAGTTTTGTTCATATAAAGTAATATCAACCGGTCAGGCTTTTGTTGTTGTTGGTTTAGTCCATGTTTATATTCCATTCAGTGACCCGTGAAGTCACGTGCTATGCTGTATTTCCTTGCTTGTGTATTGAGCAATTGGCCGGTGTTGGCAGCTCATTGTCAAGTGCGTCATCGCGCTAAATGAGGGTCTCGAGAGAGATACCTGTAAATAGTAGATTTTAGTGTGTGTGTCAGCATTACATTTTTAAGGGTTTTTATTAGTATCATGTTCCATATCCGTAAACGTTGATTTACGAGATGATTGTTCGTGAGCACCGTGGCTGTTAACCCGTTGTAAACGAACAGTCATCCAAAGTACTCATTCCTCGTAGTTAGTCATTACGCGTACATACAATCCAAATTGCAAGTTAGTGGAACCAGGATCCACATTTTAATAAAGGGGAGATCCGTCTGACTCCTCAGCATTGATAGATATTCCTGTCATGGGAAAATTCAGGGAGGATTTTTATTATTGTTGTTTATATTCTTTTTATGCACTATTAGTCATTAAATCATGTTATTATTTTACATCTTGTCACCTTTCTTTCTTAATTATAGTTTTAATCCTATGACCCTTACCTCAGTAGAGCATGTTGTTTGGCGAACGTAAACATCACATAGGAACTGAGCGCGACCCCTTGATTAAGAATTCTTGCATATAAAGACTGCTATTCTGAAGGGTTCAATAGAATATATTGGAGTGGAGGAAAGAAGGCAAAGAATGGTGTTGCAATAATATTGAGAGAAGACTTAGTGCAGTATGTTGAGAAAGTAGACCAAATTAATGACAGAATGATGAAAATTAGACTAGGACTTGAGAGTGGAACAAAGGATTTTATACAGATTTACGCACCCCCGACAGGGAAGGTAGATGAATGTTTAGAGGATTTCTTAGAAGAACTGGAAAAGTGTATAGAAGACAAAGAGGTTATAATAATGGGGGATATGAATGTACATGTGGGAACAGATAGGCAGGGAAAAGAAGAGATAATTGGCCCATTTAGCTATGGAAATCAGGATGAAGAAGGAGAAATGTTAATAGATTTCTGTAGAAAGAATGGATTAATTGTTGGAAATACATAGTTTAGGAAAAAGAACTCCCAAAAAATAACTAGGTATGGATGGGGAGACAGAAAGACAAAAACAATGATCGATCTTATCCTAGTGGAAAAGGATAAACGTAGACAACTGGTAGATGTGACAGCTATGCCAAGAGGAGATTTTGAAGGAGACCATAAAGTGGTGATAGCCAAATTAAGGCTTGGGAAAATCACAAAGCTTGCAGAGAAAAGGGAAAGAAAAATAAAGGTGTGGAAGCTAAAAGAGAGAGAGGCAATGGAAAAGTTCCAAGAAGACTTGAAAAAGGAAATTCCCAAAGACGAAGCAAAAAGTGTCGAACAGGAATGGGCATGTTTTAGAAATTGTTTTGCGAAGTGTGCAGTAAACACTTGTGGAAGACTATCAGGGAAGAAAAAGGAAAGGGAGACCCCTTGGTGGAACAACAGGGTAAAGGAAGCTGTTAAAGAAGAACAAATGGCATGGAGGAAGTGGATAGGCAGTAAAAATGCAGAGAAATGGCAAAAATATAGAGAAGCAAAGAAGGCATGCCAAAAAATTGTACAAGAAGAAAAAAGGAAAAGTTGGGAAGGTTTCACGGAAACTTTGAAGGAGGATATCCAAGGAAGTAAAATGGTTCTATATGGATTGGTGAAAAACAGTGTAAAAGGTAGGGAAAACACAAAATTTGTAAAAACTGAAGCAGGACAGATATTGTATCAAAGAGATGATATATTAAAAAGATGGGAAGAATACTTTTCAAAGCTACTAAATGTTAAATACATTGAACTGGAAGATGAAAAAGAACAAGAAGAAACAATGGAAGAAGAAGAAGAACAAGAAAAGGAGATCACTATGCTAGAAATAGAGGAAGCCATACAGAAGATGAAGAGCGGTAAAGCAGCAGGAGAGGATGAGGTGTCCGCGGAAATGATAAAAGCAGCGGGACCAATAGGTGTACAGTGGTTGTATAGATTATTTAGAATAATTTGGAAGAAGAAAGAGATTCCAGAAGAATGGGGAAAGGGATTAATTATCCCGATTTTTAAGAAAGGTGACAGAAAGGAATGCAATTACTACAGAGGGATCACTCTTATCGCTCATGTAGCTAAGATCTTTGAGAGAGTTCTGGAAGGCAGACTGAGGAGGAAGATAGAAGGAGAGATGGAAGAAGAACAGTATGGTTTTAGGAAAGACAGATCAACATTTGACCTAATCTTTGCATTAAGGCAAATGATGGAGAAAAGATGGGAATTTGGAAAAGACATGGTGATGACATTTATTGATATTGAGAAAGAGTACGACAGTGTGCCTCGACAGGTGGTTTGGAATGTATTAAGGAAAAGGAGAGTTAACGGAGCTGATGTCCAAATGTTAAAAGCTATGTACAAATATTGTGTGAGTAGCGTGAAGACCAGTATAGGAGAAACAGAATGGTTTAAAGTGGAAACAGGTCTCCGACAGGGAAGTGTATTGTCCCCCTTACTATTCATCATAGTCATGGATGAAATTCACAAGAATGTTAAACAGAGATTGGGACAAGAGGCAACAAAGGCCATGCTGTTTGCAGATGATATAGTGATATGGGGCGAGGATGAAAAGGAAGTACAAAAACAACTAGATGTATGGAATCAAGAAATAGAGAAATATGGGATGAAAGTAAGCACAGAGAAGAGCAAGACAATGGTAATATCAAGAGGAAGGAAGGAAGAGGAAAGATAGAATTGAATGGGAAAATTCTAGAAGTGGTTAAAAGTTTCAAGTACTTGGGAAGTGTGATCACAGAAGATGGAAGGATAACTGAGGAAATTGGAAAGAGAATACAACAAGCGAACAGTTTTTACCAGAGCATAAGGGGTATTCTGTGGAACCGAGATGTCCCAAAGAAATGTAAAAATGTATTATATTCAACCTACTACAGATCCATACTAACATACGCACCTGGAGCGTGGACTACTACAAAAAGAGAGGAGGGTAGAATACAAGCCGCAGAGATGAAATTCCTAAGAGGTATAAAGGGCAAGACATGCTAGCAAAGTCATGCTTAAAATGAAGAGATTAGAGAAAGGACAGGAATATTGAAGCTGCAGGACAGGATAGAAACAACAAAGTTAAAGTGGTATGGACATATGATGAGAATGGGAGAGGAGAGAGTACCAAAGGAAACTTTCTGTGAAAAGATGACAGGGAAGAGACCACGAGGAAGGCCCCGAAAGAGATGGGCAGATACAGTGTGGGAGTGTGTAGAGAAGAGAGGAGGAAAACCTGAAGAAGTACTAAAAACAGGAGAGGAGTGGTGGAGAGACAGGAAACGTTGGAGGTCCTTAATTCACAACCCGACCCACGAAGCTGGAAACGGGAAATGAAGATGATGATGATGATGATACATTACTGAAATGTATAACATGGTTTCAAACCAATTTTTTTAAAATTTCTTGTGGGTTCATATACAGTTCTCAAAAACAGTTTGGTTGGTTCCTTAGTTTAGGGGCTGCAACAACGCGGTAATATAGCCCCGTGTACTTTGGGTGTGTGTAGAATCTGTCTGATACCAAGTGTTAATTGTGATGACAGTAGGCTATTAGTGTGTGTTTCCTTTTTTTTTTTAAATTCAAGTAAGGACTGCAGACGATAATTTCAAGTAGTTCCTACTTTCGCTACCAAATAATACCATCCATGACACCTAGCCGTGAACTTGGCTACTAGATGCCATCACAACCATGCCTGGTGATGAACGTTGGAACTTAAGAGCATTAATCAAATCTAACCTATCAATTTGGCTTCACACAAGTTTAGTTAGTGGAAGGTTCTTTTATATGCTATAAATCTATGACATGGGCCTGCTGGTTTTACTTCCCCTCAGCCGGGTTTGAACCCGCGACCTTGGGCATAGAAGCTCAGCATGCTACCAACTACGCCATCGAAGGCACCAAAAACAAAAGAAACCAGTTTTGCGTATGGCAATTACACATGGGTGATGTGACAGTACTGCAAACATGTTTACTGTACGTCAATGGCGAATGATTTTATACAACATGAATGGCGACAGAACTTGGTTTAGATTCTAAACTCTAGTCAATCTAATCCCCAGTCAAGCGATGTTTATACAATTGGTTCTTAATGTTTGTTCCAGTTCCTGGTCAACTACTGTGATAAACACCAGAATGCTAAAGAACAGATGGGACTGGAGCTCGAAGTTTGTCGTGATATGGTGGGACTGCTCCCTCTGAAAATTGACAGACTGTCTCAAGAAGCAGCTGTGGTGTAAAGGTCGGTGTGAATATTCAGTAGAAGGCTCTTCAGGTTTCTGCCTATCTAATGTTTAATTTTATTAAAATGATTTTGTTTGGTCAAAATTTCACTGTAGGTTGTCAGACATTAGACACAGCAGGATTCAAGGTATCTATTTTCAGTTTGATTCTTATCAAAGATCACAGTTTAACTTTTGTAGATGTATTCAAAATTATAATAAGTGTGACAATTTTCTGTATGTGGTATACGCAAGGATTTGTGTGCGTAAGACTGTATTTCCGAAAAAACTTAAAATTTGCATTGAAACAAGACAACTGGCATAGTCACATCCGTCACTGCTGCCAATCTCCAAGCTACTCCCACTTGCATCTTTCTGGTCATCAGCCTAACTTCCATCTTCAAGAAGTTCTACATAACAATATCCGTTGACACCATAACCCATGCCCGTATAACCCAATCGCACAAGAGTTCAACTGACGACGTTAGTATTTTGTCTTCTGTCGTCAGATTATCGTAACTAACTGCAGTGGAATCTCGTTAGCACGTTCTCCCGTTTAATACGATGATTTTCTCAAGTCCCAGCCCCATTCCTACTAATTACATGTTGATATATCCCCTTAATACGTTTTCTATTCCCGCTTACGACGATCAAATTTCCGTTGTACTATTTGTTAGGGAAACTGATTTTATTCTTATTTTATTTAATTCGGCATCTTGAAAACACGATGCGATATTGCTTCCTATTCTCTGATAGTTATTGACACTGTAGACGATTAGTGTGTTTTGACGGTGTGGAAGTGGCTTGAGGTATGATGTAACACAGAAGATAGCTGACGGTGTAGAAGTGGCTTGAAAACTATGACACAACACGGAAGATAGCCGACGTGTCTCTCTCGCGCCAGTAGAACATGCTACCTATAACACGTTCTTTGTTTCGAAATACACCACAAATTGGCGTGCGTATGCCGGTCGACCACTAGTGTCTCGTCCTTCGGTGAATGCGGCAGCATGCTTTTTCGACCGGCCGTCCCGTCATCTGTCGCGTAGCGTGAGTTATATAGCCCGTGAGCACAGAACCTTTAAACAAGGTCACGTTGCATATTTTACCGCGCATCGCTTTAGTACGATCGCATTTTCGTCAGCGCGCAGAATCGCTTTCAATACGATATGCGTTTATATGTTCCTGAACACCAGTTTGGATACGATCCGATCCCACAGTTTTACCGTATAGACCTTGAAACTCAATACGATCTGATTCACGCAAATACGCATTACACTACCGAAGAAGTGGTGAAACCTAGTGATAATTTTGTTGCGTCATATTGAAATAATGGAGGTGGCACTCCAAAGTAGGAGAACCTTTGTATAATCCTCACCTTAAGTGCATGGATGTAGTTATTTTTTTTCTGTATACGCACGAATATATCTAAAAAAAAAAAAAAAAAAAAGTAGTCTGTTATATCCAATTGTTCACACCAAAGAATACGGCACTTCTTTTCCACAGATTATCAAGAAAAACATGTATTTAAACCGAAATCAATTATAGAAAACTAAATATTTCAACTGTACTACAGTACTACAATTACGAGTACAGTACTGGTATACTGTAGTACATTATTCTCTTGTTTTCATGGCTCTCGTTTCTCTGTGCTGTATAAACTAGTTCTGTAATACAATAATTCTGTAGGTTGTTTAAAATTGTATATTCGATAGTACGTACTTCCGATTATCACGTTTTTTACTTTTCCCTCACTGAAACAAGTTAATGATGTTTAATTATCATTTTTCATTAGTACGTTTTCCCGCTTTTTGCGTTCAAATTTTTTGGTCCCTTGAAAAACGTACTAACGAGGTTCCACTGTATACCAGATCTCGACGTGTTTTAATTTAACCCAACAATTACATTAGCGTGTGGAGCACCAACTAAACAACTGGCGATCATATCCCCATATGGTTGTTTTACTGTGATGCCACATTTAAAAACAGCTTACGTGTTTAGTTAGTGGTTTCTAGCGCATCTTTCTGTTTATGCCAGTAGCGAATATTAAATTCAGTCACACTGAATTCTTGACCGGCAGCTCTATTACCATGTTTTCTGCTGATTTTATCAATTAGAAGTTATACGGCTGGGTTTACTCAATGTTTTTACGTTACTTAAAGATCGTTATTTGTAGCGCATCAGTTTGTATAGGCAACACTGAAAGAATGGCTTCAAATCTTTACACTTAAAGATTGACCTCCACACGAAAACAATCATACTTAACTGAGAAACAATGGAACGTGAAGACGGAATACTGGTACTTGTCGACAATGCAACAGATGGGCAACAAATACCGTGAAAGAAAGGTAAGCACCGCCACCAAAACGAACAGAAACATCGCGGGCAAGTTGTGTTTTGTTGAGTGGGTGAGGGTTCTATCTTAAAATTACTATGATCATCTCTATGATGGCTAGGGACCTGAAAATTTAGCATCTATTTTCCTTTAAATTAGCATTTATTTTTTCCCTTTTTAGCATTAATTTTTTTCTGGATTCTTACCGACTATATGACTTGATTGGTGACGCATTTGTTTTGACTTACATTTTAGGCCTACAGAAAATTGAAAGTATTGTAAATAAATTTGAGTTGCACTCTTTCAAGTTACATCTACTGTCTGCAACGACTGTATGGTAGTGCAATAAAACACTCACTGTCTACATTGTTTCTTACATTAAACTAAGTACGGCACGTTGCGATAGCTGACTGTGGCCTAGATGCTACAAGCAGGCTGAATGCTAGCACTGTGTGGCTGTGAGGGGAGTTACTAGGGCGGACAGAGTACTGTTGCAGAGTCGGAACAATAAAAGCCATGATTAGCGTACTGCTGTGCTCTTTTATGAGCAGTTACAGCAGTATGTCCCATTACTAGAAAAAAACTTTGAACCTTGAAGTGCTTGAAGGTTGCAAAAAAATAAGGTTACTATTCAAGCGGCAAGCCGAAAAATTTTCCGTTTAGCGAAGTCCACGTGTTCGACAAACCACCAGTCGCCGCGATGCTCCAAGTACACAAACGATTTTCGTTCGTCAGCTGTCTGAATAAGTTATAGATAGTCGAAAGTTCGTATCGACACAGAAATCGATAGTTATATCGACCAATATGCGTAGCACACTGCGAGTCCGAGATGAGGTATCGCTAGCAAGCGATTAGGCCACCTACTAAACATTTTCTTTTGTTTAATAAACCAATTTGCAAATAAATTAGCAGATTTAAAGTAATTTCGCTATAAAATCGCACTTATTCGGTATTTTCGCGTTTTGGGTCACAATTCGCATTTTGTCGCACTTCGATTTACGATTGGATTCTCTACGAAATTTAAAAATTCGTATTTATCGCAAATGCGATTTTTTTCAGGTCCCTAATGATGGCATCAAAAATTAATGCGAAATATCTCCGACAATTTCCCCCCTCCCTTGCAATTTCAAAATTGAAAGTGCGTTTAGCCCCGTGTACTTTGGGTGTGTAGAATCTGTTTGATAACCAGTGTTAATATTGATGGCTGTATTAGTGTGTGTTATCATCATCATCATATATATTATTTCAGTAGTATGCATCCCTCCTGCGGCGCACACAAGAGACCGATCGTGAAAAATGAGCATTCAAGTGAAAGAGAATATACATTACCAGTGACTCATTGCACTCTAATTTCATAAATATCTATAATTTCTTTAAAAAATGACTATTAAAAAACTGTACGAAGTGTGCGATTTGCAGTTACTGTTGCTCCATAATTGGTGTCCACTTCACATTTTGGCCGCTGTGACCCCTTTTTATGTCATTTTAACATTCTGAGGTCTTTCCTTTATCATTTTGCATCGATTTCAGAAACAGTAAATCAAAGGAATGTGTACATTTTCAGAATCAGTAGGCTAAATCAATGGATTGGGTACTCAAATCGTATAACTGGCGATTGTTACTGCTAAGCTTTCAATCAATGGACTCAGCACAAACATGATTTAAGCTCATCCGTCTAAACAATGGATTTATTTTATTCCAGGTTTGTTAATATGCCGCAATACAGGATATTCTTCTGCATTCTAATACCATAAATATCGATTTTTGTAAGAAGTGTGCTTTTTACAAATACTGTTGCTGTATCATGCTAGAGTTGTCGTCTACAGCCTTGAAACTATCATCATCATCATCATCATCATATAGGCCTCATAAATTAGCAGTGAAGAATTGCATTCTAATTTCATTAATATCAATTTTTGTAAGAAGTGTGCGATTTGCAAATACTGATGCTCTAACATTCTGCAATTATGAGTTGTCGTCTAAACCCTTAAAACTATTAAACATTAATTCTTTTACAGGGTTTTCTTCTATCATTTCTCATGGTTTTCAGAATTACTAAATCAATGGATTGGGTACTCAAATCATATAATTTCATAAATACTGTATCGAATAACTGATGAGTGTTATGATGATCCAATTTTCAGTGATTGCCTTCTTATGTTAGGGAACGTACAACTTGAAATTCTGACTGAAATGTATCGAATAACCGGTGAGTGTTACGGCTAAGCTCTCAATCAATGGTTTCAGCACAGGAATGGAATCAACAGTGACGAATTGCATTTTAATTTCATAAATATCAAAGAAAGAAACCAGCCACAGCACACTCCCATGCTGACGCTCCACTCGGGAAAGCGAAAGCGCCCCTGTAGGAAACGTGCAAAGGAGTTTAGCGTTGAGCGCTACACACAGGACAAGGAAAACACCCCTGTAGGTAATGTGCAAAGGAGTTTAGCGCTGATCTTTGCACTTAGGAACAAGGAAGCCTCACTGTAAGCAGAGCGTGAAGAAGTTTTCCAACGAGGGTTGTCCTGATAAGGGGGAAGGAGGCTTCTCAGCCAACAAGATAAAGCAGGACATCTTGACCAAGATGCTTTCATAAATATTGAATAACTGGTGAGTGTTATGATGATTGCCTTCTTAAGTTAGATAACGTACGGCTTGGAATTTTAACTGAAATGATAATGGTGTTCTATAATCATTTGGTTGAAATAATAACATAACAACCTTTCTCCTTATGTCACTCATCATAAACCTATTGGGGAAAGTATGACTTATGAACATGCGAGATTTCTCGCACAGGTCCGCTAGTCATATATAAATTCAGTAGTATAGATCCCTCCTGCGGCGCTCGCAAGCTACCAATCGTGACAAATGAGCATGCAAACGATAGAGAATAGGTATTAGCAGTGAAGAATTGCACTCTAATTTCATAAATATCTGTAATTTCTTTTGAAAATGACTTTTAAAAATATGTACGAAGTGTGCAATTTGCAGATACTGTTGCTGTAGGAAAGTATGCTCCATAATTGCTGTCCACTTCACATTTTGGCCGCTGTGACGCCTGTTTCATGTCATTTGAACATTTTAAGGTCTTTCCTTTATCATTTTGCTTGGATTTCAGAAACAGTTAATCAAAGGAATGAGTACTCAAATAGTATGATTTCGTAAATATTGAAAACCCGGTGAGTGTCATGATGATCTAATTTTCAGTGATTGCCTTTTAAGTTAGGGAACGTAGAACTTGGAATTCTAACTGAAATGTAAATCTCTTCTTCTTCTGCTTCAGCGTTTGGCCCGCCTCGAGGCAGGGTCCGCTATGTGAATCTGTGAATCCGCCGTCTCCACTTTACTCGGAAATGAGCCATGTCCGGATGTAGGTTTACGCTTTTCAGATCCCTGTGCAGTGTATCGGCCCAACATTGTCTCGGTCGCCCCTTTGGTCTTTTCCAGGCATCCTCCAGTGTGTAGCCCTGTTTTGCAATGGTGTCCACTCCTGACCGTAGCACATGCCCAAACCATCGCAGATGACCCTCACGCATTTTGTTGTTGATTGCCGCGATACCAAATCGTTGCCTTATTCTTTCATTGGGGATGTGATCCAACCTAGTAATGCCATCTGTCCATCTAAGCATCTTGGTCTCCATGACACTTAGCCGAAATTCTGCTTCCTTGGTGGTTGGCCAACATTCAGTACTGAAATGTAAATAATGTTCTATAATCATTTGGTTGTAATAGAAACATAACAACCTTTCTCCTTAAGTCTCTGATTATAAACCTCTTGGGGAAAGTGTGGTTTATGAACATGCAAGATTTCTCGCACGGGTCCGCTAGTCTGTTTTAATTCGAGTAAGGACTGCATGCACGTGGACTACAACTAAACGGGAGGAAAGTAGAATCCAGGCAGCAGAGATGAAGTTCCTTAGAGGTATAATTGGAAAGACCCACAGAGACAAAATCAGAAACAAGGAAATTAGGGAGAAAACAGGATTCCCAAAGTTAAAAGACAAAATCGAGATCAGTAAGCCAAAATGGTATGGATATATGATGCGAATGGAAGAAGACCGAGTCCCGAAGCGATTATTTACTGAGAAAGTCACAGGAAGGCGCCAAAGGGGAAGGCCGAGGATGAGGTGGATGGATGCAGTGAGGGAGAGCGTTGAGAAAAGAGGAGTGAGAGTGGAGGATGTACTGGAAGAGGGACGAGAGTGGTGGAGAGACAGAAAAGTATGGAGGTCCTTGATTCACACACCGACCCAGATCACTGGAACCGGAAATGAAGAAGAAGAAGGACTGCAGACGATAAATTCAAGTAGTTCCTATTGCTACCAAATGCTACCGTCCATGACACCTAGCTGCAAACTTGGCTACTACATGCCATCACAACCAGCACTCTGTGAAGAACGTTGGAACTTGAGCATTAATCAAATCTAACCTTCAAATTTTGCTTCACACAATTGAAGTTAGTGGAAGGTTCTTTTACATACCATAATTGTATGACATGGGCCTGCTGGCTTTACTTCCCCTCCGAAGGAAGGCATACTGAGGGATTTTTAACGATCTTAAAAAATCCGACGACTTCAGCCGGGTTTGACCCCGCGAGAGGAAAATTAGGATATACATGTATACCGGTACAGGAAGTAATTGAAATACTTTTTCCTATATTGCATGCAAACCAACAGTATTACTTTCGAAAATGGAAATTATTGTGGAAAATGCTATATATATATGCAGTGTACTCCCCAATAATTCGTGTGCAGGTCATTTGCGGTTAATTCGCGGGTCTCCAAGAGTATTTTTTAAAAGTAGTAATTCTTACAGCAACTAATCATCCTGCTAAATAAAATAATCTCTCCGTCGCTTAAAAGAATCTGAATGCGATACGATGCGTGGAGACTAAATCATTGAGATTTGAGAAGACTAACTGAGTTTCGTAGTGATGTAAAATTAACTTAGGCCTACTTGCGCACTGCTACCAGAATGCTGCAATCTCGGAAACATACGATAATGCCGCCGAACGGATTTCTTTTATCTTCAAAGCCGAGACAGTTTAAAGGGGAATGTACTTTCACTCAGAAACTACCCTCCCTTTCCCGACAGCCACACCCCAAGGACCCTGACCTGTGAGTTGTGAAGGGTAGATCAGTGAACAGCATAAAGAGAGACTATTGGCTTATGGCACAAGCCAATGTGACGCCGACAGCGTGTTTGTTGGATGCTCTTCATGCGGTCAACAAGTCATGGGAGAAAATTACCGCTACTACACTCGCACAAAAGCAAGCGTTTGCCGGTTTCTGTGATGACAATATTTGGATTGGGCAAGGTGATGACATTAAGGCAAAACCTGAATGAATGCCAAGTTGGAGAAGAAAGTGACATTCAGTAGTTAGACGTCAATAAAGACGATTATGGCTTCAGACATGAAAGCAAGGAGGATATTGTACGGAATTTGACCCTCGGTGTGGAAAACAGAGATCTAGTAGATATTGAGTGCGGGAGTGATGCAACGGAAACCCCGAATGTTCCAACAGTCAAGCTAGTGTGTCTATAGTCACAGTTACCTCTTATATAGAAAATGGAGATGACATTTCGTTCTTATACATTGTTTTCTTTAGAAATGTACAGATAAACAATCATAAAATGTCGCATCTATTGAGGCATGAAAAATGCTAAGTGTCACTTCGGCTGCTGTCGGTCGTGTACAGTTCGGTGGATATGTACTGCAACATGGTCAGTCCGTATTCTCTCTCTATCAGCCAGCTTCTCGTCCCGCTTCTACACGCACCGTGTTGTGGTAAGGCCGGTATTACACTATCAGTAAAGGATATGACAGTGTAATGGGGAAATCTTTTATAAAAGGTGGTTTTATAAAATTTCCTTTATAAAATGTATGAGCATCATGCTATCTTTGATAAATGATTCAAACTAAAATGGCGGATCATAACAGCTGGAATATTACCACAACAAAGATGCTCATATCTGAGTGTGAAATGCATGAAATGTTACATAATATGTTACATAATGAATGGTATAGAATGTAAAACATAAATAGCAGATAAACAGGCAGAAAAGGACTTGGCTGAATTAGGTTTTCCCAATCTCAAGGATCGGGAGGAAATTAGGAAAATTACTCATACACGGGGTTTTGAGGCAGAAGAGATAAGATCTACCAGACACGTCAGGTCGCAGCAACGAAGACTCACTCAATCGTTGCGTATGAAGAGTTATTGGGCAAACATCAAGGCCAAGAAGTGTTGATTCCATGTGGTCCTAGGAGACCCATTCGCGCAGAAGAAGAAAATAGCAGATAGAAAGTGTAGGTAAAAATAGCTGAGGCTATAAGTGCTGCACATAAAGGAAGCATATTTCAGGATATAAAGAGGAGTTAAATAGTCAAATAGGCTGAAATAAGCTGTGAATAGTATTGTATTTTATGTTATAATATTTGTTTTATAATTCGTCAATTTCACTTATGGTATTACCAGAGAGTGTAAATAAGCACTTCATCTTTACTGGTAGGTGATACATATAACCAACCGCAACGAGGCAGTGTCTAGTTGGCGGATTAAGTAGAGCGCTCGACTCCGGTGCAAGATGACCAGGGATCGAATCCCATCTAATGCGTACTTTTTACTTTGTATGTTTCAATTTTCTTTGCTCGGGCAGTGGTTGTTTCGAACGCCACCATAATTTATTTCATCGTCTGATGGGGCTGGAGTTCTTCATCGGATAGATGGACATCTCACATCGGACCAATATTTGCACATCTTGCAGAATATTATGATTCAGAGTGTGAGAGAGCGCTATCCACATGCAGTACGTCAGTTCATGCAAGACAACTCTCCAATCCACACGAGCAGGAGTGTTCAGGACTGGTTTTCTGGGCAGGAATCCATTGAACTGCTCAAATTGGTCCCTCGAACTCCAGACTTGAACCCTATTGAGCATGTGTGGGCAAAGTGGAAACCCCATATCATGGAAAACTTGCCTCACCCTCCCCCTCGTTCGCAGGATGCATTGTGGGAGATTGTTGGAATCATGGAAGGAGATTTCCCTTGATGAACAGTAGTTCAGAAATCTAGTTCAGTCAATGCCACGTCGGCTACAGCAAGTTGTCGAAGCCGGTGGATACTGGACGAGATATTGAAGAAGTGCCTACAATAGACCTTTTCAGGACTAACAATAAGCAAATTCATTAAGCCAGATTTCCCTTTCTATAGAAACACACATGTATTTAATTCATGAAACATTTGACATGTTTAAAAAATAAACACCGCGAGTACGATTTGAACCCCGGTTCTTTGTCGTTTCACGCAACGCCTCTTCCCCTGAGCTAACTGGCAGTCTGCAGAACGCTCATAATATTGTAATGATATTTCCAACATCTCGTGCATGTCTATAACAGCTATCATAGACCCAGTGGTAATTAACTAAGGGTTTATTGCAATATTTCGTTGCAATACTTAGGGCGTCCAGTATCGTGCGTTTCCACAATGGTATAACAGAGGCCATCAAAACAAGAAGAATTGCCGAGACCAATATTTGAACCACGGTGGTCCGGGTTACCAACTTCACACGTTTACCCTACGCTACCACAGCTGCTCTGTTAAGCGCTTCTCATCCATCGTCACTTGGGACGTGTCCCTCACTTCACGCATTTATTAACGCATTTGGGCGGTATCTCATTAATTGCATATCATTCTTCTCTGTTATTCGGATATCTGCACAGTGGCACTGTGTACTGATAGTTGCATTTTGTCACGAACATGTCATTGAATAAAGATCGAAGTGCATCAAAATTTGTTGCAACTGCACAGCCACGTCCAAGCACGATTATACCTGAACAGGACTTCCATGCAACAATTTATGATTGTCTATCTGTACAATGTAAAATTAGAAAATATGAACGATATAAGGAACTAAAAGTTAAGACATGTTTTTCTTAGATATTAATGTTGGCTCAATCCACATACCTCTAGTCTAATGTGTCTTTCAATACAATGTTATCAAGTATTATAATTATTTTTTTGCATGTTCATAAAATAGGTAAAACTCACAAATTTTCTGCAGAAATGAAACACAGAAAGCCTATGGAGATTTCAGATGAGTTGAGAAAATCCCGATCTGAAAGAATGAAAAAGTACTGGAAAGAGCGCAAGAACCAAGCAGTACTACCTTCAAAGAAGAAGTGATTGTGGAACGACTCAAGTGGTCCAATGTGACCAATCAAGATTAAGATTAATAATAATAATAAAATAGGCAGGGGCGGTTCGACCTTGTACATTTAGGGGGGGTGAGAATTTAAAAAATGCCGACTGGCTGTTGAACGTTGCCGACTATACGATTAAAAACTGAGCAACGGGAGGGAAAGAGGAGGAGGGGGGGGTTTCAAACGATACACAAGACTAATATACGTAATTAAGGGCTTTCATTTAAAATGTATTTTATTAGTTCCAGAATTTTGAATCGCAGGAAAATTTGATAAATGAACAAAATAAGTGTTTAAATATTACTAGAATAAAACTAATCTAGTTATTCTTTCTAAATCCCTACTCTACGATGTTTTAACACGGACTACTTCTCCACTATCTCGGTAATTTCATTGTCGTCGGCCTTATCTTTCGTTTAAAACAACACAATGAGGGAGTCTAAGTGGTCGTCACCCTTCGATGTCCTCAAATGATTGAAAATGTGCTTCAACTTGCTGAAGGACCGTTCGGAAGAAGCAGAAGACACTGGGGATGCTAAAATCAGTCAAACTACTTGATAAACACACGGGATAATCCTCTTTAATTTAACAGCATTTTTTGCGATTTCTTTAAAAGATGAGCACTGTTTACTGGCATCAAGCAGGATTTCAAGCTCAGCCAGCACAAGCTCTTCATCTTGTAAGATGATTTTCGGGTGTAATTGCTTTATAGATCGGACGCGCTCGATGGTGCAGTTTTTTTTCTATCAGCGGGTATCTTGAAAATTATGTGGAATGGCTCTAGCAAAGAAATTCGTTTTGCGAGATTGTCTTGCACGCTTGTAGTAAATACATCCACAAGTATTCGGAACTCCTTTCTGTAGAATGTAAGGAAAGAAATTTCTGCTGTTGTTTCAGCGTGCGCGTCATACTTCTTTGCAAGTCGCCGGATCCTGTGGTGCTTTAAGAAGTCTTCCTCCGCATTTACTTGCATACTTTTCGCAAATGATGATACACTCTTTATTAAAGCATTCATCTTGCCGTCGTCGTTGATATCTTCAAAAGACTTCAAAGCGCTCTGAATCAGCTGCATCGCGTCTACTAGATTCAGCTCCTCAGCTTCTAAAAGCTCGGTTAAGTTCTTAATTTTAAACATGATGTTTTAGGTAAAGTACATGCCCGTTGCTGCAGATAAAATCAAATTCTAGAAGCTTTTTGTGCAAGCCTGACGCAAAAGTTCGGGTTTTCTGTCAAATTCAGAATCGAATGAGGTTTTCATTGTTACCAATGCTGTGACTATCTCTTCAGAAGACGTAGAAACAGCTCTCACCGATTCGGCGCGCGCAGTCCAACTTGGTTTTGATAAATTCTTAAGTTGAAGTGAATTTTCAATTTTATCCAGCTCTTTCTGCAAGCTTAAATGTCGTTTCGTGCTACCCGAAAAAAAAAACGTACAATGCATCAACAGTGTCAAAAAACTCTCGGACAAGCGCGCTAGCATTAATACAAGCTGTCTCTACGAAAATGTTTAATCTGTGAGCTTGACATGGAACGTACGGAATATCTATTTTGCACTTCTCTGATAGCTTTTTTGAGCGCCGTTGTATATGCCAGACATGTCACTAGCAAAGTCGTACGATTGAAACGCTAGGTTATCGAGTGGAAGTAAAAGTTCTTCTGAATTTAAAATAAAAAATATTTTTCAGCCAACTCCTCTCCAGTGTATTTTGTGTGTTAAAACAGCGTCTATTTTTAAAAGACGTTCCGCAGGAACGAGCTCTTCATCTTTTTCGACGACGTATCGGATATTCAACGCAAGCCGGTCTTTATGTGACATATCGGGAGTAGTATCTGCTATAACGGAGAACATACCAGCGTTCTTGATCTCTTCTGTAATTATTTCACGAGTTTTCTCTCCAAGTAGATGGATGAATTCATTTTGAGAGTCCTTGCTCATATACGTAACGTTGTGCTTTCGCGTATTCACTTCTTCCAACCACCTATTCATGACCGGATTATGCCCTGAAAGTAACTTTTCAATTTGCATGAAGTTTCCATTATCTTGAGTGATTCCATTCTCGCAGGGTGTCCAGCCAAAATGGGATTTTCAATTCAAGGTATTTTCAAGGTCTTCAAGATTCAAAAAAACACGATTTTCAAGGTTTATTCCCTTCTTTAAGATATAAAATTAGAAGAAGAATAGACTACTGTAAGTGAATTTCAAGGTGCGGGGGTTAAAAAACAACTATTATTGTAATAGTAGACCAATTAAATTTAAATTGAAGAGAATAAAAAATACATTTGCTAAGCAAAACACAGAATAATCAAGGGACTCTTACAACACAACTAAAGGCATTTTTCCCAGAAAAAAGGTATTCTCAGCAAGTTTTTTTAAAACTGTATCATGCGCATTTCTTAATAGCTGTTCCTAATTCCATTTAGTGAAGAATTACTTCTATGGAAAGTTCGTTAAAAGTGGTTTTCAAGTGATTTCTTGCTTGGTGCTGTAAGTTAGCTTGGTGAGTGAGAGATAGAAGTAAGCTATTAGGTGAAAAATCAGTTATATTTCCAGAAATAAAATATAATCAGTCTTTCACGGTTACACAACAATTGAAAGAAATGAAAAAATAAATCTCTTGTACATTTGGGTACGAATCCAAACTTAAGATAAAATCAATTGAGAACAAAATTCCTTACATTCTACAAACAGTACAAGAGGACAAAAAAGATGGCTACTTTAAAAGCCAAGTGGACATCATGAAGTCCGCAGCTTCCAATATCGAGCAATTCAACTCCGCACGATTCTTTCACTTCGGCATCTAATTCTCGAAACACTTTATGATTAACATGAGGTCCGTCCATAGAGAGTTGGGAAACCTCTTCAGACCATCAACGGTCTTCAAATACTTTACTAACTCCTCTCTTAAATCAATGGCCCGAGTACGATTAAGAAAAGCTGAATTTAAATAACGGACGGCAACTTGAGGCTTATCCGAATGCCAGAACCTCACGTACATGTCCATCTGAGTTTTTTGGGATATTGAATTTAAGCTATCGTCAAATCCGATAACTATGTCATCGCAACGAGAGATCAGCTCATTAACGTTGATCTTAAAATACGGAGCAATGCCAAATACAATCGCATAGCCAATTTTTGTCCGATGAAGTTGCATACTTTGACCGATTTCTGAGTCGGGAAACATATCCTTCATGCTCGAAACGCATTCCTCAGAGGAACAATAAACAATGCTTACAGCCAAACTAACTAATAAACAGTCTACACATTACTAGCTGACCAAGTCACGTGTGTCAGCTAAAGATTGAAATGGCCTTTTCCAGGTTTTTCGGGGGCGATTCAAGGGGGTTTCAAGGTTTGTTTTCATTCAAGGTTTTTTCCAGGGTTTCAAGGTTTTCCAGGTCGTTGGACACCCTGCATTCTCGTGACCTCGGAAAGCCAAACCTTGCCGACAAAGGGTTCTTGCGGTGTCAATAAGTATCTGGATAACTTTTTTGTGAAACTCCTTTTCTTGTTCTTCCTCAATTCTGATCATCCGTAAAAGTTTATCAAGGAGAACGTCTTTGTGGCATTTTCCATTGACAAAGTGGCACAAAGCTGCCATCGCTGCTTCTGAAGCGAAGTGTTCTTGTAATTTGCCCTTTTTCTTCTTTCCGAGACTTTTCAATTTGTGCCACTGACTTACTCCAGCGTGCGATCATTCTTCACGTTTTCCTTGTTAACACAATTAAACATAAACATGGCTGAAAATACGCATGCATTTATTGTATTATTATTACTTACGTTTGATGGGTATGCGATGCCCCGTGAAAATGTTCCGTGTCGGCAAAAACTCACGTCCCACTGTATTTGCACCTAATTATCACTGTAAAAGTTCTTGGTTCAGGAACGACTGCTTTCACTCGTTCTCGGTGACCACTGCACTGGCCTTGAGGGACCTTGGAACCATAAACCTGTCAATTTTGACACAATAGTGCGGATATCTGAGGACGCGCCGAGACAAGCGGTAGCAGGTCATAAGTTATGATTCATAACATTCCTCCGACAACATATCAATGAGTTGGCTTGAACTGAAGTTATCAATGCGCTCACCAACACCTTTTGTCTAGCCACATGGCACAGATACTGGGCTCGCTTCGCTGTGAAGCTGAATCGCTCTGCATAATTAACGCGGGATGTTACACCCATCCAGGAACGTGCCGATGAGTTCATCCATTGTCCTTGGTCCCATATTGCTCATCTGTCATTCTTTCTTCAGTTTCCACACAAAGAAACGAAATGGCAAGTGGCAGCCGGTGCACCGAGGCTGGAAGTAAAACTTTTAAAATGGTTATTTTGCCGACTCTTCCCCGTGCCGCACCGGGCTATTGCCTGGCTGTTCGAAATTATTGCAGCGTCCGTTTGTGCTGACAGTCGGTAAAAATGCCAACTGTCAGTATACATATGTATTTTTTTAATCGGACCAAATCGTATATGGCTATGCCCCGTTTTGCTTTTTTAAATGCTGTTTTGGGAAATGTTGCGACTTTTTCAGGATTTGCCGACTGTCGACTGATGTCATATTTGCCGACTGAGAAAATACCTGAGGGGGGTGAGACACCCCCCCAACCCCCCCACTCGAACCGCCCCTGAAAATAGGTACATTTCAATATTTTAACCAATAGTTTTGTTTTTACTAGGCTTAAAAACATAACTACAGATAATTCGCAGTTTTCTATAGTTCGCGGAAGTTCGTGCATTAATTGCCGAAAATTATCGGGAGTGCACTGTATGTGTCTACAAAGAAATACTTAACACCTATTTGCTGTATGTGTACAAAACTGAATACAATATTGGTTTACCCTCGGTTCCCATTCAACTAGTAGCTGAAAATTCAAGAAGAATAAAACCAAGGAAGATTTAATGCACGCACCCTTAATAAAAAGGGAAGAAAGTAGTTTAGCATGTATGTATCTTAGTACACGACATACTTAAAAAAAAAAAAAAAAGTGGAAAATTTTAATAATTTCTAAAATAAGACATGTAAACGCAAAGCTTTATAACTGAAGAAGGGTTTGATTTAGATCTGAAACATGTACTGTTAACGGGTTAAAAATGTAAGGAAGATTAACTCACTATTTCGATTAAAAATTTAATATGCATTGACAAAAGCAGACGAGTGCATATTCTTTGTAATTAACTTTGTTATACGAAGATAATTCCAAAGTAAGGTCTGATTCGCCATAAATATTTGAAAGCGGCGCCAAGGGCAAAACACGCATGTGGGCCGACTCCTGGCATGCCTTGCGCGGCAAAAGCAGCCAGTAGCGTTGTTACTGTTGCTGTTGATAGTGTCAGTTCACAATGTTTAAGACAATCAGCCCACCGATTGTGAAGTAAGGGCAGTGATACGGTTTCTGTCTGCAAGAAACATTTCATCGGCAGATTACTGAAGTGTACGGTCCTAACATAATGAGTGACAGTAAAGTGCGCAAGTGGGTGCGAGCCTTTAATGAAGGATGGGAAAATGTGCACGATGAACCCCGCTCTGGCAGACCATCAGTGATTTCAGACGAGTTGGTTCATCCGGTTGATGACAAAATTCGTGAAGGTCGACCCGGACTTGGCGCCAAGTGATTTCCACTTGTTGCTCTACCTAAAGGAGTTTCTTGGCGGCAAGCGCTTCGACACAGATGATGAAGTGAAAGAAGCTGTTAAAGACTGGTTACCTTCGCAGGTGGCCGAGTTGTACGACTTAGGCATTCAAAAGCTTGTGGAACGATGTGACAAATGTGTAAATAAGTATGGAAATTATGTAGAAAAATAGAGAAAGACGTAAGGAATGTCAATAAAACAATTGTTTTGGAAACAATTTTTATTTTGGTTTTTTTTTTTTACCAGACCTTAGTTTTGGAATAGCCCTTGTATTGTCAATACGGACCAAAAAGTGATAAAACATGGTATTTATCTTATCTTCTTTCGAACCAACTTTGGCTATTTTTCACTGTATTCAATTTCCTTTGCTTCCAAATTTCATTCATCCTGCTCCTCTTGAGTTCACTTTTTTCTGGTTGTTAGTTTCCTTCTCTCTTATCTATTATATAAAATTGAAAGTTAGTTTTCCTGTCCGTTATTTTTACATATCTACACTCTTTCACTGATCTGAACCAAATTGTACCTACTTGCCCTTTGGAGCCCTGTGGGTTAGTAGGCTAGTTAGTTATTGTTGTTTCAAGGGGCAGAACTACGAGGTCATCTGCCCCTATGGGTAACACTGTCCACTTGAAATTTCGGACAGCCTTTTCCATTCCCTAGATTTAGGTCCCTTTGCTACAAATCTACACTGTTTCACCGAACTGAACCAAATTCTACGTACTTCTTTTTCAGAACCCTGCAGGTAACATTGTCTACTTGAAATTTGGATAGCCCTCTCATTCCCATCACTATGGCTACACAGCTTGACCAGAAAAATGACCTTGGTGAAATTTTTTATATATATGAATGGCAATCGATTGCCATAGCTGGGTATTTCTGATTGAACGGCTGAGGTCTCCCAACAAGTTCTATTTCAAGCAGTTCCAACTTTGGCTACCAGATATTACTGTCACTAACGCCTGCCAGCGAACATTGGAACTTGATAGAACGTTTCTAACCAGCTACAAATTTTGCTACACACTACCAATTGCAGTGCTAGGTTCCTTTATGTGCCATAAATCTACGACATGGGCCCACAGGCTTTACTTTCCCTCCGAAGGAAGGAATGAATACTGAAGGATTTTAACGCTCTTAAAAATCTGACGAATTCGGCCTGGTTGGAACCCGCGATCTTGAGCATAGCAGTTCAGCATGCTACAGACAATGCCACCGAAGTGAAATTTTAATACACAGTTGATAATGTGCATCGTGCCTCAAGCTAACACATGCTGTTGTAGCACAATTACTTATCAAGATATTATTATATTACTTTATTAGGTACATGTTTCTCTTTTACAATTGTACAATCATACAGCATTTGAAACTCCCAGCGCCACAAAATATTGTTTGTAGGAAGCTTGGAAGACTTGTGTACTCTTCCCAGACAGAGAAAATATAAGATTGACTTGATGCAGTTAGATGTTTTTCTGTTGGGATTGATCTGAATAACTGGAGCCATACTGTGGAATAATTTATTTAAAATTTTCCTATTCTTTGGTTGATATAGATCAAGTGTTTTCATTAATTCCATACCTGAGAGATAAGGGACGTATGCCCATTTTTAGTTACATTTGGAAGACCGGTTTTGAACCTTATAGCATCTATGGAACAAAGGCATATAGAATAATAAGTCATAAAGTTAACCATATTGGTTTGTTTGGATCCACATTGACTAACAAATAACTGTACAGTTCCTACCAAAAGTTTAAGACCACCCCCGAACTTGATAATTTGTAGGATTTAAATTAAAAATCAGTTAAAAACAATGCTAGGGCTCTTTTACAAAATTGAAAGTTTCTTTAAGGTAATTTGTATGCATTAAAAACATGGATAATGAAGAAAAGAGACATACGCAGAATACAGGCAAGTGAAATGAAGTTCCTGCGAAGTAGGATCGGAGTAACAAGAAGAGAGAGGGAAATAGTGAAAGAGGAGCCCTTGCAAGGTAGGATTGAGACATCAAGAATGAGGTGGTATGGACACTTAAAGAGAATGGAAGAGAAGAAGATTCCCAAGAGATAGATGGCTGAAAGGAGTGGAGGAATGTGACAGCGGAGAGGTGGTGGGAAGAAAGGACTAAGTGGCGAGGCTTAAGTTCCAAACAGACCCAGCCTGGGGCTGGAAACTGTACATGAAGATTATGATGATGACTTAGCATCAAAAATAGCAAAATTAAGTGATCAAAAAGTACATTTCTCTCTTGAATGGTACACTGGATCTTGACAATTTAGTAGTCAGTGGGTCTACCGTTATTTTTTTAAACACATTTTCACTCTTTTCCTCATGCTCCAAATTAATTTTTGGCATTCTTGGGGCTTAATGTCATTCCACACTTCAGCAATCATTTCACGAAGTTCCTGGATATTCCGTGGATGATGGGCTGCTACACGTAGGCTTATGATATTCTATGGGGCTTAAGTCAGGGGACTCCTTGCTGGCCATGGCAATAATAGAATTTCCTTTTCATTAAATCAGGCCATTGTTGCTGCTGACTTATGGCAAGGCGCATTAGTCTTGTTGGAAGACGAAATATTCGTTATGAAACTTCTGGGCGGATGGAAGCATATTTTCTTTCATCGTCTGGATGTACTCGTTGGAATCCATTGAACTTTCAATGAACCTCAAAATTCCCGTTCCTGCGGCAGACATACAGCCCCAAACCATTACAGCGTTACCTCCTCCCTGGACGGCTGGTGTGAGACATTCAGGAAGATATTTCTCGGTTGGTGTCCTCCTCACTCCTACTTTTCGGGAATCGTATAGCACAAATCGAGATTTGTCACAGAACATAACTTTGCCCCAGTGTTCCATATACCAGTTCCTACGGTTATTCTTATGGAGTTTGTTCAGTAAATTGTTTTTTAACAGACATGTACGAACCAAGTCCAAATGCATTTAGGATATGTCATTTTGGACACCTGTGTATAGGTGGATTGGAAGAGATGACTTCCGACTTCGTTTTGCCATTCTCGCAATCACTCAGTCCTCGCACACTGAAGTTACCTTGGGCTGGCCGCTGCACGGATAATCAACCACTGCACCCTGCTATAGAAATTTATTTATTGTATTTGTCACACACGTTTTACTAATTTGCAATGCTGTTGCAATATCTCTATGGTATTTGTGGCACTTATACATACCAATTACTTGCCACTTCAATGCTTCGGTCACAGAATTCTTCCCCATTGTCTCTTGCAATACAACTGGCTTCTCAGACGAGGGAAACTGATTCCAGGTACTCAGAGTATTGACCTTGGAACTGTCTCTTTATGAACATGCTGTGCTGTGCCTGGTGAAAGTTTGGGTCCGCTAGCTCAACCCTCGCGGAAGCTATTAACCAGTGAACGCCTTTCAGTCTTAGCTTCAATTCGTTACCTTTTACAAAAATCACTACCAAATGGCAAGAAAATTTTTGGATTTTTTTTTTCATTTACCAAAACGTTTGTATACATTCTACAATGCTTAAAAAAATAAGGTAACCCCATTGGTTTAGTGCCGTTGAAAATTGTGTTTTTCTTCGATACTCCACTTGTATTACAAAAATTTAAACTCAAAAACTGAAAGCCGTATTACAATGTTCTTAGTACAGGTGGATATCTGTTAGATCAAAAATATAAGACAGGAAGCTTTTGTTGAAAATAAGCTAGTGGTCTTAAACTTTTGGTTTTGTTTCAAGTGGTGGCCGGGCGACTTACAGGGAGACTGCTTCGCGGCCAACTGAGTGAAATATTCACAGACCTTAAATTCAAGTAAAATCACTGTTCGGCATTACATAACTTTGCCCCAGTGTTCCATATACCAGTTCCTACGGTTATTCTTATGGAGTTTGTTCAGTAAATTGTTTTTTAACAGACATGAAGACGAACACAAACACGTTCTCACAATGTATTAAGTCCCTTCAACTGTCTAATAAGCACATAGAGTATGCACAGCTGTGCGGACACACTTGAAACAAAGGCACTGTAGAATCTTTTGAAGCAAATAGAGGTACTGTGCATAAAGAGAACACTTTGAGATGCATTGGTAAAAAGAACAATGGACTTAAAGATGTAAAATGTATTGACAAAAGCAGACAGTGCGTATATAACGCCTCTCAGGTGAGGAATTAACTTCCTTAAACACAGCCCTGTTCCATCCATGCCTAGATATTGGATTTATCTGGTCATTCAACAGAACTGGGCACACTGGGCATGACTTGCGCTGGCTCATTTTCGCCACTGTAAGTTTGAGAAGTCGCTATACTAGTAATACTATTGTCATTAGCTGTCTCAGTCTCTGGATGAGAATTTGGTGATGTTTCTTGATGCAACACTGTTGATGAGGTGGCATCTAATATATCAGACACAATGGTAGATTCTGATGCAGTACCTTCCTCTGGAATTATACTGTCAGAATCTTTGGGGTTCTCTTCTGTTTTCTTAGAAGATACTGGAGGCTCTTCATTCTTTGTAGAAATTAAGGAAATTGGGGGAAGTACTTTCACAGGAAGCAAAAGGCGAATAGGTTCCAAGATAACTTCTTGATCCAAGTAGGTAATTCCCTGCAGAAAAGAAAACATTGGTTACATTTTTGTTGTCCATTCCACAAAATACATGAATATTGTGCAACTGTCAAGATGGTTATGACAGATTATAATATATCAGAGGTGTGAGTCAAACCTTTTTATCAGGAAAGACTTGGAAATGGTCCCCATAGCTACAGCAAATTAAGTGTATTAAAAAGAAGAATCAAACAGACTTTAGTCTAATAATTTTCAAGCGTCAATAAGAAAAAGGCAGGTCATCACAAACAAAGACTTATTTTAATTAACTTGTCGGCAAGAAAGTTACCTCCTTCTGAACTTGGTGTAAAGTGATGCCGAGGTGAGATGCTAAATTTGCTGGTACAAATACTAGATGTAAACACTTTTGTATATAGGGTACCAACTCTTCAGCAAACATTGTACACAAGCGAGCAAAGTTATCCTTTTCTATTTGATTCAAGGCTGTCTGTTCCTGGCGATAGAATGCTAGGAGACATCTTGCGACACTTATCAGGGATTCTTGAAGTTGATTGGTCACATTTTGTGCTACAGCGATAGGTGTGCACAGCCTCAGTTCATTAAATGCTGTGAGTAGACCATTACAGTATTCTGCAAGGGGATAAAACTCCAGTACACTCTGTGGAGGCTGCTCCTGGAATGGACAAAAAAAAAAAAAAGGTTCATGAACCACTCGAGCGAGAAGAAGTTATATAGTCTGTATGGTTTTTAGCAATAGATGCATCTTTATGCTTTAAGATCCTTTTTATTTTATTTTATATAAACTTGAAATTTATGGATTTTGGTAACTAACAACTTTACTTAAGAGGCACTAATAAATTTCAATGATAGATTGGTTCTGGTTGGCATTTTCTGATGGAAGGTACATCTTGTTCAATTTAAGGCCAAATGGCAGCTTTTAAATTACCGAATTCAAAGCCAGTTTGTACAGTAGAAGAAAAAAAAAAAAAAAAAAAAAAAACTAATTGCACATAATCCTTTCCCAATTACTGTATTATGAAATCTTAAATGTGGAAAGTTCCAAAGCTATAAACACTAAATTTACAATTCAATTTAAGGGAAAAGTGAGTGTTAAGCTCTACTTGAGGTACATACCTGTTTGACATTCTGGTTTGCTAAAGATGCAGTCCTGATAATGTTGGATTGCGTTTTGGAAATAGTAAAATGTTCCATATCATGTTCAAACTTTTTGGAGGCTTTCCTTATGGAATTTTCACAGTTATGTGATACAGTTCGAACAAATATTGGTGCTAGCAGTCCTCGAAAGTCAGCTCCGACACGACTAAAAGATAGGCCAAAATACATACATTGACCAATTATTGAATCTAGAGAATTGCCAATCCCTTGATTCAGATCATGTTCTAGAGTTTTGAGGAATTGTGATATCTGGAAAGAAAGGATGAGAAACAATTTAGCATGTGAGGTACAGCTTCTATAATGTTATAAATAGGCTTCAGATTTAATGCTGCTGTCAGGAGTACATGACTCATTGCTGCCGTGTTGTAAGATGAACCCAGAAGGTACAAACAAGGCACGTGCAGGAAACTGAACAACCCTGCAATAAGCATAGAGAGCTAATGCTTTAAGGACCAATCAAAAGCCTTCATTGGATATCACGCCTGCATCGTGCGGAAGCGATGGAGAAGTCAAACCCGTGAGTCTATCCGCATCTACCATGATGAACATGGCCACATTTTGCATCAAAAACACGAGTTGCTCATGGTTGTTGTAGGAGGCTGTGGTAACATTGCATTCCAGTTAATATAAGTCTTAGTTTAACTGCATGTTTATTATTATTGGAATATGAGATATTCTTAAGTTGGGAAAGGATGGAATCTGAAACAGAATGTTTACAACTAAGTTCCCACATATTCTGTTGTTAACTTCTGCGCTGTGTACCTAATCCATGCCCGTGTAACCAAGGTGCATATAAAAACAGAGTACGTACTCTCTGTGTAATTGCGAGCTTCTTAGACGAGACCGTGATGACATAGTGTTTGGGTACGATTGCCCTGCACATGGAGAATTCTAACGCCAACTAGATGCAAGACCTGATCATACATCGAAGCAAAGAATATAAGTGAACAAAGGATCTTGGAGGGTTTTGCCGATTAATGCAATGAAAGTAAAGGTCATAGACTTGACTTATTACGAATATAGATCATTACTGATTGTATTAAGAGCCTCCGTGGCTTAGGCGGCAGCACGCCGGCCTCTCACCGCTGGGTCCGTGGTTCAAATCCCGGTCACTCCATGTGAGATCTGTGCTGGACAAAACGGAGGCAGACAGGTTTTTCTCCGGGTACTCCGGTTTTCCCTGTCAAAATTTCATTCCAGTAACACTCTCCACTATCATTTCATTTCATCTGTCATTCATTTAATCATTGCCCCAGAGGAGTGCGTGAGGCCTCGGCAGCCGGCACAGTCCATATCCTCGCCGCTAGATGGGGGCTTCATTCATTCCATTCCTGACCCGGTCGCAGACTGGAAGCAGGCTGTGGATTTTCACTGATTGTATTAACAGATTTGTATATTTAACATTGGAATATTACAGAATCACTAAAATACACCTGTGGAAATTAAGATCTGTACACTAGTTTCGTTTCACAATGTTGGTAAGACTAATTTAGATGGATCAGTTGCAGTTTTATTTGCCCATTTTTATGTTATAGAAAGTATGGGAGTACAGTAGAACTGTTCTTTGTACCGTCCCAACATTGTTTAATAATAAAATATGAACTATTGTTGCTATTAGTAACATTGTGATACTATAACCTCTTAAGTTCACCCCCTCTCCCCCACTCAAATCTCTGGCCCATGTTCATCAGTAAGGCTTATTTCTCTTTCTTGCATTGCTTATAAGTCTATTTGGTGACAATATCATATTACAAGGCAGTTAAGTTGCTTTCTGAGGTTCAATGAACCATGAAAACGTCAGCAAAGCATCAATTTAATCCTTAGCATGAAAATATGAGACGTTGATTGCATTCATCAGAATCACATTCTCATTTAATATGAACAACAAAATAGAAAATAATCTCTCAACTACCTACACCCAGAAATGCTGTTGTACCTCATTTGAATAATAATAATAATATTGGGAACAGTTCTAGACCATGTTACAAGATGCTCCTCTAATAATTGTCAAATCAGCCACTGATGATTTGTTTCTTTACAAGACCAACACAATAGACACTAAAGTCACTTGATAGGGTTAGTAATTAAGAGTATTCCACATTTTTACTAAGCACTTTTCAATAGTTTTGCTTTGTATCCAAACACAAAATCATGGTCTCCATGATTCCTCTGAAGAGTTTACACTCTGCATATAACCCAATTACACAAGAGTTCAACTGACCGTCTTTTTATTTTGCCTTCTGGAGTCTGCTTATCGTAGCTAACAATACCAGATCTTGATGTGTTAAAACTTATTGTTACACCAACAAAACAGCTGACGATCACACCTCGTATGGTTGTTTTACTGCGTTGCGACAATGAAATGTGAAGACAGGAAACTGGCACATGTCGTCAATCAACAGACGGACAAGTACCATCAAAGAAAGGGAAGGAAAGCAACCACCGCCAAAACGAGTGATGTTGAGTGGGTAGGGGTTTGAACTTCGAGCATTTCTGTTACAATCATCTTTATGATTGAGTAAGAAATTAATGCGAGATGTGCGAGGATTTTTTCCTTGGAATTTCAAATTTTAAAAATTGGGGCGTGACTAAATACGGTAAGTAGGGAAATGATCAACCATTTCTAGGAGGCCGGGGTGGAAAACAAACCCATTTCTTCCCAGTTTTGCCTCACAAAGCTGAGTTTACTCTCCTCCAACCCTCAGATCTTCGACTTAATTCCTTAAACTCCTGTTGAGGAGCATAGGGCCGAACCTACTCTCAGATCAGCATTGCATAATTTGTTTATGAAATTTTAAGGTTATTTTGAGTAGATTATATTCATTTCATCTGCCCAAGATAAATGAGCTCTTGTATGTGTTGACTTACTGAATCTCTATATAAGGGGCAGATGACCTCGTATTTCCACCCCTTAAAACAACAATAACTAACTAATCTCTATATAGAAAACATCATTGACATTGTTAAAATTTCCTTTTTACTTAAGCCTTTTCCTGTTTAACCTCCTGCTAGCCTCCTCAGAGTTGCACTGCAAGTGTTGAGACAATTTTATTCGATGTCTATTACAGAGTTGCCTGGCATTGCCAACCCACGGTGCTATTACTCAACCTCTTTGGTAGAGTACATCATAAGATAGTTTTTGATACTATTCATAAAATGAAAGACTACTGTATAATGTTTATTTAACATTTGTCTGTTTCAGAAGTTCAAGCTTGACCAGAGTTTGAATACCAGCTGACCACCGAAATTGTTAGGTAAATGTAAAGAGAGAGTTGAAATAATCCTGAACGTCTTTTATTTGAGAATACTGTTGTCCTAACTGTTTTGTTTAGTTATCTAAAAATTGTTGAGTACTGAAATATTTAATGTACAGAAACAATTGTATGGATGTATAATTCTAATGAACACTACCATAATCCTCTCCTGTGGTAGAACATCTAACATTTCACAAATAATTGTTAAGAAAAGTTTCCTTGTAAAACCATGCACGCACAGCATTCTTCCTTAAAAGAAAGAACAATAGCTTTACATGTGAGCCACCTACATATTGATTTGTATGTTGTAGAATCCTTGTTATTAATTCTATATAAGGTTAACCATAAATGTTTAAGAGAACTAAAGAAAGAAAATTGAACATTTGTTGTGAAATGACCAACTTAAACTTTGAAATAAAACTAGATTAAAATATTTTGATGTGGCCATATACTGCAAAGATATGTATTATATTGTAAATAAATTATGATCATACAACATAACATTCCTAATATGAGTGAACACCTTGGAAGTCAAAATGAAATATTTCCATAATTTCATTTTTCAGAGCAATTACAGTGGAACATCCTAAGTACGTTTTCGAAGGGACTGAAATAATTGGATGTCAAAAGTGGGAAAACGTACTACTGAAAACTCTATACTGTGTTTGCAACGTGTAAACATAATTTTAAAAATGCGTGTCATAGACGTGTGCGTGAAATTGCAGACCTTAAGAATTAGTTTATGCGCTACTACAGCCACAACATAAACATAGCTTTGTCAGTAACTAACGGGGGGGATTAATAACAATGCTAAAATGAATTACAGTCCAGTATTTTGAACTTTAATCCTAATAATACATCTTACCTCACAGTCGAACACGAATATTTACACTGGTTTGAAATATGTTTGTATGGTTGATTGCTTTTATGGTTTTAATTTTAAAATTGTACTGTCCATCCTGTTTAATAAAGTTATTACTTCGCCATTACACATGTATCGCTTCACTAGGTCCATTGCCTCCATCACTTTTGACATCGTAGGAACTGGTTCCGGAACTGGCTCGTCGTCACTTTCATCCTGCACCGACACTTTTTCCATCTTCTGTTCTTCAAGAATTTCATCTATTGTCATTGTTTCACACATTGGAACACCATCAACGTTGACGTACGTTTCGAAAGTGACCTCTCCTGCTACTTGGTGTCATTCTTCACTTTCAGAAAAATCGTCTAGCGTGACGTCATCAGCGCGAACACGACAAAAGCCGGTTGCATTGAAGCAGTTCCGAATAGTGTTTTGCTCCACAGAATCCCAGGCAGCCTTAATGAAATGCATGGCATCTAAGGCCGGTATTACACTATCAAAGAAATTTGTCAAAGATCTTTGATAAAAGATCATTTATAAAAGATATGACAGTGTAATGGGGAAATCTTTTATAAAAGGTGGTTTTATAAAATTTCTTTTATAAAATGTATGAGCACCATGGTATCTTTGATAAAAGATTCAAACCAAAATGGCGGATCATAACAGCTGAAATATTATCACAGCAAATATGCTCATATCAGAGTGTGAAATGCATGAAATGTTACATAATATGTTACATTACGAATGGTATACAACAGATAGAAACTGTAGGTAAAAATAGCCGAGGCTATATGCGCTGCACACAAAGGACGCGCATTTCAGGATATAAAGAGGAATTAAATAGTTTAATAGGCTGAAATAAGCCGTGAATAGTAGTGCATTTTATATTATAATATTTTTATTATCATTTTTCAATTACACTTATGGTATTACAAACAAGTGTAAATAAGCACTTTATCCCTTCCGGTAGATGTAATGCATCTAACCAACCATGACACGCTAGTGTCTTGTTAGCGGAATGAGTAGAACGCTCGACTCTGGTTAGAGGGGACCTGGAATCGAATCCCACTCAAGACATGTTTTTTTACTTCGTATGTTTCAATTTTATTTGCTCGGGCAGAGGTTTTTTTTTCGAACGTTACGATAATTCATTTCATCACAATTATTAATAATTAAATATTAATGTAATTTTTCAAGTCCTCGTACTACAGTACGTTCACCAAGATTTTACTCTTATAGGCCTAAATACCTTTCTTGTCACGTGGGCAAACTATGGTTTAACCCTAGACGTTTAGTTTATCTTTCCGTTTCTTTTACATATCGGTAGACTATTGCCATTGCAGAATTTCAACTACCGGTACCGTAATGTACAGCTAAGTGAACAAGGAACTGTCCTTCATCCATTTTGCTGAACTATTATAAAATATTTGATGAGCGGCAGGAATTAAGTAAGTAAGACGTAGTGTAATAGTGTGATTATTTCTTGGTATAACTTTTATAAAAGTTCAGTTTTATAAAATATTTGATAAAATTTCTTTGACAAATTTCTTTGATAGTGTAATACCGGCCTAAGACGGTGATTTCTCTTGTCGTCGTCGATTCCACTACAGCCAATCTTCTCTGTACCAGCCTCTTTCGATACTTCTGCTTTATGCACCGTATTATGCTGTAGCTAACTCGTGCAGTTTGCTGAGAGGTAAATGATCTTTATGTTTCTCAAATTAGAAACATTTGAGGGATGAGCAGGGCACTGATCAATGAAAGTGAAATTTTCTTGTTTCTTACGCCAAGCATCACATTTCATGCGCGTAAGAAATTTTCAAATACTGCAGAAGTTATCCACGCTTCCATGTTAGAAGTGTACTTGCATGGAAAAAAAAAATCGCACATTCTTGAAACATCGAGAATAGCATGCTTTTCCAATAACCGGCGGTTCCACTTTCATTACAGCACAGGAGAACTCGCCTTGTTAAGTTTGCTACTATGATACTTCGCGCCCTTAAAATCCAGGGTTTTATCTGGAAGATGAAAAACAACCCCATTTCAGCTGCATTAAAAATATCGTTAGGAGTAGAGCCTTTCAAAATTGCAGGAAGCGTTGCAGTTTTCTATGTTTCAATAGTTTCGCAGTGTAGTGTCATTATCCAGGTCAGCAGCTTCGCCTCACAGACAGCTATAAACTAGGTCGTGTTGATTCTTGAATCTGTCAATCCAGCCATTAGATACTTTAAAATCATCAAGTCCCATCTTCTGTGCAATAAGTGTTGCCTGAGCTTGAACCACAGTACCGTCTATTGGCACATTTGAAGTTAGCGCTTGCACAAACCACTTTAGAACAGCTTCTTCTAATTTTGGAAACTGACCCTGGCGATTAAGTTTTCTTTGAGCACTTTTCCCTTCTTCAAAAGCAGTCTTAATCAGTTTATGTTATTGTATTTATAATTCACGGAGGAATGTTTAACTTCCGCGCTCCATCTACACGTTTCATATTGGGATTGCGATCCACTTCTTGAAGGATTTGTAGTTCTTCACCGTTTGTTATTTGCCTTACTTTCTTCTTCTCCATTGCAAACATGTAAATAACGCCCAGATAAAAATAGCCAAGAACACTATATCACCATACTGCAAGCTATCACCACTGAATGAATAGATGACACTACAGGAAGCACACTCACTGCTAAACTTAGCTGAGCTTTCGACCGCTACTGCACCAAGCTTACGCAATCACTTACCCTTGGCTGAAGTCCAACTGGACTGACAAATACACAAGGGCTGGCCAAAATATTGAACTGAAGAATAACAAAATTTGAACGTAGTAAGCGGGAGTGCGAAAACGTGCTAAAGCGATATTTTACTTACAATTTAGTGTTTTGGGACAGGGACTTTTATAATTCGATGTGATTAGCAGGAAAACGTGTGATTGAGGAACGTACTAACGGGATTTCTCTGTATATTGATTATGTATTTCACTTACCTTTTCTGTCAACCAACTGTAAAATATAGCACACTCATTAATATTTTGATCTCTTGTAGAGGGTATGATTGGATCTTCATCGCTGAATATAGCTCTGTACTGAGTTACGACGTTGAAAAGATGAATCCGAGAGAGTTCTATGGTTTTACTTAAATGATGATTGGCTGTAACAGCAAGAATAACAAGCCCAGAATCAGATTTCATAATCGTGACCAGCTTACAATCTATCAGAATAATATATGAATAACAACACTGGGGACATAAATCAGTAACTTGCCAGAGCACAGCCAAGCAGTCTCAAGTAGTCTACGTTCACATCAACTTATTAGAATTATATATTTTTTAAATAGTAATAAAATTAACCTGAAGTTGAAAAGAAAATATAACCTGAACTTACCATCAGTGTTAGGAATGGCTGCCAAGAGGTTTTGCAGCCAGGTATCCCTACATTGTAAGAACTTCAACCGCAGTTCAGCTTCTGAGAAGAGTTCCATGCGACGCAGGTAACCTACTACTTGAAGGCATCTGGGCAGCTGGAGGTCTGTACGAAGCTGTGCCAGTAAATGGTGCAGCATCACCAACCAGGATGATTCAACATCTTTAACAATACTCTGAAATGAAGAGTGGGACTCTACTTATCAGTATGTTACAAAGACTTAAAGTAAGGTAAATAAATATTTCGGATAGTCAGTTATTATTAGAGATGCGGGAAAATCACAATTGCGATAAATGCGAATTTTACATTATTCTCGATTTTTCAACTATTTGGTAACTACTATGACTATGTATACCCAGAATTTGCGAAACTGAATATGCAACAAAGTGCGATAACTAGGGGTTCTTGCGAATTATTCCCATAAATGCGATAAATGCTAAAAGTACCCAATTTACCGAAAAATATTAAATACAATGTTTTATTACATTTTCGCTCCACAACTTTGAAATTTACGAGTTCCTAGCAATGGTAATTTCGGATAAATAGTCGATATTTACGAATAGTAATTGATATGTAAGGACATCAATTATTGTCGTGAAAACAATCGATTACGGTAATAAAATCAATTTGAAAATGGCTGCTGTTATTGCCGCATAATATCCACTGTTTATCTCCAATAAAACTATGTTTTTGGAGAAATTATTTCGTAGTTTCATTTGTTTGTGCCAATAAAAGGAATATTCCAATCGTTTGTATTGATTCTTTTTTAAAAATTACAGTAATAAGGTTATGCTTATACCGGTATTGTTTTATATCGCGCCGGCCCTCATTTCTAGTATTTGACCATTATAAATATGAATAGACAAATTTTGATAGGCGTTCTCCTCACTTTGGGAAATAATGTTGTACCCATATACTATGATGAAAGTCTTCTCTACAATGTAAGTTATAGGTTATGTTACATGGCGTCCGGCGATTTCTCCTTGAATTCAGATACACTACTGTTTTACAGAGTGTCAGTCAAGGGTCGCAAAAAGGTATACCAGTGATTGCATGTTTGAATATTCTGTGTAACTTAAGAAAACCTTTGAGACTGATAAAATGTGATCATTTAAATCTTTGGAGTAGGCATGAAAGGTGCACAACTAAGTCCACAGGATTGTCAACTTTCGTTTATACAAGTTGCATTGGCAGCAGTGTTATGTCTTCTGTTGTGTGTGTGTTTTCTCTACTAAGAGAGTGTTAGAAGTACTAAAATTCCAATATCAGTATCAAAGAAATGTAGAAACTTGACACCATACATTTTTCAGATATGTGAGATCTCTGAAAATAAGGCACAAGCCTGGCTACTTGGCAAGATAAGTTCAAGTACTGTCGGTTGGTTGTATGACGTGAGACGAGGGTACCTGAACTATGCTGAAAAGATCCAAAGGTCATGCATGCTCTTATTATGCAATCAACAATATTAGGTGTTGTGCAGCAACTCAAATTACCCTGAGCAGCTGGTGTTGTCAGTACGGTGCTAACTCACCAAGCGAGATGGAGAGAACGTCGAGGGCCGGCGGAGAGTTGTATTAGTTCACCGATAGCAAGGTGCCGATTGTTAGAATAAAGCGAGCTGTGGTCAGGCGACAATGCTCGTCTCATGAAGTTTACCGTGTGACAGGTGGAATGACGACAATACCGGGCTGTCCTGAACTCAATGGACGAATTGGTTCAAATTCTGTGAGATGTCTATGAAATCCTTGTGTGGTTTCCCTACTAACTCCTTGCCAAGTTCCATTGATTTCTTTTAATAACTTGTCTTATGAGGTTGGATTCAAGGAGTGGCATTTGACCATTAAACCATCCGGAAAATATAAATTCAATGCACCTCATCCCTGGCCCACATTTAAAAAGGGAATAAAGGGGGAGCATACATTTCATTATTTACCGGTAGTTAATTATCGGTTGTATGGTATTTACCTGAAGTAAATGTACGATTCACATTATTATATTAAATGCTTATGCCGTTAATCAGAAACACCCATATTTCCAATCCTGTGCATGTTTGAATTAGTTTCCGTGCATATTAATTTTGAACCTGTTGAATTCTTATCGTACCTGGTGACGAACTCTTTAAATGCTACAAAACGCTATTTTTTTTACATTCAAAATGCTATTTTTAAAAATGAAAGTGCTACAAAATAAATTTCAAAATGCTATTTTCTCGTATCTTTATTATTATGTATACGTTTACAACTATTCATGAAGCAATACTACAATGATGTAAACAATATACACAAATTTCACACATTTTATACACATATTACCAGAAAAGCACCAACTGTGGCACCTACATGTCTATTGGTAGATGAATGGGCTTCTTCAGCATATTAATTAATTAACCTAAAACCAAAAACTCTTGAAATAATATAATACTCGAGACTAGACCTTTGGCAGAATGAATTTGTGAACATGGGTCTTAAAATCAGCAAAACCAAGACAATTGGTTTGGTGATGAGTAGAAATCCTTCCACGGTCCATCTAAGACTTGGAGATGAGAAGATAAATGTTGTAGACAAATTCCAGTATTTAGGTAGTATTCTTTCCTCGGACAATACCATACATCAAGAGATTAACAACAGAATACAGAGAGCTTCCAATTTCTATCAGGCAGTGCGTCAGCTACTTTGGGACGAAACATTTCCACAAGCTTCCAAGATTAGTTTGTTCAAGATATACTTAATACCTATACTAACATAAGGACTGGAAGCAGCAACCCTTACTGGACCAACAAACAGTCGTCATCAGGCAGTAGAAATGAAGTTCCTCCGTTCTTGCCTCCAAAAGACGAAAATGGACAAAATAAGGAATGAGGATATCCGACAACTGGGATCGGAAAGGAGCCTACTGGAGACACTCGAACTCAAGAGATTGAGATGGTATGGTCATATGAAGAGGATGGCTCCCCACAGGATACCTCGAGTGTACTTTGGCCAGAGTGTCCCCGGGAAGACACCAAGAGGAAGACCTCGCGATGTTTGGAGAAGCAAATTTATAAGGACCTTGAAGCTAGAGATAAAAACTGTCATCAAATACAAGAACAACAGTTATGGATGGACAGGACAAATTGGAGACGGCTCATTTATAACCGCAACCGGCTTGCTGGAGCAAAACGTGTATTAAAAGGCTCAACCATATTTCCTCATTCCAAGTAAAAGAATGATCCCTTTCCCAGAAATTAGAATTATGCTGACTTGCATAAGTTGCAATAGAGATATACATAACATTATTGAAAAAGATGGTATATTGTCTTTCACGGCCCGTGAATTAAAAACTCAGCCAATTTTCCTAGGTTTATTCTGTGTCTTGTGTGGGGGTTTCGCCTAGGAACACCAAGGTGGCTCATCAGCAGGCTCTTGGTGCTCCCCGCCCGGACCCTCACAGGAGTAGTGAATTGTGCACTACCTCCCTTCTTGGTGTTCCTAGATGAAACTCCACACAAGACATGGCATAAACCTAGAAAAATTGCTGAGTTTTAACATTATTCAAGCTTATAAAAAGTGTAATGGATATTGAAATTAAAGAATGGCATATCAATGATTATTACATCAAATGAGGATCATTGTATCATTTAGCTTCCTCAACAAGAGCAATCGTTGGCATTTGTCAGAGAGTTCCATCATCTCGATTACCTTCCAACAACAGTTTCGAAGCATACTTTAGAAGACAACAAAATTCGCATTGGCAACAATATTATCGCAAAGATTTTAATAGATACCTGTACCATTAGCGCTAACTCAGGTACCTTTGCGTTTCTCTAGCCGGCTCGGCTGCCAACAAGCAGCGCGTGCCACTCGGCTGATACGAACAGTGTCAATTACATAATAAGCAGTCAGCTGAGCTGAGCGACCAGCACAACGACCCTTTGCAATGGGTCCCATCCCTCCAAACACTATTACATTATTCATAGGAACGCCCCCTAGTTCCTAGCACACCACAACACTCTACACTGGTCAGCTTACCCTGACAAGGGAAGTTACCCTTTTAGGCACCACTTTATAAATTAGTACAACAACTCTCCCTTTTAGATCCACCCCCAAATAAGGGATCTAAAACAATCTTGTATCAGGCTTCCCAGATACTTAAAACTCTCCACTTTCTTCAGCTGTTCCCCACCAATTGTTATTCCCGTTGTGGTTCTTTCCTTCTTCCTTGTTGTGATCACCATCTCACTCTTATTTATGCTAAATTTCATCCCATATCCTTGTATTATTCCTTCCCACACGTCCAACTGTTCCTGTACCTCCTCCTCCTTGTTTCCCCAAATCATCAAATCATCTGCAAACACCATTGCTTTCATCTTTCCTTCCCCAATTACTTGTGCCACTCGGGTCATTATGTCATCCATCACCACAATGAAAAGTAACGGTGACAGTGCACTTCCTTGTTTCAGGCCGTTTCTTTGTTCCAACCAGTCAGATCTCTCTCCTCCCAATTTCACACAGCTCACACTTCCCTTGTACATCTCCTTTATCCTCTTTATAGTCCATTTCTCTACTCCTCTATCCTCCAGGGACTTCCATACTTTGTTTCTGCATACACTGTCATATGCTTTCTCAATGTCCAGGAAGGCCATCAGTAGATCTGTTCCATACTCATAGTGCTGTTCTTGTAACTGCCTTACAGCAAAAATCAAATCCACTGTGGACCTTCCTGCTCTGAAGCCATGTTGTTCTTCCCTCATCCCTCCTTCTATCCTTGTCCTAATTCTCTTTTCCAAAACTTTCTCGAAGATCTTTGCACAATGACTCATCAGTGTTATTCCCCGATAGTTTCTGCAATCTGTTCTACTACCTTTCTTGAAGATCGGGACAATGATTCCTTTTTTCCAGTCCTCTGGGGTCTTCCTTTCCTTCCATGCTGTCCTCATCACTCGGTACAGCCACTGTATCCCCACCTCTCCTGCTGCTCTCACCATCTCCACACTCAACTCATCCACACCCGGTGCCTTCCCTCCTTTCATCTTGTTCACTGCATCTTCCACTTCTTTCCATGTTAAGTCCTTTTCTGTTTGCAGTTCATCTTCCTCTTCCCCGATTTCTTCCTCCTCACCATCTTTTCCATTTGGGTCTCCCACGACGTGGACGAGGGGTTGGACTTATGGAAGGAAAGGAAGACCCCAGAGGACTGGAAAAAAGGAATCATTGTCCCGATCTTCAAGAAAGGTAGTAGAACAGATTGCAGAAACTATCGGGGAATAACACTGATGAGTCATTGTGCAAAGATCTTCGAGAAAGTTTTGGAAAAGAGAATTAGGACAAGGATAGAAGGAGGGATGAGGGAAGAACAACATGGCTTCAGAGCAGGAAGGTCCACAGTGGATTTGATTTTTGCTGTAAGGCAGTTACAAGAACAGCACTATGAGTATGGAACAGATCTACTGATGGCCTTCCTGGACATTGAGAAAGCATATGACAGTGTATGCAGAAACAAAGTATGGAAGTCCCTGGAGGATAGAGGAGTAGAGAAATGGACTATAAAGAGGATAAAGGAGATGTACAAGGGAAGTGTGAGCTGTGTGAAATTGGGAGGAGAGAGATCTGACTGGTTGGAACAAAGAAACGGCCTGAAACAAGGAAGTGCACTGTCACCGTTACTTTTCATTGTGGTGATGGATGACATAATGACCCGAGTGGCACAAGTAATTGGGGAAGGAAAGATGAAAGCAATGGTGTTTGCAGATGATTTGATGATTTGGGGAAACAAGGAGGAGGAGGTACAGGAACAGTTGGACGTGTGGGAAGGAATAATACAAGGATATGGGATGAAATTTAGCATAAATAAGAGTGAGATGGTGATCACAACAAGGAAGAAGGAAAGAACCACAACGGGAATAACAATTGGTGGGGAACAGCTGAAGAAAGTGGAGAGTTTTAAGTATCTGGGAAGCCTGATACAAGATTGTTTTAGATCCCTTATTTGGGGGTGGATCTAAAAGGGAGAGTTGTTGTACTAATTTATAAAGTGGTGCCTAAAAGGGTAACTTCCCTTGTCAGGGTAAGCTGACCAGTGTAGAGTGTTGTGGTGTGCTAGGAACTAGGGGGCGTTCCTATGAATAATGTAATAGTGTTTGGAGGGATGGGACCCATTGCAAAGGGTCGTTGTGCTGGTCGCTCAGCTCAGCTGACTGCTTATTATGTAATTGACACTGTTCGTATCAGCCGAGTGGCACGCGCTGCTTGTTGGCAGCCGAGCCGGCTAGAGAAACGCAAAGGTACCTGAGTTAGCGCTAATGGCTTACCGTCTGTCACGTCTTTACGTGACGGGAGTAAGGAAGGGCGTTGGGATGTAAAGAGGCGTATAACAGTAATGTTAGTGTAGAGTGTGGACCAAGTGTTTTATTGGTCTGTGATTCTGATTGTGAGTCCCTTGTAGGGAATGAAATTATGTTTATAATGTGATACAAGTTGTGGGTTGCAGGTTACATAAGTAGGAACTCTGAACACGATTGACTGACTCACCTCGGTTGACACCAGCGTAGCCTCCGGCTGTCTCGATGAAGCACTGACAATGGAGAGATCCTTTGACCTCATTAGGACGCCTTCTTATACCTTCTGACGTCCTGCTGTCAGCATTGTGTTGGCATGCTGCCCCAGTTAGTACTATGTCGCTGAGTGTAATGATTACGTAAGGCTTGAGCTGCTTTATGGAGTAGCAAGCTGTCCTTACAGTATTAATGGATGTTGCCCCGGCTTTCCAAGGGTTGCCATTTTAGGGGATTTAGCCAGATGCTGGGGGGATGGTCTCCAAGGGGTGCATACCTCTGGGATGCTGTACAAGAGTCTTCCTTCATTTGTTCGCGTCCTCGCGAACGGGAACGGAACTGGAAGTTGGGATGTTGACGTAGTGGTCCTCGAAATCCCCTCGTATCTCCTGGTGGTGTCGTATCGAAGTGTGGGTGTGAGGTGAGCCCGTGTTCAGAGGGGAGGGTTATGGGATTTACATATATATGTATACATTGACATTGTGAAAAAACAAACAAAAAAATTGACATTTGCGAAAGATTTGATTAACATTGGGAAAAAATTGACATTTTGAGAAAAATTGAACATGAAAATAAATTCGACATGTAAAAAAAATTTGCCCTTGCATTTGCTGGCATATTGCCAGTTTAAAAAAACATGGTTTCTGATGGTGATGTGTTACATATTTGTGCAGGGAGGAAAAACCCAGGGCCGAACGGATGATTGCGTCGTCCGCCCCATCTTAGGGAAAAAATGCTCCCTGCAATAAGAAAGGTAGAAGAAAATAGAAAAATGGGTGTTCCAGGGTATAATTTAAGGGAAATATTCAAAAGTATTTATTTGTGTGGGAAAAACGGAACACCCTGACAAATGGGGAAGTTAGAAGAAGGAAAAATGAAAGAAAACAAATCATACACATGATGGACATTGGCATCTTGGTGAACAAACAAAAATATATATAGTGTATAATTGTATAAAGTTTATCCTGAAAAATTATAAATTACAATGACCTTATGTCTAGTGGAAAAATTGTATAAAGTTTATCCTGAAAAATTATAAATTACAATGACCTTATGTCTAGTGGAATAATGGTATACAGTTTATCCTGAAAAATTATAATTTACAATGACCTTATGTCTACTTAATCGCGCTAATCCCTTATAATTATAGTTTTTGTGAGGTACCTCGCGTGCACGCTACCCGTCTGTACGTACTCTTGCCGTCTCACGGCTGATTCTGTACGGCCACTTCCTGGTACGGTATAGTGGTCGTACCGCTTGCATGTATGCTTAATACCTACTCTGTGAAGCATCCTCTGTGGGTGAATGCTTTCACACTTGACAATGAGAGTCACTGCCACAAATCGGTTGCGCCCTCATTGTCGTAATCTGCGTCGCATTTTGACGCTTTATGTGTTTATATTTTAGTTGATCTGCCAGTAAGCCTGGTACCCCACAGGCACCAGTCCTGCTGTGCAGATTTATTTTAGAGTGTGTGGCTGAAAAAGAAAAATGTGGTGAGTGTTTGCGAGTGTGTCGGGATTAGTGCAAGTTGAAAAATAAAAAAAAATAGTACACATCATGGCATGCTGTAAATAATATGCCACTGCTATATGGCAGTGAAATTCCCGTCACCAGTTTCCTGTATCTGGTGACGATGCCTGTGAAAAAATGGCGAGGTTTAGAAAAAAACATATTAGTACTGGTTGAAGCTCTTCTTTCACTGAAAAAAAAAAAACATGATTAATGTTACTTAGCTGCAAGGCCGGGCTTACCCTATACGGTGCCGTAATGCCGTAAATAATATGTAGTTGGTCTTACCCCGGTAGCGGAATTGTGGTTACCGGGTGCCGATATATTCCACTTTGATTATGCCTATTCTAACCTAGTTTATCCTAAGTATTGTCGGGCTTACCTCGGTAACGGATTTATAGTCACCGAGTGCCGATCGGCGTTACTTAATACTATCTAACTTAATTATGGTCTAATAATAAAAAAAAAAGACTATTACTAAGCCGAGAGGGTTGCCTTAATCTATTACCGAAATGTGCTGCGCCATACCTGGCAACAGCGGTGAATAAATTTGCTTAATCCTAGGTTGCGTGTCAAATGCAACCGTCTTACAACTAAATTTGGCCTAGGACGATCGCCTGGGGCAATTAAATCCCCAGATCACCACCCGCACGAGCCCCAGAAACACCGGTTGTCTCCAGGGTCGCTAGATTCCGTCCCCTTAACTCTAGGTGTCGACGTCTATTACTAGGACTAATCTATGCGCAGGCGACTTACGGTGCCACTAAGCTAACCGTTTCGCCCGCTGTAACTTCCTTGTTCATGACCGTTTGCTGTTCCGATTTAACGTAGGTGAGCCGCCCACTTGGCTCCTGTGAGGTGCGCGCACTGCCCCTCTCTTAATGCCCATTGACTGCCCGCTGCGTCGCCATTTATGTGGGCATTGGACAGTGTGGTCCAATGGCATAATATCCTCCGGGAAGAAAGCGTCCGGGGAGTCCTCTTCGCCTGTGTCGGCCGCAATATTTGTATTCATGTGTCCTCCGGGAAGTGAGCGTCCGGGGAATCCTCTTCGCCTTAATCGGCATTGCTGGGTTGGCCCACTGAACCCTTTTGAGTGCCCGCTATGCTACTCATTGAAGAACTCTGGCGACCCGTTGTCGTCCATTTACGTGGGCGCAGGACCGAATGAGCGCGTACATTCCATATATATATATTCATATTTCATTCTTCATTATCGATTACCGTCGTGGTCTTCACCTTCACCTCGCGGGGTAAGGACTTGTCGGATCTAGGATTGGTCCTGCTGAACCCTTGGATCCTGCTTCACTCCTGACGAATAGGAGTCTGACTCCCCGCCATGGAAGTCCTACTTACGTAAATTTAACTAACAGTCTAGTCATAATATGGGGTCGTCTCTAGGGGTAGTTCCCGAGGCCGGCGCGGAGTGAGCTATTTCTCCCGCCATTCTCAGAAAGTCTCCCTGCAGGTCTTGGCTTCGACGACCGTGGCACAAAGTGGGTTTAGCATCCCTTCCTCCCAGGGGCGGTTTATGCGCACCTAGGATTCCAGAGCTTGCCCGGCCAGGCCGCGAATGCTTTGACCTTACGTGGTTCGTCTATTTGGTCAGGTCAGTGATTTGGTGAGCCAACTGGGGTAAGGGTCCACATCGCCTTCCCCAGCTCTGCTCCAATGTGGTCCCTCCTGACCTTCGGCTTACACCGTTGTCAACCATCAGTTCGTATCAGATTCCTTTGTAAGAGAAAAAAAAAATGTGTCGTAACCTGTGTAAATAGTGTAATCTCTGTGTTAAAATGTAAAATATTTCCAGTGTAGCGGGGTTGTAGATCTTCTAAGTACATAGGCTACTTCTGGTCTACCATCGCTATGTCAGCTTCCCAGCAATAATGCTTTCTTTACCTTAATGGAGGTGTTAGTAGGGTCTGTAATGTCAGGTACCCTGTTATTAGGATTTGGGGTAGTTATTTGTTGAGTGGGCTTAAAGCATGGTAGGAAGGGTTTGCGCACCTTTGGGTTCCACGTTAGTGGTGGCCTGAAACCGGTGATGCCACTGGGATGCTTCTATAGTGAGTGGACTGGGGAGGTAATTCCCGGGATTGCAAAAATACGAAATTTCATGCAGGTTTGATATTAAAATCCCTGGTAATTGGATGGGATACTCATGCATGTGTCTGGATATGAAGTTTCTGCCTTCATATACGGATAGGTGTAGGATGGGGCATAATACCATATGTTCCTTTCATGCGGGAGTGTTTAAGTACTAAAGAATGGTTAGTATATATCTATGGCCTCCTCTCTCATTTGGAGAGGCGCATTATGCTTCTTTAATGTTTGCTGACACACCCCTAATACTCAGGTGTTAGCATCGTGACGCAAGGCGTAGCATGCCCGCTTTTTAGACGCATGAAGTCCATCAACCCCTGTGTGTATTTTGTAATGTAGTGTAGCTGTTTTTGGTCGTGTAGATGTGGTTGCGTTGTTTATGTTGGGCGTGAGAAGGTTATGGGAAGGGAGTAAGGTGGTACGCTGGTAGCCTGTTCTCCTGTCGTCCTCCCTTGGTCCATGTTGGCTTTCTATCCGCACCTTGGGATAGTAGAGCTGCATGACCGGATCTGGTCGGCCATTTGCAGTGTAGATGTGGCCAGTGGTCGTAGTGCGACTGGTCATGTGCTAGTCATCTGGAATGATGTATTTCGGGAATAGAATGGCGAAAAGAAGTTATTAAGGGGAGGTCCTGTTTCCTCAAAGTCCCTATGTTCGCTCCTAATTGGTGAGTGCGAGTGCGTGTGTGTGCCTATGTACCGCTACACCACGCGGCCGGTTGGTCTGTTGCAGGCCAAGTCGTAATATGTATCGCCTGTGTGGGCAGAAGGCGCCCGTGGCTTGCCAACGTGCCCTTGCGACCGTGCCCTATAGGCCCAAGATAAGTTCCGCTGTGTCACGTCTTGTCCATTGCCAAATGATTTTGCAGTGTGGAGAAAAAAAAAAATGTATGGCGTTCTAATTGTTATGTGTGTGTAATTTCACGGTCACGGGCGATACGCAATAGTGTCTCGTCACCGCAGTATTGCAGTGTGAATAGTCTGCAGTCAGCAATTGGTATGTGCAATTCTGCAAGTATGCAAGTGTGGTCATTGTTTTGGATTCCTAGCCTAATGTAGCAATTCGCCCTAGTTAGGTAATGACGTCGTGTGGCCATTGTTCTCTAAGACCTGTGTCTTGCGAAATTTTCCTACCTGTGTTCGTGAAACGTATGCCCTATGTCTGGTGTAATTCGAAATTTTATGTCTGGTTTTTGGTGGGAGGAAATGTAGTATTCCCTGTTTATGCACTTGTATGGGCCAATTTCAGTATGGTTGGACGCCTGAATAGCTGTTCTCCTTTGCGTCTAAATTTTCACTGGAACTCAGACCCGTGACCTTATGTCATTCTCTGTGTTTGATGTTTGCGTTGTGTTCCAGGGCTTGGGGCTTGGGGCTTTCCCAGTGTGGGTTTTGCTTGTGTTCCGTGTATCAAAAATACCATTGGATAGTTAGTTTTTGGTACGCGTGTGGTGTGTGGTCATGGGTTCGAATCCGGTTGTCTGTAAAGACTTGGTGTGATCATTTCCGTGCCGCTTTTAAAATGGCACGTTTCCGTTGATGTGCAGTGCGCAAATGAAAGCATGCATACCTGTGTAGAGTTTGTATGTTTTTGATTTCCCCTCGTAGTGTAATTTTGGAAGATATAGGGTCTCTAAATCGGGCGTGAATGATGCCGTGCGCTCTGCTCTGAGAGCTGTTGTCTGTAAGCGTACAGATTATCACTGAGGCCTGCGTTCTTGCTGAGTATGGCGGTATCGGCTTACAATGTCTTGCGCGTACGCCCGCTACTTGTCTTGATAATGCTGCGTGTCCGGCACATGTGTTTTCAATCGCTTACTCTCTGTGACTGTGATGAGGGCTTTTCGCATTGTGACAGAAAAGAGGGGAATTTGTGGTTTAACGTGACCGTATCTGGAGATCATGAGCCACGGGATTTCCGTTTTACTTGGAATCCAAACCACAGGCCATGGCATTTCACTTCGGAAATCCCATATGCGTTGTACGCGAGTGTGTCTGGTCCGCTAGTCGCGTGTTTGGTGACCAGATGCCAGAGGCGATTGTATTGTTTTTCGTTTATGACCCGCTGTTAGTGGGACTGTCCCAATTTGTCTTAGCTTTCCCATTATTCTTATTCTAGAACTGGATATCTACTCAACCTTATATTCCTGGTATTCAGAAGGTTGCGGGTTTGGAGACCGCCTTTTACCCAGAGTAATTGTTTCCGGCACCATGAAGGTTGTGTCTCCGGGACAGTTCTGGTGAGTGTTAGGATCGTATCCCGGTTCGGTCAGTGGGCTATTTCTTGGCCCTCTTTTCACGCCTGCCCGTGGGATTACTTCCTTTCCTTTTGGCAGTATTTCCGCCTTTACGTGTACCTATGTATTAAATATGTATATTTGTTTAACTTGGCCACCTTTCTTTCATCGGGCCCAATGCCTGCGTCATAATAGAAGAAAAAAAAAAGAGCTATGCCCCGCTCTGGATTAAGAGAGCACTTTGAAAGGAAATAATAGCAGGTGGCGATAGTCTCTAAAAATTATGTCGTGAACACTATAAAAAATGTTAAAAAAATGTGCTTGGGACCTGAGTGTAGTATTTACCATTTTGGTAACGTGAGTACTACCGTAAACTGGTTACGTCTCAGGGGAATCTACCGACACTGTCTAGTACACATTAGGAAGGCCATTGCAAGACGTAATTGATACACCTGTATCCACGTCACGAGCAAAGCCAGTGCACTATGGGAGTCAAACCTGCCCTTCAAAGTAATTGTAACTCACCACAATGACAGTGTCTCGTCCCGGTGTGCAATTGGGCTTTTCAGTTGGCTAAAGCACACCTCACCAAATTTTTGAAGTTAGTTTGAGAGTCTTAATTCCTGCCACACTTACGGCTTTCGCCCGCAACAGGAGGATCTATCAAACTGTGGAACCCTAACATAGAACGTTGAGTCATTTTTACTTAGAAAGACTCACTTAAGCTTTATGCTGTGATTTTATGCTTAAGCTGTGTTCAAAATATCTCTCTTTCAGCCTGAAGCCTGCTTGGCTTCCACTTGGCTTAGCATATTTAGAGACTTTACGTTATGGCATTCACCACTTCGCCCAATAACCATTGATGGCCTGAGAGAAAAATGCCATGGTTCCGAAAAAAAAACAGGAAGGATTTAGAATTGTTCCTTCTAATTTGGCTATGTTGCACTGTATATACATAAAATAAGAACGAAAAATATGCAATTTTATGTTTATTATGTACTTGTTGGACCATTTTCTTATCGCCCCCGTGTGAAAGAATTTATGTGGCCTATAATGTTGGTGTTAGCGATGTTAGTTTATTTCTGTGGCCCTGGTGGAAGTCGTTATCCTCTTTCGAGCTTCAGTGCTCAGAAAGGTGAAGGGTTTTGCCCTGTTAATAGATTATAGGCCTCTGAAATCCACTGGGGTGTTCCTTTGCTACCTTCCGGCGGAATTTCTAGCAAAGTAAGCTTTGGCCTACTTCCACCGTAGCGCGTGTCTATAGGTTTGAATGTACCTGTATTCGAGGGCCTAATTGCGCTTGGCGCTGCCCTAGTAGATTTTACGGGAGTGTGGATATATTTGACTGCGTGGTTTTGTGGGGTAGGTGAGAACACCTTTCCTAATCCCCGTGTACTGTGTGGTAATGCCCGGTCAAAATGTTCGTGCGTATATCGTGCATCCTGAGGGACTAATACCGGCGTTCGCCTTTGTTCTGGCAAATTTGCCCTTTGAACTGGCGGTAAAGGTCGCTTAATGGCTTGTGTCCGGCCTAGCAATGTGGTGGCTTGTAGCCTGACCGCTTTTCGGCCTGTGGCCACGGCCGACTCCTGCCAATGTGTTAGCCTATCTGTGTACGTGTATGTAGGCTTTATGTACTGTAGGGCGGGCTCTATGTCGTCAGCCCATGACGTGGTTATGTCCCTTTGTTTTCTTGTCATGTCGTGTGTGTTTAATGGCCCTGGCTTCAACTCCCTCTCGTCCCTCTGTTCCGAGGGGATTGTTCTAGGCTCTGCCCCTCGTTTTGGCAAAATTGCCTTCCGATCTGGAGCTGAAGGACGTGTGTTTGTGTTAGGTTTATTTTGTAGTAAGTTGGAGCCTAACCTGGCCGTCTTCTTGACTGTGGCCACGGCGAACTCCTTCCATTCTGTGGCAGTACGTGGCGAGAGGGACATCCTCGCAAATTGTCGAGTCAGCGTATCCACGCCTATGTCCTCTCTCGGGTGGGCTGATGGCCCTAACATGAACTCAAAAATGGCCTTATTGGCTTGTAGCTCACGGTATTTGTCCCAAATTTGGGTGTACTGCCTTATTGAGGCATATGGCCCGTTTGCAAATTACTGTATTAGTGTATTAATGTTTCTGTGCTCTGTATAGTTTTGTGGCCGCTAATTGGAGAAGCGCTTGGACGCGAATTAGCTCCTTGTATTGGGCGTGTAAACTTGTGTAGTGCACCCTCATTCTCTCGAGGGTTGCATTATCTATTACGGGACCATGTGTGGTAGTTAATTGTTGGTATATTCTGTTTCTTTGTATATGGAACCTATTGAGGTGTTCATGTATGTGATTCAAGAGTGTATGTGCGCATCTTAATCGCGCTGCCCTATCCTGTCCAATACGAGGGCTGTTTGCCCTGTATTGCCCCGATTTTTGTTTGGAGTGCCCGTATTTGTGTTTGCCGGCTTTGTATGTGCCCTTGGCATCTGAACAATAATGTTAATAATATTGGCGTACCCCTATGGCCTCGATGGCTTGCAATCTCTGCATGAGGTGCCATTCTGACTGAAATGTATGGGCCTACAATAAGAATAATAATAAAAAAAAAATCTGTGCGTGTTTGACAGTGTATTCTTATATTTCGTTGATTCTGTATGGGGCTAGGGGGTTGGTTTATTAAGAATTTCCCCTGTGTAGCTAGCTTGGAGCACACAAAAAAAAATGGTGCTTTTTGTCTGGGGGAAAAATTTTCTCACTATTTTGCTTGGCTTTTTGCGGTACGGAAGGGGTCGTTTTACCTACGAGGGCTCGTTGGTTGAGTCCCTTTTCTCTATGCGTAGGACCGCGCCTCCACCAGTGTTTTAGATCCCTTATTTGGGGGTGGATCTAAAAGGGAGAGTTGTTGTACTAATTTATAAAGTGGTGCCTAAAAGGGTAACTTCCCTTGTCAGGGTAAGCTGACCAGTGTAGAGTGTTGTGGTGTGCTAGGAACTAGGGGGCGTTCCTATGAATAATGTAATAGTGTTTGGAGGGATGGGACCCACTGCAAAGGGTCGTTGTGCTGGTCGCTCAGCTCAGCTGACTGCTTATTATGTAACTGACACTGTTCGTATCAGCCGAGTGGCACGCGCTGCTTGTTGGCAGCCGAGCCGGCTAGAGAAACGCAAAGGTACCTGAGTTAGCGCTAATGGCTTACCGTCTGTCACGTCTTTACGTGACGGGAGTAAGGAAGGGCGTTGGGATGTAAAGAGGCGTATAACAGTAATGCTAGTGTAGAGTGTGGACCAAGTGTTTTATTGGTCTGTGATTCTGATTGTGAGTCCCTTGTAGGGAATGAAATTATGTTTATAATGTGATACAAGTTGTGGGTTGCAGGTTACATAAGTAGGAACTCTGAACACGATTGACTGACTCACCTCGGTTGACACCAGCGTAGCCTCCGGCTGTCTCGATGAAGCACTGACAATGGAGAGATCCTTTGACCTCATTAGGACGCCTTCTTATACCTTCTGACGTCCTGCTGTCAGCATTGTGTTGGCATGCTGCCCCAGTTAGTACTATGTCGCTGAGTGTAATGATTACGTAAGGCTTGAGCTGCTTTATGGAGTAGCAAGCTGTCCTTACAGTATTAATGGATGTTGCCCCGGCTTTCCAAGGGTTGCCATTTTAGGGGATTTAGCCAGATGCTGGGGGGATGGTCTCCAAGGGGTGCATACCCCTGGGATGCTGTACAAGATAATGGAAGAAACGATAGAGAAATAAATGAGCGGGGGAGGCAGGCAGAAGCATTTCGGAGGAGTGTGAGAAGCATGTTATGGAGCAAGGATGTCCCTCAGAACAGCAAAAAGATCATATATCGGACGTACTATGTCCCTATCCTGACGTATGCCTCGGAGACCTGGGTTATGAAAGGAAGGGAGAAGAGCAAAATACAGGCCAGTGAGATGAGGTTCTTGAGAAGCAGTATTGGAGCTACAAAGATGGACAGAATAAGAAATGAGAGGACCAGAGAATTAATGAAGGAGGAACCATTACAGGATGGTATAGAGAAATCTAGACTTAGATGGTATGGACATGTAAAACGAATGGAGGAGAAGAGGATACCCAGGAGAGTACATGAGACGAAGTGGGAAGGAAAGAGACCGAGGGGAAGACCGAGAGACAGGTGGCTGAAGGGGGTGGAAGAAAGCGTGAAGAAGAGAGGAGAAGACTGGACAAGGGTGGAGGCTGAGAGATGGTGGGAAGACAGAAGACGTTGGAGAGGCTTGTGTTCCAAACAGACCCGGCCAGTGGCTGGAAACTGTGCAAGATGATGATGATGATCTAGTTACATAAGTTATTACAATATAAAGTCTTCCAGAGTTTTTATTTTAGGTTAATTAACTAAATATGCCGAAGAAGATATCATCCTATGTTGTAATATGTTCATTGTAAACATGATGTTATTAAATATGTATTCAATATAAGTATTGACAGGCGTCTATATTTATGAATTAACTTCTTTTCATCAGTCAGTCATATTCCAGAATCTTTGTATTGTTGTGTTCTTTTCCTGCTCCAGAATATCTTTTGACTTTAGGTTTTAGACAGAGATTTTATAGCCAGTACTGCAGCTGGTAGATTATGATGAGCTCTGTCTTGCTTTCTACATCACCTCACCTCAAAATCATTAGCAATGCAGTTTTGCAACCACTGTAGCCCCAAATCCAGTAATTCTACCTATTCAAACTTGCAACGACCATAGTACTTTCTAAAAGTGTTTCAACGTCAAAACCGTTAATCACCTTGCCCTTACAGAATCTGAGGTAGGTTATCAACTGATACTCTAATCCAGCAAAGCTCCTGCACTAAATTTCTCTAGTCCCTTCCATTTCTTTTTCACTTGCTTCCTCTTATTCCTGGTAGATTGACTGCCATCCTCTAGCCATTGGACATTGTATAAATAAACCTTTCAAGGACAATGTGTGCCGGTTTTACAACAAGGGGATGATCAGTGACAACCAAGAGGTGACGCCCAAGGAAAATTAAAACGGCCATGCATTAAATGCATCTGCACGTGGATTGTTAGGAGCTGGGATCTGATACCACTTGAAACAGAGGTGAAGAACTTCAAGAAAACAGGAATTTTGAGTAGCACCAAGGACGACAAACTATGGCAGAGTGACGAGGAGCAGGATGACGACCAACCAGTCTCAAATAGCAGTGAGGAGAGCAAAATACTTCAGACGCAGAAGATTAGATCTAGTAAGTTCCTATATTCAAACAATCCACCATAACAGTTGCAATATAAAACCACGATCGGCAAGATGGCCACCATAGAATGAAGATAACTTATAGACGATCCATTGTCATTAGTTTATTTTTATTTCATTGATGTAGTAAACAGTTATGACAAATTATTCAAAATACATATTTTAAGACCACAGATTTTGTTTTTTGGTAATCTTTGCCTAATCGTCGCACCCTGCATGTCTTCTACAAATATTAGGCCAAAAATATGTGACGTATACGGTAGTTTTCCATGTGATAAGTAAGTAAAAGAATAAATAAAATTTTAAATATCTGCAAACTGCATCAATCTGTTCCAACATCCCAAAATCTGTTAAAAAGGGTATAAATCCATTTAAATGCAGCCCTGCTGTACAGTAAAATTGTTCTACTTTCATAGGTAAGGAAATACTTAGTTCAACAATTGGGATCACTTGAAAAGTTTCCGATTTTATATTTTTTGATTTGACAAAGGGCTTAATGTTCTTACAGTTCAAGTTGCATTCGTGAATCTATCCCTACATAGTGATGAAAAATGCCAAACTATGTCTCGATGATTAGCAACACTAGCTTAGGGTGTACTCACCGCAATGATGGGGATACTGTTGTGTTTCTTGCCGAGGCGGCGGACATAGCTCGCTAATTCCAGGGCTTCCTCAAAATGTCCATTTCGAATGCAGGTGTCCATAAGCTGTGGCAATTCAAGGATTTCCAACAGCTGGGCATTGCGAGTGAGTGTCAAGGAGTTAAGGCGACGATGGGTATTAATGTCAGCAGAAGCACGGCTGAACTCCTGACATTTGCGAGACAGCTCAGGTAATCTCTCGATGAGGGAAGTAAGGCGTTCTTCCACATTGCCGAACTGAAAACAAAACCAGTAGAAAAAATCATTTTTTTAAGGCCAAGAGGGGGCAGAATTCACATTCACATTATTCACACAGTTAATGCAAACAAACTTGAACTTTTATGTAGCTTCAATTTTTGTAACTAAATTTTAATTATTTAACAGTTGAATTAATGTATGAATTGTGGTTAACAAGTCATCCTAGTTAACAAATTCTTTGTCATATTTATGGTATAGAAGTACTAAAATGGAAATGACAAAGGCAGATTTAATATTTTGTGTAGAGATAATTTCCTTTCTAAATACTAAGTTAGATGGTTATTTTCTGATTTATTTCCAAACTCAACATTTCTAAAATAAAATAGAAACATCTTTTATTTATAAAAACTAATGAATATCTGGTTGGTTCAGAGGAGTGCGTCAGGCCTCGGCAGCCGGCACAGTTCATATCCTCGCCGCTAGATGGGGGCTTCATTCATTCCATTCCTGACCTGGTCGGAGACTGGAAGCAGGCTGTGGATTTTCATTTTCATCTGGTTGGTTCCTCAGTTTAGGAGCTGCGGCAATGCGGTCATGTAGCCCCGTGTACTTTGGGTGTGTGTAGAATCTGTCTGATAACTGGTGTTAATTGTGATGGCTGTATTAGTGTGTGTTATCGGTTTTTAATTCAAGTAAGGACTGCAGACATTTAATTTTCAAGTATTTCCAACTTTTGCTACCAAACGCCACTGTCAACGACCAACTAGTTCTGAACTTGGTTAATAGATGCCACCGCAGTCGGCTCCTGGCGACGAACGTTGGAACCTAAGAGCGTTTGTCAAATCTAACCTATAATTTAGCTTCACACAAGTGTAATTAGTGGAAGGTTCTCTATCATGCCATAAATCTAGGACATGAGACCGCCGGCTTTACTTCCCCTCCGAAGGAAGGCATACTGAGGAATTTTTAACACTCTTAAAAAAATCCGACGACTTTGGCTGGGTTTGAACCTGCGACCTTGGGAATAGAAGCTCAGCATGCTACCAACTACGCCACCGAAGCCGCTAAATGAATATCTTACTATGATTGAAACATGTATGTTCTTGTTGAGTAAAACTTGAACATGAAAGATCCACTGGGATTTCAACTGGAATATCCTGTATTCCAACCACCTTGTGGTGCAGTGGATGGCATGGCTGGCTGCCACCCCAGAGGTTCCGGGTTTGATTCCCGACTCTGCCAGGAATTTAGAAGTCCTGGTATGGAGTCTCCCAGCCTCGTGATACTAAATGGGAACCTGCTGGATACTGTGGCAAGAAGAGTGGATAGGAACTAGCCACCCTACCGCACATAAACTCCTGCTCAGGACTCCTGGTTAGTGATCTTTGACACAGCCAGGGACATTAAAAATGAATTAGTCACTCAAAAGTTATTTTATCAAGAAATTCCCTTTTTTGCCGGTCAGTGTATTCAGATTCAGAGGCCAACTGTTACCGTATTGCAGTATACCAAAATACTCGGGAATAACACTAGATAGGACTCTGACTTTCAAGCAGCATCTATCAAATACGGCTGCAAAAATCAAAACCAGAAATAATATTCTTCAGAAACTAGCAGGTACATCATGGGGAGCTAATACTCAAGTTCTAAGATCCACTGCCTTAGCTTTATCATATTCTGTTGCTGAATATTGCTGTCCAACCTGGATCAATAGTGTTCACACTAAGAAGATAGATGTGCAACTCAATCAAGCAATGCGAACAGTCACGGGTTGTATTTGGAGCACGAACACACTTTGGCTGCCTGTTCTCAGCAACATTCTTCCTCCAATCCTAAGAAGAACAGAAGCTCTCCTAAAGGTATTGAAAAACATTCGACAGAATCCCCAGCTACCCATTCACCAAGATCTTGCACGAGCAGAACACCAACGCTTGAATCAAGGAAACCACCATGGCGTACAGCAGTCAACCTTGAAAGATGCTCCTTCCAAGTTAACAACTCATGGAAAATCCAATGGGAGCAGTCTTCAGTGGTAAATAAACATCTAGTTGACAACCCTTCTAACCGGATACAAGGATTCCATCTCCCCAGGCGCCAGTGGAGGATCATCGACCGGATTCAAACTGGACAAGGCAGATGTGGCTATCTATTGCAAATTGCGACTGCAGTGCATTATCACAGTCAATCCATCATATTGTTGCTGACTGGTTGGTTCTTAAGTTTAGGGGCTGCGACAACGCGGTTATGTAGTCCCGTGTACTTTGGGTGTGTGTAGAATCTGTCTGATAACCGGTGTTAATTGTGATGACTGTATTAGTGTGTGTTATCTGTTTTAGGTAGATTTCATTAGAAAGCTAACTATTTCTTCGAAAAAGTGAAATATCGCTATAACTCTCTTAATATGTGAAATATCGAATCCATTCAAAGTTCATAATATGTGTCGGATAAGTGCCAAAAATTTATGTTTGAAAAGTTTTTGATAGCACCAAACATTGACCAAAGAGGTGGAAAAAAGTGGGTTTTTCGGGAAACAATCATATCTCTCTTAATAGGCACAATATCAAAACTGTACAAAATGGAAAATATTCCCCTAATAATTACATAAAACTTTGTCTGAAAGAATTTTTGATCTGACCTACCATTGCGCCAAGGGATGAGAAAAATGATTTCGGAATTAAAGAAAATGCCAAGTGCCATCAGAGGTTACCATGACAACGCTTCTTAATTGATGAGGGATGAGCTATCAGAGGTTGCCAAGACAACGCCATCGCACGAGATCACATTCATTTTTCCATCTGACTCTGTGGGAAGCGGCTAACTGGTAGCATGCTGAACTTATAAGCCCAAGGTCGCTGGTTCAAAGCCGGCCAAAGTCGTCGGATTTTCTAAGAGCGCTAAAAATCCTTCAGCATGCTTTCCTTTGGAGGGCAAGTTCCAACGTTCGTTGCAAGTTGCTGTGGCATCTAGTAGCCAAGTTCACAGCTAGGTGTTGTTGATGTTAGTATATGGTACAAAATTAGGAACTACTACTTAAAATTGACCCGTCTGCAGACCTTACCTGAATTACAGACTAATACAGTCATCACAATTAACACCGTTTATCAGATTCTGCACACACGCAATGTACACGGGGTTACATGACCACGTTGTCACAGCCCCTAGACTGAGGAACCAACAAAAATCTCTGTGGGAGATAAAATTTTGCGTGAAGGAGTAACAGACTGTCAGATAGTTACACATCAGTTCCAAACCTTGCATAAGGACAGTGTGATCACAAGTATAAAAATGAACCCGAAATGACAAGAAGGTTACCATCACCATAAGATAATAAAATGATAAAAATATGCATACAAAAACGAAAAAAGAAGTTAATTAACCTCCAAATGTAAAATACTTTCTTGCAATCAATGAGGTCTGATCCTCCTAAGAAAACCTGCATATTTTGCCTATTATAGCCTATCCCCTAGTTTGCCCGGTGAAATCTACCTCCGCCTTCCGGCGTGCCGAGAGGATTTTTTAAAATTCAAGTAAGGACTGCAGACTTTTGAATTTTTCAAATAGTTCCTACTTTTGCCGCCAAACGCCACCGTCAACGGCTACTAGTTCAAAACTTAGCTACCAGATGCCACAACAGTCTGCTCTTGGCAACGAACGTAGGAACCTGAGAGCGTTGCTTACATTCTTAACCCATACAATTTAGCTTCGCACAGGTGTAATTAGTGAAGGTTCTTTGACATGCCATAAATCTATGACATGGGACCACCGGCTTTACTTCCCCTCCGAAGGAAGGCATACTGAGGGATTTTTAATGCTCTTAAAAAATCCGATGACTTTGGCCGGATTTGAACCTGCGATCTTGGGCATAGAAGCTCAGCATGCTACCAACTACGCCACCGAAGCCGCCTTGTTGCTGACTGTCCTCTTCGATCTTTCAAAGGAAAAATAATGGACATTCATCTTACATTGGATGAAGCAGTTGAATGGGTCAAAGAACTAGACCTAGAGTTGTAAGATTGTACGTACTTGTGACTATGCACATTTGTCCAGAAATTATATACTGTATATTTTATATATGTACATACATTCATCATACGATAAATAAATATTCTATATTTCTTGTCTGAGAAAAACTTCCTTTGATTTTGACATCTGTTTTACTGTAGGGAGCTTTGAAGCCATTTTTCAGTGGTTCCTTATCGACAATTGATATTGCAACTTTTCAGTCGGTCAACATCATCATCATCATCTTGTACAGTTTCCAGCCCCAGGCTGGGTCTGTTTGGAACATAAGCCTCGCCACTTACTCCTTTCTTCCCACCACCTCTCCGTTGTCACTCTAGTCCCATCCTCGCCTCTCTTCTTGACACATTCCTCCACTCTTTTCAGCCATCTATCTCTTGGTCTTCCCCTTGGTCATTTCTTCTGCATCTGCATCTCATGTGTCCTCTTGGGAATCTTCTTCTCTTCCATACCACCTCAGTCTTGATGTCTCAATCCTACCTTGCAAGGGCTCCTCTTTCACTATTTCCCTGACCTCTTCATTCCTCACCCTGTCTCTTCTTGTTACTCCGATCCTACTTCGCAGGAACTTCATTTCACATGCCTGTATTCTGCTTATGTCTCTTTTGTTCATTATCCACATTTCTGATGCATAAGTCAGTATCGGGATATAGTAGCTTCTGTAAACACTTCCTTGCTTTTTTGTGGGACATCTTTATTCCACACTAAGCTCCTAATGCTTCTCAGAAATGCTTCTACCTGTCTGCCACGTTCCGTAATCTCTTTGTCATTTCTCCCATTTTCCTCCACTATACTTTTCCCCATTTTCCTCCACTATACTTCTCAAGTACTTGAGACTTTGCACCTTCTTCAGCTGTCCACCTCCAAGTGTTATCCCACTCATTGGTCTGTCCCTTTTCCTGGTCGTTAACAGGATCTCACATTTACTGATGCTGAACTTCCATCCGTACTCTCCCACTGTTTCTTCCCAAGCCTTCAGTTGCTCCTGAATTTCCTCCTCGTTTCCCCAGACCATGAGATCATCTGCAAACACCATTGCTTTCATCCTATCTTCTCCTATCTTTCCTGCTACCCGTGTCATTACCTCGTCCATAACCACAATAAAGAGAAGGGGTGACAGTGCACTACCCTGTTTCAGGCCACTCATTTGTCTGAACCAGTCTGTTCTTTCTCCTCCAACTTTCACACAACTCACACTTCCACAATACATCTCCATCACTCTGTCTACAGTCCCATTTTCCACTCCCATGTTTTCCATTGCTTTCCAAACCTTCTCCCTACACACACTATCATAGGCCTTTTCGATGTCCAGGAAAGCCATCAACAGATCCTCTCCAAATTCGTAGTGATGTTCCTGGAGCTGTCTCTCTGAAAATATGAGATCCACTGTTGATCTCCCAGGTCTGAATCCATACTGCTCCTCTCTCAATTCTCTTTCCACTTTGGCTTGTATTCTACTTTCTAATATCTTTTCATATATCTTGGCACAGTGTGGTATGAGTGTGACTCCCCTGTAATGCCTGCACTCCTTTCTGCTTCCTTTCTTAAATATTGGGACAATTAATCCTTTCTTCCAATCTTCTGGGGTCTTTTTCTCCTTCCATACCACCCTCATCACACGGTACAGCCACTGTTTCCCAACCTCCCCTGCTGCCTTCACCATTTCAACACTCACTTCGTCCACACCTGGTGCCCTTCCTCCTTTCATCTTGTCGGTCAACATAATGTACCGTAATTACTCAATTACAGGAACGTGTGAAAAAATAACCTGAAAAAAATTACATATGGTTAAAAGTCACTAATACCAAGAAAGAAGAAATATAAAAATATTTTCGAGGTGGGGTTCAAACTTTTTCCAGTTCTGTATAGTGAATTCCTGCCCCTCCAAACCAACAAAGCATACTACAGTATTAAGGTAACTAAACCATTCATACACACAACTACCAGTTTCACCAAATGCTTTGTTCACAGCATATTAAGCTTGTGCCATGAATAAAGCTACGTGACTCTGAGGTTGAAGTGAATCGAATATCAGAGCGCATTATATCAGTTAAGGTTAACACGGGCACAACAACTTTGCGAGTAATCTCCTGCTATGCTCACCAAACTGGATGCCCTGAAACTGAAAAGGAGCACTTTTGGGAGAAACTGAGTGTTCACGTTCAGGAGATAGCTCCAGAAGAATATATTTTTCTTGGTGGAGACCTCAATGGTCATATGGGAAAAACTAGAGATGGATATGCGCAGTGTCATGGTGGTCAAGGATTTGGAGAGAGAAATGAAGATGGGTGAAAGATTTTGGACTTTGCTGAAGCTCATGACTTAGTCCTTATCAACACTTCCTTCAGGAAGAGACCTACACATCTTATCACTTACACCAGTGGTGAATACTCCACACAGATTGACTACTGGCTGGTACAAAGGCACGATCTTAAACTGACAAGAGATGCTAAGGTAATTCCATCTGAAAATATTGCACCACAGCATAAATTACTAGTTCTAGACATGCGGATTGGAAAAATCAGAACAGTCCAACCTCACAAAAATGGTCCACAGAGGATAAAGTGGTGGAATCTTGGTGAGAAGAAGGATGAATTTTCATCAAAGCTCAATACACTTACCATAAACACGGAACAACCAGCAGAGGGCATTTGGAGAGAAATCACAAACCAGGTACACACAATAGCAACTGAAACCCTCGGAATAACGAAGGAGGGAAAGCGTTTTATTGATAAACAGACCTGGTGGTGGAGCGAAGACGTTCAAATGACCAACAAAGCGAAGAAGCAAGCTTTCAAAACTTGGCGCCGAACAATGTTGAGTGAAGATCTACTTCAATACAAGATGCTGAAATATGCTGCAAAACACGCTGTTGCCAGAGTAAAAAGCCACCATTATCAGGAACTGTATAACCAACTTGATAAGTCAGAAGGTGCTAACAAGATCTACCGCCTTGCAAGATCCCGCCATCGAGCAACGGAAGATATTGGACATGTACTCCAAATTAAAGATGTGAGCCACCAGCCTCTTAGGTTCCAACAGCCATACTACATCGATGGCATGACTACTACAAAGAAATGTGTAATGGAGAGTTTCCACACCAGTGATCCAATTGCAGGACCGGTACCTCAAATTACCGAAGAAGAGGTATTAAAGGTTGTAAGTAAAATGAAAAATGGCAAAGCGACAGGACCAGATGACATACCCTCTGAAATCTGGAAGTTGCTTGGATATCCTGGTGCTAAAATTCTTGCGGCACTTTTCAATTGTATCCTTGAGGATGGCTGCATACCTACAACCTGGCAGTCTAGCTAGTACTACCGTCCCAATTTGGAAGGGTAAAGGAGATGTTGGCGAATGCTTCAATTATCATCCAATTCGATTGCTCTGCCACACAATGAAAGTCTTGGAGCGTATTCTTGACAGTCGTCTGCGCTGCATGATCCAGATATCTCCTAACCAATGTGGCTTTGTCAAAGGGGTTGGTACGCCCGACACAATCCATGCTGTACACCTACTTGTGGAAAAACATAGAGAAAAGAACCAACCTTTACATCTCGCATTTTTGGATCTCGAGAAGGCTTTCGACAGGGTGCCACATGAGCTCATCTGGAGATCACTTCAAGCTCACAAAATCCCAGAAGTTTACGTCCGATGTATTCAGTGCCTCTACTGCAACGTCACAAGTATGGTACGCTGTCCAGCTGGAATTTCACCTGCTTTCCCTATCACTGTTGGAGTTCATCAGGGATCAGCACTCTCGCCGCTTCTGTTCATTCTGTGCATGGATATGGTGACAGCTGACATTCAAACACCTCATCCATGGACGATCTTATATGCTGATGATGTGTTTCTCGCAGATCAAACTTGCGAGAATTGAACAGCATCATCTCACTAAAACTACACACTTTAAATACCTCGGTTCCCTTACCACTTCAGATGGCGAAACGCTTCTTGATGCTCGTGCACGAGTTAACACTGCGTGGATGAAGTGGCACCAAGTCACAGGAGTGCTGTGCGATAAGAAAGTACCTATCCCTTTGAAAGGGAAAGTTTACAAGTCCATGATACGACCAGTGGCATTTTACGGCACAGAATGTTGGCCATCTTCAACCAGGCATGAACAAGCCCTACATGGAATGGAGATGAAAATGTTACGTTGGTCCATGGGTGTTACACGGCTTGATCGTGTCAGGAATGAACGTATCTGGAAACAGATGGGAGTTGCAGCCATTACCGATAAAATGAGAGAAACACGACTTCGGTGGTATGGGCATGTCACTAGAAGTGATGAGAACTCTGTGGCATGAACAGACGGAATTTTTTTTATCAGTCAAATAGGATTATATGTCAATACGGACCAATATGACGTCGAATACTCCTAATGAACAGCTCTCCAATATGATCCAGGAGGAAATCGAGCCCGTGGACGTCCAAAGAAAAGATGGCTGGACAGAAACAAGGAAGACTTGGTGATGTGTGGAGATGCCCTTGACAGGAAGAAGTGGTGAACAGCAACCAAACAAGCGGACCCTGCGCCATCGCGGGATACACGCTAGGAAAGAAGAAGTTGAATAAAGCTTTGCGTGTGTTGTATTCCATTAGATCCCAGGCGAGCGGGATTGATGATGTACCTATAAAATGTATACATTACATTATTAGTGATGTTCTCTCCATTCTCACACGCATTTTTAATTACTGTTTAAGCAATGGCACATTGCCTTTGATCTGGAAATAGGCCAACGTGATCCCTCTTCCTAAGATACCATGATCAATCGCAGTCAACGGTCTTTCCGGGCTACTGAACGGACCCCAAGGTGGTCTCGGATCCTGCCAACGGTTCGCCGGGCAGCTAATGATCGTGCCACTGAGGGGTGATCGATTGCAGTCAACGGACTTTCCGGGCTGCCCGATCGATTCCACCACTCACGTACCAATTCTATATGCCATTAGGCTGAACATTGGCCGACATACTGTGAGCTGTCCAGTGCATCGAAGCCTTCCTTCTGCTTGGGATCGTGCCGTTGAACCTGGTGGGGATTTCAATTGCATTTTGTACGTATTTTGAATATCAATGGCATTTTGTAAGTATTTCGACTCTACATTGCATTTTGTACGTATTTTGAACCTAGCCTACATTTTGTGCGTATTTTTCAATCTATTCCTTTTGTAAGCATTTTCATTTTAAATTCCCGCTCTCCATTTTATATTCTTTAATCTGTGTTAAGAGGGGCAGATGACCTCGTAGTTCCACCCCTTAAAACAACAATAACTAACTAAGATACCATGCCCACTGCTACCGTCCAACTACCGCCCTTTATCTATTCTCTCTCTCCAAAGTGCTGGAACGGTTAGTACAAACTTAAATACTGGAATACTGGAACACTCACTCTCTACTTGACCCACTCCAGTCTGGTTTCAAGAAGGGCCACAGCGCAGCTACTGCCTTACTTAAGGTGACTGATGACATCAGACAAGCAATGGACCAAAGACAGCAGAGCATTTGACACCATAGATATCCCAACCCTATTGAAGAAGCTAAAATCCCTTCTTGGCACTGGAGCCATAAAATTTTTCTCTGCTTACCTAACGGATCGAAATCAGCTTGTGATTGTACAGGACACCACCTCACAGTGGCGTCAGAAAAAGGCAGGAACCCCCCAAGGTTCAGTCCTTGGGCCCCTACTTTTCTTGCTTTATATCAACGATATCTCCACCACAATTAACTATAATAAATATCATCTTTATGCAGCTGATCTCCAAATATATTCCCACACTACTCTCAACGATATATCAAATGCAATAAGGGATATAAAGAATGATCTCCATCAACTTAGTGCATATGCCGGTGACAACTCTCTCCTCCTCAATCCTAAGAAAACCCAAACTATCATCATCGGCTCTCGTAAGTTACTAAACTCATTAAAAAGCAACTAAGTTGTGCCTCCAGAAACACAGAATTCACATGGAATTCAACTCCTGCCGCTATCAGAAATTCTATAACAAAGAAATTTAAGGCCGCATGCCGAGATTACCTGTTAAATACTGCTGATTACCCCGTGTGAATGGTGATGGGTGATAGGACGTATGACTGAGCTAGGATTATATCTAGGATATTATAGAAAGGTCTGTGACATGGTGATTATTATTATTTTTATTGTTATACTTATTATTATTATTATTATTATAACAGCTTAGGCTTTCACGGCCGGCGTTCATAATTAAGTACAAGTTTTTCGGGCTTGTAGGCCGTGGTCCAGACAGGATATCTCCCGACGTTTCACCGGAAACTGCATCCGGCATTATCAAGGCTTCCGCTCCTTTCCTTGGTCAGCAGTGGAATGAGGAAGAGGCTTGAAATAATGGGTAACGGTTTGTAGTGGGGGTATTGTTGTTTGAATATGACTGTTGGCTGGGTGGATCTTGGCGATGAATTAACGGCTGGAAGGTAGTTTTGGATCTTCAAATTAGCATGGTGAGCCGAGCGTTCTCTTCGCATTCCGGCTGGATCGTCTGGTCTCGCGTACATGTTGCGGGGTGCGGTGCGTGCTCCGGCTTCGGCGACCGAGCTTGTGAGGGTCAGGTGTTCCCTGAGTGACTGCCGGGCTGTAGCAGGAAGGTTCTTCAGGTTGACGAGTGCATGAAATCTTGGCCTTGGTGTTCCTAAGGGCCAGGATCCATGCATTACGCACACGTTCAATTTCTTCCTTTCGATTGAAATTGTCAGGGTGTTTGAATATTTCTATGGCTTCCTGTCTGGACCACGGCCTACAAGCCCGAAAAACTTGGTACTTAATTATTATTATCATTATTCATGTGCCTTAGCATAATTAATTTACTCCTTATTTATCATCATAATTATTTTTTGTACTTCCAAAATTGTCTCATATGTACTGGATCCATATTGCATGGCTAAATGTAAGAGAGGGCCATGAGCCCTAACTTCACCACTACTGAAGACATAAAATAAAAATAAAATAAATTGTTTATTCCACTCTCGGAAATATCAAGGAAACATCTCAAATAACGATCCGTGTCTTGTTCTGTCTGTGAGTCTGCTCGTGCATGCGAGGAAGCTCATTTAACTAATTCTGAGCCCGACTGCCCTGGTGAAATACATCGAGGATAACCATGCATGAGCTCCCAAATTTGAGTTAAATAGGAATATACTAATGAATCATTAGTAAAATACCATTATGAGTATTTATTAAATTTATACACCTTAGTCAATTAATGTGGTTCCATAGAAGATGCTGAAAATCCCTTGGAGAGATCACATCTCTAATGAGCAGGTATCACGGAGAGCAAACTCGAAGCGGAAGCTGATGATTACCCTCAAATGTAGGAAAATTGCATACCTGGGTCATGTGTTACGTGGTGCAAAATACACAATATTACACCTCATTTTAAGGGGGGAAAATTGACGGGCATTGAAGAGCAGGCAGGAAAAGGACTCTTCAAGACTGGACTGGCACAAAAATGATTGAACAACTATGCCGTGTTGCTGAGGATAGACGAACACTATCCATTTTGATCGCCAACATCCGGGAGACTGGGCAGGGCATATAGAAGAAGAAGAAGTCAGTAAGTTTTGAAAATATAATACCGTATATTATATTGTGGCCCTCTTCAGTACCTGCCTTATAAAATTAATTATAACCAATTAAATTACGAGCAAAGTTGATTAATAATTACCTTGGGTTTTCCCTTTCCTTGATAATTTTTTCATAAAAAGTATTAAAAAACAGATCTGTAACAATGTATGCTTTAAAATACCCCACTGTGGCTATTGGCTGCAAATTCATCTCTACTTAGTATAAAACAGAGTCCCCGATTTTTGGATGTCACGGGTAATCTCGAGAACCACTGGATGCATTTTGATGTGGTTTACACCATGCTGTAAAGGATATCTCGAGGAAGGTTTCTGCAGAAAATAATTTATTTATGATCAAAGAAAGCCAAGCAGTAACCATTTCAGTGAGAAAGTCGAAAAAAGAAGCTGGCATCCTTGCGCTTGTAAGCTTACGTTGGGCAAACCGTTAAAAATATCTATATACTATGAGTGTAAGAATTGTTCAGCATGGTAAGTTCTACAAATAAGTCTGCGAGAGCATATCTCTATCTTCAATACATCGCCCACTATACAGTAAATGGTTTTAAGTTTTCATTTCTTCCAACAATCTTCATTCAATTTCTGAGGCGACAGTATACAAGCTAGCTAGGGGTGAGTCTATCACCCCAGTTACAGCCTAGCTAACGGGCGAGCCTACCCAGATACAGCCAGCAGCAAACTGTCGAGTCGTGTAGAGTTAAGACTTCAGAAAAGAGTGGTTGTGTTTGGAGTTTACTTGGAAGTGCAAATCGGCTTTTCTTCATTTTGCATGTGAACTTCTCATTCCGCAAAATACACAGTCAAGTTAAGATTGGATGGAAGGGGGATTTGTGTTTCATGCACCTCGCCATTCATAAATTACGTCTGGCAAGAATTTGTTGCACATGCATCACCATGATAATATAATTAATAGTCCAGTTAGTGATTTTAACCCAGCATGCCGAGATGTAAAACGGATATACGTAGGTCGTAGTTCATGGACATTGTAAAAAAAAAAAGTGTTAACACGTAATGCATTCATAACTGTATATAATACAATTGACTGTACCTACAATTGCCCCTTAAAAATTACTACAAGATGTGTGCACATTTTAAGTTGTAATTCATTCCCTGCTGTCCATTGCGAGTCGAGGCGGAAGAACCTCTTGTCACATAGGGCAATGTCGAAATGTAATCATTATGTGTCAGAAAACTGTATCATAATGAGGCTCATTATAACACTATTTTTCATTGTGAAACAGTTTCTCCCACCAATCAGAGTTCAAGAAACAGCTGTGTGACCAATAAGGTAAGGATACCTTCGTGCATGCGCTCAAAATCCAACATGTCTATATAAATTACCGAAAGTGCACCGTCCATATGTTTGCGTAAATAAACTGCCAAGCACACAGAGCGCTTGTGTCGGTCGGTCAGAGAGCTTGGAAAACAGAGATATCCTCCCCAGTGCTCTCACTCCGATCACAAAATTCTAGTGACAATCTCAGCAGATATTTATGAATATAAACATACAATAAAGTTATAATTATCGTCGAACATAAACAGTCGTATGCAACTCGCCTATAATCAGGGACGGATTTACATATCTGCCGCCCCTAGGCACATTCTGACCCCCTCCCACGTTGGTCGTCCAGGGGTGGGGGTGGCACCTGAGAGTGATCCTTAACTCACGCACGCACACAAATGCAGCCGACCGGCTAATGAATCATCTAATTCATCGTCCGGTTGGCATTATTTGTGTCCGAGTAAGGGTAAGCCCCGCTGGACGGCTGAGTATAGGATAAATCTTGCACGTCATTTTAATTTTAGACATTATTGATTGTATATAAAGCAGATTGATTATAAAAAAACGTAATCTAAATTGTGGGGTTGATGTTAATAAGAACTAAAAGTTATTGATCTAAGATTGATTTAATTACATAAGAATTAAGAATATTCTTACAAACTGGCATATTTCCAATAGGCTAAATTTACTCAATAGAAAAGTTTCCTTTACACTTTGATAAAGTTTTAAAGTGATTGTTAAGTCTTTGTATCAGCTACAATACATGATACATCAAGTCTATTAAGGATTTTACAATTTTTAAAAACATAATTCAATGTTCATAATTAAGAACAAAATTAGATGTTAAAAAGTAGCAATACACATATCTTATGCATCAATTCAGTACATCTGCACCAGCGGCGTTTTTTATTTACATAGATTTTTCTCCTGGATTTCATAATTGAGAACTCCTCTATTAGATCTTCAACTTTCATCTTGTCACTGTTCAAAAGTTCCGCCTCGATGTGTAGAATAGCCAACGAGTTTAATTTGTCTTCATTCATCCTTGATCTAAGACAAGACTTTATTCTTTTTAAGACAGAAAATGAACGTTCCGCTGAGCAGTTGGAAACAGCTGTGCACAAATACATACGAAGAGCTATATCAATGTTGGAGAATGTCGATTGGAGTTGTTCTTCTCTAATATATTTCATCATGACGAGTGGGTTGTTTCTAATTCCACTACTCTTCAACAGACAAGAAAAATGTACACATTCATTTGAAAATGACTTTTCTAGATCATTGGCATACAATGACTGAAGTTTGTTTGCACGCTCTATTATTGTTTCAGTTGAGGAGGACAGATCGTTAAAAACTGAAAACTTGTCTGCTATTTCACCATATGCGTTTTTCCGCTCCTGCAACTCAGTTTTTAGTTGGTCCAGAACTACATAAAATGTCTCAACTCTAAATTTGTCACGTCCTTCAAGAAGTATTTCAGTTTCTTTGTTTTCGTCAGCCTGGAATTTTCTCTTTTTTTGAAGTTTGTAGCAAGTCTCATAGTCCAAATCACATAGTTTTTTAGCTCTTTCTTCATATACGGCAAACATGTCTCGGAGAGAATCAATAAAAAGGACTAAAGAATCATACAGTCTCACAACTCTTTCTATAGACGTTTCTATTTTCTGAAGAGTTTGGCTAACTTGTTCAAACCTGTCCAATATATAACTCCAAAGTTCCATCATGAATACCGTTTCCAGCCTATTCAATGATCTCAAAAGTCCCGTGGCTTCACTTCTTACCAACAGCTTCTCATTAGTGTTCTCTTCCTAGTCCTTTAAAGCCAGCATAACACCGTCTAAGTTTTCACAGAGCCCTTTACATGCACTTTCACGAGCACTCCACCTTGTTTCAGCCAAAACCCTTAAGAGTTTTACTTTCAGGTTGACTAAAGGTAACTAGAATTTCCCATCTCTTAGTAGATGCAACAAAAAAGTTGTAAACGTTTTGTATAAGGTTAAAGAAAGCACTTGCTTCTGGACATCAGCTTGCAGCACACGTACCTACAAGGTTAAGTGAATGTGCCGAACAAGGAACAAACAGTGCTTTGGGATTTTCATCCTTTATTCTAGCTTGTAAGCCACTATACACGCCTGACATGTTGCTAGCATTATCGTATGATTGCCCTCTACAGTCGGATAGATCGATGGCATTTGATCTTAAAACAGCCATAACAGCATTGGCTAAGTCTTCGGATTTGTGCCCAGTATTCGACAAAAACATGAGAAAGCGTTCAACAGGATTGCCATTTTCTTGTACAAACCTCAAAACAAATGAAAGCTGATCAGTGTGACCTATGTCAGGCGTTGAATCCACTATTATGGAGTAATACTTCGCTTGTTTCACTTCACTGATTATGATATCTCTAACTTTAGAGGCTAACAGTACAATTACCTCATTGCAAATAAATGAAGACAGATAGGACGTTTTCCCTGAACCTGGATTACAAAATTTACGTATGTGTTCAGCGAGAAAAGGATCGAATTCCCCTACTAATTCCAGTGACATGTACTCCCCATTGTGTAGAGACCCAAATGTTTCATCAGCTCCTCGAAACGGACGTCCTTGGCTTGCCAGCTTTTCCACCACAGCGAACACTCTTTCCAAAACGTGTTTCCAATACTTCCTTTCAGTTTCGACGATAGAATCGTATTGACTGTCTAGCGTTCCAATTCTTCTCTTGCGGGTCAAAAGTGCCAGTTCAGAATTGATGTGTTCTTGTGAGCTTTCATGTGCAGATAAAATCGCTCCAATATTTTTCCAATCCGAAACACCTTCACTGGCTAGTTTAGAACACGTCTTCTGAAAGCCAAATATTCTGCAGGAAGCGCAACATACCGAACCTGTACCTTTTGAATACACCAAGTAATCTCTTGAAATGAGTTCTCCATTTTGTAATATCCTACTACAGATTTGTTTATTTAAGTATCTGGTTTTATTGCCAAAATCCCTTTTAGAGTTTTTAAAATCACAATCTTTATACTGATTGATTCCTCTGTGTAATAATACTTCGATCGTGGTGTCTTTTATTTTCCACTCAATGGGGTCGTCACTAACAGTAAACTTTATATCAGTTTGTTGTGAAACGGAATCATTTGAACTTTTACTTATTTGTGTACTGTCGGAACTACGTTCGTTATCACCACTCAATATAAAATTATCCATTTCAGGGGCACTTGTTGCTCGATCATTATTTTCATTGTTTGAACCACTTTCGTTGAAATTGTATTGTTCCCAAGATGAGCAGCCTTCTCCACTCAGTCCACTCTCGTTGGATTTTTCAAGAGGTTTAAAAAAACTGTCAACCGTCTTAATATTTTTCAAAAAGTTAGTTTCTTTTTCAAGTTTTTCACTTGCGATTTTGCGGTAACCTGAACCGCTAAGCTTCCCACGTTTTTCACTCATTGGTACTTTTTAGTTCAACATTAAAAATAAATAAATTATAACACACTTATTTTATCTAAGCAATGTGGCAATGTGAACGACTTGGTAAGGATAACAACTGAACGTGAAGACGTTAAGCGAACGACTATAATCTGATTTACAAAAGATACTCGGTGAAAGCTGTCATACGCTTGATGGGTGAGGTGAGGGAGGAGTGGAGACGAGAGGGGTAACGGTCTCCATGGCGCCAACAGTGAGCAATGTTGCAATGTATGCCGACACAGCAATAAGCACATGGTTTGACTCAGTGTGTCTTCACTCGTCAAGGTCATTAGACTGCCAGGCAGGGGGGCTAACTTCCACAGTATTTGTGTCTTCCTGCAAGCCTCTTGGAATGTTATGCATCATGATCTGCCTCAGTGGCAACGCAGCATTTCCCCACGTGCTAGCTTTGACAGCTGTCAGCGAGCTTTATTGGTAATTCAGACTTATAATACAGTAGTTTTGACAGTCTGCTGTATCCCCACTGACTGGCAGTGTTGCCAGTCTGTTGACTACCGGCATAAAATATACCCATATTAAATAAAACAAAACTTCACACTTGACTTGTAAAAGAGATTTTTTTTTAGTTTATGAATTGTATTTAGATTTCAAATTTACGTGAGAAAATGCAAAGTAAGCTCCCTTTGACTGCCGTTCTCGGTCACTGCGCCTGGCGCTCGGCACGGCAATTCACCTGATGCCGCGGCACCCGTCGGACGTCAGGCTGTTCCGCCCTTAGGCACGTGCCTAGTGGGAAATACATCCCTGCCTATAATGGTAATTAAGACACTAGTATGGAAATTATAAAACGAGCGTAAGCGTAGGCTCGTTGCATAATGTACTATAATATGATTAATTTTATATCATTACGCATTAACTAGTGGTCGGCAGAAATATAAACTACCATCAAAGCATCAAGGGCCGTTTTCACCAACTCTTCACTAACGATTATTTAGTTAATTCCCATTTAACTTAAATACGAGATTTAATGCGTGATTATCTTAGATGCATTTCACGAGGCCATTCGGGTTTGCAATTACTTAACCCGCCGTTGGTCGAGGGGTGAGCGCGGCGCTCACTTCTAAAATATTTTTGTTGTAATAGGTCGGAAATCGTGGAGAATGGCCTATAACTATGAGTAGCTTTTCGTTGGAATGTCAGGAGTGGGGGAGATGGGTCAGGGCGCATGTGCGCCTCCATTAGTGAGTTTAGTGCAACCAAACTGTACAGTACTACGTGCCAGTGAGCGGAGCGCTCACCCTCGACCATCCGTGTTGTACATTTTTACCGATTTTGCTAGATTCTCAATTTGTGTATTTCGTGTATAGTTGGTCAAATTCTTCAATTAATTACCTACTTTAACTTTTATTTATGTTTTGTATCATTTTGTTGCATTATGACTGACGAAAATCAAATAGCTAATTGGCTTGAAGAGGACTCGGACCATGAAAGCAATGTGTTTCAGGACGATAACAGTTCTTCAGATGATTCTGACGTTCGTGAGGTTGGAAATAGTGAACACAACAGTGAAAGTGAACAATCAGCTGAAGATGGAGGAGAGGAAGAAAGTGCCGTGAATCCAGGGCCTTATTATATTGGCAGTGACAAGACAACACAATGGAGTATTCACGCACCAAATCAACGCAGACGCAGACCCAGGAGAAACATTGTCATTCACCTTCCAGGAGTAACAGGAGAGGCTAGGAATTCAAAGACAATTACTGAGGCATGTAACCTCTTTTTTCCTGTGTCAGTACTTGAAGAAATAACCCACCATACAAATGTACGTCTGAGAAAAATTAGATCAAAGTACAGGCGTGAATCAGACGTGGTAGATACAAACCTAGAAGAAATTAAAGCCCTCATTGGAATGCTTTATCTGGCTGGAGTGATGAAATTTTCCCACGTAAATATTTGAGATTTGTGGGCAGATGATGCAACTGCACCTGAAATATTTCGTTTGGTGATGAGTTACAGACGCTTTTATTTATTGTTTAGGGCTCTTCGCTTTGATGATGTCACCACCAGACAGGAGAGGAAATCACTTGATAAACTGGCACCGATAAGGAACGTATTTGATGGATTTGTGCAGAGATGTTTGGATAATTATAGTGTAGGCGAATATGTGACATTGGACGAAATGTTAGAGTATTTTCAAGGAAGGTGTTCTTTCTGGCAATACATGCCGAAAAAACCGGCAAAGTATGGTTTAAAAATGTTTGCTGTAGTAGATGCGAGAATGTTCTATACTCACAATATGGAAATTTATTGTAGAAATCAACCGGAGGGACCATTTCATTTAGATAACAGACCAAGTGCTGTTGTGAAGAGGATGACATTACCAATTCAGGGCACTGGTCGGAACGTGACAATGGACAATTGGTTCTCTTCCGTGCCCATTGCAAACGAGTTGGCTACTCAAAACAATTTGACAGTTGTAGCGACATTGAAAAAGAACAAAAGGTTTAGAAACTGTAAACACTAGACCAAGGCCTCCATTCAGTAGTCTATTTAAGTTCGGGGAAATCGTAATGATCGTGTCGTACGTCCCGAAGAAATATCGAAATGTTATCCTCTTATCGACGATGCATGATTCCGATGAGATTGATGAAGCTTCTGGAGACCTATCAAAACCTGATGTTGTGACTTTCTATAACCTTACCAAAGGGGGAGTGGATGTTGTTGATCGCATGAAGACGGAGTATTCAGTTGCAAGAACTCTTTTTGGTGGCCTCTTAGAATATTCTTCTCTCTTCTTGACATTGGTGGCATAAATTCTCAAATTATTCTAAATTGCAATACTGGAGAAAAGCTCTCAAGAAGAAAGTTCCTGAAAACGCTGGGTTTAGATCTCATAAAGACACACATGACCACTAGAGCCTCATGCAGCGTTCTGAAAAACGATCTGCGACTTAGAATTTAAAATGTTCTTGGAATTGAAAATGGGCCAGGAATAGTGAAAGGTAAAAATGTGGGTTTTTTCCAAAGAATAAAAATAGATATTCAACGATCAGATGTGCAAAATGTGCACTACCAATCTGTGGAGAGCACACAGTAACAATATGTCAACAGTGCAATGGCAATAATGGAGTAGCCGCAGAAAATAGCGATTCTGAATAACGCTGCTGGTTCTTGGAAAACTGGGATTGAAAAACTTCGGATGTGTTTGATCCGTCAGTTTTCAGTTTGGATAAATGGCAATATTTATTGAAGTTTGTTGTACCGTATAATAAATCATTTGCAAACATAATAACAGAACATTATTAAGTCCAAAATGTCTGTCCGCAGTTTACAGTAGTATAGTATTATTGTATATATCAATAAATGGACAGATTTCTTTCATATTTTTCTTTAAAACATTTATTGAATCGTTGGATAATATTAAGAAAGAACAAAAACAAATAATAAAGTAATAAACCAATTACAAAAAGTAAGAAAACTTGATCATATTCGATGGGTGAGCGTCGCGCTCACCCTCGACCATCCGCGTCCGTCCGGAAGGCTCGACCAACGGCGGGTTAAATAAGATTTACGGCTCTTGCGTATGCGTAGACTCTGTTTCATGACAGATCACGAAGCATCTAGCACTGATTGTTGTTTGCGATGCTTCCTTGAGGCTTTCAAGAACATAATTATAAAGGAAGGGAAATACAGAAGACCTTATTCGTGGCAAAAGCTTAAAATGGTATGATCAAAATATTTAGGAGAACTGGCAGTTGTGTGAATACATAGCTTAATAGGACACGTTTTCCACTTTGTCTTCGTATTGGGAGTGGTTGCGTTGCAGACTTTGAATTTATTATGCAGCGCTGGAAGAAGTTCAAATCCCTCTTCGGATATACTTTTCTTTTTAAATTTCTGTATTCGTCTTTCTTGGTATTAAAACTTAGTAATGTGTGTGATCTTTTATAATTTCATTGCCATAAACATATTTTATATCATATGGATGAAAATTTGTGTGGAACTCAGAAACAAAACCGCCATTGTGAGCTCCGTGAGGCACAGTTCAGCTCTTTCCCGCCACTTTAAAAATGCTTTAGGGAGTTGAGTGGCCATATTTGGCCATTTGACATAATTCCTTGTTAGTGGTAAGTTAACGAGCGTTTCTGTTTGGTGAAATGCTCGTGACCTTTAATGATGAATTAAGAGATAATTGACATTGGTGAAAACGTCCCTAAGCAGACCTGTTATTACATATGTATGTCTAGCTCTAATTTAGTATTAATAATTAATGTTGATTTGGCGGTGTTTTTATTCCGGGTCTATCGTGTACATTTTACAGGCTCCACACATTCTCCCAACTCAGGAAGTCATTACACTCCTCATATCATATAGGGCAGTCATGGGCAAAGTAAAGCCCTTAAGCTAGTCTAATCCGGCCCACCACATGCTTTCGAATATTATACTATCCACAATTATGTTCTGTATACCTTGAAGTGAAAAACTGTTTCAATCTCATTGTGTTTATGTGTTTTGTGTAATAGAGTAGCAGCTAGAACTGATTGAGTTACAATGTAACAATGAATTAAAGCAACTATTCCTCAATGTTTCGAAAATTGAGTTCTACAAGGCCCTACCAAACTCCAGCTTCCCAAACTCGAAATCTCATGCACAGAAGATAGCTGCCATGCTCGCATCTTCCTACATCTGTGAACAGGTGTTTTGTACAACGAAGCTTCGCAAAAATAGCATCAGAAATAGATCAACAGACCATCATTTATTTGCGCTACTAAGAATCAGCTGTCTCCCATAACTCCAACCCCTCGTCCACGTCGTGGGAGACGGGCAACGGCACAAAGAAGGGGATCGCCTGTAGGGGCGAAGTACAGTGGGGACTTTGTGTGCCCCGGGACCGTTACGGTAGCTGTGAAGGTCCTACAGGAACCCTGAAAAGTGATGGCCAACGGTGCTCTGGTGAAGCTACAATAGGCCCAGCAAGCCAGTAGTGGATGAAACCAAATGCTTTCAAAAATGGAACGAGCCTCGGACATGATGGATTTAATAGACGACGACACGGCTGTACGCACGGACTAAGATTTGGAGCTTTAAACCTAAGAACGTTGATGGGGAAGGTGGAGGAGATAGTGGATATGATGGAAAGAAGGAAGTCGGATTTATTGGGATTGGCAGAAACAAAGTGGAAAGGGGAAGGAAGGAGAGAACTGAGAAAAGGCTATAGACTGTACTGGAGTGGGAACGAAGAGGGAAAGAGGAATGGAGTGGGAGTAGTAGTACGAGATGGTTTAAAAGAAGAAGTGAGGAGAATAAGTGATAGGATAATGAAAGTGAAAGTAGCACTGAGGGGAGAGACCATAGAAATAGTGCAAGTGTATGCTCCACAAGTAGGCTGCGCCTCTGAAGAGAAGGAGGAGTTTGAAGAGGAATTGCAGAAGCAGCTGGTAGGAAGAAATATGATTGTTATGGGGGATCTCAATGCCCATGTAGGAAGAGAAAGACAAGGTTTTGAGAGTGTTCTAGGACCAGAGGGTTGGGGCGGAAGAAATGAGGAAGGAAAGAGACTGTTGGACTTCTGCCAGAGGAACAGCCTGCTAGTTGGGAACTCCTGGTTTAAGAAAAGAGAGAGCCACACAATCACATGGTACAGTGATGACTCGACCAGGAAGTCGGTGGTCGACTATATACTGTATGAGAAAGAACTAAATAAGAACATCACGGACATCAAGGTTATACCATCGGAGAACCTGGATAGCGACCATCGATTGCTGGTAATGAACCTGAGAGGGAGTAAGGAGAAGAAAGGGACTGAGAACCAGGAAAGACGTATAAGGATATGGAACCTGAAAGAAGGGGATAGAAGGGTCAAGTACCTCAAAATGGTAAAGGAAGGAATTCCAACCGATGAAGAAAGAGGTGTGGTAGAGGAATGGGCTAGATATAAGAAGACACTAGTAGGTGCAGCAGAAGCAGTATGTGGGAGGACAAGTAGTAAGAAGAGGTGGAAGGAAACACCATGGTGGAATGAGAAGACAAAAGATATAGTAAGGGAAAAGAATAGAGCCTTTAGGAGGTGGTATAAAAATAGGACGGTAGAGACAAGGGAAGAGTACCAGGAAAGAAAGAAGGAGGTGAAGAGAGTAGTGGCTGAGGAGAGAAGAAAGTGGATGAAAGAAAAAAGGAAGATTGCAGTTTTACGTGACCGTGAATCACGTGGACAAAGATGATGAAGGAGGATAGTGAAGGTACAAAATAGGTCCTGTATGGGATGGTAAAAAATAAGAGGCGGAAGGATCCTACGGATTATGTTAGAATGGTGAACAAAAGGGGCAAGAGATAGAAAATAGGGAAGAACTGAAGAAAATGTGGAAAGAATATTTTGAAGAACTTCTGAACCCAAATGGAAACCACGGCGAGGAGGAAGAAATCGGAGAAGAGGAAGATGAACTGCAAACAGAAAAGGACTTAACATGGAAAGAAGTGGAAGATGCAGTGAACAAGATGAAAGGAGGGAAGGCACCGGGTGTGGATGAGTTGAGTGTGGAGATGGTGAGAGCAGCAGGAGAGGTGGGGATACAGTGGTTGTACCGAGTGATGAGGACAGCATGGAAGGAAAGGAAGACCCCAGAGGACTGGAAAAATGGAATAATTGTCCCAATCTTCAAGAAAGGTAGTAGAACAGATTGCAGAAACTATCGGGGAATAACACTGATGAGTCACTGTGCAAAGATCTTCGAGAAAGTTTTGGAAAGGAGAATTAGGACAAGGATAGAAGGAGGGATGAGGGAAGAACAACATGGCTTCAGAGCAGGAAGGTCCACAGTGGATTTGATTTTTGCTGTAAGGCAGTTACAAGAACAGCACTATGAGTATGGAACAGATCTACTGATGGCCTTCCTGGACATTGAGAAAGCATATGACAGTGTATGCAGAAACAAAGTATGGAAGTCCCTGGAGGATAGAGGAGTAGAGAAATGGACTATAAAGAGGATAAAGGAGATGTACAAGGGAAGCGTGAGCTGTGTGAAAGTGGAAGGAAAGAGATCGGACTGGTTGGATCAGAGAAACGGCCTGAAACAAGGAAGTCACTGTCACCGTTACTTTTCATTGTGGTGATGGATGACATAATGACCCGAGTGGCACAAGTAATTGGGGAAGGAAAGATGAAAGCAATGGTGTTTGCAGATGATTTGATGATTTGGGGAAACAAGGAGGAGGAGGTACAGGAACAGTTGGACGTGTGGGAAGGAATAATACAAGGATATGGGATGAAATTTAGCATAAATAAGAGTGAGATGGTGATCACAACAAGGAAGAAGGAAAGAACCACAACGGGAATAACAATTGGTGGGGAACAGCTGAAGAAAGTGGAGAGTTTCATGTATCTGGAAGCCTGATACAAGATAATGGAAGATACGATAGAGAAATAAATGAGCGAGGGAGGCAGGCAGAAGCATTTCGGAGGAGTGTGAGAAGCAAGTTATGGAGCAAGGATGTCCCTCAGAACAGCAAAATGATCATATATCGGACGTACTATGTCCCTATCCTGACGTATGCCTCGGGAGACCTGGGTTATGAAAGGAAGGGAGAAGAGCAAAATACAGTCCAGTGAGATGAGGTTCTTCAGAAGCAGTATTGGAGATACAAAGATGGACAGAATAAGAAATGAGAGGACCAGAGAATTAATGAAGGAGGAACCATTACAGGATGGTATAGAGAAATCTAGACTTAGATGGTATGGACATGTAAAACGAATGGAGGAGAAGAGGATACCCAGGAGAGTACACGAGACGAAGTGGGAAGGAAAGAGACCGAGAGGAAGACCGAGTGACAGGTGGCTGAAGGGGGTGGAAGAAAGCGTGAAGAAGAGATGAGAAGACTGGACAAGGGTGGAGGCTGAGAGATGGTGGGAAGACAGAAGACGTTGGAGAGGCTTGTGTTCCAAACAGACCCGGCCAGTGGCTGTAAACTGTGCAAGATGATGATGACTAAGAATCAGCTCATCCCAGTTTCAACCAGATTATGAAAAACTTTTATAAACTTATCGCATACTCCTTCTTCTTCTAACAAATAATAAAGGTGTGTTCATAGTGCCAAGATGAAGGAATACTGGGCTCGCCACAGTTAGGAACCACGTGGTCCAAGGGGCCTCAACGAACCAAGAAGAAGGTGTGTTATTTTTCCTAAGTTTTCTACCATTGTAATATTTATTGAACTAAACACAATGTGTACATAGTTATTCTATAGAAGAATCATTTACATCAGTCCTTTCCGTAATGTGAGATTGGCAAAGTTCTTAGGGCACATTCGAACAGATGATATTGTGGGCAGGCTTGGTGGCAGAGTTCGCAGACACATTTATTGTCGGCATTGTGGAAACCTTTCCTGCTGCAGATTCGTTGGTGAAATCCATGTATTGCCCCTCTTGTGTAAAGGTGGCGGAGTTCGTAACCGGCTGTTTTCCATTCTTCCTCTTTCATGGCTGGGGTTCGGTAGAATGCCGGGTCGATTTCTGCTGCTTTCTGTACTCGTTCTTCCAAGAACTTGTCGCATGCTTCGGTTGAGGTCAAGCTGTATGATAACATCATGTCTTCTATAAATGTCATTGTTCCCGCCAGTTGATATACTAGTCGGGTTGGAGGCGTACTTCGATACACTAAGCGTAAGTATCTGGCTTTGACTCTATCCAGGGCTTTGACATTCTTGTAGTTCAGGTGTGGCCATTGTAGCCTATAAGTAGGGACCGGAAAAATTCGCATTTGTGATAAATGCAAATTTTTGTAATATGTGTTAAAACCATTTTTTTAATAGTTTTAAGGTGTTCTGAAGCGCTGTAGTACCTAAATTCAAAATGTGAAATTAGTACAAATATGCGATTTTGGTGCGAATTCTGCGAAAATGTGTTATTTTACTGGCGTAAACTAGATATTTCGGCGAAATCATGAGAAATACTGCAAATATGACGCATAAATCTTTCGACCGGTCTGATCGATATATATAGAAAAGTAGTCGATCGATCGCTCTTTTATGACTTGAATCGATATTTCAATGGGAATCATGCTTGCATTAACTGCAGTTCAGACAGAGTTCAGCATATTTGCTAAATACTGTTTTGAATTGTTGTGGAACCCAACGAACAATGTAGCTAGCGAGCGTGTGTTGTCCCATTACAACACAGTGGTTACAGACAGACGGTGCAATTTGAAAGAAAGCAATGATGAACTACTGACAATGCTTTCGTTTGAGGACAATAACTGCACTTCATAATCTTGGAGTCATTAAAATAATATTACAAAGTGATGATTTTTAGCCTATTTTCATTTTATAAAAAAATAGGCTTATGAGATCACCTTTTGTCCAGGTGTCTGTCTGTGTGTGTGTGATGGTGTGTGTGTCCCCCTAATAAATTCTAACCGGCTGGAGCGAATTCAATGAAACTCGGTAAGATCATAGCACCATTCTGGCCGACCCCGATCGTGCCCTTCAAATTTTATTGTGTCTCACCAATCCAACATGGAGGCTGTGCGAAATATATCACCAGCATTCAGTATCTCCAAAACTATTACCGATATCACCCTGAAATTGTGTACGGTGATAAAGGGAACTACTAGAAGTTCACCTATGAGACTTTCAAATACCTGATAACTACAAAACCAACATGGCGGCCAAGCAAAGTTGAGACTTTTAAATAGACTTTTCTCGCGATTTAACCATCCAAACGTAATGAAACATGGTACAGCAAATGTTTATAGACATTGTAATGCACTAACATCTAATTTAGTTCAATTGTTTACATAACCTCAAAATGGCGGCTGTGCAAAATATTTCACTGGCATTCAATATCTCCGAAACTATTTATGATATCACCCTGAAATTTTGTTCAGTGATAAAGGGCACTGCTACAAGTTTATCTATGTAACTTTCAAAAACCTGTAAAGTATAAAATGAATGTGGCGGCCAAGCGAAGTTGAAACATTTTAAAAGACTTTTCTCGTGATTTAACCATCTGAGCGCAGTGAAATGTGATACAGTTAATGATTATACATATTGTAATGCACTGGCATCTAATTTAGTTCAATTGTTTACATAACGTCAAGATGGCGGCTGTGCGAACTTTTAAAATTAAGTTTTTATATCTTGTGACGTAATCATGCGATCGAAGTAAAAGTTTGAATAATGAAGCTACGCAATAATTTTCCTTTAATGGTACATAACTCTATGGCCTATACATATAACAATCCAAAATGGCGAGCATCTAAAATATTTTTACGGTTCTCAATATCTACGAATCTTTTACAGCAATCAAACTGAATTTTTTTTATGTTCAGAGAGGCTATGAACATAAGTTCACCTATATGACTTTCAGTAACCTGGTGAGGACAAATCCAACATGGTGGCGAAGCGAAGTAGAAATATTTAAATGGACGTTTCTCATGATTTAACCATCCGAGTGCAGTGAAACTTTGCAAGTTAAATGCTTATACAAATGTTAATCTAATTTATTTCAATTGTTTTCATAATCGAAAGATGGCAGCTGAAATATTTAGACGGTTCTCAATATCTACGAATCGATCACCAGGGTGTCTACGACCCGGGAAAACTGGGAATTCTCAGGGAATTATGAATTTCTGGAATAATCAGGGAAAAATCAGGGAATTTCTTTGTTAATCAGGGATTATTCTCAGTTTGGCTATATCACGTAAAAGTGGAAGCAATACTTTCGAATTTCGCGGGAAGTTATCGCTCGGTACTGATGACAGTGCTCAGCCAATGAGCAGTGCCTTCTCAAGCTCAACTGAACGCATGATGTGGCAACCTTTCCATTCGTCTTATGCGCGAGGGCCAACTACGCCATTTTGTCGGGCCTTGAGCATTTTGTTCGTTGCGACTGGTATTGCCAATTTAGCGATTTTGTCGGTAGATGTAGGCACTTTGGCGACAAAATATTTTAAATTTAGTATTGTTTATACTAGCTTCGCTCGGAAACAGTTATGAATGCAATTCGTGACAAACGTTCCCCCCCCCCCCCCCCCCCCGATGTCAATAAACTACGACCTAGGCCTATATCCGTTTTACGTCTTGGCATGATGGGTTAAAATCACTGACTGGACTATCCATTATAATTATCATGGAGATAGCATGAGCAACGAATTCTTGTCAGACGTAATTTAATGGCGAGGTGCATGCAACACAAATCCCCCTCCCGTCCAATCAAAAAACACATATAGTGGGTGATGTATTGAAGATAGAGATATGCTCTCACGGACTTTTTTGTAGAACTTTTAATGCTGAACAATTGTTAAACTCATAGTATATTGATATTTTTAACGGTTTGCCCAGCGTAAGCTTAAAAAGCGCATGTTCGCCTGTTTTTTTTCCCCGACTTTTTCACTGATATTGTTACTGCTTGGCTTCCTTTGAACATAAATAAATTATTTTCTTTTTATACTAAGTGTTACGTGCAAAAGCCCGTCCCAACGTTTTTAAAATGCATCTCCCCTATACATATGTATCCCGACCTTTAAAGAGCCCGCCTGATGGCTTGGTTGGGCTTATGAACTCGAGGTGGCAGCATCTATCGACTCCTCTTGCCGGAGTTGTAGCCTCTTGCAGAGTTGTATCTTCGACCGCTGGAGTGTGTTTGTGGTGTCTTCTGATCTCATCCTAATCGAGACATATTTGAAGGATATTGTATTCTACGTCATTGAACAAAAGACTATATATACATCATGCCGCCAAAATAATTATATAATCTGCACATTGTTACTTGATGTGTCATTCTGTGATTGGACAATTACAATTAACATTAATGCAGTGCGGCTTTTGACTTTGGATTCTCCGCCATCTTGGCATTTTTATAGTCTGTCATCAAGAAAGCAACAAGCCGGCTGGTTGGTGCAAGAGTGTCTCTCCGTGTGCTGGGGGCTTTGGCCCCTAGCCTCTACGAAATATGGATATATGCTAAAAAGGAAATGTCTGTGCTCTTAAGGCTGTATTTTTGCCATTTCGCCGTGAAGAAGAAGTATGAAATAGTAATCGCAACTAGATGCAAACAGGAGTGCTTGTTACCAAAACAGCGCATGTGCGGGTTAGCCATTTTGAGGCAATCTAGTGCATTATAATATTATTTAATTTGTGTGTTAATTTTTTTTATTATTATTGTGTCTCCACAGAGAAGTTTTTAAGGTACGTTATTATTTAATATATATATATTGTTATGGGAGCTCCGATATTGGCCTTATATTAATGTTTTAATACTGTATTTTGTTTCGCCTGGTAGGCCTAATTTTTCTGTTTTGCTAATGTCACCAGATATGTAAATTTTGTTGTTTTCCTTCGTACCTTCTGGAGACACATTTCTAGTTTATTTTACGTTGTAAATTTTTATTTATTTAGTTTTTGGTAGTCTTTGGGATTGCCCTATTATTAATTTGATTTACGATCCGTTGCAGCCTAAATTGCCTCGTGTCTATAGTGTTAAGGCGTAATTCTTTCCTCCCTTTCTGTTCTCTCTGGTGTTGTTTAAATTTAAAAAGGTAATTGTTTGCCGTAATTCGACTGAACATGCAAGCATCCTTTTGGTGGCCATGTTTGTTTTTGTTTTGCCCGAGTGCATTCTGGTCTTGAGAGTGCATTTTCTAGGCGTCGAGCAGGAGACTCAAACGTGTTGTGGTGGTAGCTTAGTATGTTTTTTGTTAATCTTGTTGGTTTAACTTTGTGTTTTTGTGAGTGTTCCTAAGTTTTTCTCCGTCATGATAGCGGTGGAATTGTAACTTGGTCCTATTTTTATTTTATTAATTTAATTTGAAATTTCCCGTTTCATCATGGCTTTTGATATCTGCAAGTCGGGTCGGTATTGCGTACCTTAGTAAATTATCAAGCCCTTTCTCATTTGGTAATACCTGTATTCTGGTTTTCTATCTTTTGGGCGTTATTATTTTAATTTTAAATTAAATGTTTTCATTTCGCTCAGCAAGCATGTTAAACCGTCTCTTGCCTTCTTATGTAAATAACTTATGTTGGCCTTAAGCCATATGCATCACCAGAGAGAGGTTGTTGTGGCAATAGAGTTTCCTTTTTTTTATGATTTTGTTAAATTTTTATTTTTCTTGGCCCCTTTTGGTAATTAAATTTTCTTTTAAATTTTTAAGCAACTGTTGTGGCATTATTTCGGCGGTGGCAGTTCTATTGGTAATCGGGTCTGTCCGTAGACGAGCCTGTGCGTTTCCCCCTTCTCCACCTTCTTCCTCCCTTTAGGTGTTTTTCTGTTGGGGCATGTCATCTGGCGGTGATTTTGCAGCAAGCGCCGCGGACCTCTGAAAATAAGGTAAGTAGGGCACCAACCCACCACCCCAGGGCGTAGCACTAAGAAGAGATTTAGGGACTATTTAAACTCCCGTTAGCGATCGAATTTTGACTACTACTGGGTGATGACGGGCTACGTTAATTTCCGTAGTTTTGTATTGGTGCGCGGACAACCGGCAACGTAAATTAACGTTTTCTTACAGTGCTTCATTCTTGTGTAATTTTCTCCTCTCTGCCGTTCATTAATCAAAATACTACGTGTTATTTACGAACTAAGGTCTTTGTTCAACGAAATGCAGATAGGTATATTGTTGTCTTGATAATGCTTTCGGTACTGGAAGTGAGGTTTTATAACACTCAGTTACCGGTACCGCGTATATATTGTATTGGCGCGCGCGGAACTGACAGTGCGATAATCAGTTCAGACGAGTCTGTTGACGATAATAATACGAGTAAAATTGACAATGATAGCAGTGAAAGTAGTGACGATGAGGTTGATGGATGGACAAGTAAGTAAAATTACACGTATTTTGTTCCATCTTACTTCTCATGGTAGGTGTACTTCAGTTGCCCGGTCCGCAGTAAGGAATAGAGTAGCGCGCGCCCGGATAACAATGTGTTAGACCTGGGTTGACGATACTGTTTGCGCGGCTTTTCCATCCCGGTATTCTTTGATTATTGTCTGCTCCTGCGTTCCTTAGCTAGGCTAGAACTTATGTCCAATTTTGTTTTTAATTGTGCCCAGGAAATGTTTTTGCAACACCTTTCAAACTCTACCTTGTATTATCAAGCAGACTTGGTTAAATTCTTTTTAGGGGCTTCGGTGGCGTAGTTGGTAGCATGCTGAGCTTCTATGCCCAAGATCGCGGGTTCAAACCCGGCCGGTGTCGTCGGATTTTTAAGAGCGTTAAAAATCCCTCAGTATACCTTCCTTCGGAGGGGAAGTAAAGCCGGCGGTCCCATGTCATAGATTTATGGCATGTTAAAGAACCTTCCACTAATTACACCTGTGTGAAGCTAAATTATGTTAAAATGTAAACAACGCTCAGGTTTCTACGTTCGTCGCCAGGAGCAGACTACGGTGGCGTTTGGCGGAAAAAGTTGGAACTACTTGAAAAATTCAAAGTATGCAGTCCTTACTTGAATTAAGAAACAGAAACACACACTAATACAGTCATCACAATTAACACCGGTTATCAGACAGATTCTACACACACCCAAAGTACATGGGGCTACATGACCGCATTGTCGCAGCCCCTAAACTGAGGAACCAACCAACCAACCTAAATTATTTTAGACTGATAATAGTGTGTTCTGGCCTGTTGAAACATCATTCATAATGATTTCCTTCATTTAAATGTATTTATAAATTAATACAAATTGGTACAAACAGACTGAAAAAGACTTGCAAGAATTAGGATCGCCAAATCTCCTAGACTGAAATGTCATCAGAACACTTGCACTCACACGGGGTTTCGAGGAGGAAGAAAGACGGCCATACCACCATATCTGGTCTGCACAACGGAAGCAAACCCATTCGTTGCGTATGAAGGAGTACTGGGCTGCAAGAAAGGCTAACCATTGTTGATTCCGCGTGGTCCTAAGAGACCCATTCGCGAAGAAGGAGAAGAAGAAGAAATTGACGAACTCAATTACTTCTGTCATGACGAGGAGGGCCTAATTGAGAGTGAGAACTTGGAATATGCCTCCCTTCGTCCCTTGGGTATGTAAATTACTGTGTAGGGCTATATTCAGACTTATGCTACCGAATATCATCATTCCTGCGACGTAGGATCAGTGATTTCATTGGTAATGAATGGTTTTACAACTTAAATATTGGTCTAAGATGATCACACTCGTATGATACACACCTTGATGTGTGTATTCAACCTCCCGTTGTCCTTTTTATTGCGGGGATTTACCGTAGTGAAAGCAGCATGACTTCATAAACCTTGCTTATTTTACTGGACAATAAGTTCACTTATAATATTCTATTGAAATAAATTTATTTTCACAACTGTTTCCCTTGTGCCGCCATTGCTCACATCCGTTTGGCTCCTGGAATTTCCGAGAACAGGAAACATAAAACTTAATCCTATTTTCCATTTGCTTTCCTGGATTACATTTTGCTTCTTGTTCCTGGAGAGCTCTTAAAACGAACCCAAAAATAGCGTGCATTTCATCACACTTCCTGTTCCCGGGCGAATGTGTAGCATTCTTTACTCAGGGAATTCTCTCATTAATCCTGGAAAAATCAGGGAATATTCAGGGAATTCTTTTAAGATGAGTTGGTAGACACCCTGATCACAACAATCAAACTGAAATTTTGTATGTTGATAGAGGCAATTAACATGAGTAGGATATATGAAAATAGGCTGTATAGTTCTTCACGGAACTACTTGTTAACGTTGTAAATAGATGCTAATTTTTCTGGTCCCTACCTAATAGTTTTGTTTGATTTAAAATTCAGAAATATAAAGTTTATAATCTATTTGTAAACATGTGTTGTTTTATTTTTGGCCAGTCTAGATTATTTTGTATTGCATCTGGTCCTGTCTCTAAAAAGATTGCCCATGTCTGATATAGGGTAGGCAGAATATCTATGTACCTGTTTGCAAATCTCTCTTGAACATTCTGCAGTCTGAATGAATGTCTTGTAATTGGTGAATGCAAGTTCTTGGGTCTGCTCCAGTACAGCTGCCTTCTCCTCGCTAAGTCTTTCTGGTTCCTTCTCTGCAAAAATGGTGCCCACACATTATACCAGTAAAACTGTGAACTGGAAATACATCGACCACCTTTCAATTTAAGTTTAAAAATTAAATATGGTACTATCCACACAGGTTTTATAGAGCTCTCGTACCACGAGCTGCCAGAAGCAATGTATTGCATTTCTGCTCCTCTTCCTGCAGTGTGACCAACCAACTTTCAGTGGAACTAACAGTAACAATGTTCATGAACAAACAAGATTTGCAATATACAACAAGGACCTACCCCATAGAACGGAGCTTTGCGTTGAGTCAGCATCTACCATTACACAACAGCACACGGTGATAGCTTGATTACATTCCCAACTGGAAAGATTCTAGTGATAAAATTCTGACCAACGATTATGATATCGCCAAGAGATGGAAGGAGTACTTCGACCAGCTTCTCAATTGTGAAGACCCTGAAATAGTATTTGAATTCCAGTCTTCAACCACAGTCGACTTGGATTATCCGCCACCCACGTTGGATGAGATCAAAACCCAGATCAAACGGCTCAAGAAGAAAGGAAGGAAGGAAGATTGTAGTTTTACGTGACCGTGAATCTTGTGATTATGAGCCACGGGACCTCCTTTTTACGTGGAATCCGAACCACAGGACATGGCATTTCACTTCGAAAATCTCACATGCATGGACCGGGAATCGAACCCGGACCGCCTTGGTGAGAGGCATACAGCTAGACCGCTGAGCCACCACGCCCCTGGCTAAGAAGAATAAAAGCCCGGGTGAAGATGGAATACAGACCGAGATGATCCAGGAAGGAGGAGAGAAACTAGCAGAAAAACTGCACAGGCTGATACAAGCAATCTGGATCAAAGAAGAACTACCGTCAGAATGGAAAACAGCTCTGATTTGTCCAATCTATAAGAAGGGTGACAAATTGAAATGTGATAACTATCGAGGAATCACCCTGCTTAACGTCTGCTACAAGATCTTGTCCAACTGCCTCATAGATAGAATTCAACCAGTGGCAGAATCAGTGCTTGGTGAATACCAGGGAGGCTTTCGGCTGGGGCGTTCCACAGTAGATAATATCTTCGTTCTCCGACAGCTCACTGAAAAACTGGGTGAATATGCCAAAGAACTCCACATGTTATTCTTCGATTTCAAGAAGGCCTATGATTGCATACACCGAAAGAGCCTACTCAGTTGCCTAAGAGAGTTTGGAATGGCCGAGAAACTCATCAACTTGGTAGTGATCTGCCTGAGCGATACACGCGGTAAGATATAAATGGGAAATCGAGTGACGGAGAATTTTGAAATTTTGACGGGTCTCAGGCAAGGAGACGGTTTATCTTCTACACTGTTCAATTTTGTCTTGGAGAAGATCATACGTGAGACCTTTCGAGAGAATTTTGAAGGAATCCAAGTAGAAGGGAAGAACCTAGCATACCTTGCCTACGCAGATGATATCAGTTTACTCTCCAGCTCTCAGGAAGAGTTGAGGCAAATGACCAGAGCACTCAAGGCAGCTGCCAACAAATTTGGGCTAATCGTGAATGAAACCAAGACGGAGTACCTCAATATGACTCGCGGGCAAGGCCACGTTTTTGGGCAACTACAGTCACTCCGGGTAGGGGACCAGTCACACAAGAGGGTCCATGAATTTAAGTACCTAGGATCGCTTTTCACGGAGAACTCGTCATGTGAGGCAGAAATCAACGCCAGGATCCAAGCAGGAAACTGAACTCTCTACAGCTTAACACAGCTTCTTCGGTCCAGATGTCTCTCCAGACAGTTCAAAATTCGTCTGTATAAAACTCTGATCCAACCCGTTGTACTATATGGATGTGAGACATGGAGTATCCGAAAACAGGACTTTCATAAACTACTCGTTTTTGAGAGGAAAGTTCTTCGGAAGATCTTCGGACCGGTGAGGGATGTACACACGGGTGAATGGAGGATTAGACACAATCATGAAGTAGAAGACCTGTACCATGATGCCAACATAGCTGGAACCATCAAAACCAGAAGACTGCAGTGGGCTGGACATGTAGCCCGGATGGAAGACCACCGATGGCCACGGAAGCTACTGGATTTCATCCCCTCAGGAAGAAGACCACCAGGGAGACCAAGGAAGCGGTGGAGTGATGGACTCCATGATGATCTGCAACAGGCAGCGATACGCGTAGACACTTGGCGGATGGCAGCTATGGATAGGAGACGATGGAGAAGGAAACTTGTAGCAGCGCGCGGTCCACTGGGCCTGATCGCGTAGAAGAAGAATTCACTGCTGTCCATTGTGAGTCTAGGTGGGAGTACCTCTTGTCACATAAGGCAATTTTCCCCTGTGTTGCAACATTATTAGAGGACACATCACGAGGTACAAGTTAACTGATAAATTTTCGAGCTGTAGAGCCTGTGAAGGAACTCGCAACTTTGCGAGTTATTTCTACTTTACAAAAAGCAGACCTGTTACAGTGGAACGTGGCTAATTCGAACTTCTATAATTCAAATTTTTCTCTTGGTCCCTAGCATTTTATATACAATCAAAGCTAAAGAATCGTGGTTAATTAGAATTATATTTTGGATAATTCGAAGTTTTTACGTGTAAAAAGCCGATCGGAAGCCAAACAGTTGGGTCAGGAATTCCCGAAAAACGACCTTGTATCATTGGCATGCGACCCCTACTCGATTGTTTTGCCTACGTGACTAACAACACGCCTGCGACGCTCCTTCCGAGGTCAATGCTCAACCCCTATCTCGCTCCCATTGTTTTAACAGTGTCATCCCTTACACCTGTCTAGTAGTGCGTGCTGTGTACTGCAGTATTTGGACTCCGGAGTGGTTTGATTAGACTTGTTAGATTTCTCTAAGACTTAACTAGATTGCTGGATTACTACTGTCGTTAAAAAGGTTAATAGTACATTTTGGTTTGATTTTATCATTTGGAACTTTTGAGGTTATTCACGATACAGTCATCAAACAGTACCGTTGTCTGATAATCTGTTTTGTTGAACGTAAATCATTATTAAACGTAATACATAGTATATAAGCACTTTACTTGTTAAAAACCTATTTAATATTATGTTTAATAAAGGTTCTTGGATGAAAACTTAATATTTGAATATTTTCTCTACCCTTTTCAAATATTTTTACTGGTCCCCTGAGGTTCGAATTATCCAAGTTCCACTGTATTACGTATGGTATGTAGGTCTACCTCTAATTTAGTATTAATAATTAATGTTGACTGTTGGATGCTGTCATAGCATTTATTACATACTCAGCTGGCAAGATACCTTAGTTGAGATAATTAAGACTTGTGGTGAAGTAGGGTTGATAACCTAGATGTTAGGCCCCTTAAAACAACAATTGGGGCAGATGAACTCGTAGTTCTGCCCCTTAAAACAATAACTATGTTATTTTTTTGTGTATTCTGCCCGAAGGCAGGACCGTACCTCCGAAGGGACTATCCTGAGCCGGAGTATATGTACAGTATTTATTTATTGGTGCCTTTATTATGGCGAAGTTAGGGCTCTAGGCCCTCTCTTACACTTAACCACACACAGTGCAACTTAAATGAATACTCAAATATGATATACTTAACCTAACAAACTTAAATACTAGGAAAACTTAAATACTATAGGGGTACCAGGTAGAAAAGAATGTTGGAGGCGGGACTCATAGCGTGTTGCTGCTGAAGAGCTTCCCCCTCCATACACGACTTCACACAAGGAAACCAGTAAAAGCGAGAAAGAGAGAGAGAGAAAGAAAGACACTTCCCCTACCTGACGTACACCCGCAGAAGAAAGACTAGCAGCGGAGTGACAAGGGAGCTGGAAACACTCTCCCCTACTTTGGTGCGCTTGCGCATTATTGAAACATTCTTTTCTACCTGGTCATAGTATAGAATTAATTTAAATTAAATTGGCGACTGCGTGATATTAACTAAGCTATACAATTTAAATGACATACATTTTTAACAAAATTATACTATGGTCATTCACTCACACATTCATATACAAATTGTTCTAGTTGGCCTACGAATTCAAGAGGAAATCTTTAAATGCACGTTTGTAAGTTGTTAGGGATGTACAATTTCTAACGTCACGAGGACAGTTATTCCAAATTCTAGTTCCCGACACGAGGAAAGAGTTACTGAAGGCAGATGAATGATTTAGAGGAATTGCAGGATCCAGATCGCGTGTGACGATCATGAAAGGAAGAAAGAAAACGAAAATTACAAGAGAGATAGTGAGGTGTACTTTCGTACAGTAGGGTGTCCAGGTCTATTCTGCTCCTCCTTACCCTCTCTCCGCCAACAGCGCGTGGTACCCCATAACCGGCATTCCATCCAAGTTCCGACCACATCCAATGTTGCTTAACTGCGGAGTTCTCATGGGATCCGGTGTTTCAACATGGCCAGGCCATTGGCAACTAACTACAATAACAATTATCATCATTATTATTATGTGGTGAAGTACTGCTCGAGACCTAGCTCTGTGAACCTGAGAGGAATGCGGATCACGGACGATGAGGAGAGATGTGGGGGTTTCCCGGTCCGTGCGTAGTAACAGAACCAAATGCATTGATCGGTTACTCACTCATTTGCAACACCACACTGGTATAGGCAACACCCCTGTGTTAGCAATATTGGAATAGACAGGAATTCCAAATAACATGGCGGGCTGTTGACAGGCCTTCTCTTCCCGCCTCCCACGCCACTTCATCCCGCAAGTTCACAGAGCTTGGACTTAAGCCTATCTCGTATCCCGTGAACATGATTAGTAGGGGCCATATTTTTTGGTAATAGTGATACCCGCAAACTTCTAGATACTTAAAAGTAGTATATTTTAGCAAAATGAATTTGCAAAATATCACGAAATCTGATTTATTGCACCAATTTGGCAAATAATCACGAAATATACTCCAGTTGGTCGTAGGTACAGCAGTGCGAGTTCGCAACTGATGAAACTTTATCGACAAACATACAGCATTAAGTATAAAAATGCCGAAAAGTACAGTCACAACAGTTCTCACGAAGGCCGAGGAATACAAAATTGAGGGGTTCTATGCATTTGACGCTGCATTCACATAATTTGTTAGATTTACCCCATACTAAAGGAAGATTTCAGAAGAAACATTGATCATTATGAAAATTTATTTTGTGAAATACCCACCGAAATAGTGTCAGTTTTAAAACCGAAATCAACAGTTTTATTTCACAAAGAAATAAGGCCCTTAATGATTAGGTAACTTATAGAACAAAACATTGAATTTTCCTAGTGAAAACTTATGTTCTCAAGACGAAGTCTTAGTAACTTAACTTAAATGTGTTTGTAAGTTTCAGTGCCGTATGATTTTAACTTGTGGAGGAACCTCAAACAAAAGGTATACAGAAACAATTTACATACTCTGAAGGCTCTCGAGAAATGGTATGAGATATCAGTGAGGATGAATGCTTGCCACGGTGGGTGAGTGGTTATTGTGTCGGATTACTAACCCGAAGCTTGCAGGTTTGCTCCTGGCCGTGGTAAGTGATTTTTGAAAGGCAGCAAAAATCACGACACGCATGTCATACGATGTTGGCATGTTAAAGAACCCATTTGAATTCAGTAGGCCATGTTCATAATGTCAAAATTAATCTCGGGATTTTCCGCCAACACAAAGTTCCTCATTTCTCTACTAGTAAGTGCTATAAAGTCAAGGAGCTTAGATATCTAACACCCTTGAGTTTCATAGTGCTTCAAGGAACAACGAAATTAAACGCCCACTGGGCGTCAAATAACAAAGCTTGCACCCGGCTTTATTTGGAGCTGAGACGTGGACATTGAGAAAAGAGGAAGATAAAAGATTGGAGGCGTTTGAGATGTGGATACGGAGGAGAATGGAAGGGTAGAGAAAGTGCGCAATGAAGATGTGCTGAAAAGAGTTGGGGAGGAGAAAAATATATTAAAGGTAATCAGGATGATTTGATTTATTGAACAACCTCCGTCAATCAATACATTTGATATGTGCTACAACGTACTAGTTGTGGGACATGTTTCGAACCCTGGAACGGCCCTTCATCAGCCACAATTTTGACGCCGTTAAAACATCATACATAAAACGCTGAGCATGGTAAAAAGCAACATCATGCACATACAGCCTCTCATAAAATCACAATACAGTCCTGAACAAATTAAACATATTACAAGGCGGCTTTGGTGGCGTAGTCGGTAGCATGCTGAGCTTCTATGCCCAAGATAGCGGGTTCAAACACGGCCGAAGCCGTCGGATTTTTTAAGAGCGATAAAAATCCCTCAGTATGCCTTCCTTCGGAGGGGAAGTAAAGCCGGCGGTCCCATGTCATAGATTTATGGCATGTTAAAGAACCTTCCACTAATTGCACCTGTGTGAAGCTAAATTGGATAGGTTAAGAATGTAAACATCGCTCTTAGGTTTCTACGTTCGTTGCCAAGAGCCAACTGTGGTGGTGTCTAGTAGCTAAGTTCTGAACTTGGCCTAGTCGTCGTTGACGGTGGCGCTTGGCGGCAAAAGTAGCAACTATTTGAAAAATTCTAAGTTGCTGTACTTAAATTAAAAAAACAGATAACACACACTAATACAGTCATCACAATTAACACCGGTTATCAGACAGATTCTACACACACCCAAAACTACACGGGGATACATGACCGCGTTGTCGCAGTCCCTAAACTTAAGAATCAACCACCAAAACATTTTACACATAAAAAAAAAAAAAAAAAAAATGTATAGTCCAATATCAGTTGCAACACCTGGTCCTAGCCAGCAGACCATTGCTGGCAGGTGTAAGGTAAGATTTCTTTTTCGTTTTTCTGTGGTGAGTCTTGTTGTTGATCAGTTTTGCGTTCATTATTTTCTTTTTTCTTTTTGTCCACAGAGGATTTTGCTTTCTGGACATTCAGTTCTCATTTTCGAGCTGCACAGTGGGAATGTTTGCATGTTTATTTTTGTCCTCACACAAGTAATGGCACCCTTTGACCATAAGAACAACTTCCCAACTCATGCCGCGCCAAGCAAAGGACTCTTGGAATTGACAGGATTTCATGACAATAGTCTGATTAATTGAAGAAGATAATGGATTATACATTAAAAAAATTAAAGTTTTTTTTTAATGTGTAATATGTTAAGCCTCCGTGGCTTAGGCGGCAGCACGCCGGCCTCTCACCGCTGGGCCCGTGGTTCAAATCCCGGTCACTCCATGTGAGATCTGTGCTGGACAAAACGGAGGCAGACAGGTTTTTCTCCGGGTACTCCGGTTTTCCCTGTCAAAATTTCATTCCAGCAACACTCTCCACTATCATTTCATTTCATCTGTCATTCATTTAATCATTGCCCCAGAGGAGTGCGTCAGGCCTCGGCAGCCGGCACAGTCCATATCCTCGCCGCTAGATGGGGGCTTCATTCATTCCATTCCTGACCCGGTCGGAGACTGGAAGCAGGCTGTGGATTTTCATTTCAATGTGTAATATGTTTAATTTGTTCAGGACTGTATTGTGTTTTTATGAGTGACTATGTGCACGATGTTCTTTTTACCATGCTCAGTGCTTTATGTATAATGTTTTAACAGTGTCAAAATTGTGGCTGATGAAGGGCCGTTCCAGGGTTCGAAACATGTCCCACAACTAGTGTGTTGTAGCACATAACAAATGTATTGATTGACGGAGGTTGTTCAATAAATCAAATCATAATTTGTCAATACGGACCAAAATGACACCAAATATTCCCAAGTCTAATCAGGATGAGGAAACAAAATTGGTTTCGTCATTGGATGAGAAGAAATTGTTTACTTCTGGATGCAACGGAAGGAACGGTGAATGGTAGAAGACGATTAAGTTAGGACGGAGAAGATTCCAAATGGTTGATAGTATAAGGATCGACGCAAAGTATGAAACAACTAAGAGAGTAGCAGGAGAAAGGTTTGCTTGGAGAGCTGCCCAAGGGCACAACACTGATGATTATGTTGAAGATGAATGAGACCAGAACATGACTTTTAAACTTGCATCAGGCGCCATCCTGGCTTGTACAAACCTTGTTTTATCTTCTGGGGGACATTACCAGTTCAAATTAGTAACCCTGGTCTCTACTGCAACCTGAAATATGTGCTAAATTACGTAAATATGTGTTTTTGCTCTTTTAACAATGGCAGCCATGTTCCGACAGTGCATGATTCTCGTTCAACTGTCAACAAGGTGCATACATTGTTGCTAACATGTGGGATACTAAACACACCACACTAATTATGGATTGTTGGTGCATGACAAAAAGCAGGGGTGTATAAATAACTAATGCGGCCTGCAGACTAATACCATTGACAAAACCCATTGGATTGGACAAAACGAAGGTTAGAAAGGTTGGGTTGATGTGCGGCCTTGGCCGTGAGAAGCTAGCGGGGCACTGTTGACGACACGTTAGGCTGTAACCATTGTCTAAAAACCATTGGATTGGACAAGTTAGGCTGTAACCATTGTCAAAACCAATGTTCCTTTCATTTGAACCCCTCACAGAACGCTACTTAGACCGCCTATACAATTAGTTATAAAATTATAAAATGCAAATCGATTGTTTCTGCCCAGTCAATACTGTTTATTCAAATTGAGTCAATTTATCACTCGTCATGATATAATGGTACATGTTTCGACACCTAGCAAATCATTGGTGTCTTCATCAGCCATGAAATTGGGCAGCACTAATACACATGAAGAAATTTGGTTGTGGCATTGGCACATGAATGAACACAACCAAGAAATATGTTCCTTGCTTGCCACCATACCACACCACCATACTACAGTGAACTTAACCCCATCGAAATGGTATGGGCGCAAGTGAAGAACTATATAAAATTGAACAACGTCTCATTCAAGAAACAAGAAATAAATAATTTAATTTTGGCTGCATACCACCACTTGACCACACAAAATAGGGTAAATTACGTGGACCACAATATATATTATTATTTTATTATTATTATTATATGTCATATTATAATTTATTATAACCTATGATATTCGAGAAAATATAATATTAATAATAATAATAATAATATCGTATGACCTCGGGTGCCGGGTGCAAGCTTTGTTAATTGACACCCAGAGGGCAGCTTGCGTGTCGAATTTAATTCTCCTTGGAGCGCTATGAATGTCAAGGAGGTTAGATAGCCTAGCTAAGCTCCTTGGCGCTATACCGCTTTCTAGTAGAGAAATTAGGAACTTTGTGTTGGCGGAAAATCCCGAGATTAATTTTGCCATTATGAACACGGCTTACTGAATTCAAATGGGTTCTTTAACATGCCAACAACGTATGACATGAGTATCGTGATTTTTGTCGCCTTTCAAAAATCACTTACCATGGCCAGGAGCGAACCTGCAAGCTTGGGGTTGGTAGTCCGACACTATAACCACACACCCACCGTGGCAAGCAATATAATATAACATGTTATATTATTATATTCATGAATAGTTGAAAATTATAAATTATTATAATGTGTGCATTAAAATCGTGCTTTGAGCTTCGGTGTATCATATCTAAATACCGTTGTTCGCTTCAAGGCATGAGATACAGTTATATACAACAAACAAATATTTTCAAAATTTCCAGAGTTTTGCATAAAAGCACGCCTGTATACGAGTTATGTTACATCATGTGCCTGGCCTTGCAGAACTTCCTATATGCAGCAGATCTGGCACCAGCGCGCTCCATTTATTGCGTACTGTATTTTAAGGTAGAGACGCTCTATAGACAATCATTCGTAGTAGTTAACATTATAGGATAATATTAATTAATGGCAAAGAATAATTTTAATGTTCTTTTTTGCTCCTAATCTTTTCCTTTGGGCAGATCGAACCTAAAGGTAGGCCTACCGTAATAGACTAGGCGGTTATATGAACATATTTTAAACTTGTTTCTTTATAGTCCCCAAACAAGGCAACAAGAAATATTCATCGACTTCCCCGATCTTTCTTGTCTCAGTAACGGCAAACATCTTACTTTGTATGCTTATATAGGTTCCTATTAAATGAGGTTATGTCCTCTTGTTAAATTGTGTAAACATAAATGGTATGACTGTGTTGAATTATTGCTTAAGACTGATGGATTCATACGAACTATAAACTTGTATAGCAAATAGGAACTGATACAAAACTTCTAAATTTTTCACCTTGTCAATCAGATATAGTCGACTTAAGCCTACGGATCTACATCATACAACTTGGTTAAATTCAAGTCAATGGATAAATAATTAAATGAAAATGAAAATCCACAGCCTGCTTCCAGTCTCCGACCGGGTCAGGAATGGAATGAATGAAGCCCCCATCTAGCGGCGAAGATATGGACTGTGCCGGCTGCCGAGGCCTGACGCACTCCTCTGGGGCAATGATTAAATGAATGACAGATGAAATGAAATGATAGTGGAGAGTGTTGCTGGAATGAAATTTAATAATTAAATAGGATTTCAATATCCTAATTTTGGATAAACTAGGTTACTGGAAGTCTATTCAATACTGTAAGCTATTTGAATTTACTTACTCAGCTGCTCTAGTCCATATGATCCAAGCTTTGATAAGTAGAGGGCAAAATCTGGGTTCTCTTTCCACTCATCTGAAAAGTGAATTAAATAAATATTTAATTGAACTGTGTCTGCCTTTAGGAAACATGTAACAAAATTTAGGAACTGAAAGATGATCACGGTAAGAGAACAATTCTAGGGTGACAAGAAAAAGCCTAACCAGTCAAAAGTGCACCACTTTTCAGTAGAGACAACAGCTAGTTATAAACTTTCTTAAAAAAAAAAACAAGGTATTTTCAGCAGATGAAGTGAGAGTACGGAAGCCTATATAAGTAGTGTTAACAGCCTTAGTAAGTGTCTAACATAGCATTCTGAAGGAAAGAAACAGTTGTCGCTATTGATATAGGTTCCTATTAAATGAGGTTATGTCCTATTGTTAAATTGTGTTGTGTTATTTTGACTTACAGGATTTGCTTTTTACCTGTCACCCTAGAATTGCACGAAATTAAACCATATTACTACGGGCCAGATAAATACCGGCAAACAAGCAGGGCATTAGAATAGAAATGGTTATACACAATTTGACAGGCAGATCACCGGTCCATTCAATTTTAAATAACCGTATAAAATTTCCAGAAACCTTCAACCGTGTCATTTTAATTGAAGGATATTAACATACCTCGAATATTATTATTAAATAGGATTTTCATAACATTTTCAGTCTCAAGATCCATGATGTTTACGTTTCAATCAAGCAGATCTCCAACACCACGTCCACATACTGTCATGTGCTGTCATGCAGGTAGACAAGTGATGCCAACATTTTGAGGAGCTTTACCAACTAACCGAAATAAAAAGACCTTAAGAGTTGATTGAATGTTTCCCTTTTAAAGTAAAAATCCCCAAAATCTTTCCATGTTGTCCTTGTACAGTACGGTATGTGTTTTATGATTAACTCTTCTTTTAAAACTTGGCCTATAACTTCGAATAAGTACTGTACCAATGCGATATACATTACCGTAGCCTAATATGCAGATCTGCTGATCAAGTCAGTTACTATATATTAGACTAGAAGCTACCGTAGCGTGATAGTTGCAATAACCGACTCGTTTCTGGCTACCGGTAAATAAGATTAAAAAAGAAAAATATTTAATAATTGTTCATCTGTAATGAAGTGGTTATTATTTATTAATGAAAAAAAAAAAAAAAAAAAAAAAAACCATTAAAACACGTCCTGCCTTGATCATCCCTACATTCCCTCCCGACACCCAAGTCCTAGAAATAACCTTATGAAAGTCACCAATCGGAAATGCAAAATGGTACTTCGATCTTCGAATCTCCTACATTTAGCGACTTTCCCCCACATTGGCACATTGCTGTAGAGATCAAATTACCTACCAACATGCAAATTCATGGTAATTTATGACAACGTTATGGTACTTATGGTACCGGTACCCTAAATATTTGGCTTATTTCTGATGCTTCTTATACATTGCAGGCTGATCGTTATGCAGGGCGTCATTATTTTCCATTATAATGCCTCTTGGACATCGTGGTCATCAGCCTGTTGTACTTGTGGGTGTGTGGAATTTCGAATTTGTCTGATAACCTGCATTGTGTCGGTATCTGTAGTAGTGTGTATATTTTTTAATTGGGGATAGGTTTGGAGTAGGGGTAAATAATTACTTTTTGGGGCAGGGGCAAATGAGCAGCAATAAAAATAAACTCGTTCTCAAGAGGTTCGCAGCCTCAGCGTAAATTCACATCATAGCATCACGGCCACCGATATGATTTAAGGGTTCCTATGCAATTTTTTTTACCCCCTCCCCCCCTTGAAACACTTTCAATTATTACTATCCACTTCTAGCTATTCCGGAAAGACAATGCCATTTGGAGAAAAGCATCTGCCAATACACAATCATAATTTTTAACATATCTTATTTTAGTAGACTATTTATTTTATGAGATATTTTTTCAAAGTGCACACACCAATTTAGGATTTTTGTGTAATTTTAGTACAGTTAATATTTTGTAATTCTGTAAATCTTCACTTTAATTACCAGTTGTGTGGTTTGAAGCCATTTTTCAGTGTTGCCTAAGTAAACAAAAGTTTGGTGCTTTTCAGTCGGTCAACACGAATGTACCCAAAAAGAGCTGGGTTATGTCCTAATCCTGAAATAAATTACATGAGATTAATAAATACACCAGGAGGACCAGTTTCGATCGTCAAGCGATCATCATCAGATCCATTACACTTAAGGCTATAACATCTATGTTTGAGAATACAGGTGGAAAATATTTACAATATGCTCAATTATTTAGTAAGTTGCAGTATTGGTAATGCAACTGTCGGTGTAAGTTATGCTAAATGTAGTATATCTAATGTTAGGTGAAATGCTAAAATGGTGATAAAATCCGGAGTTTGTCTGTTTGGGGTGATTATATGGTTATACGAAATCAACTATGTCTATACTGTAATAATACAGGCTGATACGTATCCGGTCGACCAAAACTGGTGCCAGAGTGAACACGAAACTACTCGAAGTTCCAGTCAGGAAGACAACCGGATAAGTATCAGCCTGTATTATTACAGTATAACTATAGTTGATTTTGTATAACCACATAGTCATCCCAAACAGACAAATTCCGGATTTTTATCACCATTTTAGCATTTCACCTAACATTAGATATACAACATTTAGCATTCACCGACAGTTGCATTACCAATACTGCAACTAAATAATTGTACAAATTGTAAATATGTTTCACCTGTATTCTCAAACATAGATGTTATAGCCTAAGTGTAATGGATCTGATGATGATCGCTTGACGATCGAAACTGGTCATCCTGGTGTATTTATTAATCTCATGTAATTTATTTCAGGATTAGGACATAACCCAGCTCTTTTTGGGTACATTCGTGTTGACCGACTGAAAAGCACCAAACTTTTGTTAATTACCAGTAGACTACATAACGGAAAACAAGTAGCATGTTTAAACTCCGCATTAGTTTGATAGCAGATTCAACACTAAATTAATATTATTCCTCAACAGTTATAACTCCTAACTCAGCAGGGGCAGATGACCTCGTAGTTCCGCCCTTAAAACAACAATAACTAACCAACTCAGTCATATATATAATTTAATAGGCTACCCTTCTGGAGGTAGAATAAGGTACATTACAGCGTGGTTTTTTGTTGTTGTGATTTTCAGAATTGAAGAACTTCTTTTACCAATACTTTCGTTTCTGAAGCGTGTTCTTTTCTGCCTCATTTCTCTTGACAGTTAAAATTTCGGTGACATGATATAACTTCTGCAGAGCTGTAGACAAATCTAAATTATAGCCAACATTTTACATACGGTACCGTACTAAAAACGTAGCTACAATAAACTGAAACTAACGTGCCCCACTAACGGGCCCCTATGCACTTGCCCCCTTGACCCCTCCCCTCTCGGCGGCCCAGGTAGCCTATATATCCATGTATGCACGTAACTGCTTTGACACATTGCCTAGAATATTTTATTTCCATAATCGAGTACGGTAAGCCTCCGTGGCTTAGGCGGCAGCACGCCGGCCTCTCACCGCTGGGTTCGTGGTTCAAATCCCGGTCACTCCATGTGAGATCTGTGCTGGACAAAGCGGAGGCAGACAGGTTTTTCTCCGGGTACTCCGGTTTTCCCTGTCAAAAATTTCATTCCAGCAACACTCTCCACTATCATTTCATTTCATCTGTCATTCATTTAATCATTGCCCCAGAGGAGTGCGTCAGGCCTCGGCAGCCGGCACAGTTTATATCCTCGCCGCTAGATGGGGGCTTCATTCATTCCATTCCTGACCCGGTCGGAGACTGGAAGCAGGCTGTGGATTTTCATTTTCAATCGAGTACGGTATCTTTGACACGTTACTTTAGGTTCGACTACAGTCTTGGAAGCGGGAGTCGGGTGGGCTTTCTCGGATTTCTTCGAAGTTGCGTGTGTTTTTCAAGTGCTGTCGTGAAATGATGATGTTTCTTTATTGTTGTGAAGTGCGATACGTGCCAAAATGACCGACCTTCATGGACCATATGATGTGTATGTGATCTACTGTTACAGCTCACAAGGTAAGGAAAAATTAATTTCTTTGGTATCTTACGTTTGATTACAGCAGAAGGGTGTGTCATTTGATAACGATGATGCGAAATACGCTTCTCAAAAGTAATTGACTCGTGCAGCAGAACTCTATAGCCGCACCTACACGTGTTTACATTAACGCTGTGTGTTAGTTATAGAAATATCATCGCAAGCTCGATATTCTGGTAAAACTTCACAAGAGGGTTTCACAATGGTTTTGCCTAGACCAATAATTTCGTCCAGATCAATGGTGGATTGATAGCGCGGTCCTGCGGGCCGCGTTAGCTAATAGATAACACCCCTGGTTTTTGTCACGCACACTGGGGGAAGTCACGCATCAATAATCTTTATCCAGGCCAATAGTTTTACTTTTTCGTGTGGTGAAAGGTAACCCTCTCGTAAAGAATTAATGATATTCTTACCACATAAAATTACGTTGTGCGCAGTGCATCTTTGTTCAGCTGAGGGCTGCTGCTATGTTGAATCTAATGCGTTTGTCTACACTTGGCACTTGCTTGCCATCAACGTGACCAGTAAAACTTCTCTCTGTGTCAAGATCAATGTTCCAATCGTTCCCTCACTGAGAACTAGAGTAACACGAGGCGACTTGGTAACAGCAACAGCTGATTCAATTGCGATTCTCATGTTTACAGGGCAGAGGTCTTTCAAATGTTTTTTTTTTAAATTAATCAGCTACATTTGTGACAGTAGATACCGTTCAGATTCGCGAGATGCATGCATGATTTTGCAAAAATTGTTGTTGAATGGGATACTTTTGGTCATCGGCTCCCTGTCTTGTGTGTGTACTGTATATTGTGGTTTGCCAACCCCACGCATTCGGTACTATATCATATCCGGTATCGTAAAACAAAAGAGCGACGTAAAGTTAATGTGAAAGTGCGCCAAGTTTCAGTCTTAAGTTAGACATGGATTGCGCGAGTTGCGAGTTAACAATCTGCAAGTTCAATCAAGAATATCATTGGTTGGTTGATATCTTAGTTTAGGGGCTGCGACAACGCGGTCATGTAGCCCCGTGTACTTTGGGTTTGTGTAGAATTTGTCTGATAACCGGTGTTAATTGTGATGGCTGTATTAGTGTGTGTTATCTGTTTAAATTCAAGTAAGGACTGCAGACGATAATTTTAAGTTGTTCCTACTTTTGCTACTAAATGCAACCGTCAACGACACCTAGCTGCAAACTTGACTACTAGACGCCATCACAACCAGCACCTGACGATGAACGTTGGAACTTAAGAGCATTACTCAAATCTAACATACACATTTTGCTTCACACAATTGAAATTAGTGGAAGGTTCTTTTATATGCCATAAATGTATGACATGGGCCCACCGACTTTACTTCCCCTCCGAAGGAAGGCATACTGAGGGATTTTTAACGCTCCTAAAAATCCGACGACTCGGCAGAGTTTGACCCCGCGATCTTGGGCAACGCCAAAAAATATCATTACGCATCAATAATTTTCATCCCAACTAATGGTTTTGCCTAGACCAATATTGTTAGGTAGCAAATATAAACACCCCTCGTTTTTGTCACGCACAATGGGGGTAATCACGCATCAATAATCTTTACCCAGGCCAATCGTTTGCCCATTATTCCCCCCCCCCCCCCCCCCACATAATTACCCTGTATCGTGTGCTGTATTTTGTATCGGACATGTTGGCAACAGTGATAGGACGAGATGTGACGTCAATATGTGCGCCTCAAACATGGTTGCCGGCGTTGAATGAGCAAGAAATAAAAACATTTATTTACGTAATTAATATACCTGTCAATCAGACTGATTTTATGTCAGCAAAAAGGATCTTGAAAAATACTATCAAAAACAGATATGAAGAAATAGCAAAGAAAACAGCAGAACCCAAATTGTGGAAGGACATTGATGCTAAATGGGATCAATATAAATTAACACCAAGAAGAGAAGCTTCTTCAGACTTAACACTGGCCATGACTGCCTTGCAGCTCATTTGAAACGAATCAACATCCTGAGATCTGAAGAATGCACACTTTGTCACGAACCTGGAAGTAAAATGGATAAGGGGCACCTGCTGCATTGCAACAAACTTGATGTGACTGCTAGAACTTCAGGAAACCTCACACAACTCTATTGGAACGCAAGAAAGCGGATGGATTGGAATCCGGGCTAGCCATAGGAAACAACAACAACAACAACAACAACAACAACAACGTAATTAATATTTCCAGTGCAGCAGCTATAATTAATTGGCAGTATTATCAATTCCTAATGACTCCCAGAAAGGTACTGGTATGTGAATCATATATTTTCAATAATTTGCCAGGTAGACTACAAGTGCAAAGGCTAGGTTCTGGTCAAGGGAAGAATTAATGGGTTAAAGTAGATGCCCTGGGATTGAAAAGAGGTTTATTCAACACTTCTATGAAGGGAGTGTGAAAAAAAAAAATAAAAAAAAAATAATAAAAAAAAACCATTAGGTTTCTGTTTCTGGTGCTATGGATAGAGCCCTGCGTGGATAAACAGAACATTATCCGCATCCGCCCCGCATCCACCCGGCTGTTATCCGCATCCGCCCGAATCTACTGGCATTACAATAATATTTTATCATTTTAAATGATTATGCCGACTTTATCTGGGGTCTGGCGTTACGTTACGGTGACGGGACGAAATGTACCGAGAATGCACTGTGTGTGACGTCATAGTACAATGTAGCAGCCGAGTACCAAGAAGGCAGTGCGAGAACAATCAAGTAGGCAGTGAAAAACAAAATAGAATCTTTAAACTCTGTTCTCGCACTGCCTTCTTGGTACTCGGCTGCTAGCATTTAAAATGATATAATGTCCAGTCTCTCAGACTGACTATCCGTCTCTTTTATCATTTTAAATGATCTTGTCGACTTCGTCGTTACGCTGAGGTCTGGCGTTACGTTACGGTGACGGGACGAAATGTGTGACTGAAGTGTGTGACGTCATAGTACGATGTAGCAGCCGAGTACCAAGAAGGCAGTGCGAGAACTATCAAGTAGGCAGTGAAAACCAAAATAGAATCTTGAAACTCTGTTCTCGCACTGCCTTCCTGGTACTCGGCTGCTAGCATTTAAAATGATATAAAATCCCTCAGTATGCCTTCCTTCGGAGGGGAAGTAAAGCCGGCGGTCCCATGTCATTGATTTATGGCATGTTAAAGAACCTTCCACTAATTGCACCTGTGTGAAGCTAAATTGGATAGGTTAAGAATGTAAACAACGCTCTTAGGTTTCTACGTTCGTTGTCAAGAGCCGACTGCGGTGGCGTCTAGTAGCTAAGTTCTGAACTTGGCCTAATAGTCGTTGACGGTGGTGCTTGGCGGCAAAAGTAGGAAATATTTGAAAACTTTTAAGTTGCAGTCTGCACTTAAATTAAAAAACAGATAACACACACTAATACAGTCATCACAATTAACACATGTTATCAGACAGATTCTACACAGACCCAAAGTACACGGGGCTACATGACCGCGTTGTCGCAGCCCCTAAACTTAAGAACCAACCAACCAGTCTCCTTTAATTAGATAAAGCATAAAGCATTAAAGAAACACATTTAGACATTTGAAGAGAAAGTCGTTCTCCTAGGCTATGTAGGTCATGTGCTATGTTTAAAATGAATGTTATATATCCAGGATTGCAACCCTTTTTAGTTCGGAGTGTTAATTATGCTTAATAACATAATTTGAATGAGATTAGCTTAAATCGTCATCTTATATTTATGGTGAAAAAAACATAAACATCCGGGTCCTAATAATGATATTCAACAAGTTCGGATTGTATTTTAAAACTATCCGCAATTTTACTCCAAACATTATCCGCAGCTTATCCACTATCCGCGCAGCCATGCAAACTATATCTGCATGATGAAAAAGTTTGCGGATATCCATGGATATCCGAATCCGCGCAGGGCTTTAGCTATGGAGCTGGAAAAGCAACCTTATCCTAAGGTTATAAAACTACAGTTGAGAATGCGTGGAAATCCAAGTCACTGAAAATATTTCGATAATAATAATATCGTATGGCCTCGGGTGCCGGGTGCAAGCTTTGTAATTTGACACCCAGAGGGTAGCTTGCATGTCGAATTTCGTTGTTCCTTGAATCACTAGGAAAGTCAAGGAGGTTAGATATCTAAGCTCCTTGAACAGTATAGCGCTTTCTAGTAGAGAAATGAGGAACTTCGTGTTGGCGGAAACTCCCGAGATTAATTTTGCCATTATGAACACGGCCTACTGAATTCAAATGGGTTCTTTGACATGCCAACATCGTATGACATGCGTGTCGTATTTTTGCTGCCTTAAAAAAAATCACTTACCACGGCCAGGAGCGAACCTGCAATCTTGGGGTTAGTAGACCAACACGCTATCCACTCACCCACCGTGGCAAGCTAATATTTCGGTTAGATGAGAAGATGTCACTGTCCGATGTAGGCCTATCGCGTATGTATGTATGCATGTTTGTGCAGTATGTCTGCCTTGTTGCGTAGTGGCTAGCATTTTTGGCTGTAACCGCGGAACCCCGAGTTCGATTCCCGACTTTGCCAATAAATTTAATTCGGGTCTGAGATTTAGAACTGGGTACACCCAACTCATGAGACAAAATTGAGAAGAGGTGGATTCGATTCCTACCGCAGCCATCTTGGAAGTGGTTTTCCCTGGTTTCCTACTTCTACTCCAGGAAAATGTCGGAATGGTACGTAACTTACGGCCATGGCCGCTTGCTTTACAAATCCAATCTCAATTACACATATATACACTAGTACAGACATCACAGTGACAGATTATCAGACAAATTCTACACACACCCAAGTACACAGGTCTACATGACTAATACTCCTCCTTGTCCTGAGCTAATCGTTTCATCTCTACATAGCTAGCACACCTCACATCCGAGGCAATCTGTTTAACATATTCTAACCTTCTTCTGCCCTGATAGTTCTTATCCTCGATTCTTCCTTCCATAACTAAGTTTGCCATTCCTGGGTGTCTTAGTGTGTGTCCTACCAACCTATCCCTTCTCTTCATTAGCAGTCGCCAGAAACATCTCTCCTCTCCCACTCGTCTTAATACCTCTTCATTTGATACTCTATTCACCCATCTGATTTTCATCATTCTCTGTAACACCACATTTCAAACGCTTAAATTCTCCTCTGTTCTTCTGCGCCGACAGTCCCAGTTTCACCTCCATAGAGCGCCACGCTGTAGACAAAGGCTCTCAAAAATGACTTCCTAGTACGGTACCTAAATCAATGTCAACAAATTTCTTTTCAGTAGGAATGCTTTCCTGATGTCTGTACTAAATGTGTGTATTTTTGTAATGGAGGTCGGATTTGGGTAGGAAGCGACCGTGGCCTTACGTTAGGTACCACCCCATCTGCCTGGGTGGCTGAGGTAGGAATCGAACCCATCTCTTAGCAGTTTTGCTTCACGAGGCTGAGGGTACCCCGTACCAGCCCTCAGACCAGAATTGAATTTCTTGGCAGAGCCGGGGATCGAATCCGGAACTCCGTGGTGGCAGCCGTGAATGTTAGCCACTACGCAACGAGGCGGACAGAAAAGAAATGCCTCTGGACTTAGAAAAAAAAGTAGGGCTTGAAGAGGTAGACGATGAACTGATGAGTCAAGAGTCCACCTTACGCAAGAATAGGTACTCGACATGCACTTAGCCATCGCCGTCTATTTCTCAAGCCCTGTTGGTAGAATTGGCAACAGAGGCTGAGGGCACTAAGTTGTATAAACACGTAAGATCACATGCTAAGTTTTGTTCATAAATATAGGTTATTTTGAAATGACAGCATCTAAAAGCAGTTCGTATTAACTATTTCAACACCCGTGAAATTCCTCGTGGCAAATCAGACCAGCTGAAAGTTGTAGAAGGGAGTATTTCCTGTATTAAATTGTATGTGTAACCAATTTTTATAATATTTCAGATGCCTAGGAAGAGTTGTATGCCTAGCTGTAAGTCAAATTATGGCAGCACTATTAAAATAACTGGTTATATTATTACGTTTTGATCACTTACCGCGAGGCGGACTTTCAGTGCCTGGTAATTTAGTTTTGGAATATATCTTCATGTGGCCTCTATATTCCAGTACATTATGAAATGTACTCATTTGGCAAGTGCTTTTAGATAGATTTAATTAGAAAGCTACCTATTTTTAGCCTACTTTTCACATTTTGCAAAAATGAGGAAAAAGTAGACATGAGATCGGGCAAATGTGTGTATGTCTGTCTGTCCTTCTGTCTGTCATTTTTACTGTCTGTCTGGCTGTGTGTGTGTCCCCCCTATCAACTCCTAAACGGCTGCAGCAATCGAAACAAAATTTGGTAGGAGTAAAGATCTATAACTGAATATCTCACGGCCATAATTGTAAATGATGTCAGTGCTACCAACTGCTGAAAAATTGCAATTGAAATTTGAGTTCCATGTTGGATATCTTGGAAGGTATGAATGGGAGTTATTTCAAAATTAGCACACTTATAGATAATAATATGGCAGTTTAATTTCCAGGAGGCCATACATGGCAGTGTTGCCAAAATGATTATAAGCCTGCTGATAGGTCCAAATTTTAAATGCATATAACTTCTACACTATCAATTGGATTTCAACCAAATTTGGTATGTGCTATGTGTACATAAACAGATATGACTGAGCGTATTCTTAAGAGCTACCAGGGCTGCCAACTGTTAATAAATGCTCTCAGTTTTTTAAAATCCAAATACCCATATATTAGAAAGTATGCAAGCCGACAGCTTTAAACTATGCACACGTATAGTACCTGACATTCTTATTAATTTGGAGTAACTTGTATACGTCAGTGCTACCAACATGATTTTAAGCCTGCTGAGAGGTCCAACTTTAAATACATGTAACTTCTATACTATCATTTGGATTTCAACCAAATTTCGTATGTGGTATGTGTACATAAACAGATATGACTGAGCGTATTCTTAAGAGCCACCAGGGCTGCCAACTGTTAATAAATGCTCTCATTTAAAAAAATCCAAATACCCATATATCAGAAAGTATGCAAGCCTACAGCTTTAAACTATGCACACGTATAGTATCTGACATTCTATATTAATTTGGAGTAACTTATATACGTCAGTGCTACCAACATGATTCTAAGCCTGCTGAGAGGTCCTAATTTAAATACATGTAACTTCTATACTGTCATTTGGATTTCAACCAAATTTCGTGTGTGCTATGTGTACCATAACAGATATGACTAAGCCGATTCTTAAGAGTAACCAGGGCTGCCAACTGTTAATAAATTCTGTCTCTATTTTTGTTACCATAATATCAATATATCAGAAAGTATGCAAGCCAATAGCTCTAAACTTTGCACATGTATAGTGCCTAGCATTGTAGATTAATTTGGAGTAACTAATATAGGTCTACGCCAATGCTGCCAACATGATTCTACAGTAAGCCGGCTGATAGGTCCAATTTTAAAATGCATGTAACTTCTATACTATCTAATGGATTTCATTCAAAATTGACACAACAATAGATCATATTATTCCAGATTATTCCTGACCAATATATGTATGCCATTGTTGCATGTTCCTCTATTTGTTATATTTATGTGTAGATTTAGCGGACGTTACGTTTTGTTGTATTTTCGGAAACATTTGGCGTCAAAATCTCTGTGTTTACGCATTGTTAGCAATTACCATGTGCTTGAGCTAGGCCTACCCAAGGAGTCGCCCTGCAAGCGCTATAGCATGCGGAGAGTTGAAGCACAGACCACGCCCCCATACTTGCCCGGCTCGAGCGGTAAATGGAGCCTACGACCGTAGACTTATTTATTAGTGGAATTTTAGTATGATTACCAGTAAAAGATTCGTGTGCAGGTATAGTACGAAGTTGTAAGGTAGGCCTATATGACGATGGGAATCAAGGAATATTTGTTGATCTTTGCTGGCTAGCGTGAAGTGTACGGCAGTCACAATATTCTTCGTCGCACTCGAAAATCATGTAAACTGCCGTAAAACGTTTGATTTTACAACATAAACTAGAGAAATACACCGAACTAAAATATAGTATACCACTTGGGAAATGAATGTATTGTACCGGTATGCAGTTTTTATAAACTGTATTATTGTGGGATTTCAGGCAACTAGACACCCACCACTGTTCTAAACTTATAACTTACCAAATAATAGGCAAATAATTACCGAGATACCAGTAGGCCTGCCATTTTATTCACGAATGTGTATTAAATAAATTAAATAAATTTAAAATATTAAGGCATGTGGACTAATTGGGTGGTGGCGTTATTGTTTTTATTGCACGATGTTTTTTTAATAGGCCAGTTCAGTTCCGGTAACAAACTAAACAAGGTCTAGGCTGAGGTTTGAGATTAACATGCTAAAATATGCAAATAATGGCATATCAATCTTCTAACACCCACCAGCAATAAATCTAGAGCTCAAGCCACGTTAAAAATAGATTGGGGTAATTAGATTACAGTAATACCGTTCATTAATTGACAAGCAGAAACTATTTCCAGTAAGAAACGAAGGAAAATATCCGTAATTAATTCCTAGCAATCAAAATACTTATATTGGTGGACACATATGCCAATATTTGAACATTTAACGAATGATACTAGAACAGTACCGTAAGGTGGCTACTCTAAGGATGAAAACTTAACACAATAAACGGCAAATAAAGTGCATTTACTTGTGAAATGACATTACTTTGGCAGGTGGGAGTTCTGTTTGTGCAAACATATGCCCCACACGTCAACATTTTGTCCCACACGCGAAATATCGATATTTTTAAGTACGTACGTCACACCATTACATGCTTTCCTTGTGGGACTACCGCAATATTTTGAGCATATGTGAAGGAGTAACTTCTGGCTTCACTTCCTTGCCGTTAGGGCCTCTCCTTATTACTCCTTGGGCCTACCAGATGACAGATGGGCGGCGTTGCCAAGCGTCATGACGGCTTGAGAATTATAGACGGCGATGATTTTGCTCGTTTTTAGTCGCCTCTTACGGTCAAATCGTAGGTACTATAGGGCACTAGGACCGTTAAGATGATATTAGCATGTGTCTCTGTCTAACGGCACATTGTTGCACTAGTTCATGTTCCCGTCACAAGCATATGCGGCGCGGGAGCCACAGTTAAGATCAATATTTAGTAGACTTTGTATTTTATCCAACAAGTGGATAAATCACGATATATTTTCCAAAAAGTAGTGATAACTGTCAGCTGTAGGTGAAACGTGAATAGTGAGTGTGTTGCCATCGTGTGTTCATGTGTATACGAGTGTGTTTACTGGAAGTGTAGTTTTGTGAGTTTTGATCTCATCGGTCGTATTATTTTGAAAAGTGCTGCATCGGAGAGAAAAAAAAATACGAGCCTTACAGTCGTCGCATATGATGTGTAACTTCACGTGAAATTGTTGATACACCGGTATTTTATACTATTATTGGCACAAATATTAATCTATTGTAAAAGGGAGTGTTTTACAGATATTGTAGTTTATAATACGGAACTCATTTTATTAGATGATTTATAGCTTCCACCAGCACTAGCCTAAATAAAGAATAAGATATGGATCAACTAGATTAATAGACGCGACACCGCTCATAACCTTAAATTCCTTATAAACAGGTCCTCTTCATTCACAGACCATCACGTACAGTAATTTGATATGGATTCTGTTAAAATGAGTCATATTGATATGATAAATATCGTTTAAAATGATATCTGGTAGCAAAAATATCTACCCCGTCCGGGATTCGAACCCAAGATCTCTAGATTCTCAGTCATAAACACTAACCCCACGGCTATTTCGACTACGAAAATTTTGTGCCCAAGATGGTGACTTATTTCCACGTTCCAATAATACTGCATTACGGAATTAAGTTTAATTTATATTTTTCTTGTTTCGATAATGTCCCTGCGTGAAATTGAGTCTAAGATGCCTTATGAATAGGCCCTCTTGTGAGTAAAGAGAATGTATTCAGTAATAGTTCATGAAGGCTTGCTCAATTCTCGTATAACCACAACGATTGTATTGTATTGATGACTGCATTACCGTTAAGTGGGTTAATATTTGAATAGCCATTGTGCAGAAACACAATACCGGCAATGCCGACTACTTACAATGTTTGATATTAAGGCATTTTACCCTTTAAATACTGATACGAAGACTTCGAACATGTACCATGTCATTTGTTTCAATCACTTGCCACCAGAGTTCGTATGAGCGTTTTCCTTTCAGTATGTCACACTGCCTGCTGTATCGCACCCTCCTGGCTGCTTTAGACTGCCTGCCCATTCAACGCTCAGAGGCGTACAAGATAGGTTGCAGCACCAACCCACTGTGATCACCGCAGCTTTTTCACTGCCAGCTTCATCGCGTCCCTCCTGGCTGCTTTAAACTGCCTGCCCATTCAACACTAGGAGGCGTACAAGATATATATTAATTGCAGATTTCATTTCTGATTTACAAAAGAGCACGCAGCAGTACGGCATTCTAAAATCCAAAACACAACTTCGCGGAAAACAAACAACAAACGGTTGAACATCGTAATTCAGCGAGGAACCAAAGCCTTTCACACTCAAAGCAATGGCTTCTTACCAAGGAAGTCAGACCGTACCTAACCTTACCGACAGTTCTACCCACAATATGCCCAAGAAATCCCAGAAAAGTTATGCTTCTGCAATACAGTTAACACCGAATAAAGAACAGGCTATTATTGACGCCATTAACATCAATACAAAACAAATGTCTGCAACAGTGACTTGAAAAAGTGGCGATCACAGTGGGTTGGTGCTGCTCTTAGCGTCTATATTTGGAAATGAGGTTGTACGCATAAACCAATGCTGTAATCGTTGAATGGGCAGGCAGTCTAAAGCAGCCAGGAGGGATGCGATCCAGCTGGCAGTGGTATGTCAGATACATTCCACATGGCCGAGAGTACGTCATGGCCTTACCACTGCCCGCTGGATCGATCGATCGAGCGGGCAGTGCATACTTCCGTTTTCCACCACTGCCAGCTAGTACACTTCCGTTCGATCGATCGAGTGGGCAGTGCATACTTCCGTTTTTCACCACTGCCAGCTAGTACACTTCCGTTCGATCGATCGAGTGGGCAGTGCATACTTCCGTTTTCCACCACTGCCAGCTAGTACACTTCCGTTCGATCAATCGAGTGGGCAGTGCATACTTCCGTTTTCCACCAATGCCAGCTAGTACACTTCCGTTCGATCGATCGAGTGGGCAGTGCATACTTCCGTTTTCCACCACTGCCAGCTAGTACACTTCCGTTCGATCGATCGAGCGGGCAGTGCATACTTCCGTTCGATCCACCACTGCCAGGTCGATCGTTCCGTTCCACTTCCGTCCCCAATTTTCAAAATCACTCCCATAAAACTATCCAGCAACCGAGCGGAAAGATGTTACACAGTAAAAAAAAAAAAAAAAAAAAAAAACAAACACAAAAAACAAAAACAAAACAAAAAACAAGAATTTTGTGGATTCTTTTAATCCTACTACATTGAAGATTAGAATATGTGGATGTTACTTATAGTCACCGGTTGAACAGGTAAGCAAGCGCTTGTTCTACTTCAACTGTGTGTAGTCGAATGGGGCAATAAACCACATAGGCCTAGTTTATAGGTCTGACGTTTCTTTTTGACCGGTGATCATGAAATCCGTGCATCCACTGTGCTAACTGTTCAACCTACTTTCTTCTTTCATTCGGTTGCTTCTGATAGTGCGTGCGTGCATGCAGTTGTTACTGCGCATGCTCCCAATAAGAAGGCTTCCTGGCTGGTCGGAGATCTCTACGCAACAAGCAAGCACCGGCCAAAAACAAACGTCTGACCTGTAGCTCGTGATGTAGCGGCAAGCGTTTTTGGCTGTCGGCCCGGAGGTCAAGGTTCGATTCGAAGGTCTGCCAAAATATGATGATAATTGTTATTTTAAGGGGCCTAACATCTAGATTATCGACCCCTAATGGTTTAGGTGATAGTGAAAGATGAGAATGTAAACTATAACTAAAACCACACTTACAACTAAAAAACTTCACACTAGAATATGAAATGGGAAACAAAAGGAGAATAAGGCAAATTAAGGACAGGAGGAAAAGAAATATTCTCAACCCTCGAAGAAGGAGGATTGAAGGACTTAGAAGGATGGAGAGCCATGAAAGGCAGGTAGGAAAGGGAAAGAGGAGAGGGTCCGCCATAGAGGCAATGGAAAAGGGGGGAATACCGGACCCAGCTCAGGAATCCTTCGGGATCGCCAACTCCCGAACCCACCACCTGTGAGTCCTTGAGGGTGTAGCACTATCGACGGTGCACCAGAGGTGGTGGGGCTACATGCACCCTGCCTCCTTGAGGGCCTTGGGTAGAAGTCAGAAGATATGAAGAGAACAGGAGAGGTCTGACCCCTCAAAGAATGAGGGATCAGATAAGAAAGAGACAAGGGCCCATTAAGGCGGGAAAGTGATACCGTCGGGGTCGTAAAAGAACAAGAGTTGACCAAGGGAGGTCGTTAGGAAAGATGACAGAGAGGAGCCCGGCACAAGTAAGTGGAAGTGTTACGGCTGTGAGTTTGTGTCATCGCTCGCCGCATGAGTCACAACTGCCCCAGGGCTGGGCTGTGCCCTGCCTCGTGTATTGCGTGCGCCTTATGCAACAGGGCTACTAGGACAAAGGGATGGTCCAGATTATTCGTGACTGAGCCAGCGATGGAAACCTCGAGAAGCCGTGAACCCTGGATGGATCTAGAAGCATTTATTGAGTCACCGGCCTGCTATATAAGTGCGACCTGTCAAGCAGTGGTTGTTGTTGTGTTTTACGAGCGAGTGCGAGCGCTTATCCTGAGCGACAGAAGTGTGGAGACTTGCGAAACCCCTAGTGAAGCCGATTCTCTTGACAGCGAAGGGAGTGAGGAGCTTACATGGGACTGCCTGTGTTTTGAGCGAGTGTGCTTACCTAGTGCAGCTATTTCCAGCCAGCGTACGGGACCGGACTCATTAGCGAGAGGATTAACCGTGGTCTGTTGACAAGTGAAAGGAGAAGTATTCTCGACGTGAGGAAACTGGAGTAAGGTAATAATTGCTTGTATTTGCTGTTGAGTAGTGTATCTTTCTGGCCACAATAAAGTTAATTATTTCTTTAAGCAGTAATTGGTGTTGTGCTTTCGACCCACCGTAATCCAGTTAACAAAAGTGCCACTAGGGGGGTGGCACGTAAAAACTGGTGTCAGAAGCCGGATTACGAACTCAAGCACAACACCTGACGGTCCTGGTTTCAAAACCCGAGCAGGTCATTTTCTCTAATTTTCCTGTGAGTGAAGACAAACAACTAAAATGGAGGCACAATTGGCAGCATTGCTAGAAAAGTTAAATGGCATGGAAACCAAGATGGAGGACGGCCAGAAGAATTTAACCAAGGACCTAACTGCCAAATTAGAAGACGGCCAGAAGAATTTAACCAAGGACCTAACTGCCAAATTAGAAGACGGCCAGAAGAAGCTAGAAGACGGCCAGATGAAGATGGAAGACGGTCAAAGTAAGTTAGCGGAGGACCTGAAGAAGATGGAAGACAGCCAGAAAAGTTTAGCCGAGGACCTAACTTCCAAATTAGAAGACGGTCAGAATAAGCTAGCAGAGGACCTAATCGCCAAATTTCTGGATGGCCAGAAAAATCTGGAAGAGTGTCTGCTGACGAAATTACAGGAAAGTCAAAAGAAATTGGAACTGGGTCTGCGTCAGGAAGTCAACACCGTCTGCCAGGGCCTACGTGAGGAAGTCACAGCAGTAAAAAAGGAGTTCGACGCCTTACAAGAGGAAGTTGCCGAACTGCGCCAACGCCCACTGACGGGGGTGGAAGAAAAATTCAACGCTTTACAAAAGGAAATTTCTGAGCTGAACCAACGCCCGTCAACGGGGATGGAAGCGAGATTCAACGCTCTTCAAGAGGAAGTTGCCGAGCTGCGCCGACGCCCGCCCACAGGTACACCGGGAATATCAGGAACGGGACAGAGCAGAGTGACGCCCCCAACCTTCGACGGAAAGGTCCCGTGGAGCACCTATTTACGTCAGTTCGAGGCAGCCTGTTCAGTAAACAACTGGAACAGCACGGAAAAGGCTACAGCTCTCTTTGTAGCGCTGAGAGGGGACGCCCTTAACGTCCTTCAGGCCATCCCGACTGAATCCCAGGACTACGCTTCACTAATCGCCCATATGGAGTCCCGATATGGAGATAGCCATCTTCAGCAGGCCTACCATATGCAGCTCCGGACCCGGGTACAAAAGAACGCGGAAACCCTGCAAGAGTTTTAGATGGACATCGCACGTCTCGTAAGGCTCGCCTACCCAACAGCGCCGGCCGACTTTCTGGAGCAGATAGCGACGCAGACTTTCACCGACGGGCTACGGGACTCGGACACTCAACAGGCGCTGCGACTCGCCGCAATAAGACCCTGACAGATACGCTGAGCCACGCACTTGAGTTCGAGACGGCAAAACAGGCATCCAGAATGCACGCGCGGGTGCGTCAAGTGGACGTCGACGAACCAGTGAAAACCAACGAGACCAAGCCCCTGGCCGACGAATTAATGGAGGCGCTAAGCCGTTTCTTCGATAGTCGCGGCACCACCAGCAACGACACAGCCGGAAGACAACCGGAGAGGCGGCCCGGAAGAGGACTACCGACCTGCTGGACCTGCGGTAAGAAAGGCCACCTGAGCAAGGACTGGGTGATCACCGCCGCCGAGGGTATCCGACGGGAAATCAGTCGTCTGAAAACCGCGCGACCCAGGGAAACGAGTATTAGCCAGCCTTGGGGGGCAAAGGTTGGCTTGTGACAGTCGTCAAGCCCCGGCAGTCCAGGTTCGTGTGACGAAGTTACGGAGGGACAATAGCAGCCTGATGGTCGACGGAGTCGTCAACGGAGAGAGCTGGCCCATGCTAATCGACAACATTAAATCGCGAGAAAGGTCTATTTAAATTTCTCAAATTCGCATGGCCGGTTTTTGAAAGTCTTATAGATGAACTTCCAGTAGTACCCTTTATCTCCGCTCAAAATTTCAGGGTGATACCGCTAATAGTTTCAGAGATATAGAATGCCGGTGAAATATTTCGCACATCCGCCATCTTGTGGTTATGTAAACAATTGAACGAAGTTAGATGTCGGTGCATTACAATGTGTATAAACATATACTGTACCAAGTTTCATTGCGTTTGGTTGGTTAAATCGCGAGAAACCTCTATTTAAAAGTCGCAAATTCGCGTGGCCACCATGTTGGTTTTTTAGTTACCAGTTTTTCAAAAGTCACATAGGTAAACTTCTAGTAGTTCCCTTTATCACCGTAATACATTCCAGGGTGATACCGGGAATACTTTCGGAGATATTGAATGCTGGTGAAATATTTCGCACAGCCGCCATGTTGGATTGGTGAGACGTAACAAAATTTGAAGGGCACGGTCGGGGTCGCCCAGAATAGTGCTATGAACTTACCGAGTTTCATTGAAATCGCTCCAGTCGTTTAGAATTTATTAGGGGGGGGGGGGGGCACACTCACACACACACACACACACACACACACACACACGCACACATACACGGACAAAAGGTGATCTCATAAGCCTATTTTTTCAAAATTGAAAATAGGCTAAAAAAAACAGTGTCAGAATGGTTCTGATAGCTAAGATACACCTTTGACAACAACTAACAAAACTTGGCAATGTCTTCCACAACAAAATATGCTGTTAATAGTGTGTATGGTTTGGTTACCCCTAACGGCCACACATGCTTCGCAGCGACGTGGCATGCTCTCTATCAGATGGTCCCAGAGCTCTTGTGGCAGTCGATCCCATTCCTCCGAAAGGGCAATGCGAAGGTCTTGGAGGGTCCTTGGTGGAGGCTGACGGGATGCAATTCGCCTCCCCAATGCATCCAAGGCATGTTCTATAGGATTCAGATCCACAGGTCTCACTGGCCAGTTCATGCGATGAATGTCTTCTCCAGCCAGAAATTCATCCACCAGAGCAGCGCGATGCGGTCGACCATTATCGTCCATTAAGAGTACAGTAAGTGTGGACCAACCGCACCTCTGAAGAGTCGAACATGTGATCTCAGTACCTCATCCCTGTATCTCCGAGCGTTCACAGTGTACCTCGGACCACCCATGAAGATGTGCAGGTCCGTACGGCCCTTCAACATGATGCCGCCCCACACCATGACGCCACCACCATACTGGTCCCGTTCTACGATGTTCCTGTGGGTGTATCGGCTAGCCGGTTCTCTCCAGATTAATATGCGACGGGAATCCTTCTGCAAACTGAAGCGAGTTTCATCTGTGAAGAGCACATGCCTTCATTCATTCATGGTCCAGTTTCGACGTTGACGGATCCACAGTAAATGGGCCCGTCTCTGTGCTGGAGCGAGCGGGACGCACACCGCTGGACGTCTGGCAAACAGCCCTGCTGTTCTGAGCAGTTTGCCGCGAACCCCTGAGACGGCTGCAAGCTCCGCCGACATTGTCTTGCAAGTGCACTCCGATTTCGTCGGGCGGTTAAGGACAGACATCTGACCTGCTGTGGAGTGGTTACTCTCGGTCGACTTGGTACTGGCCTACGACTAACATCTCCTGTGTCTCGAAATCGTCTTCAAAGCCTGGAAATGACACTTTGTGGCACATTCAAGGATACGGTGACTTCGGTCAGTGTCTGGCCTACTTCCACTCGACCGAGTATTATACCCTGCAAAACGGGGTACAAATGGCATCGTTGTGCCATTGTGTTGTCACGCTCACCACGAGGCTACACTCCGCACACTATATCAGGGCAAACACAACTGAGGGAATATGGGGCGCAGGCATTGCACAGTGGGTCAAAATCGAAATCTAGGAGGACAAAATTATTTATTTTCATAATTAAAAATCAAAATTAATTACTTCTACAGCATTCTCATATAATTGCCGCTCACTATTCTGGGATATAAATGCATCTTAGTGTAAATCTGTCAGCACTGTTCGAGCAATCTGAATTGGAGGGTGAATGCAAGTGGCTGTGGTTTGGTTGTCTTTGTGGTTAGTGTGATGCTTTAAGATGGGACACGCAGCTGAAGGTATGATCTTTGGAACGTGATTCAGTTATTAATGGGCGTAATTGTTACGTAATTTTAGCTATATTTGCAATATATACTATTTAACTATTATTTTTTAAATTATATTTTCACTTAGATTTTTAGTATGTCGCGTCACTCTGCGTCACTTTCTATTTAATTTTAAAATGTAGATAAAGTCTTGTAGTTTACGCCTGTATTAAGATTTTTGCATCTTTTTGCAACTTACTTAGTTATTTTACGTTTTAGAAGATGCCGCGCAACCAGTTCTCACAAGTTTACAACTGTTTGAAGCACTGGGTTCGACGATTATGTCAAAAGTGGAACTTTGTGACTTTGTTAAAAGTAAATTAGGGGTAGAAAATTGTTCTGAAGAGATAACTAAATGCTCTGTCCAACTCCTAGTCATAGACAATTTCTTGCATGTGTAGACGTAGCTTAGGAAAGGTCTTAACTGATGTTTATTATGAAGTAAACAAATTATATACGTTGCTTTCACTCTAAATTCATGATTTAAACGTAAAAATAATTTTGTCCCCCTAGATTTCGATTTTGACCCACTGTGCATTGGCTGTGATTATCTTGCGGTCACGCCGCTAGTCAGAGCAGGGAATACTCCTTTCCTTTACAGAGCGAACACGTAAGGTCGGTAGGTGCATTGTCGTGCGATATGTGGTCTATTTCCTTTTGCCCTGCTTATTCGTAACTTATGCTTAACGTTTGGACACTAATATGTGTAGGTATGTGGTTACTACAGGGAGATTCTTTTGATTGAGCGGGACCGGCTGCCGGGCACGTGCGCCTTCTGCCAGCCAACAGAGCTCGGTCCGCGGATTGCGCACAGGTGGAAGCCGTAACAAAGTACAGTACATTAATTAATGGTAAATTCACCAGCAAATCATGACTAAAGAACTTACCTTTTCACAGAAGATGCTGAAAGTGTTCTCCTTCAGCCGACAGTCAGGCGTAGTACCGTGTAAATAAATTAGCGTTTACACGTTGTAATTCCCTTCTGTTGTGAGGGATATCTGCTGCCATATATTGTTCTCTAGCTCCACTAGAGTACGGGTAATCGATCTCTACACTTGTATTTTAAATTACCCCACAATTAAACATAAAACGGGCTTAGGTCCGTGCTTCGATTAATTACAGTAAACACGCAGGGGGATGCAGGAGTAGCTACATAATGTAACAATGTATCTTCCAAAGTTACTGTCTGTCAGCGGAAGGAGAATATTTTCAGCATCTTTTGTGAAAAGGTAAGTTCTAACCTTTAACTGGTGACGTGAGGCCATCCAGATACCCAAGAAATTAAAAAAAAAATACGAGCCTTACAGTAGTCGCATATGATGTGTAACATATGACATAGAAGAAACCTCACGTGAAATTGTTGATACAACGGTATTTTATACTATTATTGGCACACATATTAATCTATTGTAAAAGGGAGTGTTTTACAGATATTGTAGTTTATAATACGGAACTCATTTTATTACATGATTTGTAGCTTCCACCAGCACTAGCCTAAATAAAGAATACGATTTGGATCAACTAGATTAATAGTCGCGATACCGCTCATAACCTTAAATTCCTTATAAACAGGTCCTCTTGATTCACAGACCAACACGTAATTTCATATGGATTCTGTTAAAATGAGTCATATTGATATGATAAATATCGTTTAAAATGATAATCTGGTAGCAAAAATATCTACTCCGCCCAGGATTCGAACCCAAGATCTCTAGATTCACAGTCATACGCAATAACCCCACGGCTATTTCAACTACGCAGATTCTGTGCACAAGATGGTGACTTATTTCCACGTTCCAATAATACTGCATTACGGAATTAAGTTTCATTCATATTTTGCTTGTTTCGATAATGTTCCTGAGTGACATTGAGTTGAAAATGCCTTATGCCAATGCAATGCCGACTACTTACAGTGTTTGATATTAAGGCATTTTACCATTTAAATACTGATAAGAAGACTTCGAACATGTACCATGCCATTTGTTTAAATCACTTGACACCAGAGTTCGCATGAGCGTTTTCCATTCAGTATGTCATATACATTCCACATGGCCGAGAGTGCGTCATGGTATCAATTTTCGACACCGCGCGCTAATTGTTTCTCTTACCAGTGCCATCTGGATCGATCGATCGAGTTGGCAGGGCGTCTTATACTTCCGTTCGATCCAACACTGCCAGTTAGGGCACACTTCCATTCGATCGATCGAGCGGGCAGTGCATACTTCCGTTGTCCACCACTGCCCGCTAGTACACTTCCGTTTGTTCGATCGAGCGGGCAGTGCATACTTCCGTTGTCCACCACTGCCAGCTAGTACACTTCCGTTTGTTCGATCGAGCGGGCAGTGCATACTTCCGTTGTCCACCACTGCCAGCTAGTACACTTCCGTTTGATCGATCGAGCCGGCAGTGCATACTTACGTTTGATCCACCACTGCCAGCTCGATCGTTCCGATCCACTTCCGTCCCCAATTTTCAAAATCACTCCCACAAAACTATCCAGCAACCGAGCGGAAAGATGTTACACATCAAAAAAAATCTGTGCGCTGACACTTCACACCCTCGTTGATGAAAGTTCAGTGACCTAATGACTTTAATGACCCTGGTTGGCTCACCTCCGCGCAATTCGCGGCACGAGCCTGGTTGGCCTGTGGAAGGCGCGCGCTGATGGCAGCCGGCCGCCGGCCCCGCTCCAGCAAAATAATCTCACTGTATAATCATATTATAATTTGCATGATAAACCTATGCTCTTGAATTTAAGGTCTGTGAATGTTCCACTCAGCCGGCAAGCAGCGCACTGTGGGCCACAATGCGGTCTTGCTGGAAGTCGGCCGGCCACCACTTGAAACAAAGGCACTGTATTTTACGCCACATTTCCCTATTGTTTGAATGGCGTGATTTAAATTTCAAAAAGTATCAACATTTTTAAAATATTTTTGAAAAGTTAGCAGCAAGGCAGATGACCTCGTAGTTTCGCCCCTTAAAACAAAAATAACTAACTAAAGTTAGCAGTCATTTTCAACGTTGTCTTTATAATTCTAATCTATTACCATCATTGCTTTTCTGTCGGTCAATACAAGTGTGACCAATTAGATTGGGTGGAAGTAACGATTATTTTATCACACGACTGTTGTTGTTAGAGTCTTTAGTCTTTTATTTTCCCTGTCCTGAACTAATCGTTTCATCTCTAAATAGCTATCACACCCTACATCCGATGCAATTGGTCTGCCCCTTACAGATATGCAAATTGGCATAACGTAATGCAACAACAACTGTATGTTGTAGAGGACAAATTTGCAGAGGCTACCCTACATCACAAGGGTGGCTTCTATGGCGTAGTTGGTAGCATGCTGAGTTTCTATGCCCAAGGTCGCGGGTTCAAACCCGGCCGAAGGCGTCGGATTTTTTAAGATCGTCAACAATCCCTCAGTATGCCTTCCTGCGGAGGGGAAGTAGAGCCGGCGGTCCCATGTCAGAGATTTATGGCATGTTAAAGAACCTTCCACTAATTACACTTGTGTGAAGATGAATTATTGGTTAGATTTGATTAAAGCTCTTAGGTTCCAACGATCGTCGCCAGGAACCGACTGCGGTGCCATCTAGTAACCAAGTACAAAACTAGTAGTCGTTTGGTAACAAAAGTAGGAAGTACTTGAAAAAGTGAATATCTGCAGTCCGTACTTGAATTAAGAACAGATAACACACACAGATAGAGCCATCACAATTGACACCGGTTATCAGGCAAATTCTACACACACCCAAAGTACACGGGGCTACATGGCCGCGTTGTCGCAGCCCCTAAACTGAGGAACCAACCAACCAACCAACCAACCAACGAAAGTTTGGATGTGCCATATTTTGACATCGTATTGATTTGAAGACTCCAGGGAAAAACGGGGTAAGTCACATTCTGTAATTTTTGGAGGAGAGCGAATTTAAACTTTCAACACTAAAAAGAAATACTTCAAACACCCCAATTGAGGGAAAGCAATATAGTAATTTAAAAAAATCTTATTTATTTATTTATTTATCATGTCGGAAACATACAAATGTAGAGTAGCTGTACAGCAGATATAAGGAAAGAACTGTCTAATTATACTGTATAACACGTGCCCAATACTGAGCAACATCCAAGACGCTCTGAGTGGCTAACAGGAGATCTTCCTCTGCACAAGTTGAAGAGCACAGAGGCAGGGCTGGATTTAGATTTTATGCGCTCCTAGGCCCATGGAGTTTGGCCAAAGGTCTTTGTGAAGGTAATTTTTATTTTATTCTAATGTATCGGGAAGTAAAATCAATTAAATAAATGAGAGAATCAACTGATTCTAAATTTGTATATAAACTATAAATAAATAGGCCAATGAGATATTAAAATAAGTTTAAACCATTTAAGACTCATTATACATTTACAGATATTAAGCTATCATCATTTAACCTTCAACTAGCCTATGCATAATTAATTATTCAAATTAAACTGATATTAATATTCAAGACTTAAATTTTCTCCTAATAAATCATAAAACGTTCCTGTTCTAAAGCTCAAGTCGAAAAATCTGCTGTTGCAAAACATTTGTTGGAAAATGATGGCAACAATATAAATTGGAAACGTGTCAAAATATAGGTAGGCCACGGCTAGGATACATAAAACAAATCATTCACGACAAGGGTTGTGATAATTACTTGGATTTGGAGAGACTAGCCACAGACCGGAGTTCATGGAAAGATGCTACAAACCAATCTTCGGATTGAATACCACAGAAGAAGAATTTAACTCATAAAATTACACGAAATTGGTTTAAAACAAGTACAGTAAAACCCCTCAAATCTGAACCCCGGAAATCCGAAATCCCGGGTAATCCGAACGAGTTTCTTTTTTTGTTGCCAATTTAAAGTTTGAAAAACACACGCAAAAAAAGAGAAACTTATTTATTTAGTCATAAGACAATATATAACCATATATAATATATAACATTATAACCGTATTTTACATCAATAGTTGAATACCTAACAATGTGGTTGGTTGGTTTCTCAGTTTAAGGGCTGCGACAACGTGGTCATGTAGCCCCGTGTACTTTTGGTGTGTGTAGAATCTATCTGATAACCGGTGTTAATTGTGATGGCTGTATTAGTGTGTGTTATCTGTTGGTTTTTTAAAAATTCAAGTAAGGACTGCAGACATTGAATTTCAAGTAGTTCCTACTTTTGCCGCCAAACGCCACCGTCAACGACTACTAGTTCAGAACTTGGTTATTAGACGACACCGCAGTCGGCTCCTGGCGACGAACGTTGGAACCTAAGAGCGTTGTTGAAATGTTTAACCTATAATTTAGCTTCACACAGGTGTAATTTGTGGAAGGATCTTTAACATGCCATAAATCTATGACATGGGACCGCCGGGTTTACTTCCCCTCCAAAGGAAGGCATACTGAGGGATTTTTAACGCTCTTAACAAATCCGACGACTTTGGCCGGGTTTGAACCCGCGATCTTGGGCATAGAAGCTCAGCATGCTACCAACTACGCCACCGAAGCCGCTTCCTAACAATGTGTAAATGTGCCTACATACTGTACTCATCTCATCCAGGATTGAAAAACGGAAAAGTTTGTTATTGTAATCCTTGGGTTAATCACTTTGCAAAAACAATGAAATAACATTAGGAACACACAAAATACATCTTAATCTTTCACTTGAAATCGGTTATCTTCAATTGTCGATGTGACGAAAACCTTCCCACGGAGGCAATTGCGCGCCAGCGTCGCATGAAGATGACATCGTTTGGCGTGGCTGCTGTGTCTTGTTCTACGAATCGCAATGCGTACTGTAAGAGCAGATGCAGCTTCAGTATAGCCTAAGTCATATTGTCAGTCCTATACCGTAACAAGGGCTGGTTATTAACTTACGTTATGGGTATTTTTCGGCTAATCAGAACAAATTGAAATCCGAACAGGCTACAGCCCCAATTAGTTCGGATTTGAGGGGTTTCACTGTAGTTCCGTGAAGAACTAAATAGACAATTTTCACATATCTTACTAATAGTGATTGCCTCTATCAACATACAAATTGTCAGTTCGATTGCTGTAATAGATTCGTAGATATTGAGAACCGTCTAAATATTTTGGATGGTCACCATGTAAGATTTTTATATTATAGGCATTAGATTTATGTACTATTACATGAAGATTATTGTGTAAGTGTTTTATCCAAACTTCAATCGCATGATTAGGACACAAGAAATAGAAGCGGGAGTTTAAAATTTCGCTCAGCCACCATCTTGTGGTTACGGAAATAATTTAAATGAATTATATGCCAGTCGATTAAAATTTGTATAAGCATATAACGTATCAAGTTTCACTGCGCTCGGATGGTTAAAACGCAAGAAACGCCCATTGGAATATTTAAATTTCGCGTCGCCGCCATGTTGGATTTGTGCTCGCCAGGTTATTGAACGTCCCATAGGTGAACTTATGCTTATAGCCTCTATACACTTACAAAATTTCAGAGTGATTGCTGTAGTAGATTAATAGATATTGAGAGCCGTCTAAATATTTCGGATGGTCGCCATGTTGGATTTTAATATATGCAGGCCATAGAGTTATGTACTATTATATGATGATGATTATTGTGTACGTTCATTATGCAAATGTTGATTTCGATGGCATGATTAGAACACAAGAAATAAAAACTTAATTTTCGAAATTCGCACAGCCGCCATCTTGAGGTTACGTAAACAATTGAACTAAATTAGATACCAGTGCATTACAATGTGTATAAATATTTGCTGTACGAAGTTTCATAGCGTTTTGATCATTAAATAGCGAGAAAAGTCTATATAAACTTTCAAATTCGCTTGACCGCCATGTTCGTTTTGTAGTTAACCGGTTTTTGAAAGTCTCATAGATGAACTTCTAGTAGTGCTCTTTATCTCCGTACAAAATTTCATGGTGATACCGGTAATAGTTACAGATATATAGACTGCCGGTGAAATATTTCGCATAGCCGCCATCTTGAGGTTATGTAAACAATTGAACGAAGTTAGATGTCGGTGCATTACAATGTGTATAAACATACACTGTACCATGTTTAATTTCGTTTGGTTGGTTAAATCGCGAGAAACGTCTATTTAAAAGTCGCAAATTTACTTGGCCGCCATGTTGGTTTTGTAGTTACCAGGTTTTCAAAAGTCACATAGGTGAACTTCTAGTAGTTCCCTTTAAGGGCCGTCCACACGTCAGCGACTTACTTGCGCGGTATAGTTTGCGCAAATCAGACGGAACACTGTGCAGCGTCCACACTGCGCGAGTAAATTTGCACAAACTTCAGTACGACAAGCTCGTGGAGTTGCGGTAGTGCGCTTGCCTCTCACTCGGAGGCCCCGGGTTCGATTCCCGGCTCCGTCAGGGATTTTAGAAACAGATGTGATGGCTGAAACGGGGTGCACTCAGCCTCGTTAGGACCATTGAGTAGCTGTCTGACAGTAAGGCAGCGCCCCGATCACGAAAACCAAGATTAACGGCCGAGGGGACCCGATGCGCTGATCACGCATTACTCCATTATCTGCAGGCAGCGGTTGCTTGGTAGGCCTAGGCCATTAAAGGGCTGTAGTGCCAGGGTGTTTTTTTTTCTTTTTCCAGTACGACAAAGTTTGACTTCGGAGTAGGTGCTTTGACAGCAATGTGGGCAAGTGACGATTTACTTTTGTTACAGTCATTTCTTTTTACTGTTTGCTGCTAAAGAAGAGGAGAAGTTAACGTTGTAGATCAAATTGGAGAAAAAAATGGCTATTGAAAAGAAATATATATTCACATGTAAATTTATTGAACGACTTAAGAGAAGAACCAGATGATTGGCGTAATTATTTAAGAATGGATGAAAACGCATATACAGAATTGCTTTGTTCGATTACGCTTCTAATTGTACGTCAAAATACTGTGATGCGCGTATCTATATCCTATCTATCTCCTCACGAAATACTGAGTTACACTGTAAGGTTCTTAGCTACAGGAAGATCGTATAGGGACTTGAGATTCACGACGGCAATTTCTCATCAAGCTTTGTCTATAATAATTCCGCACACATGCCGAGCCATTTACAAGGTTTTAAGCAAAGAATTCATGAAGGTACGTTACAGTCAATATTTATTTATTAAAGACAAAATGATTATACAATAATTGCAGTTAATAACAACCTTGTGAAATATGAGATAACAGGTTTGTAACTTTTTACAAAATCAGCAACGCTGTTTCGCGCAGCACTATCTAAATGCATGCTTTGAGATCGTTACTGTTCATGGTTGTTGTATTAGATGACTGAGTATAACACGGCATTTCTGGTGAATAGTTTATCGCGGTGTACGGAGGCATATTTTGTGGATTGTACACTGACACTGACGGGATGGATGGCAGAGAACTGTTGTTATAAGCAGGAACATTTAAAGGCATCTGCCTCGTAGGTAAATATACACAACAACTTCTGTTTAGGTACCCTAATTCAGCTTCAAAAATAGCCTCATTAATTATTTTTTCGCATAAATGCGTTGATCATTCGGTAAATGTCGAAGCTTATGAGCAATATTTCGACCATAAATGTCGTGTTGATCGTCATCTCTTCTTTCTGTTAATTGTTTTCCAATACAAGTTAGTATGCTGTCTACTTCTACTGCTCTTTCTCTCTTCCTCTTGAGTTGTCTGGGCGGTAAGAGTGTGGTCTTAGTAGGAGATAACACGCCTAAGCTAGAATGTGGACGATCCTGTACAGAATTGCTTGCTGACGATTGTGATGGTAGGCGAGGCTCTGCGGTAGAGTTATTCGTTACCGAATCTGTGTCACTTTCATCCTGAGAAAGACATATTTTTGTAGGTTCCAAGGTCGCAAGAGGAATGAAGAAAAATGGCACGAGAATTTGAGAATAGATCGAATTTCCCTCATTGTTAGGGTGCCGTTGATGGCAAGCACGTGAAGATTGTACCACCGTCAGAGAGTGGTTCGTATTTTTACATAATGTAAAGGATTCCATAGCATGATACTAATGGCAGTCGTCAGTGCAAATTATGAATTCATTGTATGTGACTTGGGTGTGAATGGAAGAATTTCCGACGGAGGTATTATTGAAGAAACAGTATTTTACAATAAACTGAAAAATAATTCTTTATGTATTCCTGGCCTGCTACGGCTGAATAATTCAGATAAATCCTCAACTATGTGTTTGTAGGCGACGAAGTATTTTCCTTGCCTTCAAATTTTTTTAAACCTTTTAATGAAAGAGAGTTAACAAATGAGCGTAGAATATTCAATTATCGTTTATCAAGAGCAAGGCGCACTCCAGAAAATGAGTTTGGCATATTGACATCTAGATTTAGATTTTTTCATGACAGTATTAATTTGAAACTTGAAAATATAGACATTGTAGTCATGACGTGCTGTGTGCTTCATAACTTCTTAAGAAAATTTTCTACCACCTACACACCAATCGGAAGCTTGGAATTTGAAGACTCTATATTAGGCACACCGTTGTTAGGGTTAAGAACAAGTGATTCTAATCTGATTGATTTAGAATGAGGACAGTACAGAAGCAGTTCCAGGGATGCCAAGGAGATTAGAGAAGAGTTTTTACCGGTAGCTTATTTCAATAATGAAGGCAGAGCAGATTGTGTAATTTAAATAATGGATAAATATCTTCAATAATGAAGACAGTGTTTACCGACAGAGTGGACTGTGTGAACTGCAGTAATAAACTCAATAAAAACGTATTATGTTACAATCCGTACCTCAAAAAAGTGTTTCTTCAAAATTGGAGATTGGTATTCGAGGGGTTTCTTGGTCATCTACAAACCGCAGTAGGTTGTAGTACCACAAGGTTGGTACATAAACGTCTTCTGCGCTGGTACCTGCCTTCTGTGAGACTTTCACCTTGTCTTTTCTTTGCGGCAGGAACTACGCTAAGAATTCACTTTTTTTTGTCACTGAATCTCTGTCTGCGCTTGGTGCTATCTGTACAGATAAAATGGGAAGATATGTAATTAGTAGTGACCACTAGCGTACTATAAACATTTCACAGAACTGAACTGATTAGAAAAACGTCTTATAATGAATTCACGGTTGGATGGACATACGTTATAAAACCTATTCCTTCCTTTAATGTACTATTTTGCTTCGATGTTCTACGCACATTTTTATACGACCGAAAATGTGTAACAAAATTAAAGTTCATTTATATTTATGTACACCATTTATACAACTCTTTTAATTTTTCTATCAGATTTTTATTCCTGTCACAATACTCCTTGGATTTTACTTTCCAAAGCCATGGTAGAGACTGTTTCGAACAATTTCTTATATCGGACATTATTGTTTATGCCTAATTATTTAACCGCACTGGAAAGTATTTCAAGTTTCAGCTAAGGCGAGGCTTGAGCTAACGTGTCTACACGCACAAACTGCACTGCACAACTTAGTTTGCACAAGTAAAATCTTTGGGGCTGCGACGATTGCACAAGCCGAGCTTCTTGGCTTGCACGAGCTACCGTTTTCCCGTCCATACGTACACGCTTTCCTCTGCAAACCGGTTTGCACAAGTATGCTTGAGGGAAAGCCTGCGCGTGTGGACGGCCCTTTATCACCGTACAAAACTTCAGGGTGATATCAGTAATTGTTTCGGAGATATAGAATGCTGGTGAAATATTTCGCACAGCCGCCATGTTGGATTGGTGAGATGTAACAAAATTTGAAGGGCACGGTCGGGGTCACCCGGAATAGTGCTATGAATTCTCGGAGTTTCAATGAAATCGCTCCAGCAATTTAGAAGTTATTAGGGGGGAAACACAAAAATCCTCACACATGCACGCGCACACACAGACAGACACACGGACAGAAGGTGATCTCATAGGCCTATTTTTTTCATAAATGAAAATAGGCTAAAAATCATAAGTAGTAAAAGTCTGTTTAGTCTATTTTTGAACGGTAAAGAGAACCTTTTGAAGTGCAACATGATTTTATGGTAATTTTCTGACAAAACAATTTGCGGATTTATTTTGCGCCCCTCAGCATGGTGCGCCCCTTGGCCGGGGCCTATGGGGCCTATTGGTAGTCTAAATCCAGCCCTGCACAGAGGGCAATGGAGCATGTGTCTTGTCCACATTCGCAAGACATCTCCTCAAATTGTCTCGGGATCTTCCAACTCCTGATCGTAACCTGTTTAGGGATTTCCACACCAACCAGCTTTCGTTGTGTCCGGGTGGCGAGATTGCAATTTCTAGTTCACTTTTAGCATCGGAGACAGTACGGCTTCCTGATTGGCTATTCTTACGGAACACGACTGCAGCAAAGGATGTGATTAGTCAGCGTGGAATCTATCAACGATGTCGTCCCATTAAGTTGTGGTTTATATGCTTGTCAAATGTATGGATTCATAACGAAAAGAAACCTCACACTTCAATAAATACAATAGCAAACACTTACGAAGTGATGACTAGGGACATCCAAGCTAATGACGTATTTGCGTATTGCGTATTTTTTGTTGTATTGTTCAATTCTCAGCATTTTATTAAAATCTAGTCTATTTGTAAGATATGCATGTATACAATGATACATTTTTCATAGAACTGTGTTGTTAGAATAATGAACTCTATACAGCCATAGGAACATAAAGTGTCCCCTATATGTAGAATCACCCAAATGGTAGGCTACAAGGGGGTGTTAATCGATGAAAAACTTTCTGGTAATGATTCTTCTTGATTTAAGAAGATATGGAAACACATATGGCCTTGGAACAATGATCATGCAACTATTTCAAGGCGCATTACAATGTTCTCGGTTACCATAAAATTACGAAGGTAAAACAGCGGGAGTTCATATTTCTTTCAAACCTGGAACGACATCACTGATAGGTTCCACCCTATAACTACGCCGACTAATCACATCCTTTGCTACAGACGTGTTTCGTCAGAATAGCCAATCAGGAAGCTGTGTCCTCCAATGCTAAAAGTGAACTAGAAATTGCAATCTCGCGTCCGGGTGGTAGTTCTTCAGCAACTGGCATCCAACCGCAGGGGTGAGGGGTTGACTTCTTCCTTATGTCCATCCTTGCCTTCTCCGGTGAGACGGTAAGCATCGCAGATGTCCTCAGGAAGCTCTTTCGGGACCTCAGCCGTTGCTGAGGAGGATTATATCCATGCAGTGGGTGGGCGTTGTTATCTTCCACTCCCTGTTGGCAGCCACCTCTCTGCGTACACTAGGTGGTGCTATTCCAGCCAGGTAGTAGAGCTTATGTGTTGGGGTAGGTTTTAAGCAACCTGTTAATAAAGGAAGTACTTGTAGAACAAATAACTTATGTTAAATTATAAAAACGTGGGAGGATATGGGACGTTCTTTCCGTTTCCACCAAAAATAAAAACCTCTGTATCTCCGTGACATTCCGCTTTGTTTGACATTGATTTCAACTGATCTGTAGTGACGATGGCTGGCCACCAGAATGCACCATAAACTCATTTTTGAAAAATAATGGACTTATCCCTTCCTTTCCGTGGGGTCTGCATTTGGAAACGACAATGCACCTGGCTTCTGGCATGGCAACCAGACAATAATGATTTGTATCAAATATCACCTTACAATCGAACAATTGTTGTTGTTACTATTTTTAAGTAACTATATTACTGCGGTGTATTAAGAATGACACATAACTAAGGACGTATGAAAACAAATACAGTATAATGCAGTTGATGCAGTTTATAACTTGTGTTGAACTTCCTTAACGAAATTGTCATAATAATTCGCACTAAATACAGTATATTAAGATGGATCGACGTGTACATGGTGATGCTAATGATGAAAACAGGACCAGGCCTAAGTATACCCTGGAAGATTTCAAACAAATGATAATATTGTGGCATTCAGAACTGGAATATCCTCCCCGTGAGCCGGAGATTGTGCAGGTGCCACTCATTTTAGGCGCCATCCACCCATCGTCAGGGTCGGAGGAGGTCTCTGTGCCATCCGTCCGTTCCCTCCCGCCCCCTGTGTCAAGATTATGGCGGCTCAGACGGCAGCGCAGAGCAGAGGACCCGGCGAAAGAGGCTTCTGGTCCGTCTTCCGCAAAGAAGCCGAGGCTCGGGTCCGCTCCTCCGGAACGACCACGCGGTTCCCATGAGTGGTTGAGGAGACTTGTGGTAGTACGTCGCGTGCCGGTGAACAGTTTGCTGTGTCGCTGGAAGAGGTCAAGCTAAGTAGACTATAAGGTAGGACACTCCGGTGCCTCTCGCTCCCATTGGCTGCTACGGTGTGACGCAGCTCGGATGTAGCAGGCGCATACCAGCTGATATTTACAATGCATTCTAACGGGAAACACAGTCATATTTCGCTTCTCTTTTCCGCACGTAGTATACAATCACAATAATGGCAATATGCACGGTATAAAGGGAAAGGTATAAACAATATATTGCATTGGTTTATAATGCGAAATATACTTCATAAACACACAAAAAAAATATTTTAGATTAACTACGCTACCGCACCTTAGTATCGGCTGAGCTTAAAAGAAGCCTCACAAAACACAATAAAAGACGTGCAAAGGGTGGAAATACGAAATATAGTAATAGCGATAGGCTACATAATCATGCTTTAGCGATCCTGCTATGTAGCCAAGCGTGTTATATTGCTCACTACGACCGCGATGGGAGGCTGCAGTTAGTCGGGAGTTCAGAGGTTCAAATCCCGGCTCTGACAGCGGCTTTCCACACTCTCTCCAGGCAAATGCCGAGATAGTAGCCTACCTTGTTTCAAGTTCCGGAGCACTTACCCCATTGCCGTCCCGAATAATTACGGTCACACACACATTACAACAGTCACCTTAAAAGCACGGATTACAAATTGAACACACAAGTACACGGAGCTGATGGTCAAGATGTCCCAGTCCCAACAACATACATTATTAATGTAACATTGGTATGAAAATGATCAGCTTATAAACACTTACCTTTTATGCGACTTGAGTTTTAGATGACGAAGCGCCCCAGAGTTTGTTCTTTTTTGCTGCATTATCCAGTAATTTGATCTTGATATGGCTATTCCGGTGACGGATTCTGATAAAAGTCCTTGTCCTCACGTATAAACGAATTATCTTCTCATTCACTTCCGGGAATTTTGATTTTATTAAGGTGGTCAGGTACCGTAGGTCATTACATTTTTCTTTTTCGATATAGTTCGTCCATGAAAAGAACCGAACAAAACTTCAAATTCAATCATTTTATGGAGCCACTCATGTGTTGCTCTTGTCTGTTACACACAAATTTTCCCCCTTCACTCTTAAACTCTTGAATGCCACATAACAACACTAAACTATTCTTAAATTAAACTATTAATGAGACGATATAAATACAGATTTGCGGTATAACCAACGATAGTAAAGTCAAATTATTTACACAACGATGCAAGCAATAGGGATTAAACTTGAAAAAGAAACGCTCAATTTTTCCGTCCGTGCTGGAGAAGTATTACCGATGCAACTGGTAGCAAGTTTTAATTTTCAGCTTCTGGCGAGCACGTTAGATGACTCAATACCAAGATAAGTAGACTATAACTCAGATGCTCACAATATTACAGAGACATTTTTATCGGTCTAGCAATAAAACGGGGACCGGCAAAATGCGTGCGTAGCCGGATGACTTACAGCCGAGAGATTATATTAATGCAGCTGCTATATTGCTAGATAATATAATTAATGTTATTGGTTGAACGTCCCTTTTAACTGCTGCTTTTAGAGACGCCGGGGTGCCGGAATTTTGCCTCTAAGGGGATTATTAACGTGCCATTAAATCTGTTAACACGGCTCCCTCGCATTTGCGCACCCTCAAGTGCCAGCTGACTGCACCAGGATTCGATCCAGCAACCTTGGGAATAGCAGGTGAGAACGTTACCACTGAGCCACGTAGCCAGCCTATATATTACTATATAGACCGATAAGAAAGACCCTGAAGTTTCGTAAGAGCGAGAGTCCTTTTGTAACTGTACCACAACTTCCTGCGAGGGTGTGCCTGATTCCCGAAAACGTTAAGAACTGAGAACTAAGATATTAAAAGATGTGCATTTGTATTATCTATGTATATTATGAGAGCCAGAATACTCTCACGTTTCAAGTTATTTGCACGATACAATGCCAAAGAATTTAAGTGTCCAGTGCAATTAGCTTATTGAATATTTAGCATTTTTTTTTCACGCGAATTGACCACTTAGGATCACGCAACAACTTTATTTCTTTTTCTTATTCTTTGCCTGGAGTTTCCTCTGTCTCCAATATTCCTTCATGCGTTCACTGGCATTTTTTCTTTGGTCTTCTGTCCAAGTTCGTCCACTTCTCTTAGGTCTTCCTTCATCTTGAAACCCTTCCAGATTGTTCACTTTGCTCTTAAATACATTTCTTTCTAGCATTTGAGATTCTGTGATGTTTAACTTTTCTAAATCTTTCCTAACTTCCTTAATCCATGTTGTGGTGGTCTTTTTCTTCCAGAGATAGTCGAATATTTGTTTAGTTAATCTATGGTCGTTCATTCTATAGAGATGTCCGAGGAATGTCAGCCTTCTCTTCCGCATAGACGCGGAGATTCTTTCCACGTTCTGGTAGACTTCTCCGTTGCTTCTCAGTCTCCATCCATCTTCAGTCTGAACTGCACCCATGATTTTTCTAAGAATTCTCCTTTCCATGACTTCTAGCTTTTCGAGGCTATAGTTCATCGAGAGGCATTCACTGGCAAAGAGGCACTCTGTTTTTACGACAGTGTTATAATGCCTTATTTTGGCATTCCAGGAGATGCACCTTTTGTTGTAGATATTTTTTGTTAATCCATACGCTCCTTCCATTTTATTATATTCCTTATTTAAAACTACAGTACTTTTCATGAAGTAGTAAATCAGTTGGGTGCAGCCCAAAATATAACTGTAGATTCATTTGGGGAGTTTGGACATCATGGCCATTTAGCCCCGTGCACTTGGGTGTGTGTTAAATTTGTCTGGTAACCTGTGTTATTGTGGTGTCTGTGTAGTTGTAAATCAGATAAGGATTGAGAAGAAGTCGGTCGTGGCCTAAGTTAGGAACAATCCCGGCAGTGGCAACCCACGGAAAACCACTTCCAGGCTGGCTGAGGTGGGAATCGAACCCACATCCTCTCAAACTTGCCTCACGAGGCTGAGTGTACCCGGACAGCCACAAATACTAACCGCTACACTATGTGGTGGTCACACAGTAGTCTGACTTGGGACTCCGATAACCGTTTAGCTTTTGGTTCAATGTTGTTTACCTCACTGATTAATTTTTAACATTACCATTTTGGAGTTCTATTTATTAGTTTTACGTAACCGTGAATCTTGTGATTATGAGCCACAGCACCTCCTTTTTTTACGTTGAATCCGAACCACAAGACATGGCATTTCACTTCAAAAATCTCACATGCATTGACCGGGTTATTTTATCAGTCTCCTGACAGGAGGGTAGCAAGTTTAATGGTAGGCACTGTAGTGATATGCCATTTATAGGGTATTAGTTGATTGCAGAAGGGCATGCGAGGACCACGACATTCATATTACTCTTTAAAACGTCCCTTTTTGTTGCTAGAGACAGCTGAGAACTGTTTGTTATACATGGTCGCCACGACAGTGCCCAACCGGTGACGTCAGGCAGCAGCCTATGCTCTGGCAAGCCGAAGCGCGGAGCCCGGAATGGCTCCCCCTGGGAAGAGGTTGTGCGAGTCCAGGCCAGTCAAGGATCAAACTAATAAGGGGTTCCCAACATCTTCCTTCACCCTCTGACTGGCAACATTGTGGCTTCACCGTGGGACTGCGCCCTCTCATCCAGTAGGCACAACAAAGGCTGTGGCGGACGTCTTCCAGCTGGGTACGGTTAGTGGTGATGTAGCCGCGTGTACTTTGTGTGTGTGTAGAATCTGATAACCGGTGCTAATATTGATGGCTGTACAGGGTCATTGAAAAATAATGCCAACATTTCAAAAAATGATAGCACCGAAACCCTTTATGTTAAACGTGTAATTCTTTCACTGAACGCCAGCTGGTTAAAGTAAGTTTTGTTTTGGAGGGGACGTGACCTTGCTATGCGCACACTCGATGCGCAGTAGCCAAGGTCGTCTGGGGGCGCGTGCACCAATGACTGCACCGCCCGACAAACTGCACCTGATTACAGAGCTGTAATTCGATGGTTTAATCAGTTTAAGGAAACAGGGACTGCAGAGAAAAAATCTAGGCCAGGCCGACCACCAACATTAGCATAGAACGCACGCTTTCCCAATGGCTGGATTGGTACTGTACTCGTTTGGAGAGACGAGACAGAACATTATACAACTAGTGGAAAGTTTTCTAAATTAGCCCATGTTAAAATTTATCGATGCTGGAAGCGGACATAAAACTGGTTTGGTTAGCGAAGGAATTAACTGAGTTAATTCGGCCGGCCAATAGCAAATTACTGTAGTAGTCGCAAGGGGACTCGGAACTTGCTTCACCAGGATGACAAAGATCCCGAGCAGCAACGAGGACGCCCGAGTGGAAAAGTGGAGAAAGGAACAGAGCGTGTGGCGAGGAGAAGAAGAGGGGAGCTGACGCGAGGCTGACACGCGACCATGACCAATGAGGAGCCACCTATTAAAATTAACACCAACAGAGTAATTAACATATATAATTACTAGGACAAAGTTATTACAATAAACCATCAAGAAGAGTGTTAAATGATAACTAAGAACGATTGCGTATAATTACAGCCGAGTTCTTAAGTTATTAATGAAGAGTTTGATCAATTAATATAAGCAACCAATCAGAGCCATGGATTGAAAAGGACGCGGTTTTTGGAAATTAGACGCGGGGGAAAGAGTAGAGGAAGCGAGGCTCTTATCAGCCACGACTTTGAAGCAGAAGGACGTTCAAACAAACTACTCTCCAAGTTGAACGAAGCAGATAGAATTATTCATCGAAGGCACTTAGTAATGTGCATGTGATATTAACATCGACATTCAGCGAGGAAACAATTTTAAATTTAATCGACAAATCTACATTTTCAATAATGATAAAACTTCAAAAGTTGAGGGAGGAATTTCATGACGATTTTACAGGCGTCGTGATGAACGCTTAAACAATTATGGAAACGACGCTATGATGGCATCAAGAACATCCGAAATGACTTAACATCAACATCACGGGGGAGATTAACATATCATCTCTCCCGTAATAGAAATTCTACAATTATCAGTCATTTTACCATCTCAAATGACGATCTACAGGGAACTTTGGGGAAGAACAGTTGAAGTTATTCATGGACGAGGGCGACCAGGGAATTACCCGGTGCCGAAGAGAGAAAGGGCTATCCTATCTCAATCAGAAGAGTCATCGGCGGAAGGAGGAGACAGCACGATGATGATCGAGTTCGAATCCCAGGACCTGACCGCACGAGATATTCGGAAGGAGAATTGGACAAGAATGCTGACCACCACGCAGTCTTAAGTCACTAGAAACATTCCGTTTCTAATGGGTAACCAAAGGAAGTCCACTTCATGTCAACTCTAACCCAGCACAAGGTAGTCCATGGACCAACATTGAACATCCCACTTTGTAGAATTGTATATCTTGAATATCCGACAACTATTGTAGAATGCCATTTTTCTATATTGTTTATTAGTTTATTGCAGTTTTCATTGTTATATTCGTAAAAACATCATGCGGATGTTTGATCGTATTTTTCGACGATTTCGGAATTTTAGGGATTTTTATTTTCGATTTTTGCGATATTCGAAATTTGAAGGGAGATTTTATAGTTTAATTCAGATTTTATAGTTAAATTCAAGATTTTATAGTTTGATTCAGGATTTTATAGTTTAATTCAGAATTGTTATAGTAAAAGTCAAACGTGTATTAAATCGAACGATATCTATGTTTTATTAATAAATGTAATGATGGAAATGTTTTCCAAGTATGTGAAAGGAAGTATATGTCAAAGAATGCAATTACGAAAGATCTATTGTAGAGATCTATAGAAAGTCACGAACTGAGAAATAATGAAACATATTTAGTGAAGAAATTTTGTAAGTAATGTTTTTTGAAAATATTAGAATTTGTTGAACAGATAGTAAAGAAAGAATTTGTGAAGTATTATAATGTGGAATTAACAGATGCGAACGAGAGCATATTTTGAAGTAAGAAATAACGTAATGATGGAATGGAAGAAATGTTACAGTTCGTTGAAAGAAGTTTGAGAAATGTGAGTGAAGTAAAGAAATAAGATTTTATTTAAAGATTATCATTTTATCGCATTACCTATTAAATTGAGTCAGTGATAAAACCAGTATTTTTATTATATGGTCATTAAGATTGTGATGACTGAAAGATGAGTTTATTATTGGAAAGTATAGAGAAAGAAATGTTATGGAAGTTTGCGAAGTATCTCGATGGATGAGATTTATTATTCCCGTTGTAGACGGAGGTATTTGTTGTGAGACAATGAGCCAGTGTGTAGCCATTGATCTATTTTTGTGGAAATGTCTGTAGTGAAAGACGCGTGTATTTCTTGAAAGTAAGAAGTTATAAGAGAATTGTTATGGAAGTTTATTAATTGTGGATGTTATTGAAATAGTCTCAATAGAGTTGAAACTCCTTGAAATTCACAGGACAGCGGATCCTGGATGAAGTTAAATCTGATAGAAATTATAGGATTTAATGGATCTTTGTTGAAGGTGAGAGTAAACTGAGATCTATTAAATGGTTCTTATCCTAACGTTTGTCATTTATGGCAATTATTCGACGAGTGGAAATGTTTATTTTTAGCCTATTTTCAATTTTGAAAAAATAGGCTTATGAGATCACCTTTTGTCCGTGTGTGTGTGCGTGTGTGTGTGTGTGTGTGTGTGTGTGAGGTGTGTGTCCCCCCCTAATAAAATCTAAACCGCTGGATCGATTTCAATGAAACTCGGTAAGTTCATAGCACTATTCCCTGCGACCTCGACCGTGCCCTTCAAATTTTGTTACGTCTCACCAATCCAACATGGCGGCTGTGCGAAATATTTCACTAACATTCAATATCTCCGAAACTATTACCGATATCGCCCTGAAGTTGTGTACGGTGATAATGGGCACTACTAGAAGTTCACCTATGAGACTTTCAAAAACCTGGTGACTACAAACCCAACATGGCGGTCAAGCGAAATTGAGACTTTTAAATAGACATTTCTCGCGATTTAACTATCCAAACGTAATGAAACTTGGTACAGCAAATGTTTTTACACATTGTAATGCACTGGAGTCTAATTTAGTTCAATTGTTTACATAACCTCAAAATGGCGGCTGTGCGAAATATTTCACTGATATTCTATATCTCCGAAACTATTACAGATATCATCATGCAATTTTGTACGGTGATAAAGAGTACTGATACAAGTTTACCTATGTATATTTCATAAACCTGTAAAGTACAAAACGAACATGGCGACCAAGCGAATTTGAAATATTTTAATATACTTTTCTCGTGATTTAACTCTCTGAGCGCAGTGAAATGTGGTACAGTAAATGATTTTGTAGATTGTAATGCACTGCCATCTAATTTAATTCAATTGTTTACCTAACCTCAAGATGGCGGCTGTGCGAAATTTTAAAATTAAGTTTTTATTCTTGTGTCGTAATCATGCGATCGAAGTGAAAGTTTAAATAATGAAGCTAGGCAATAATTGTCCTTGAATGGTACATAACTCTATGGCCTATACATATAAAAATCCTAAATGGCGAGCTTCCGAAATATTTAGACGGTTCTCAATATCTTTGAATCTTTTACAGCAACCAAACTGAATTTTTTATGTTCATAGAGACTATGAACATATGTTCACCTATAGGACTTTCAGTAACCTGGTGAGCACAAATCCACCATGGCGGCGACGCGAAGTATAAATATTTAAATGGACGTTTCTCGCGAATTAACTATCCGAGTGCCGTGGAACGTTGCACGTTAAATGCTTATACAAATGTTGATCCACTGGCATGTAATTTATTTCAATTGTTTGCATAATCACAAGATGGCTGCTGTGCGTACTTTTAAAATCTCGTTTTTACTTCTTGTGTTCAATTCATGCGGTTGAAGTTTGAATACCACACGTACACAATAATCTTAATGTAATAGTACAAAAATAAAAATCCATCCTGGCGACCATATGAAATATTTAGACGGTTCTCAATATCTACGAATCTGTTACAGCAATTAAACTGAAAATTTGTATGTTGATAGATACAATTAAAATGAGCAGGATATATGAAAATAGGCTGTATAGTTCTTCACGGAACTACTTGTTATTAAGTATTTTTATTACATGAACAGATAAGTTTTAGGAGGTTTTTGAACTAGTCTACTTAATTGTATGGATTATAGAATCCCAGATTGTAACGTAAAACACGAACAAGACTAAGTAGAGTGAAGTAATATTTTTCTGAAGCCCGTTGAGATTTAGAAGTGATGTGGAAGGACAGTTACATGTTGTATTGTCGGGAGAAAGGAACGAACGTGTTGTATATTCTTTTTTTAAAGTAAATAATTGATGAACTACGACGTGATTATTTTCATTGTATAGAATGATATATTAAATGTATTTCAGATAGATTCGTAAGTAGATTTAGAGGTGTTTTATATTTTAAATTTAAACCTTAAAACTTTGTGTGGAGATTTTGCGCTTCCTAGAGGAAGAAATATTAATGTTAGGTTGCGGGAGATGAATTGTATAGAGTAATGATTAGTATTTGTAATGACGGAGATCTACGTCAGGGGTAACGTCATTACTTTTTGGGATTATTTACATTTTTCGCTTATAATATTTTTCTTGTTATAAACTCCCGTCACCTAGGGCACAGCAGTTGTTCGCTGTATAGAAGCTTATTTAAGCTTACACGTCACAGTTTTTACGGTTTCTTAGCGAAACAATTTGTACTTTTATATGGATTAATGACACTTAGTCATTCATATTTATTTCATGGTTTATTTTCGAGAGCATTTAATCAAAGCTCGGTGACTCGAGATGTGTATTGTCTTTTTTAATAAATAGACGGATTCGTGTTGACGATTTCCTGATTGTTTTATAGGAAACTGGCATTATACTTGTAGTTAGATGGTAGAGGAATATGTTGTAGGGTGGAAGTTCCCGAGGGACCTAATCCGTATCCTTACGCCCGAGATTTTTATGGAGATTATTTTTTTTATTATCCTAAGTAGTTAGATGACCCTACTGTTCTGTAGTTAGATACTGCAGCACATTCCGTTTGAGAACATACCTGTCCCTTATTCTGAGTGTTTTTGCCAAGTGGCACCATGTCGTTTTTAGCCGGGACTTCAAGATACTACAATCCCAGACTATTTCCAGCCGGAGGATATTGGTGGATGATCCAGATATAAGGGTATAGTACGTGCAATCATTTCAGGAGTAACTGTCAAGATGGTGGCAGAAATTCGCTCCCACAGGTGGTCCAAATCCCGAATTATTTCTTCATACACAATGTTTTTAATGTTCCCCCAGAAAAAGAAAAGAAATCCAAAGGGGTGAGGTCGGGACTTCATTGGCGCGCGCGCCCCCGGCCGACCTTGGCTACTGCGCATCTAGCGTGCGCATAGCAAGGTCACGTCCCCTCCAAAACTAAACTTCCTTTAACCAGCTGGCGTTCCGTGAAAGAATTACACGTTTAACATAAAGGGTTTCGGTGCTATAATTTTTTGAAATGTTGGCATTATTTTTCGATGACCCTGAATTAGTGTGTGTTAGCTGTTATCTGTTGGTAGTTATGGAAGGAAGGGTCGAGGACAAGAACTGTAGGGGTAGACCAAGGTTTGAATATGTTAAACAGATTGCCTCGGATGTAGGGTGTGGTAGCTATGTAGAGATGAAACGATTAGATCAGGACAGGGAGGCATGGAGGTCTGCATCAAACCATTCAAATGACTGAAGACTTAAACAACAACATCAACTCCTAAATGGCTGCAGCTATCGTAACCAAATTTGATATGAGTAAGGACCTATATCTGAACATCTCACGATCAGTGCTACCAACTGCTGCAAAATCACAATTGAAGATTGAACTCTGTGTTGGATATCTCTGAACGTATGCATTTAATCTATTCCAAAATTGGCACACATAGTCTATAGATGATATTCCTCTTAATTAGTTTTCTGACGCCCATACGTGACATTATTGTCAACATGATTCTACGCATGCTGAAAAGTCCAATCTTTATATGCATGTAACTTCCATACTATCAATTGGATTTCAACCAAAATTCGTATGTGCTTTATGGACACAGTGGGTGAGTGGTTATCGTGTCATACTACCAACCCCAAGCTTTCAGATTTGCTCCTGGCCGTGGTAAGCGATTTTTGAATGGCGACAAAAATTAAGGCACGCATGTCATACGTTGTTGGCATGTTGAAGAACCCATTTGAATTCATTAGGCCGTGTTCATAATGGCAAAATTAATTTTGGAATTTTCCGCCAGCAAAAAAAATGTTCCTCCTTTCTCGACTAGAAAGCGCTTTAGTGTCAAGGAGCTTACAGTTAGATATCTAACCTCCTTGACTTTCATGGGGTTCCAAGGAACAACAAAATTCGACATGCAAGCTGCCCTCTGGGCGTCTAATAACAAAGCTTGCACCCGGCACCCAAGGCCACACGATATTCTTCTTCTTCTTCTTCTTCTTTCGAATAACCCATTTGGAGGGTACGATGAATCAACGTTGGCTCTTGTCCATTGTATTCAATTTCCGTTGTTTCCAAATTTCTTTCATCCTTCTAGAGTGACGATCTTTCTCCTCCTGAGTCCACTTTCTGCCAGTTGTTTGTTTCTTCCTTTCCTGAAATTTTGCCTTTTGAATAGCTTCTCTGAAGAGTGATCTGTTTGCTATTGTGTCTGTCTGAATTTTGGCGTTTGTCAAATCTTTGTCAATTTCAATGAACCATGTGGGTTTGGATTTGTAACTAGTCAGTAAGTTGAAGATCTGTTTAGTTAGTCTACAATTTTCCATTCTATAGATGTGCCCAAAAAACTGTAATCTTCTCTTTCTCATTACATCAGTTAATTTTTCACTTTTCAAATATAACTCTCTATTTGGTCGTAACCTATATTCTGCGTTATTATATCGTTTAGCTCCCAGTATTTTTCTCAGAATTCGTCTTTTAGTCTTCTCTAATTTGTCTAAATCACCAAATCTTGTTAATTTAATTTTTCTGCATTATTATTATTATTATTATTATTATTATTATTATTATTATTATTACAACAGATATGAGTATGCGTATTCTTTAGAGTAACCAAGGCTGCCAACTGTTGATAAATGGTAACTGGTTAAATGTTTAACTGCATGTAACTACCATAACATTTAATGGATAACTAACCAATTTTATATATACACATACAATGCTGTAAGAGATTACTTTGCTCATTTTCAGAGGTAGCAGTCCTACCAACCAAGTCTTACTCAACAGATCTGACCGCTCCAATGGGAGTTATTCTCAAAACTAATTTCTATGATTATAAGGATATACATTTTAAAGGTTGATAGTGGGGGGTCAAGTAGTGGTGGCTTAAAGGATTCATACAAAAGCGAGAAAGTTAAATTTCTGTACATTATCCAATAAATAAAAAGTTGGGTGGGACCAGAAGGGTTAATACTTCCAAACTTATGAGTAGTTTTGAATGGTAACACCGATAAATCTCACCACCACTGGTGGGATATTCGAAAAGTTTCAACTTCTAGTGAGTTAAGTTTGACTTCAGAAGTAAAGAAGTGAAAATAATGAAGGCATTAATATATAATTATCTTCTTTTTATGGAGATGCAGTGACAATGAGGATTTAATTCCAGAGAAAGTTTTTCTTTCCCTTAGATTTTTCCCCTCACAGGCTGTTCTCCGGTATTGTGCGAGCTAAAGTTGCCAGGAGCAGTTTCTCTCTTTCTTCTTTGTTTTATGAAAGATTTTATTAAAAACAAGAAGTTCCGTGACGAACTTAAGAGCCTACTTTTCTTAAAATTTAAGAATCATGCCAGTGATTAATCTATATTATGGATATATTTAGAATAATGACAAAATTAAGTTGGTAATATCGAAATTTCTAATTAGTTCGAAATACTGTATACCTGGCATAACGTTGTCTAATAGAGAACTACAGTTGGCAGCCCTGGTGACTGAATATATTCTTAGTTCCATCTCTTAAGGTACAGAATACAAAATGTGGTTGAAGTCCAATGGATAGCATGGAGGTTACATGCAGTTAAACATTGGATCTAACAGCGCGCGTAAAATCATGTTGGCAACAATGACATACATGTATTGGTCAGAAATAATCTGAAATAATATGATCTATTGTTGTGTCAATTTTGAATGAAATCCATTAGTTAGTATAGAAGTTACATGCATTTTAAAATTGGACCTATCAGCAGGCTTAGAATCATGATGGCAGCACTGGCGTAGGCCTATATTAGTTACTCCAAATTAATCTAGAATGCCAGGTACTATACGTGTGCAAAGTTTAGAGCTATTGGCTTGCATACTTTCTGATATATTGATATTAGTGTAACAAAAATAGAGACAGTATTTATTAATAGTTGGCAGCCCTGGTTACTCTTAAGAATCGGCATAGTCATATCTGTTATGGTACACATAGCACACACACAATTTGGTTGAAATCCAAACGATAGTATAGAAGTTACATGCATTTAAATTTGGACATCTCAGTAGGCTTAGAATCATGTTGGTAGCACTGACGTATATAAGTTACTCCAAATTAATATAGAATGTCAGGTACTATACGTGTGCATAGTTTAAAGCTGTCGGCTTGCATACTTTCTGATATATGGGTATTTGGATTTAAAAAATTGAGAGCATTTATTAACAGTTGGCAGCCCTGGTGGCTCTTAAGAATACGCTCAGTAATATATGTTTATGTACACATAGCACATACGAAATGTGGTTGAAATCCAATTGATAGTGTAGAAGTTATATGCATTTAAAATTTGGACCTATCAGCAGGCTTATAATCATTTTGGCACCACTGACATGTAAGGCCTGCTGGAAATATAACTGCAATATTATTATCTATATGTGTGCCAAATTTGAAATAGCTCCAATTCATACCTTCCAAGATATCCAACATGGAGCTCAAATTTCAATTGCGATTTTTCAGCAGTTGGTACCACTGACATCATTTTCAAATATGGACGTGAGATATTCAGGTATAGATCTTTACTTCTACCAAATTTTGTTTCGATTGCTGCAGCCGTTTAGGAGTTGATAGGGGGGACACACACACACAGCCAGACAGACAGAAGGACAGACAGACAGACAGACAGACAGACAGACACACATTTGCCCGATCTCATACGTCTACTTTTTCTTCATTTTTGCAAAATGCGAAAAGTAGGCTAATAACTCTAGACTGTAGTGTTTCTTGTCAAGTGATGACTGGACAATTAATATGAATTACGCAGACCGTCAACCATCCGTCTCCGTCACCAGGTGTTTATAGAGGCACTCTAATTCTGAACCATATCCTGGTGTAGCGGCTAGCATTATTGGCTGTCGCCCCGGAGGCCCGAGTTCGATTCCTGGGTCTGAGGGCTGTAACGGAGGTATACTCAGCATCGTGTGGCAAAACTGACAATGAGAAGAAGAAGGTTAGATTCTCACCTCAGCCATCTTGGAAGTGCTTTTCCGTGGTTTCCCATTTTTACTCCAGGCAAATACCGGGATTGTTCCTAGGCTACGGCTGCCTCCATGCCAATCCTCACGTCAATTACAATAATAGCAGGATCCCATATTTTCAAAAGCACTGGAAGTTCCCATGTGGACGGCAACACACATCTTTCTTTACATCAGAAAAGTCGTTGTCAGAACAGTTTGTAGACAGTCCACAATTTCAGATAAGTCTCTGTATCAACACGTTATTAGTAGACAAACACTGTTTTATCATTTCAAATGATCTTGTCGACTTCGTCGTTATGCTTGGGTCTAACGTTATGCGTTGCGGAGACGGAGACGGAAGTGACGTCATGCAGCCGCGCGGGAAGCGAGTGCGTGAGGTCATGCAGCCGCGCGGGAAGCGAGTGCGTGCCATCATGCAGCCACGCGGGAAGCAGAAGCTAATACTTATTGGAGTCTGTTGAAAGAGTCCTGGGGCGTCGAGCGACCTGGGGCTTTGAGCGAAGCGAATACAAGAATACAGGGTGACTTCTAAAGAGATATACAAGATGCCATATAAGAATACAGGGTGCCTCCTAAAGAGGTGTGTAGGATGTCAGAGCAAAATACAGTTCAAGATGCCAGATAACAATACAGGGTGACTCCTAAAGAGATATACAAGATGCCAGATAAGAATACAAGGTGACTCTTAAAGAGGTGTACAAAATGGCAGAGAAGAATACAGGGTGACTCCTAAAGTGGTGCACAAGATGTCAGACAAGATTACAGGGTGACACCTAAAGAGGTGTACAAGATGTCACACAAGAATACAGGGCGACTTCTAAAGAGATATACAAGATGCCAGATAAGAATAGAGGGTGCCTCCTAAAGAGGTGTGCAGGATGTCAAAGCAAATTACAGGGTGACACTTAACGAGGTGTACAGTATGTTAGATTCAATTCAAATACAGGGTGACCCTTAAACAGGTTTGCGAGATATCAGATTCAAATAATGGGTGACTCTTAAAGAGTTGTAAAAGATGTCAGACTCAAATACAGGGTGACCCTTAAAGAGGTGCCCGCGTGGTAAGCCTAAGTTAATGGGTAATGGAGTCTGTTGAAAGAGCCCTCTTGAGCCTTTCTAACATGTGTAGCATTTGTAGCATGCGTCATTTGAAATGATATAACGTCTAGTCTTTCAGACTGACTGTAATTTTTTTGTATATTGCAGTTCTTGTTTTTTACTATTATCTCAGCAGGGTACCTGTAGGTCATTTCTGCATTAATTTACAATTCCACTGTAGTCTAGGGTTCACAGTGTATCACAGCTAGCTACACCTGATTGCTGTATTTACACGGATGGTTCTCTCTTTTCAAATGCCGACGAAACTGATAAAGTTGGATGTGCATTTGTAGTTTATGAGAACAATATTGAAGTATTGTCATCACAGTATAAACTGTCTTCAAATTGTTCCATTTTTCAGGCGGAACTTTGGGCCATAATTTCTGCAGCCCAATGGTGCAAAAAGAACAATAAGAATGCTCAGATTTTCAGCGATGGTTGGTTGGTTCCTTAGTTTAGGGGCTGCGACAAGGCGGTCATGTATCCCCGTGTACTTTGGGCGTGTGTAGAATCTGTCTGATAACAGGTATTAATTGTGATGGCTGTATTAGCGTGTGTATCTGTTTTTTAAATTCAAGTAAGGACTGCAACTTTGAATTTTTCAAATAGTTACTACTTTGGCCGCCAAACGCCACCGTCAACGACTACTAGGCCTAGTTCAGAACTTAGCTACTAGACGCCACCGCAGTCGGCTCTTGGCAACGAACGTAGCAACCTAAGAGCGTTGTTTACATTCTTAACCTATACAATTTAGTTTCACACGGGTGTATTTAGTGGAAAGGTCTTTAACATGCCATAAATCTATGACATGGGACCGCCGGATTTACTTCCCCTCCGAAGGAAGGCATACTGAGGGATTTTAACGCTCTTAAAAAATCCGACGGCTTCGGCCGGATTTGAACCCGCTATCTTGGGCATAGAAGCTCAGCATGCTACCGACTACGCCACGGAAGCCGAATGGTTTGTAACTTAAGGCCACGACTACCTCCTTCCCAATCCTTACCTGAATTACAAATGCACATACGAATACAGACACCATAATAACACAGGTTATCGACGTACAGGGACTAAATGGCCACGATTTGTTTTCTTGTCATGTGGCCTCCTGAGAGGCAGTGTCTTTCTAGTCGACGGCCGTGGGCGACCTGCGCGAGTGTGCACGACCAATACATCCGAGATCGATACCGACAGGGAGGAGGTGGTGGCATCATGTATGGTCACCGATCCCCTCTTGTGTACATCCCAGGGCACGGCCAACGAGAGAGACAGGCCATGGCGCGTAAACCTAATCCCTCTGTGACGTAGGCAATGTAGTGCTTGATGGTGCTTGTACGTTTAAGTCGAGAGCAATAATTCATGAGCAGCAGAAATGCGATATTTTATATCAATAATCTTGAAATGGACCCAGTTTAGATGTTCAGTGTGTTTTCAATCACGTAAATTATACTGTATAGGTTTACAAAACTACGCCAGCTATAGGTAGCCTATTTACACGCTGAAGTTACTGGTAACAAAAATCCATGTGAACAAGGATTCGAGAGTTTGTTGTATCTTAATAGCTGTAACGAGTAGGCTACAGTAAGTTGAGTTGTAGAGCCTGTGACCTTCGTTGTGAATTAAATTATGTGCACATAAGTATAATTAGATCAAAGAACCTTGCAGTGAAAGTATTACATAGTTACTGTTGTTTGAAGGGGCGGAACAGAAATTAATACTGTTACGTGGCACCCCCTAGTGGCACTTTTGTTAACTGGATTACGGTGGGTAGAAAGCACACACAGGATGTTCCTTTAAAGAAATAATTAATTTTATTTCGGCCAGAAAGATACACTACTCATCAGCAAATACAAGCAATTAGGACCTTACTCCAGTTTCCTCAAGTCTCTTCCTTATGGAGCGCTCTTGCCTCCTTTCACTTGTCAACAGACCACAGTTAATCCTCTCGCTAATGAGTCCGGTCCCGTACGCTGGCTGGAAATAGCTGCACTAAGTCTGTCACTGTTTTGCAACTCACCACAATGACCTCTGTCGCACTAGGTAAGCACACTCGCTCAAAACACAGTCAGTCCCCTGTATGCTTCTCACTCCCTCGCTGTCAAGAGAATCGGCTTCACTAGGGGTTTCGCAAGTCACCACACTTCTGTCGCTCAGGATAAACGCTCGCACTAACTCGTAAAGCACACAACAACCACTGCTTGACAGGTCGCTCTTATATAGCAGGCCGGTGACTCAATAAATGCTTCTAGACCCATCCAGGGTTCACGGCTTCTCGAGGCTTCCTCCACTGGTTGAGTCACGAATATTCTGGACCATCCCTTTGTCCTAGTAGTCCTGTTGCATAAGGCGCACGCAATACACCGAGGCAGGGCACAGCCCATCCCTGGGGCACTTGTGACTCATGCGGCGAGCGATGACACAAACTCACAGCCGTAATACCACCCCCTTCCTAAAAGGCTGATCGTCCCGATCAATCATTGGTCTGTCTGTGTCCCTCCGTAGACTGCCAGGCGATCTCGATGCACGATCTTCATCTTCGCCCTCGGGCTCCGCTGGATCCTGTAGACGACATCGTTGATCCGTTTCACGACTCGGTACGGGCCCTCCCAGGACTTCTGCAGTTTGGGTGACAGGCCTTTCTTCCGTAATGGGTTGAAGAGCCAGACCAGGTCGTCCTCGTGGTATCCGCCGGCATCCATCTGCTGGTCGTATCGGGTCTTCATTCGGTCGGTCTCGATCCGCAGTTTCCTCCTCGCGAACGCGTGCACGTCCTCCAGTTGGTCGACCAGTTCTTGACAATACTGGCTTACCGGGACCGGATCATTCCCAGGTCGGCCGAAGGCAAGATCGACAGGTAGACGGAGCTCCCTCCCAAACATGGCCCGGGCTGGTGTGCACCCGGTGGCTTCATGCACGGCGGCGCGGTAGGCCAGGAGAAATAGTGGAAGATGTTTGTCCCAATCCCTCTGGTGCTCGCTGACGACTATTCGAAGATGGTTCTCGATGGTGCGATTGAATCGCTCTACCATCCCGTCGGACTGAGGGTGTAGTGGCGTTGTCCTTGACTTCCGGATTCCCAGCAGCTGGCATAGGTTCTGGAACACCTGCGACTCGAAGTTCCTCCCATGGTCGGAGTGCAGTTCCAGGGGTACTCCGTACCGGCTGACGAATTCCTTCATCAGGGTCTCTGCAATCGTCGCGGCTTCTTGGTAAGGGAGCGCATACGCCTCCGGCCATTTGGTAAAGTAGTCGCTGGCGACTAATATGTAGCGGTTCCCTGCCTCGCTTAACGGGAATGGCCCAGCAACATCCATGGCCACTCTCTCCATGGGGCCGCCCACGTTGTAGGTCTTCAGTGGACCCCGTCGTCTTCGTCCTGGGCCCTTGCTGGCTGCGCAATCGTGGCACCTCGCGCAGTGGTTCTCCACGTCTGTTCGGCATCCGATCCAGTAGAACCGCTCTCTCAGCTTCTCCAGGGTCTTCTTTATCCCTAGGTATCCACCAGATGATCCTCCATGAACTTCCTTCAGGACTTCCTCCGTCATAGCCTTTGGAACGACGACTTGTTCCCGAGATGTCTTCACGTCGGTGCTCTCCCAGGTACGGCAGATGAGGCCATCCCTTACAATCAGCGAGTCCCACTGCGCCCAGTAGGACTTAAACTTTGGGCTGCAGTCACTCACAATGTTCCACCCGGGTCTGGGGACACAGGCCCTCTTCCATTCGGCTATCAGTCCCAGGTCATCATCTTCTGCTTTTGCCCGCGTGAAAGATTCGCGGCTCCAGCTCCCTTGAAGTTCCACGGTAGTCCTTCGGCACTGTATCCCGGTGTTCTCCTCCCTCCTAGTACAGAAGGTGCAGTATTCGGGGCACGGTCTTCATGACAGGGCGTCGGTGTTAGAATGCAGTTGGCCTTTCCTGTGCTGAATCTCAAAGTTGTACTGTTGAAGCCTCTCTAACCACCGCGCGAGTTGACCCTCGGGCTGCTTGAATTTCAGGAGCCAGCGCAGGGATGCATTGTCGGTCCTGATGAGAAATTCTTGCCCGTACAGGTACTTGTGGAAGTGATCAATGGTCTTCACGATGGCGAGCAGCTCCTTCCTGGTGACGCAGTAGTTCCTTTCTGGCTTTGACAAGGCTTTGCTGAAGTAGGCCACTACTCTCTCCTCGCCGTCCACTACTTGCGACAGGATCCCCCCTATGCCAAAGTCGCTGGCATCGGTATCGACGATGAACCTTGTTTCAGGTCTGGGGTAGGCCAGAATAGGTGCGGTGCACAGAGCCTGCTTGAGTTGCTCGAAGGCACTATGGCATTCTGCTGTCCACGTGAAGAGTTGGTCCTTCTCAGTCAGTCGATGTAAAGGTTTGGCGATGTCGGCGAATCCTCTCATGAAGCGACGGTAATAAGTGCAGAGTCCCAGGAAGCTTCGTAGTTGGGACTTGTCCTTCGGAACTGGCCACTCCCTCACAGCTGCGGTCTTTTCTGGGTCGGTGCGCACCCCTTCCTCGGAGACAATATGCCCAAGGTACTGGACCTGCTTCTGGAAGAGCTGACACTTCTTGGGGCTCAACTTCAGCTGGGCAGCCCGTAGCTTCATCAAGATCTCCTTCAGGTTGCGGTAGTGCTCCTCGAAGCTTTTTCCCAGAACGATGACGTCGTCTAGGTAGACCAGGCAGGTCTTCCAGTGCAGTCCCCTCAGAATGGACTCCATTAGCCTTTCTAAGGTCGCAGGGGCGTTGCACAGACCGAATGTCATGACGGTGAACTGCCAGAGCCCGCTGCCCACAGAGAACGCCGTTTTCTAGCGTTACTTAGGGTGGATCTCCACCTGCCAGTAGCCACTCATCAAATCCAAGGTGGAGAACCATCTTGATCCTGATATGGTGTCCAACGTGTCGCCGATCCGGGGTAGAGGGTAGCTGTCCTTCTTCGTGACGTCGTTCACCCGCCTGTAGTCCACGCAGAACCTGGTGGAACCGTCCTTCTTCTTCACAAGCACGACCGGAGAACTCCAAGGACTATGTGATGGCTCGACCACCCCTTGCTCCTTCATCTCTTCTACCACCCGGTCGACTTCGGCTTGCCTGGCGAGCGTGACACGTCGGAATGTGGCCCTAATCGGTGCGCTGTCCCCAATGTCAATTCTGTGCTGGACCAAGCTTGTCCTGCCGAAGTCTTTGCTCCCCACGGAGAAGACGTCCTGGAATTCGCGTAGCATGTCCTGAAGTTGGCGTGATTGTTCCTCGTCTAAATGGTCCTGGGATCCTTGGTACAGCTTATGTAGTTCTTCTGGCAGTGCGCGTCTTCTTCGGTTGTCCGTCTGCAGGTGTCCGTCCGTCGTATCTGTGATGCGGGCAATCCAGATAACGGGCTCGCAGACTCCTAGGTTGGTGTCCCGGTGAGCCGTAATGTCGTAGTCGTTCAGGTTGGACAGGCGGACGTACGGCCGAGACGTCGTGTTGATGAGGGTCTTGGCAACTAGCAATCCTTTTGTCTGGATGTCCTCATATTTTGGCTCGATAACAGCCGCCACTCCCTCAGCAGTTCCATTGACAATTACGGCGGCACTGACCTCCGTCCTGGCGGGAATGATGACGTCCTCTCTCAGCCTTACTCGTCGTGTGGTGACGGCCTCGTGTGCTGGTTGCAAAGCAAGTTCCTCACTTCCGAAGTGCAGAGTGTTGGTACTCAGATCCAAGATGATGTTGTTCTGGCCCAGGAAGTCCAGTCCGATGATCACTTCATTTGATACGTCAGCCACAAGCACTGGATGCTTTATCGCCCGTCGACCAATGACGAACTCCAGTGATGCTTCGCCATGTACCGGTGCGGTCTCTCTGGTCGTGGTTATTAGCTGGAGGTTCCTTTGTGTGGGTTGCACTCTCCACTTCGGGATCATGGTGGGATTGACGATTGTCCTCGACGCTCCCGTGTCGATCAGCATGGGCCAGCTCACTCCGTTGGCGACTCCGTCGACCATCAGGCTGCTATTGTCCCTCCGTAACTTCGTCACACGCACTTGGACTGCCGGGGCTTGACGACTGTCACAAGCCAACCTTTGCCCCCCAAGGCTGGCTAATACTCGTTTCCCTGGGCGGTGCGGTTTTCAGACGACTGATTTCCCGTCGGATACCCTCGGTGGCGGCGATCACCGCAGTCCTTGATCAGGTGGCCTTTCTTACCGCAGGCCCAGCTGGTCGGTAGTCCTCTTCCGGGCCGCCTCTCCGGTTGTCTTCCGGCTGTGTCGTTGCTGGTAGTGCCGCGACTATCGAAGAAACGGCTTAGCGCCTCCATCAATTCGTCGGCCAGGGGCTTGGTCTCGTTGGTTTTTACTGGTTCGTCGACGTCCACTTGACGCACCCGCGCGTGCATTCTAGATGCCTGTTTTGCCGTCTCGAACTCAAGTGCGTTGCTCAGCGCATCTGCCAGGGTCTTATTGCGCGCGAGTCGCAGCGCCTGTTGAGTGCCCGAGTCCCGTAGCCCGTCGGTGAAGGTCTGCTTCGCAATCTGTTCCAGAAAGTCGGCCGGCGCTGTTGGATAGGCGAGCCTTACGAGGCGTGCGATGTCCATCTCGAACTCCTGCAGGGTTTCCGCGTTCTTCTGTACCCGGGTCCGGAGCTGCATCTGGTAGGCCTGCTGAAGATGGCTATCTCCATATCGGGACTCCATATGGGCGATCAGTGAAGCGTAGTCCTGGGATCCAGTCGGGATGGCCTGAAGGACGTTAAGGGCGTCACCTCTCAGCGCTACAATGAGAGCTGTAGCCTCTTCTGTGTTGTTCCAGTTATTTATTGAACAGGCCGCCTCGAACTGACGTAAGTAGGTGCTCCACGGGACCTTTCCGTCGAAGGTTGGGGGCGCCACTCTGCTATGTCCCGTTCCTGATATTCCCGGTGTAACGGTGGGCGGGCCTTGGCGCAGCTCGGCTACTTCCCCTCGTAGAGCGTTGAATTTCTCTTCCACCCCGTCAGTGGGCGTTGGCGCAGCTCGGCAACTTCCTTTTGTAAGGCGTTGAATTTCTCCTCCAGCCCCATCAGCGGGCGTTGGCACAGCTCGGCAACTTCCACTTGTAAGGCGTTGAATTTCTCCTCCACCCCCATCAGCGGGCGTTGGCGCAGCTCGGCAACTTCTACTTGTAAGGCGTCGAACTTCTTTTCCACTGCTGCGACTTCCTCACGTAGGCCCTGTTCTAATTTCCTTTGTCTCTCCTCTAATTTCGTCAGCGGACACTCTTCCAGATTTTTCTGGCCATCCAGAAATTTGGCGGTTAGGTCCTCTGCTAACTTATTCTGGCCATCCTTCAGGTCCTCTGCTAACTTCTTCTGGCCATCCTCCATCTTCTTCTAGCCGTCCTCCATCTTCTTCTGGCCGTCTTCCATCTTCTTCTGGCCGTCTTCCATTTTGATATCCATGCCACTTAACTTTTCTAGCAATGCTGCCAATTGCGCCTCCATTTTAGTTGTTTGTCTTGTAAAGGGCATGCACTCACAGGAAAATTAGAGAAAATGACCTGCTCGGGTTTTGAAACCAGGACCGTCAGGTGTTGTGCTTGTGCTTGAGTTCGTAATCCGGCTTCTGACACCAGTTGTTACGTGCCACCCCCTAGTGGCACTTTTGTTAACTGGATTACGGTGGGTAGACAGCACAACACAGGATGCTCCTTTAAAGAAATAATTAATTTTATTTCGACCAGAAAGATACACTACTCATCAGCAAATACAAGCAATTAGGACCTTACTCCAGTTTCCTCAAGTCTCTTCCTTATGGAGCGCTCTTGCCTCCTTTCACTTGTCAACAGACCACAGTTAATCCTCTCGCTAATGAGTCCGGTCCCGTACGCTGGCTGGAAATAGCTGCACTAAGTCTGTCACTGTTTTGCAACTCACCACAATGACCTCTGTCGCACTAGGTAAGCACACTCGCTCAAAACACAGTCAGTCCCCTGTATGCTTCTCACTCCCTCGCTGTCAAGAGAATCGGCTTCACTAGGGGTTTCGCAAGTCACCACACTTCTGTCGCTCAGGATAAACGCTCGCACTAACTCGTAAAGCACACAACAACCACTGCTTGACAGGTCGCTCTTATATAGCAGGCCGGTGACTCAATAAATGCTTCTAGACCCATCCAGGGTTCACGGCTTCTCGAGGCTTCCTCCACTGGCTGAGTCACGAATATTCTGGACCATCCCTTTGTCCTAGTAGTCCTGTTGCATAAGGCGCACGCAATACACCGAGGCAGGGCACAGCCCAGCCCTGGGGCAGTTGTGACTCATGCGGCGAGCGACGACACAAACTCACAGCCGTAACAATACGTTTATAGAAGAGATCTGAGGAATACACTTGCCACCGACTAACGACTCATATCAATATCAATATCATATCAATACCTTCTATGAAGAAAGTTGTAAATGAATACCAGTATTTATAAAGGTTCATTGATGCAGACAAGATAACTACTACAGCGGCAGTGAAACGAAGACCATAGAATATTATGTTCGAGAATATCTTTCTATTACAAAAACGTTTGATACATTTATATATATCGTTCAACTATAAGAGTTATATGCATACATTGTCCGGCAGTATTCATAGCTTTTCATAACCTTACTGAACGCTTTCTACCCGTCAAGTAATTCCTCATAATTAACAAGCAACCGCCAGGGAAATATAACATAGGCCTACCCCTGAAAAGTATTACCTTGTGATCAACTACAACGATTAAAGATAAGTGATCTACTGGTTTTACTTAGAGTAATGAATAAATAAGTAAATTGTGGCTCAGTATTGGACTTCATAAGATTGATCAGTGTAAGACTTGAGTTGTAATTACCAAGTACTGTATGGTTTGCCAGAAGCCATGGTTATATTGGGTCAATGCTTCTTACAACATATATTATGATATAGGTTAAGTACGATGTTCTGATTCTGTGATTTCATAATCGTGTAGACAATACGGTTTATGTTCCCGTCATGCATAACCCTACCGGAAGTGGTGTAACAACACTACATTGCTGACGTCACGAAAGCGCACCAGGGCCAGTCTCTCTCGTTGGCCGCGATCCCAGGGCGTATTACAGGGATACATTCTGGCACCTGTAGTGAAAGGCTATGCTGACCATTTCGGCCCAAATTTCACTTTCGTGGTTGATAACGTTTGCCCGCACAGAGCCGGCATTGTCAATGCCTTTCTTCTGGCGAATGGTATTTACAGAATGGAATGGCTTGCCTATGCTCCCGATCCCAATTGTGTAGAGCAGGCGTGGACACTGCTTAGTAAATAAGTCCGTCCGTGTTCCATGTCAATAGCAAATGTAATGTAATAGCAATAGCATGTGTAATAAAAATTCCCTTTTTCCCCTGCAACTTATCAACATTCAAAGCTGGAAGTTTTATCATTTTAAATGATCTTGTCGACTTCGTCGTTACGCTGAGGTCTGGCGTTACGTTACGGTGACGGGACGAAATGTACCCAGATGCACTGAGGTGTGTGACGTCATAGTACTGCTTGGTGCATGTGTTCCCCGACAATCTCTACTTCGTTAGTATAAGACAAAAATCCCCGATTCTTGGATGTCACGGATAATCTCGAGGACCACTGGATGGATTTTGATGCGGGTTTCACCATTCTGTAAATGATATCTCGAGGAATGATTCTGTAGAAAATAATTTATGTATGATGAAAGGAAGCCAAGCAGTAACGATTTCAGTGAAAAAGTCGAAAACCAACTTGGCGTCCGTGCGCTTCTTAAGCTTACGCTGGGCAAACCGTTAAAAATATCAATATACTATGAGCGTAACAATTGGTCAGCATGAAAAGTTCTACAAAAAAGTCCGCGAGACCATATCTCTATCTTCCGAAGTCGTCGGGTTTTTAAGAGCGTTAAAAAAGACCCTCAGTATGCCTTCCTTCGGAGGGGAAGTAAAGCCGGTGGTCCCATGTCATAGATGATAAAGAACCTTCCACTAATTACACTTTTGTGAAGCTAAATTATAGGTGAGATTTGACTAACGCTCTTAGGTTCCAATATTCGTCGCCAGGAGAAGACTGTGGTGGCATCTAGAAACCAAGTTCAGAACTACTGTCGACCAAAGTATTATGTGTACTCGAGTTTGAAGGTTGTTTGTAACGTAACCAATAAACATACATAAAATCCAATAACATCATCATTTTCGTCGTTCTATTTTACGTGAGTTCGAGTAGGTTTGGAATTTTTAGTTTATAGTTTAATATTTTTTTATCGCAGTTGGAACACGAAAAGTGCCCGTTTTTAAGCGTGTTTCAACCATGCGTCCCATTTAAGAATTATTATCTCACAAACCCGTCATCAGATCTAATCCAAATTTTAACACAATATACATTGGAATGTTGTATAACTGGTTTATTAATTTCAAAATTTTGTGTGTCCAAGAAACAAAGTTGTTATCATTTGTGTAAGGTAACGTTTTCTCGGCTTGAGGTGGTTGGAATATGTAGTTCTTGGTCGCGTTGTAATCCTTATACATCAAAAAGTTATGCTGTATGACTTTAAAATACGTAAATTAATTCACTTATTTTATATCGGTTTATATTTCAACGGGGAAATACGACCTCGCCTCGCTCGGCAGTGATGGGCTCCATCTCAGCAACGCTGTACAGCTTACCCCGAAGCGGCTGGCTGGTGAATCATGCCTTATTTCCACGAACAAATACAAACCGATATAAAATAAGTGAATTAGTTTACGTATTTCACAGTCATACAGCATAACTTCTTGATGCATAAGGATTACAAAGCGACCAAGAGCTATATTTTCCAACCACCCCGAGCCGAGAAAAAGTTACCTTACAATAATGATAACAACTTTGTTTTTTGGACACACAAAATTTTGAAATTAATAAACCAGTTATACAACATTCCAATGTATATTGTGTTAAAATTTGCATTCGATCTGATGAGGGGTTTGTGAGATAATAATTCTTAAATGTGAGGCATAGTTGAAACACGCTTAAAAACGGGCACATTTTGTGTTCCAACTGCGATAAAAAATATTAAAATATAAATTAAAAATTCCAAACCTACATGAACTAACGTAGAATAGAACGACAAAAATGATGATGTTATTGGATTTTATGTAGGTCTATTGGTTACTTCACAAACTACCTTCAAACTCGAGTCAACATAATATTTTGGTCGACAGTAGTTGTCATTGACTGTGGTGTTTGGTAGCAAAAGTAGGAACTGCTTGAAAATTGAATGCCTACAGTCATTGCTTGAATTAAAAACAGATAACACACACTAATACAGCCATCACAATTAACACCGGTTATCGGACAGATTCTACACACACCCAAAGTACACGGGGCTACATGACAACACATCCCTGAAAAAATGCAATTAGTTCCTGTTCATTGTTTCTGAGAAAATGGTAAATTGGAAGTTGAAAATGAACATGGGCAGCGTAGGACATTTGGAAGACCTAAAGCTTGAATCTCTCTCCTTTAGGTGTTTATGATGCTGCGCTATTGATTTTACCCGCGTGGAATGTTACGCTGGCGGTAGTAGTTCAAAGGGATTCCTTTATTTAAAGTTCACTCCCCTTGAAGTTCAGTCACCGCCATAGTATAATAGCTTCTCATCATTAGAGCCCTAAGCGGATAAACAAAACGTTATCCGCATCCGCCCCGCATCCGCACGACCTTTTCCCGCATTCCCACGTTTGTTGTCCAAATCTACTGACATTACAACAATATTTTTAATGAGATAAAAGCATAAATTACTAAAGCAACATATTTAGATATTTGAGGAAAAAGTCGTTGCCTTAAGGTCTGTCCACACTCGTGCATTTTCATCTTCCCTTTCCCTTTCAACGTGCCTTTCCTCTTTCCCTTCAACATTCCTCTTAGGGCATGCATCTATAGCATGCTCGAAACGCAAGCAATACCTGTCCACATTCATGCGTCAGTTTCTTTGCAGCATTCGCGATGGATGCTGAGGACGCGAGTTCACTTGTTGTGATTACCGCCGCTTATGTAGTGATAAATGCTAAAAAAAACAAAAAAACCTGAAGGCAGGGATTAATGTGGATGAAGGATTTAAAAAAATGGGATTACGGGATAATATGCTGTTCAGGAACTTCACTATGTCGTCCAAAGCCAACTTCGATTTTTTGTTGAGCGTGATTGAGAAAAGAATTGAGAAAAATAACACATAATATTTCCGTGAAGCAATACCTTCAATGTGAAAACAAGAGGCTTGTACCCGAACCATGGTGATTCATAGTTTTCATCAGCCCCGGAACCCATCTTTTTCTTCGTTACTTTTTGGTGCTATTTTGAAAAGCAAGATCTCAAACTTTTTATTTTGTTCTTTACCCCCTAAATATCCAACTTGTACTTTTCAGCTAAAACACACAATGCGTCATTTCGTACTGTTTTATTCGTGTACAACTTCGAGGATACGTCCCACAGAGCAGGATGTTTTCTGTAATCCTCGATAAATTGTATAGTTTACTCCGTGGTGGCTGACATGACTTGCACAATATTGGCTTAAAATATACATAATGCAAGGCGAGAGGCACGACATCCCCGAACCATGCGGTTCGGCTTACAACACTGCGTGCGCTGCCATCCTCTCTCTCTCGTTCAACTCCGAAGACGCTTGCAGCAACGTGTTCGTCACCTGCCTCACACCTTGCGCTTTGACGCATGCCTTTGACGAACATAAAAACGCACGAGTGTGGGCAGACCTTCCTGACTTTGCATGTCATGCGCTATGTTTAAAATGAATGTTACACAGCCAGAATTGCAATCCTTTTCTGTTCGGAGTGTTAATTATGCTTAATGACAAAATTTGAAAGAGATTAGCTTAAATCATCTTACATTTGTAAAAAAAAAAAAAAAAAAAAAAAAAAACCAACAAAAAAAAACAACAAAAAAAAACAACAACAAACAAACAAACAAAACAAACGAACCACACAACGGAGGAATATCATACCGGTATGTCATAATTAGGTCTCGGATCAATATGCTCGAAAACCATGTGTTTTATGCTCGATATATATGCTCGAAAAAATGATTATATGCTCGATAGATATGCTCGAAAAATACATTATAGGCTATGCGGTTAAATATGCAGAATATGCTCGAAAAACACTGTTAAAACTATAGAAAGGAAAGTGAAACGAAAAAACCAATAACATATCTTTATATACGGGCTTTATTTTCTAATTGTATGTGTGATACACTGCGATATACTCGCACTCAAGTTTCAGGTAGGATATATGTAAGGGAAGTTTTCTTATAAAAGATATAGTTTAAAAGTTCATTTACAAAATATTCAAAATTAGGCGAGTCAATGGAGTAGATCTGCATTGGTCTGTACAGCAAGAATTTTTTTTCTATGTTTTCAGTTTTGAATGATTTTCTTAAATCAGTCAATAAAAGTTTCAATGACGAGAACGACCTCACTAAAGGTTAAAAACCTGCGGTGATATTATTTGCACCAGATAGGCTTTTCAATAATTATTTTTGTTTTCGAACTTTAAGGATGGTCAGGCCCCGATTCGGGGAAGGGGGGATGGAGGAATTCGAAGGAAAACAAACTATTTACACGAAAACCACAAGAATATGCATTTATGTTCGACCCTGACTATTATGTGTCTGAATACTGTATCATAATGAGGCTCATTATAACACTATTTTTCATTATGAAACAGTTTCTCCCACCAATCACAGCTCAAGAAACAGTTGTTTGACCAATTAGATAAGGATACCTTCGCGCATGGGCTCAAAATCCAACATGTCTATATAAATTACCGAAAGTGCACCGTCCATATGTTCGCGTAAATAAACTGGTGAATATGAGACAAGAAATAGCACTGTAACTTAATATAACCAAATCCAATTTCTACACAGTGCATTGATTTCAAACGACTACGGTGACATTTTTACTGAATGGTTCACGATCTGCATACATGGCATTGAAGCACACAGAGCGCATGCGTCGGTCGGCCAGAGAGCTTGGAACACGGAGATATGCTACCTAGCTCACCACCCGATCACAAAATTCTAGTTACTGAACAGATATGTATGAATATTTATGTTAAAACATATAATAAAGTTATAATTATCGTCGAACATAAACAGTCGTATGCAACTCGCCTATAATGGTAATTAAGACACTCGTATGGAAATTATAAAACTCGCTAAAGCTCGTTTTATAATCATACTCGTGTCTTAATTATAGCCCTTATAGGCTCTTTGCATAATGTACTATTATAAGCTTCTATTCTGAAAACCGTGGTTTTATGCATTTATATGCTCGATAAATTTCAATTCTGTTGGTCCCAGAGAGGTGAAAATACCACCGAAAGGCTTCTTTCAATGTGTACTATTTAGGAAAAAAATGCAAATATGCTCGAATCCGAGCCCTAGTCATAAACATCCGGGTCCTAATAATGATATTCAACATGTTCGAATTGTATTCTAAAAAGTATCCGCAAATTCTCTCCAAACATTATCCGCAGCTTATCCGCTTTCCGCAAAGCCATGCAAACTATATCCGCGTGGCGAAAGAATTTACCCACATCCGCGCAGTCACCAAGATCAACATCATGAGGGATCACCAATCCCAGCGGCACGGCGCGGCGCGGCGCAAGCAGCTCTCCACTGAGCTCCATCTTGGGCTAGTCTCTTCAAAGTATCCGCCTCGTTGCGTAGTGGCTCCCACCGCGGAGAAATTTAATTCTGGTCAGAGGGTTTGAACAGGGTACACTCAGCCTCGTGAGGCAAACCTGAGAAGAGATGGGTTCGATTTCCACCTCAGCCATCCTGGAGTTGGTTGTCCGTGGTTTCCCACTTCTACTCCAATCAAATACCGGGATGGTTCCTAACTGAAAACCCCCAGGGGCTCACATCTAGTGGGACGTGGGTTGGCGACCACGGGGCCCCAGCTGAGTCCGGCATTGCTTCCACTTATTTGTGCTGGGCTCCTCTCTGTCTTCTTTCCTGTCGACCTCACTTGGTCAACTCTTGTTCTCTTCCGACCCCGACGGTATTAGGGTATCCGAGGCCTAGGGAGTCTCTTCCTTTCCCGCCTTAATTGGCCCTTGTCTCATCTTTTCTGATTCCCTCCTTCTGCGAGGGGTCAGCCTTCTTTTTCTTTTCATGTTCTCTCCTGCCTTCTGCTCAAGGCCCTCAAGGAGGCCGGGTGTATGTAGCCCCACCACTTTTGGTGCACCCTAGATATTGCTACACCCTCAGGGAATCACGGCTGGTGAGTTCGGGAGTTGGCGACCCCGCGGGATTCCTGAGCTGGGTCCGTTTACCCCTATTGTCCCTTACCTGTGGGGTGGACCCTCTCCTCTTTCACTTTCCTATCTGCCTTTCATGGCTCTCCTTCCTTCCAATTCACTCAATCCGCATTCTTCGAGGGTTGAGGACATTTCTTTTCCTCCTGTCCTTTATTTGCCTTATTCTCCTTTAGTTTTCCATTTCTTCTTCTAGTATGTAGGTTAGAAGTTAGTTTTAGCTTTAGGTTTCCATTTCATTTTCATCTTCACGATCACCCAAACCATCAGGGGCTAATAACCTAGATGTTAGGCCCCTTAAAACAACAATTATCATCATCATCATCCTAACTGAAAACCACGGCCCCCTCCTTCCCAATCCTCATCTGAATTACAAATACACACACTAATATAGCCATTGCAATAGTGAAGGTTATCAGATTTACCAAAAAACACGGGGCTACATGGCCACGATGTCACACAGTCAAATAATCAACAGCATCTCTTCAACGTGACCTCCTCTTGGTGCAGCGGCTAGCATTCTTGGTTGTTACCCCGGAGATCAGGGTGTGTTTCCAGGCTCTGCTAAGAAATTTAATTTTGGCTTAAGGGCCGGCTCCGTGATGTTGGTGTAGCGTGCCTGCCTCTCACCCGGAGGCCCCGAGTTCGACTCCCGGCTCCCTCAGGGATTTTAGGAACTGACTTGAGGACTGGAACGGGGTGCACTCAGCCTCGTGAGGACAATTGAGTAGCTGTCTGACAGTATTTATTTAATGGTATGGTAATTTATACAATATGCAATTATTCATAATGAGGTAATATTCAAACTTTAAAGTCCATCCTTCTCAACCATTCGGTTAAATCGGGTGTGAGAGCGAACAAATCGTCAGGCAGCGAGAAAACCAATATAAACTGCCGAGGGAACCGACGCGCTGACCACGCGTCGCCCCGCAATCGGCAGGCCAAATGGCTGGGCAGTGGTCCTTCATGGGCTATGGTGCCATGCTGAGCGGAGGAGGTTAAGGACTTGGAACGGGGCACACTCAGCCTCGTCAGACAATACTGAAAGAGGTGGGTTCGATTCCTACCTCAGCCATCCTAAAAGTGGTTTCCATAGTTTCATATTTCTACTCCAGGCAAATGCTGAATGGTTTCTAACTTATGGCCACGACCGCCTCCTTCCCAATCCTTTCCTGAATTACAAATGCACATACGAATACAGACACCATAATAACACAGGTTATCGACGTACACGAGGTTAAATGTCCACGATTTTCTTGTCACGTGACCTCCAGAGAGGTCGAGTGCAGGTCTTGCTAGTCGACGCCCGTGGGCGATCTGCGTGTCGGGATGAGAGATGGAATGGATGAAGATGAATGAAACTGGGCAAGGATGGGGATGGAAGCGGCCGTGGCGTGTCAGAAGGTACCATCCCAGCACTTGCTTGGTGTTGAAAATGGGGAAAACTCGGATAACCATTTCAAGGATGGCCGACGGTTGGGTTCGAACCCAAGAGTCTACCGAGTCAGCAGAGAGCTTGGCCCCATGACCTAACGCTGCGCTTTAGCGAGAGTAGCCACTGCTGTCGGTAATGTCCAAGATGTCCAAGTCCCTCTAATGAAACAACAACAACTAAATCATCTTTTGATTTTTAGAAATTTTGTGAAGTTTCGTTATCCAAAATGTGTGTTTTCAAAATGCTGCCCCCATCTAACGTAGATCCTGGTGACGTCCCTTTTGAAGGGGGTCACCTTTCATATCAGTTTGGAGAAATTCTGAATTAATATATTTGTGGGTTGGCTACCCTGACATTTCAGCGTATTGGCTGGCGTGGATATTAAACATGCTGAGCTGATGGAGCAAATGGAAGAGCTATGTAAACACCATTATCGCACGCTGTGAGCTAAATTAGCTTGTTAGCCAGGAATATTCATGGGCCAATAACTAGTACACTGCGACTGCCATCTCGATATTCCGTAGGCTACACCACCATAATCAACGTTTTACAGCTTAAATAATATAATAGTTTTGTTTGTAAATTGATCAGAATCACGACTCGTTTTCAATGTTGTTTGATTTAGTGGCTTGGACATCGTGATCATTACCCCGTGTACTTTGTGTGTGTAGAATTACAGAGGCGTGCACATTATTAGAAACGACGCCAGTTTCCCAAAATAATTGCCTTTATACTTTTCACGGCTTTGCACTACTGTCGACCAAAATATTATGTGATGACGGGTTTGTGAGATAATTCTTAAATGTGACGCATGGTTGAAACACGCTTAAAAACAGACACTTTGTGTGTTCCAACTGCGATAAAAAATATTACAATATAAACTAAAAATTCCAAACCTACATGAACTAACGTAGAATAGAACGACGAAAATGATGATGTTATTGGATTTTATGTAGGTCTATTGGTTACTTCACAAACAACCTTCAAACTCGAGTAAACATAATATTTTGGTCGACAGTAAATATGTTTGCTAGGCGCTGAAGTTACTTCAAATGTCTTAATTATGTCTTAATTATATCTTCTTTTAGGAAACTTAAAGTATAGGCCTAATGATATTTTAGAATTTCCACTAACAGAGGAGCTTTGTGTTGATTACTTGACTCTACTTTTCGTGTGAATTTAGAGCAGAGGGATTTAATTAATTAGAGTGCCGTATCCCTTCCAGGGACGTAGGCGACCTGACTTCGTCAAGGGATCACTAACCAGACATCCCGAGCAGGAGTTTGCGTGTGATAGGGTGGCCAGTTCCTTTCCACTCCTCCTCCAGCCATAGCATCCGGCAGGTTCCCATTTTGCATCACGAGGCTGGGAGACCCCATACCAGACCATACCAAGACTTTTAAATTCTTGGCAGAGCCGGGGATCAAACCCGTTAACTCGGGGGTGACAGTCAACAATGCTAGCCACTACGCCACGAGTGGTCTTCAGAGGGATTTGGAGTCTTTTTAACTGATGATCCGCTCTTGAACTATTCAAAGTTTCATGTACTGTGGATTGAAATCACCTGACTTTAAGGGTATATTCCACAGTCAATGGAAAAAGGACCCAGCTCAGGTTTCCCTCAGAATACCCAATTCTGAAAGTTACCAGATGCAATAACTTATGGGAAAAGGCATAAGTCCACAGGGGAGAAAACATTACTAAGTAGGGTACGAAAATATGCCAGCAGTTGGTCGATACAGTAAAATGATTTTGAATTAAAAATTGTGACTGGTTGAAATTTTTTATTTGATTTTAATAAGTTGCACACCTGTGTAGTCTGAAAACCTGTTCCCCCAGGGGCTCACATCTAGTGGGACGTGGGTTGGCGACCACGGACCCCAGCTGAGTCCGGCATTGCTTCCACTTACTTGTGCCGTGCTCCTCTCTTTCTTCCTTCCTTCCTGTCGACCTCTCTTGGTCAACTCTTGTTCTTTTCCGAGCCCGACGGTATTAGGGTATCCGAGGCCTGGGGAGTCTTTCACTTTCCCGCCTTATTTGGCCCTTGTCTCATCTTTTCTGATTCCATCCTTCTGCGAGGGGTCGGCCCTTCTTTTTCTTTTCATGTTATCTCCTGCCTTCTGCTTAAGGCCCTCAAGGAGGCCAGGTGTATGTAGCTCCACCACTTTGGGTGCACCCTAAATAATGCTACACCCTCAGGGGCTCACGGCTGATGAGTTTGGGAGTTGGCGACCCCGAGCGTTTCCTGAGCTGGGTCCATTTTCCCCCTTTTGTCCCTTACCTGTGGGACGGACCCTCTCCTCTTTCACTTTCCTATCTGCCATTTATGGCTCTCCTTCCTTCCAAATCCCTCAATCCGCATTCTTCGAGGGTTGAGGGCATATCTTTTCCTCCTGTCTTTTATTTGCCTTATTCTCCTTTTGTTTTCCATTTCTTCTTCTTCTAGTACATAAGTAAGTAGTTAGTTTTAGTTATAGTTTACTTTTCATTATCATCTTCACGATCACCCAAACCATTAGGGGCCGATAACCTAGATGTTAGGCCCCTTAAAACAACAATTATCATCATAATCATCACTGAAAACCTGTGTTATTGTGGTGTCTGTAGTAGTGTGTGTATTTTTAATTCAGGTGAGGATAGGGATGGAGGCGGCCAAGCTTGTAATTATCCCGGTATTTGCCTAAACTACCGAAAACCACTTCCAGAATGGCTCAGGAGGGAATAGATCCCTCCTCTCCTCAGTTACGCCGCACGAGGATGAGTGTACACCCCCCCCCCCTTTTCAGCCCTCAGACCAGAAATACATTTCTTGGTTGAGCAGGGAATCGAACCCGGACCAAGAATACTAGCCGCTACGGCATGGTTCGTAACGATCACAAAAATAAATGTCACACAGAACTTGAAGCCGCATACGAATGTTATAGAAAGTTGAATGGTCTCCCTCTCCACCTCGTGGCCTAATTGAAGTACTTGATCCTACCATCAAACTACAGTGGAACCTGGCTAATTCGAACTTCTATAATTCGAAATCTTCTTTAATCCGAATTTTTCTCTTGGTCCCTAGCATTTTATATACAATCAATGCTAAAAATCGTGGTTAATTCGAATTATATTTTGGTTAATTCGAAGTTCTTAGTGTAAAAAGCCGATCGGAAGCCAAACAGTTGGGACAGTTGGGTCAGTTCCCGAAAGAACTGTTCCGAGTGCAGCCCAAGCAGCAAACCACATCACAGAACTGAAGCGTTGTTTTGAAAGTAGAAATGACGTAAGTGATTCTGTTTTCCGTTCCTTAAATTTGTTCGATTCTTTTGTGATGACTGAGAGACGTAATTGTAGGAAACAGGTAAAAATCTCAAACTATTTTGAAAAACAGTAGATTTCTCTAAGACTAACTAGATTGCTGGATAACTACTGTCGTTAAATAGGTGAATAGTCCATTTTGGTTCTGAAATGAAAATCCACAGCCTGCTTCCAGTCTCCGACCGGGTCAGGAATGGAATGAATGAAGCCCCCATCTAGCGGCGAGCATATGAACTGTGCCGGCTGCCGAGGCCTGACGCACTCCTCTGGGGCAATGATTAAATGAATGACAGATGAAATGAAATGATAGTGGAGAGTGTTGCTGGAATGAAATGTTGACAGGGAAAACCGGAGTGCCCGGAGAAAAACCTGTCTGCCTCCGTTTTGTCCAGCACAGATCTCACATGGTTTTATTTTTCATAATTATAGCATTGGTTTACTCCTAACTATCAGATCACCTCATATACTCTACAACTCTTTGGTCGATATGGGTGCAACTTTAAGTCATGTTTCATGTGTTTGCGCAGAGTTGACCGGGGTATACCCAGTTCCGCGATTCGTTTACGAGTTGACTTCGTTGGTGATCTTTCCACTGACTCCGAGACTTCTCGGCATTGTTCCTCTCATGTTGATGGTAGACCACTTCTTGGTTTGTCCTTCACGCTGCCTGTAGCGAACAGTTTCTTTTCCCAACGTAAAAGTGTTGTCTTTTGAGGTGGCTGTCGTCCGAATCACTGCTCAAAGTCAGTACGCACCTTTTCCAACGTTTTCCCTGTTCTTGGTATCTCATGAACCCAAGTGATTGTGACAATGCGTTCTTCATTGCTATAGTCACTAGTATCAGCCATTGATTATATCTGAAACAGAAAATGTTAAAAAAATCAATGTATTTCCTGAAATGTATAGGGGTGATGGGACTTTGTGCCCAGGGTGTAGATGGATGATTCTTTTAGCACAAACTTGTCGATTTTCTTGACCTCGTGTTCAAATAGCAAGCGAACGTCGACGTGGTGTTCTCAAGCAACACAACGAAGAAGAGTGTCTCCCAGTCTCAGACTTGCTTCCGTCGTCTACACTGCGACTAGTCATAACAGTGTTGCAATAGTGAAATTCTCACTTCTGGAGTTAAATTAAAATGTTCCAAAATTTATTACGTGAATTATATAATCATAATTTTCTCTAATTAATGTTCTCAATTGCTTCTTTAATCATACCAAATCACGGCGCTCACGGTCTCATGAAATCACGCTTCCTGATTAGTGTAGCACTTCGATTACTAAACTCCCTGGGTGGTTAGTTAAATTTTTACAGACATCCTCACAAATTTATGAATCACTAAATGAGAATTCGGGCTCAATATGTGAATATATTTTGCGAACTATTGCCAATAAAATTAATTTAACCACTAAACACTACATTTTGTACTTTTAGAGCCTACAGAAATATATTAACCCTTACCCCTCGTCAGTCGGGCGAGCCCCGACATAACAAATTTCCCGTTCCAGTCGTGTGTCGGGCGAGCCCTGATATCATAATTGTGTCCTCTACTGCATGAATTGTTTTTCATTCGCGTTTGGTGTACAAAATTTCAAGCTTCAATATTCAATTGGCGTTTAGTGTCTTAGATTTACCAACAATTTTTAATTGGCGCTAATTGGCGTATGTGATGTGGAATGCCATAGTGGAATATATATATATATATATATATATATATATATATATATATATATATATATATTGAACCCTTATTGATCTTCGATAAATAAGTATTCATATTTATTATTATTATTACTACGGCCCAGGCAGCACATAAGAAAGTCGACTTGGATATTAGGGAGGCCAGCATTTCGTAATGATTGCAACAGAAGCTGAGTTGGTAGCTATTCCTGGGGACGGCCAGAATTAGTCGAGTTCAAGGCCAAATTGTGCAACTACTGTACCAAAATTGGAGACATAAAGGGAGAATCACGAGGTCCTCTCAACGAACATACGATTGAATCAGCCAATCGCAAGAGACCAAGCCGTGACCACGAGGTGGACGGCGTCAGTAGTAAAAAGCGCGCGGAAGTGTGTATCTAAGGAACCGCCGAACGGATTAATCTCCGCTCGAGTAATTTGAGACGTTGGATTTATTTGGAGAAGAATGACACTAGCCCCATCTTTGTGAGACATAAACTCTGGAAGTTTTTATCCGACTCCGCCCCACTCCACCGCCCTTGTCAGTTTCTCATAAATAGTCTGGCCTGACGCCTATCTAAGTACTTATTGTGTGGAGCCTTCAGAGGCATACTCCACGCCAGTTTGAAGTGTGATTTTGACGCTCGAATTTATCTAAGTCTTATTGTGTGGAGCCTTCAGAGGCATACTCCACGCCAGTTTGAAGTGTGATTTTGACGCTCGAATTTATCTAAGTCTTATTGTGTGGAGCCTTCAGAGGCATACTCCACGCCAGTTTGAAGTGTGATTTTGACGCTCGAATTTATCGAAGTACTATTCTTGTGGAGCCTTCAGAGGTATACTCCACGCCAGTTTGAAATGTGATTTTTACGCTCTAAAATCAGTGAAGCTAATTTATTTTCTGAGCTCTGGGGAGCTAAAGTCGCAGCGTTGGCAGTACCGAATTTTATAAGCTATAATACATTTGTTCTAAAATCAACTAAGTTGTGTGATCTAAATATTTCACGCCAGCGCGTGATAAACTGTAACATTCTTTTAAAGACGACGAGTTCAACTTTAAGGGGGAAGTATCGTATCACCCTCATTAGCGCTTACCAGAACCGAAGTCTATAAGACGGGACGGAAATACCGGACGAGATAGCGACTGCGAGTGCAGCCAGGATTTTGAACTTGTTAACGAGCCAGTGGCGCGGACTCGAGATGTATATTTTATGTATAAATTGTGCGTATTGTATGTGTGTTTTTATAGTGCGTATGTGCGATATAATTAGGGCCAGTCTTCGCTATTAATCGCAGTAGGACAATTGTGGGTGAACTGAGTAGCCTGCAAGCGATTATAGATAGGCAAATATTTAACATTGAACTTTTCTGCCAAGGAGTCGAGACCAAGATGATCAGCACGTGGTTTGAAGTTGGGATGAGCTTCAAGAAATCAACGCAGACGACTACTATGGAGTGCTAAATTGTCCATAGGGCAATGGGTTGAGGAGGATGTCCTTAGTCCTACATGCAGAAGCGGTGATGTACTAAAATTGGATTATTTCAATTATGTAGTTAGATTTGGCCGGGGAACTTTGTAAATAGTCATGTTTTTCTTTCTTGTTTTATAGCTGTTTTTCTTGTACCGACACTATATGTTTAAATGTCCGTTGGCGCGTGGCCAAAGTGTTTGTTGATATTTTGATTTTTTTCTTGAGTCATATGTAATGTACGCGGCGTGCGTGCGTGATTTTTATCCTTGCAATTGCGGAACCCGTTACATTCGATAAATGGTGCTTTATTAACGTTAATATTTTGAAATAGGAATGGGAGGAAATGATTGTAAAACATTTTGCTGAACAGGTTATTATTCATGTTAGGGTAGCCGAGTGCACCAACTTAAAAGTAATTATAGAACACCTTCGTTCTAATTTTGATAGATTTTTCTTGAGTCCTTTTCAGGTGACTAGTCACGGCATGGAACGATGGCGCCAGCATGTGGATATTATTTGTGTCTTTTATTTCAGGGTCTGTCACAACCCATACGTGTGATTAAGTGTGTGTTGATGTGTCTAGTGTGTGTTGATTCTACGTGAGGAGGGGGTAGTTGTCCTACCGCCCTTATATATTTTTTGCTGCTGTTGTATTTTTTTTAGATGGAAAGACAGAGTGCTCTTGGGAGACTGCTGATTCTTGTCCATATTGTTTTTCTGACACACACGTATTATTGTGCTTTGGGGCACATTTCTTCGAGGTTCGACCCCATGTTCTGGGAGGTCGAGGTTATTGACACGTGGGTTGACAGACATGCAGAGTTCCACAAACCGCCCGTTTTGCCTGTGACTTATTTTGATAGGCAGTCCTTTTTGTCCGACTGAACCCTGTAAGCTTTCATGTAGCAAACCTGTTCATTGTGATGGCTAATTTTTAAGCCATAATTAATTGGGGAGTTCGCCATGTGTGTAACGGATTGTTGTACCTTGTATGGATAAGAATATTGTGATTAACGTAAATATTGGCTGTTTGCCTATTGCTTTGTTGATGACTCGATTTCATGTAATTTTTGTTTGTCACACCCGTGTGGTGTAGTGGTAGAGTATTTGTAAATTTTGACAGCGGTCATTTGAGTATTTTTCTATTGGTCACGTGTTAATGTACTTGTGTTGATTTGTGTGAGAAGTCCTAAGTTTTTAGGCAGTAAATGTTGCTACGGCAATTTAAGTCCAATTTCACACGGAAATTTTGTGTTTGTTTATAGTAGATTTAGGAAGTGTCGGTTTAATTTAAGTATTGTAGTTGTGTTCCCTTGTGTCGGTCTAGCTCTAGGAAATGCGGATTCGTTGTTTGAAGGGTCATTCTGGATGATAACGAATCACGCATTCAAAGTACACATCGTGATGCATGTAGAACGGCATACGCACTTATATGGTCATTTTTGTATCTTTTATTTAAGGACACTTGGTCCAGGTAATTAATCTCTCCAGAGATATCGCCTAAGTTTTTGGCATTTTTATTAAGTGGGAGTCAGTTGGGAGTTTTTTTGTTGTTAATTGTTTATGTAAATATGGTGATTTGTTATTAAATTCAGTTGTTTTAACCCTGGCTTCACTCTTTCCTGCATGTTATTTTGTTATATGTTACCCTGCAAGTTAATGAAGCGCCCTGACAGCAACTTACGAATATGACCTGTTACGCCCCGAATCTGAGTCTCATATGCTTCTTTGCAAGGGTTCATAAAACAAAAATGGCTGCCCAAGTGGGGATTGTTGTTGTTGTTGCTTCGCTGATCTCATATTTATTTCGTTGAGAAATGATGCCAGGTCAAGCGGACATGTAAATTCAGTAAATGGAGGCGATGTTGTACCGCCATGTGCATTAGTAAAATCACTGAGTTCCTAAAGTTAGAAATATTGAACAAGGTTAGAATTTGATTTGGTATTTGTTATAAACTTGTTCTGGCGCCCACATTAAAATTAGAAATTTTGCATTATTGATGAACTCAGTCAAAGCAGGAAGATGTTGCCTTATATCTGACATTTAATTGACTTCGGTTAATTGGTGTTTCGTAAATTCTGTTGGTTAGGAATTTAAAAGCAGATCACTAGGGGTTATTTTGTTGTTTGGGAATAAACGTCATTGTATTCAGTAAATTTTGTTACTGAAATTTTCATTAAATTAGAGCCAGTAATATTTAAATGTGTGACATGTATGTGCGTATAGGGCTGAAACCTTAGCCCATAACCCTGTTTTTCTCTGAATATATTTTGTGTGTGATATGGCGAGTGTTGATGAGATAAAGGCATTGTTAGAACAGATGTCGATCCAAATGTCCGCGAAAAGGGAAAAACAATTAGAACAAATGTCCGCGAAAACGGAAGAACAATTAGTGCAGATGTCCGTAAAGACGGAAGAACAATTAAAAGAACAATTAGAAGCTCAGCGTGAGCATAGTGAAAAACAATTAGAACAAATGTCCGCGAAAACGGAAGAACAATTAGATAAACAATTAAAGAACTGCGAAAAACAATTACTTGATATGAGCGGTAACATTTCGGTCCAGTTAGAAGTCCAGAAATTAGACACTGACAAACAATTCAATGAACTAAACCACACATTGTCACAATAGGCGGTAACACAAACCGAACAGTTAGGAAAAATCACAAATGATATTAATCAGAGCGTTCAAAAAGTAGAGAAACTGGCAGGCGAGGTTGCGGAAAACAACATCAAACAGTTAGGCGAAATGAAGAAATTGGAGGCGAAATTTGATAACAAATTAGTACAATTTGACGAGATGGTGGCAGATAAACTCAAGCAGATAGAGGCAGCATGTGTCAGTAACACCGCGGGAGTGAAGAAAACCCAAGAGAAACTACAGCAGCAAATTAATTCGGTAGATAACAACGTGCTGGAATTAATAAAGGAAATAGATAAAGTCGAAGTTAAGGCTGAAACCGAGCGGATACACTTGCGGGAAAATTTAGAGGAGCAATTAGGCAGAACACAAGAGATCATAAGAAAAGAGATGGAAGGCCAGCTAATAAACACACAAGAGGTCATAAGACAAGAAGTAGGGGAGCAGCTCGTCAAAACTCAGGATAATTTGGAAGGTCAGCTAATAAAAACGCAAGAGGCTATAAGAGAAGTGGTGGGGGAACAACTAGTGAAAACGCAGGAACGGATACGTGAAGAGCTAGAGAAAAATCAGGAGAGGAACGAGGAGAAAATAAATAGCTTAAAAAGTAGGATCCGGCGAGATTGGGACCAGCAGGCTCATGCGAATAAGGAAGACAGGCTGGCAGTTTTAAAGCGAATGCAGGCACTGGAGGAAAATATGAAGTCGAAATTACAGGAACATTCAGAATTAATCATAAAAAACGAGATTAGATCGTTAGAGAATGCGACATTATTTTCAAACGAAAATATTCCGGAAAAGCAAACAAGTATTGGAAGTCCGGCAGGTTCGAAGTTGGCTGAGGACACGAGTCGGGGTCAAAGTCCCAGACTAACGACTAATGCATTCCAGCAGTACAGGGGGGAGACTTCAACTCCGCAACCGAACTTGGCACCAGCCCAAGTCATCCAAGTCATTCGGGGTAATGATTTTAAGCCCGATAAGTTTAAAGAACATTCAGGAACCACTCCCAAAGCATTTCTACGGCAATTAACTGACTACTTTAATGACCAACACATCGGCCCGGAGAAACAATTAAGACTGGTGGAGAAATTTTTAGAAGGACCTAGCCTGACCTGGTTTTTAAGTTTCAAGTACACGTTTACAGACATGACTCAATTCCGCGAGGCGTTTTTGAAGAAGTTTTGGAGTCCTTCGTTACAGCAGGGGTTAAGAATGGACCTGTACACGCGCAAATACCACAGTACACATCCAACCCGTTTTTCAGAATTCTTCAGTCAGCAATTGGTAAAATTCAGGGATTTTGATGACCCGCCTAGCGAGCCGAATATGGTTCTAACCATCGGAAAACAACTCCCAATGCATATCCAACAATTATTAGTCGCAGGAAATATTCAGACCGCAGTCCAAGCCGAAGAATTACTCAGACACTTAGATGAGACGAGTATGGTAAGCCCACAGACAGGAAGAAGGAATTTGGAATGTGTCAACACGGCAGAGGTAGTTCAGGGACTCCAAAATAACCACGGCCAGGGGAACCAAAGTAAGACACAGTCAACAGGGACACAGTTCACGCCAAGAAGACAAGATTTTGACGGCCGAAACCAGTTCCATAACAACAATCAGAATTATCAGAATAACCGCGGGAGATATCATCAGAATAACCAAAATCAAAATAATCAGTGGACGTACCAGCGGGAATACACGAATTGGAGGGGAAACCAGAGACAAGGCAGACCTTACCAAAGAAATGGAGATGGTAGATGGAGTAACGGCAGGGACTATCGCCAAGAAAACAGAGGGGATTATAGGAATAACTGGGACGAACGATATATTGAATCCCGTAAATACTTGGATCAATTAAGTAATGAAGAAGCGGAGAAGGAGAAGTGGGGGCGTGCCATGGCGAACAGACAGAGCCCAGATAACCATCAAGGAGAGGGGGCAGAGAGTTTACTGAGGCAACAGGAGCGACAGAATGATAACCGGCGAAACACATCTAATGGGGCCCGGGATAAAAAAAAACCCAAATGAACTGAAAGGAGACAGGCTAAAAACGGAGATCGCTAGGGAGCAAGAAGAGATGATAGTGGCCAATATAGAAGAGTGGGTAGCATTCCCAGACGACTGCCTGGAGGAAGTGGTGAAGAACCGTGAAAATGTTATCAGACAGCTACCAATTATTTACGCGCATATTGGAGGTATGAGGGTGAGATGTTTGATTGATACAGGTAGCCAGGTGAGCTTAGTCACTGAAATTTTGATAAAAGAAATAGCAAGAAAACAGACTGTTCCTATTATGCCGGTACCGCTAATGAAAGTCAGAGGTGTCATTCCTGACAAAACTATGAATTGTAAACAGCAAGCATTTCTAGATCTGGAAATATTGAACCATACTTTTTCACAAACATTCATTGTTATTCCAAAGATGAACTACAATATAATTTTAGGAGCCAACTTCATCTGCGATTTTCATGCTGTAATTGATTTACATAACAATACTGTAAGCTTCAAACAAGTAGAAGGATTGGATCATGTGGGTTTAAATATGGAAGAGAATCCGCTGGAGAGAGAGGCAAATACTTGGGTTGTTGAGGAATGCACTAATGAGGCCGGAGATAAGATCTTGAGGGGAGAGCAAGTTAACCAGACAGCAGTGCTAGAGATGGATAGCCGAGATATTTCGCAGGAACTTTGGGTGCATTTGGCGGAAGAAGAAATGGGCGGAACCAAATTCGAAATTCTACTTCAGGAGCGACTTAAGGAAGCCATCGTAGGGGAATCTGATAGAAGAAGATTGGAAGAAATTTTAAGATTACATAAAGGAGCGTTTGACACCGTACCTGGGAAAGTTTTAAATTTTCAATATGCGATGCAGGTAACAGATTGGACCCCATTTAAAAGTAAATTGTACCCGATCCCAGAGAAGCATTTTTCTCAGGTGAAGGATATCATTACTAACTTATTAGATTCTGGCATGATAAGGAAAGCTGCAACTCCTTATCTGAACGCAATATTGGCTGTGACCAAGCCAAACGGATCAATTAGGCTGTGCCTAGACGCGCGAGTTTTAAATAGCAAACTGCTAGTTGAGCACGACCAAGCACCGAGGATCAAAGATGTTTTGAAAGGCTTCCGTGGGAAGAAGATATACTCAAGTGTTGATTTGACGAATAGTTTCCACCATCTTGAACTTGAAGAAAAATCCCAACTGTTGACGGGATTTTTATTCGATAATCAAAGTTATATCTGGTGTCGAATGCCCTTTGGCGTGAAAACTGCGGGATGTGCACTCATTAGAGCACTCGATAGAAATCTGACTGAGGAGGTCAAGAACTTCACCACGAGATATGTTGATGACATATTAATCGCTTCTGAGACAATGGAAGAACACTTGATAAATTTAAATAAACTGCTGGACAACCTGAGAACCATGAACTTCAAGATCAACTTAAAAAAGTCACATTTTTGCCAGAGCGAAATTTTATATTTGGGACATATAATTGATGTCGAGGGCGTGCGGCCTAATCCAGCCAAGATTGATGCTATTAAGAAATTTCCCACACCTACCAAAGTCAAACATGTTAGAGCATTTTTGGGAGTGACAGGTTTCTTCAAAGAAAATTGCCCTGGTTACACAGAAACAGTAGCGCCCATGCAGGAGATGTTGAAGAAAGCGAATCGATGGTCGTGGAACGAGGAGTGCGACAGGTCTTTTAAAGCAACGAAGGATTTATTGGAAAACTGTGTGAAACTTGGATATCCGGATTTTGAGAAACAATTTATCATTAAAGCAGATGCTTCGTTAATTGGGATTGGTGCTATGCTGTACCAAGAGGACGCTGAAGAACCCAAGAAGAAATCCTATTTGGCATTTACGAGTCGTAAATTACGGAAACATGAGAGGAACTACACAGTTACGGAACTTGAGCTACTAGCAATTCTATATTCTCTCCAACAGTGGCGCAAGATGATCTATGGTTATTCCATCATTGTTAGAACCGACCACCATGCTCTGACATTTTTATTTAAGACAACAATAGCAAGTGAGAGAGTTACGCGCTGGTCCATCTACATACAGCAGTTTGACATCACAATAGAGCATTGTCCTGGGAAATTGAACGTCATACCAGATGCCTTGAGTAGAAACCCTGAGGACGGAAACGAAGTAACAGCGGAAGTTCACAATATTACCTTGACACCTAAGGCTCGTGAGTTTTTGGCAAGATTGAAGGATATTCGGAAGGAGCAAGAAGCTGACCCATGGATGATGATGATGATAAAATTCTATAGGAAGGAGTTACAACCAAATTCACCGGAGTACCGGGAAGCCAGTGCTAAACAAGCGAGATTTCACTACTTGAATAACTTGTTACATAAGTACGTGGATGAGCATCATACTAAACTGCGGATCTTAGTTCCAGCATCACTACAGAGGGGATTAACTTGGCATGTTCACGAGAGCCTAGCACATATCGGCACGGATAAGACTGAAGCTACGATAGGGGAGACCTTTACTTGGCCCAAGATGAGATTCACCATTGTTGAAGTAATTAGAACGTGTGACGCTTGTCAGCGCACAAAGCCGAACACCTTTATTCTGAAACAACCTCCAAGACCACTATTACCGCAGAAACCATGCGAGATGCTCGCGATTGATTGCTTTGGTCCTTTAGTAAAAGGAAAGCGTGGATGCCGACACCTCTTGGTATGTGTCGATGTATTTTCGAAGATGGTCGTGCTATGTCCTATTCAGAAGACGACATCAAGACAAGTCCTTAGTCGAATTAAGAACAAAGTCATTCCGATGCTTGGGAAGCCGGAATCCATTCTATCAGATCACGGTACCTATTTCACAAGCAATGTTTTTAGGCAAGGTTTGGAGAGCCTAGGAATCAAACACATATTTTCGAGTATTCGTCATCCTTGTGGAAATCCGAGCGAAAGAACAATTCGCTGTGTCGCTAAATACTACAGAGTAATGATTCCTAACGAACACAATAAATGGGTAGACAAAGTAGGGGAAATTGAGATGTGCATGAACACTACTAAGCACGAGTCGACGGGTCAAGTCCCACTGATTGTACACCACAACAGATTGCCGGAAAGAACTTGGGACAAGATCATTCCTTGCCCAAGGGATCCATTATTAGCGCATGATTTGCGAATCCAGCGAACGAGAGAGCACATGAGGAACCAAGCGGACCGAAGGCTGAGACGGTACCGAGGAAAGAAGTTTCACCGAGAGTTACAAGAACAAGAATTAGTGCTGGTTCGTAGACCACCGATATCCGACCCTAAGAACAAAGTCTTCGCCAAGTTCTGTCCGAAATTCATTGGCCCGTTCCGGGTAATTAAGAATCTGGGTAACAATGCCTACAGATTAGAAGAAGTGAGCACTGGTGCAAAATCTGTTTTTAATAGCGCCAATTTGAAACCGTACTACAGAAGGGAACCATTTGATGATTAGGAAAGATGATTATGCAGAATCTGTATTGCCAGAAATTTATTTTTTTGAAAGCAAACACTCAAATCCACGGGGAGCGCGTGAGTACGCACTTTGTTTGTAAACAACGAGCAGCTGAGACGACGGGAGTGGCAACTACGTGAGGAGAAGGGGGAGACCTAATGAAAATATGAATGACATTCCAGCGAGAAGGGAGCACACTAAGTGAGTCAGAGGGGCATACACTCGAGCAGCTGAGTGAGATTTAAAGAGATGTGTTGTTACTACAGTGGATTTTGTTTTTGAAATCCAAACCAATAAATTGTTTCGAATTTCAAAACCTTGCTGAGGATAAATGAACCCTTATTGATCTTCGATAAATAAGTATTCATATTTATTATTATTATTACTACGGCCCAGGCAGCACATAAGAAAGTCGACTTGGATATTAGGGAGGCCAGCATTTCGTAATGATTGCAACAGAAGCTGAGTTGGTAGCTATTCCTGGGGACGGCCAGAATTAGTCGAGTTCAAGGCCAAATTGTGCAACTACTGTACCAAAATTGGAGACATAAAGGGAGAATCACGAGGTCCTCTCAACGAACATACGATTGAATCAGCCAATCGCAAGAGACCAAGCCGTGACCACGAGGTGGACGGCGTCAGTAGTAAAAAGCGCGCGGAAGTGTGTATCTAAGGAACCGCCGAACGGATTAATCTCCGCTCGAGTAATTTGAGACGTTGGATTTATTTGGAGAAGAATGACACTAGCCCCATCTTTGTGAGACATAAACTCTGGAAGTTTTTATCCGACTCCGCCCCACTCCACCGCCCTTGTCAGTTTCTCATAAATAGTCTGGCCTGACGCCTATCTAAGTACTTATTGTGTGGAGCCTTCAGAGGCATACTCCACGCCAGTTTGAAGTGTGATTTTGACGCTCGAATTTATCTAAGTCTTATTGTGTGGAGCCTTCAGAGGCATACTCCACGCCAGTTTGAAGTGTGATTTTGACGCTCGAATTTATCTAAGTCTTATTGTGTGGAGCCTTCAGAGGCATACTCCACGCCAGTTTGAAGTGTGATTTTGACGCTCGAATTTATCGAAGTACTATTCTTGTGGAGCCTTCAGAGGTATACTCCACGCCAGTTTGAAATGTGATTTTTACGCTCTAAAATCAGTGAAGCTAATTTATTTTCTGAGCTCTGGGGAGCTAAAGTCGCAGCGTTGGCAGTACCGAATTTTATAAGCTATAATACATTTGTTCTAAAATCAACTAAGTTGTGTGATCTAAATATTTCACGCCAGCGCGTGATAAACTGTAACATTCTTTTAAAGACGACGAGTTCAACTTTAAGGGGGAAGTATCGTATCACCCTCATTAGCGCTTACCAGAACCGAAGTCCATAAGACGGGACGGAAATACCGGACGAGATAGCGACTGCGAGTGCAGCCAGGATTTTGAACTTGTTAACGAGCCAGTGGCGCGGACTCGAGATGTATATTTTATGTATAAATTGTGCGTATTGTATGTGTGTTTTTATAGTGCGTATGTGCGATATAAGTAGGGCCAGTCTTCGCTATTAATCGCAGTAGGACAATTGTGGGTGAACTGAGTAGCCTGCAAGCGATTATAGATAGGCAAATATTTAACATTGAACTTTTCTGCCAAGGAGTCGAGACCAAGATGATCAGCACGTGGTTTGAAGTTGGGATGAGCTTCAAGAAATCAACGCAGACGACTACTATGGAGTGCTAAATTGTCCATAGGGCAATGGGTTGAGGAGGATGTCCTTAGTCCTACATGCAGAAGCGGTGATGTACTAAAATTGGATTATTTCAATTATGTAGTTAGATTTGGCCGGGGAACTTTGTAAATAGTCATGTTTTTCTTTCTTGTTTTATAGCTGTTTTTCTTGTACCGACACTATATGTTTAAATGTCCGTTGGCGCGTGGCCAAAGTGTTTGTTGATATTTTGATTTTTTTTCTTGAGTCATATGTAATGTACGCGGCGTGCGTGCGTGATTTTTATCCTTGCAATTGCGGAACCCGTTACATTCGATAAATGGTGCTTTATTAACGTTAATATTTTGAAATAGGAATGGGAGGAAATGATTGTAAAACATTTTGCTGAACAGGTTATTATTCATGTTAGGGTAGCCGAGTGCACCAACTTAAAAGTAATTATAGAACACCTTCGTTCTAATTTTGCTAGATTTTTCTTGAGTCCTTTTCAGGTGACTAGTCACGGCATGGAACGATGGCGCCAGCATGTGGATATTATTTGTGTCTTTTATTTCAGGGTCTGTCACAACCCATACGTGTGATTAAGTGTGTGTTGATGTGTCTAGTGTGTGTTGATTCTACGTGAGGAGGGGGTAGTTGTCCTACCGCCCTTATATATTTTTTGCTGCTGTTGTATTTTTTTTAGATGGAAAGACAGAGTGCTCTTGGGAGACTGCTGATTCTTGTCCATATTGTTTTTCTGACACACACGTATTATTGTGCTTTGGGGCACATTTCTTCGAGGTTCGACCCCATGTTCTGGGAGGTCGAGGTTATTGACACGTGGGTTGACAGACATGCAGAGTTCCACAAACCGCCCGTTTTGCCTGTGACTTATTTTGATAGGCAGTCCTTTTTGTCCGACTGAACCCTGTAAGCTTTCATGTAGCAAACCTGTTCATTGTGATGGCTAATTTTTAAGCCATAATTAATTGGGGAGTTCGCCATGTGTGTAACGGATTGTTGTACCTTGTATGGATAAGAATATTGTGATTAACGTAAATATTGGCTGTTTGCCTATTGCTTTGTTGATGACTCGATTTCATGTAATTTTTGTTTGTCACACCCGTGTGGTGTAGTGGTAGAGTATTTGTAAATTTTGACAGCGGTCATTTAAGTATTTTTCTATTGGTCACGTGTTAATGTACTTGTGTTGATTTGTGTGAGAAGTCCTAAGTTTTTAGGCAGTAAATGTTGCTACGGCAATTTAAGTCCAATTTCACACGGAAATTTTGTGTTTGTTTATAGTAGATTTAGGAAGTGTCGGTTTAATTTAAGTATTGTAGTTGTGTTCCCTTGTGTCGGTCTAGCTCTAGGAAATGCGGATTCGTTGTTTGAAGGGTCATTCTGGATGATAACGAATCACGCATTCAAAGTACACATCGTGATGCATGTAGAACGGCATACGCACTTATATGGTCATTTTTGTATCTTTTATTTAAGGACACTTGGTCCAGGTAATTAATCTCTCCAGAGATATCGCCTAAGTTTTTGGCATTTTTATTAAGCGGGAGTCAGTTGGGAGTTTTTTTGTTGTTAATTGTTTATGTAAATATGGTGATTTGTTATTAAATTCAGTTGTTTTAACCCTGGCTTCACTCTTTCCTGCATGTTATTTTGTTATATGTTACCCTGCAAGTTAATGAAGCGCCCTGACAGCAACTTACGAATATGACCTGTTACGCCCCGAATCTGAGTCTCATATGCTTCTTTGCAAGGGTTCAATATATATTGAACCCATGTGCCATAGGGTCCAATGAGGGCGAATCCATGCATTTGGGAAAGAAATGAAAGAAACGTATAGTTTCTAATGTAACTTAAAGAAAGATCCAGCTAAGATGCTAGCCTAATATGGTGCAAGAGGCGAGGACCAGGTGTTCGTGAGATGAGATCATCCCTCTTGACATTCAGAAGGGAGCGAGTCATGAGTATTAATAACCGAGTGGAAATTTCCCAGGATTAAACAAGGAAGCCTGACTCGGAAATCGACCTTACGTTGCTTTAAATTGACAACACCGCTTATGCGCCAGAAGAGGAATAATTAAATTTAACCCGTTTACAAGTATAAATATGAGTAAACAAGTACAGTACAGTGAATCATTTTGAATGAGAGATTTTTTAGTAAAGAGAAACCATTTAATAATTGCGCAGGAGAAAACTGCAAACGCAAGACGACGTCATCGGGGAATTACCAAGGCCTGCGTGGAGGGGAGAAAGCAAAAGAAATGCAACACCCACACAATTGAGGACGAGAAATTAATTAATATCTCCGAATTGCACGATCGATTCTTAGGGGCAATGAGATTATTTGACATTGAGAAGACGAGCTTTCGGAAGGTATAATTTTTATATTTGTGCCACCATTATTTTAGAAATTGGTCACAGAAAGGACTAGAGTCTTATTTTTTTGTAGTGAAATAGTATAAAGCTTCGGGCTTCACCAAGCCAATCATGCAGTTCCGATAGCCCGTGAGGGGCGTAATCACGCATCACGCATTACAAGTCCGTCCAGGGGGACGTGACGCTAGAGCATCAACAGTAAATGCAGTTATTCTGACAACCCGTGAGGGTGTTACTACGCATGCAGTCTCAATAGGCCGGAAGGCTACATCACAGCACATCAATATTCAGACAGCCGTGTGGGGCGTAACTCTGCGTCACATCGAAGACAGTTACTAGTACTCCTTGAGGGGAGAAACGCTGTGTTACACCGCAGAAGTAATATCCGATAGCCATAGGCGTCGCAGTATTAACAACTTGCTTGCCTCCATAAGGAGTGGTAAAGAAGAAATTTAAAGTATCGCCGTATTGAAATATTAGGAAAATCCTAGTTACAGGATTTAGGCCCGAATGTATACAAGTTATAGTGAAAGTTCGTAAGATAAAGTCAGAGCAGGCTGCGAACGTCGGACTTAAAGGCGATAGGTCGTTAAATAGACGAACGAATATATCATAACGTACGGAAGTACCGTACCAGAAAGATAAACTGTTAACTAAATTAAAGAACCCAAAAAGGGAAGAACAGAATAAGGTTCGGAACGTATTTCGGAAACGTAGGAGTGCTAGAACCGATCAAATAAAGAAGCACGGAGACTATAAACATTATCTCCAGAAAGCAGGCGAACTATTCAAAAAGTACTAGACTCGAGAAGTACTAGCTGCTATAAACTAAATCTATAGGTCATTGAGGAGACCTCGATCCGAATAGACTTTCGCTAGGATCGATAGCCAGATCTACAAAGAAGCCGTTCAAGCTAGATAAATAGCCGCTCATCCAGGATAGGAGTAGAAGAATTTGGATTCCAGGGAACAGTAGATGTTTCGAGACTTTCGTATTCTGCAGGATAGGAAGCCGACATTGAATAAATTTCACCCTTGGAAACGGGAAATTAAGAGGTCACGTGTGATAGGCTCAGAAATACGGCCTAGTGATCAAGAATTGTGAAGTGTAAATTTATCAAAATTGTGTGTTAAATTAATATTTTGAGTGTTTATTATGTGTTCTAAAGGGACACATCAGTGTATAAAAATGTCGTCAATGTTAAGTGTCTTAAATATATGTCAAGAAGTGTTTGTACATAAGATGAATTCCTTTAATATGGAGTAAAAGTTCAAAGTGGGCCCAAAATGAAACACCGCACAAGAATAAAGATCATGGGACGATCTTAAAAACATGTGAGTACTGAATTTCATTCTATTTTGGTTTCAGGAAGTGGTTGTGTACAAATCCACCGGAGTTTTTGAGTAAAAGGGATGTGTTTTAAGAAATAAATACTGAATAAACAAGAACGCGGTCTGAACAATAATAGAAATTTGAGAAATTATAAATAATTATGTAAAGAATAAATCCCGTAGAGGAAATATGTGAATAAAAATGTTAATGTATTTAACAAATGTCATAAGAGCAAGCGAAATATCAGTAATTATCATGAAAGATATTTAAATAAAGTAAAGTTGAGATATGAAAGAAATAGCTTTTGAGCTTGTGTAAAGAATAAAGATAATACTAATAACTAAGTATGGAAATATTAAATAAAGATCAAATAAATTGATGTGAACATAAGAGCGTTAAAGCCTTAATGTATGTGTAAGATATGACGTTCAAGGGAATGTTTTAAAAGGGAGCGATTTATCGGCCACGGAAAAGATTAATATAAGAATTAAAAATAATATGAATTGGTACTAATGAGATTTATCAGTTCTTGGGAAGACATTTCGGCTTGAAATAATGCATAGCGCAAAGGAGCGCAAATAATATTAAAATGTCACGCTAGGAAAGCGTAGAAGTTAAAATACTTGGTAAATTACTTATGGAGGGTAGTTGATTGTAGTGAATTGATAATTGTATAAGTCCTCTATTTGTGACGTAGTATCACGAGGCATTGTGTATGTATTAAAAGGGGGCTAATGTATGGTATTATTGAGCGTATGTCATGTAGGCCACGGCCGACTTTAAATCGCGTCTTGTATAAGTCCTTTATAAGGGAATGGTTCCCGAGGCATGTGAAGAGATTCGAACTCAGAATCCTCTTATGATAAAAGCCCCTTAATTCTTCGTTGTCGAATGTGTATTTATCTTCCCCAATCAATGAGGACCCTCTCATAATTAATAAATGCCAAGGTTACGAAAGTGGTCTATGAACCAAAGAATATTTGTTTGAATGGATACAGTACAGTAAAGGCCCGGTCTCTCCCCAGGACTGAGTATAATGTGAAGGTTTGTTTTGAAAGCCTTGGAAAGGAGCTGCTAACGTGGGTTAGACAGAGAGTCGCCCGTCACCCTCCGTGTCATAAATCGCGCCCGAGTTAATGGCCCGGCTCTCTTAGAGTAAGGGTGAGCTGAACCGTCTCGTAAGATGTAGTAAAGACACCGTGAGTGTTTAAAGTTGTTAACGACCCGGGCGTCGAACCGAGGTCCTTGTAGATTGATATTTTCGTTTGCCTGTTCAGATCGTAGTTTCTTATGTGATAATGGTCTTATAAGACATAAGAGATAAATAACAATCCCTATTGTAATGATGTACGGAAGTAGGATTCCACGAGTTAATTGAAGGCAACTAAGTTTCGGGAGTAACTATAGTTTTTTGACTGTGTCAAGTATCTTCACGCTCTGGAGTGCACAAGTGATTTCCTGATTACCTTAATATATTTGTGAAAATAAAGAGAGATGATAACAGCTGAATGTGTGAACATGCCCAAAATATTGAGTTAGATAATTAACATAAAAATTTTAAATGTAATTATACATTTGTTTGGAGGATTAAGAAAATATAAAAGATAGTATTTGAGGTGTAAAAGAATGACACCATTATTATGTAAAGCATGGAGCCGAAGGAGCTCGGAGTTATATAAAACTTACAGTTGATGCTTTATGGAAGTAAGACTAAGTAGAATTGTTGGTTTATGTGGAAACCATATGTTTAAATACAATATTTGTTTTATTATATTTGTGATTCCTTGTTCATTTGGAACAAGTAGATGATTATGGGTCAGTAATTAAATTGTTAAAGTGTTTGTAGCGCCATTAATTTTATTAATTAAATGTGTTAAAATAGGAGTTGATTTTGTTGTTATTTTTGCAAGTGTATCCTCTAATTAATCCAAAATATGTGAGTCACAGAGTGGGGGAACTTACCGCTGCCCCGAAATTCCGAATTGAGCTACGCTGGTATACTGTGATTGGCATATTTCTTGCTAAAAGGGCACAATATATATATATATATATATATATATATATATATATATATATATGATCTTTTGCGATTCCTACGCTAAGCTTTTAACTCTCGAAGACCGAACATTACTGCCTACTGGCCATGCGTACGTATTGCAATGTGCAAGTATACTTACACGACCGTCTTTGTCTTTGAGGTTGAGCCGAAGGTACTCCAGACGCCTATGGTAACTGGATGGGGAGGGCCCACGGGAAAATAAACGGTGGTTGGTACGCGTGGATGTTAACGGGGTGGAAGGGGTACCTTTGTTTTCGGGCTGTTTTGTCGTATGTTATGTGCCACCCGTGGACGGCTAGCGTGGATGGGCCAACTTACCTTATTTAGAGGTCCGCCTCGCTTCAGCAACCAAAATCACCTCCAGATGACATGTCCCAACAGAAGAGCTCCAAAGGGGTGGAAGGAAGGTGGAGAAGGGGACAACGCACAGGCTATTCTACAGACACCCCCCAATAACCGACAGAACTGCTGCCGACGAAACAATGCCACAACAGTTGATTAAAAATTTAAAATAAAAATTTAATGTTAAAATTTAAAGGAGCACCTCCACCAGAAACAGAACATGCTTGCTTGCAAAACAAAAAAGACAAGAATTAAATTAAAAATTAAAATGTTATAAAGCCCAAAAATTAAAATAAAATTACAGGCATGATTAAATGAGAAAGGGCTTGATAATTTACAAGGGAATGCAATACCGATCCGACATGCGGAGATCTAGGCCACGATGAAACGAGAAATTAAAAATTAAAATTAACCAAATCAAATAGGATCAGAAAATAATTCAAAATTTGCATGACGTAGAAAAACACAGGAACATTTACCAAAAACACAAAGTTAAACCAACAACGTTAAATAAAAAAAAATATTAAGCTAACACCACAACACGTTAGAGCTTCGCGGTCGGCGCCAAGAGACTGACTTCGAGACCAGAATTCATTTCGGCAAAACAAAAAACAAACATGGCCACAAAAAACAGGAGACCGCATGCCCGATCGAATTACGGCAAACAATTTAGCAAAACTAAATTTTAAAATCAGCAGAAAGAAAAGAACGGAGGAAAACAATTACGTCTAAACACAATTAATAAGAGGGAGGAGCCACGGATCTTAAATCAGATAAATAATATGCCAATCCCAAGATTGTCAAAGGAAAATAAATAATAATTTAAAACGTAAAATACCCTTAGAAATGTGTCTCCAGAAGGTACGAAGAAAACAAAAACCTTTTTTTTATATATCCTGTAACGTTGACAAACAGAAATATTAGGCCTATAAAACAAAATAAGGTACAGAATTAAAACATTACTATAAGACGATATCGGAGCTCCATAACAATAATAAATAAAAATGTATAATTTAACGTACCTTACATCCTTCTCATCGGAGACACAATGAAAATAAAATAATTAACACACAATATAAATAAAATATAATCTGGCACTTGATTGCCTTTAAAAATGGCTAACACGCCCATGCGCCGTTTTGATGTCACAAGCACTCCTGTTGTATCCAGATGCGATTTACTTTGCATATTTCCTCTTCACGGCGGAACGATGAAATTAAATCCTAATGTAGCACAGGCGTTTCCTGTTTCTTGAATATGTATTTTTATTTGGTAAAAGCTAGGGGTCAAGGCTCCCCTAGCACAACGGATAGATACTGTTCCAACCAGCTGGCTTGTTGTTTTCAAGACGACAGACCATGAACTCCACAAGATGGCGGAGAATTCCGTGTCAGATACCGAACTGCATTCATGTAAATATTCAACGTCCAATCAAGGCTTGGCACCTCAATCAACAATGTCATAATTAAGTAACAATTTTGGCGGTATCATGAAATATATATATTCTTTTGTTTATGACGTGGAATATAATTGCCATCAATTATGCCACGAAAAGGGAAGAGTTTAATAAGGCACAACTAACGCATTCTAGCGGAGAAGAAGGAACCATTTGAAGGAACCCCGAAGTCCGACAGCAGGTGCCATCTCGTGTTCACAAATGGGATCAAGTCACCAGGCGGTCGATTCAAAATGTCATGAATTCCATCCAGGGGTAGATACATGTTTGAAACTTTGGGACGGGCACTTGCACGTAACAGTCTCCCTCCCTTAAGCGTGAACACCGTTCACGAATATGCCTAGGCATAGGCAGAACTCCTTAACTAGTCGATTCACCAAGCATGTTTCCAGAAGATAATGTTCACCAGTTAACTTCAATTGATGGATGAAACCGCATCGTTTTGGTTAGGAAGAGTGCAGGGTCAGATTATCGGTGATGGGATAATTGATCACCTCGCAAACCACTTAGTCAACAGCATCACTGTGTCCATCAGTCTTCAGAAACGCAGAACACCAGCACCAGCAGTGCTTTCATAGTCCGAGACACGTTAGGTAATTTTTTTTATAAGTCCAACGTAGTTCGCTTTAAACGACGTAGGTGGAAGCAATGTGCCTTATATCATGCGACGCGTGGCCAGCCATTTACAAAATAGAAGTTAATCTAATTTCAAAAATAAAGGTTCACAGAACTACAATTTCTTACTACATTTTACAAAAGAGAAACAAAGTTGAATTTATATGAAGAAAATATTTCTGACCATGACCTAGATCCGTGTTTACAAAATTTCATTTACAAATTTACCTTTTTACAGACTAGAAGTACCTTTCAAGATGACATGAGTTAAACGACTATACATTTAGAAGGAACTACGGTAGAGGAATGACCGCTCAAATTCCCAAGGGAACATGTATACAAGATATCATGAGTTAGGTCTCCCACCGAGTCCAACTTACATGTTAGCATCTTTTATGAAAACATCAAAATTTAGTTTCAAATTTTACAATTTACCACAAAATGGGAATTACCCAACAGTTACAAGTTGTATCCCAGTAGAGTTTGCAAATCCAGTTCAAAATTCCAGAAGGAACAGATGCCTGAAGGCTTCAATGAAGGTTAGGGATACTCTACATTATACAAAATCAGTTTACAAAATTTATGGTAGCATTTCCTCATTAGAAACCTCTCCACCTCGTTTAATGTGCGACAGATGCACTCTGGAAATTTTCTTTGCTTTGGGGTTTCTAAAAAGCAGAGTAACGGGAGTTAGGAATGCCTCTACATAATATGGGCCCTTGAAACGAGGGGTCAACTTGCTTGAAACTAGATTACTGACGCCCTTGGGCTCGAAATTGCGAACGTACACAACATCACCAATTTCCAAATCCGTTGGCTTGCGACAGGCATTGTGTCGCTTGGCAAGTTGGTCATGTGATACCTTAATATTCTCTCTAGCCTTGTCGAATTTCGCCCTCATATCCTCGGGCGTGAAACTGTCTGGAAGGAGATCGTGCAGGTTCCACAGATTAGACAACGGAGAATTGGCCATAAAGGAAAACATTAACGAAAAAGGGGTGGCTTGCGTGCTCTCATGCACGGCGGTGTTGAAAGCAAAATTGAGCCAATGCAAATTAGAATCCCACTTGGAATGGTCGTCGTGGTGGAAAGCAATCAGAGCAGAACGGAGATTACGATTGACTCGCTCAGCGAGAGACGGGTTAGGAAAATAGGGAGTGGTGGTTACATGCGAAATAGCATAATCAAATAAGAATTGACGGAACTGATGAGATACAAAGCACTTGGCATTATCTGATACCAGGAAATGACATGGCCCAAAAGATGAAAAGATGGAATTAAGACACTTTATGACGGAACTGGTCGTAGCCTGTCTGGTGGGGAAAATCCACCTAAACCGGGTGAAACCGTCAGTGAAAACAAGCGCAAATTGGTTTCCCAGACCAGAGCGAGGGAACGGCCCAACATGGTCGACAAACAGCCTCTCCATGGGTCTAGATACCGGTTCAGATGACAACAGGCCAACCTTAGTAGAAACCGGAGGTTTGCTAATACTACATGCAGCACAATTCCTAATGAGCCTCCTGATGTCGCCATCCATACTTTGCCAAATGAAAAACTGTCTGATTTTAGCTCGGGTCTTGAATACTCCTAGGTGGCCACCAATAGGAGATTCCTGATAGTAACGAAAGATTTCCGGAATTAGGACTGACGGGAGTACAATTTTAGGTAGACGGTCATGACGAGACGAACAACACAATACACCGTCCTTCAGAGAGTAGGGCTTGATCACTTCACCAGAATTGATTCGGTCAATAAGGCTAGATAAGGAGGGATCTTCTTTCTGGAATCGTCTCACATCCTCAAAAAGCACAGGGGAATTGCTAAGAACGACATTGACACAATTTACAGCAGATACAAGGTTTACGGGTTCACATTCTTGAATATCCTCTTCAGCTGTTTCCTCGTACATGCGGCTTAATGAATCAGCTACCGCATTTTCGGACCCACGAATATGGTGGACAGTGAACTGGAATGACAGAATCCTAGTTGCCCATCTGGCAATCCTACCAGTTTTACGGGGTTTCCCTAAGACCCAGCTCTAAGCTTGGTTATCGGTCTCAAGGAGAAACTTAGTGTGCTCAAGATACATACGGAATTTTTCTAGAGCGAACAACACAGCTAAACCCTCAAGTTCGTATATGGAATACTTCCTCTCTGCGTCCGTTAAGGTACGAGAAGCGTTTGCAATGGGTTGCCTACCCAGATCAGATTCCTGCAGTAGGACACAACCAACACCACGACCAGACGCATCAGTCTGCACAATGAACTGCTTCCCAAAATCCAGAATGGCTAATACAGGGGCGTTAGAGAGCGCAAGCTTAAGATCTTCGAAGGCTGCTTGCTGAGAGGGACCCCACTCAAACTTCACAGCCTTTTAGCGTAATAGATTTAGAGGAGCAGCACGGTCGGCAAAGTTACTGATAAACTTACGGAAGAAGTTCACCATACCAATGTAACGAGCAACACCCTTGGCGTTCTTGGGTGGTTTAAAATCTCTGATGGCCTGCGTACGAGACTGGTCCACGGAGATACCAGATTCGGAAACAATATATCCCAAGAAGGAAATTTTGGGCTTGGCAAAGGAAACCTTGGACAATTTGACGGTAAGGCCAGCGTTACGCAACCGATCAAGTACAACTTTCAGATGATCAACGTGTTCCTCGAAGGACTCAGAATAGATCACCACATCGTCAAGGTAGTGGTACACAAACTTGAATTTAATTTCGGAAAACACCTTGTCCAGAAGTCTGCTCAACACAGCGGCTCCGGTGGATAGGCCAAACGGGACACGGGCATACTCAAACAGGTTCCAGTCAGTGGAAAAAGCAGTAACATGGCTGGATTCCGGAGAGAGGAGAATTTGGAAGTAAGAAGAATTTAAATCGAGGATCGTGAACACCTTCGCGTTGCGAAACCAACTAAAACATGTGTGAAGGTCCGGCAAAGGAATGGATTGCAAAACAACTTTTTGATTAAGAGCCCTATAGTCGACCACCGGCCGAAAACCACTGTTAGGTTTTGGCACAAGGAACACAGGGGATGAGTAGGCAGAGATAGAGGGTTGGATTACACCTTCTTCTAACATCTTATCGATAATCTTACGAAGTTCAGCCATCTTGGGCGGGGCAAGTCGATACGGGCTGGAACGCACCGGCACAGAATCGGTTAGCTCAATCTTGTACTCCATCAAATGGATTACACCCAACTTGTCCGTAAATACATCACTATACTCCTGACATAACCTCTTAATGGCATCCTTTTGAGGACTCGTTAAATTTTCCAGATCGAGATCCTCAATAGTCATAGGTTCACTAACTGAAATGACAGCAGGAGAAGATAAAACCGGGTTAAATGATAATTTACTCTGCGGATTAAACTTAAACCATAAGTTGCGAGCACCAAAATCAAGAAGCATACCAACGTGTGACATGAAATTAGCTCCAATGACCACAGAACAAGAAAGATTTCTGGCAACAAAAAATTTAAACTTCCAAGAAAAATTTAGAATATGAATTTTGACTGTCATACTACCCAAAATATTTAAGTTTGAACAATTTTCCGAAATAAAAGATTCATTGTTAGGCTCTAACTCAGGAAATTTGCAAACACTCTTCATAGATAAAAACCAGTCCTCGCTTATAAAGGATGCGACACTACCAGAATCAAGCAATGCAGAAACGGGCTCGTCATTAACACAAATTTCAATAAACGGGGATATTCCTTTAGCCACAGGAGAAATTCCAAAATCATTACTCACTCTAAAACGATTACAAGTAGATGACGAGGACACCCGCACCACAGGTTTCACATTATGTTTAGAATTAGGCTGACTTGCCACGACATTGCTCATCGACAGGTTAGGTAGGTCAGCGACATAAGCAGAATTAGCACGTGAAGATTTAGTTTTCAACGAGTTATCAAGACTTTCATTGGTAGGGCGACCAGAAACTTCACAGGGTTTTCCCAAATTCACATGCACAGAAATATCCTTGGAAGTAACACCCGAGTTGGTCTCCACAACATCCCGTCATTGGCGATACACAACCTGGTTACTCGGACACACCTTCTTGACATGTCCCACGCCACCGCACGTGTGGCACTTAATATTGGGTCTTGGGTGGAACATAACCTTAGGCGGGGGACGAGACATCAAGGAAGGAGGGGGACGAGACATCAAGGAAGGAGGAGGAACATTAGCTACCCGAAGGGAATCTGCATGTTTCACAGCCATAGCCTCTATAACGACCTGTTTCAGCTCGACAAATGACGAAGGCCTGGTACACATAGTCATGTATGACCTATTGGGTAGATTATTGGCTGAAGAATAACCCACCCACCAAGGGAAGATGATTAAGAAAAGGAAGTGGGTTTTGGACTGGAGAAAAAGGATAGCGAAATAGGATGAGAGTTCCACAAAAGTTATAAATTTAGCTTTAAATACACTCAGAGGCGGTTGCCACCGCAAATCCGCTCTCGGATACCTAAAGTGGGTAAGGGCTTGGTCCAAGCTGACGGGAAACACAGCTAGAACTTGGGCGGTTTGCTGGAGAAAGGCTTTAGTGTATTTCCTCCCAAGCACGCATAAGACTACTATAGGGAAGGGTGATAGTCTGGCAATACAAATAATAGCAGATTTTTTCTGTATTAACGATGGCATGCACTTGGGAAGAGTCAGGGAAGACAGGATCTTGCTTAACCGTTGTATTTTCGAAATTATGAATCCAAAAACAAATATTTAATTTATTTAAAAAGGCAAAATAAGTTTATAACTTTAACAAACATATATTCAATCTTGTTAACAAATTTGTGGTCACAGACCTCAGATAGCATTAAACATTTGCGCCAGGCAATTAACAATTTATGAGGTTTTAAACCTTATATATGTACTAAAATCCTTGTAAGATTTAAAAAAGACAAATAAAATGCTTAAAATTTAAACATCAAATTGAGTACAAGGAGTGTACTTTAAGGAATTTACAAGTAATTATTTTAGAAAAAGTTACAACTTCGAAAATAACAAAAAAGGAAGCGAGTAAATGAAGAAGAAGTTCCTATTACTTCTTATGTTTATGCTGAATTACTTCTATGACAATTATACAAAAGAGGGCAGGTCACTTACTGTGAAACCTGAAGAAAAAATCAACAAGGAAGGTTCTAGACTTCCTGTATTTAGATAGGAATCACTAGATAAATGGGGCAGGTACCCTTTCGTGAGACCTAGAAACAACTCACTAATGAGTTAAAAGAATTGTATTCTCTCGTTATAAAAGAGAAACAATGTGAGCTCGAACCGTGTATAAAACACGTAATTATACAGAAATTAAGTAATGATAAACAGCAAAATGGAAGGGCACTTCGAAGAGTGACACCTTATGGAGAAGTTACAATTTTATTAATATGTTTTGTTAGTATAAGGTTGAGGAAAGATCATTGGGATTTAGGATCAATGTTCATGGCCTGATTTAATGTAAACGGACGATCGCGACGCGGTAGAAAAGTGGGATAAGCACTAGTTATCACTATAGTCTTTTAAATAGATGAAAAGTTCACTGTAGAGACACGAAAGTTTATGGAAAGAAAGTTATTGCAATGATGAAAATAACTAGTTGCACTAGGTAGGCGAGTCTATTTCTTGAGAAAGTTGGGAATTACAATTAAATGCGCCATAGAACATTCCAACGGTGGACGAAAGTTTGCTATTGCAGTAATTTGTAAGGAAGATTTCTCATTTTAAATAGTATTTTCACAAGTGAGTGAAAAATACCCGACGGCAAGACTCGCAGATAAAGTACAGGATCTGGAAGGTTCCAGAACGATCTTAATAGAAAGATGGGGCCAAAGATAATCCAGCGGAGGAACTTGCTTTGTAATTTATAGACAGCGGGTATTAGATAATATCCCACGTGGTGAGAAAAGTTCTCATTTAGCAAGCATAAGAAATGCTGCTTTTCACCAAGATTGGCTTGATTAGACAAAAGCCCAACATGAAAAATCCCGCGAAGAATGATTACCGCCCCACAAGTAATCTCACGCTGTCTATAAACTAATCAATAAAAGCATGTAGATAAAATTGATGAAGATGAGGTTAAAACCTTAAGTCTGTACTTATCTTGGTTGCATGTTGAAGGTGAAGTTCCCCTTGACAATATTTAATATGCCAACATGGCGTAGAAAGTAGAGTTTGCCTCTTGGTTTGAGGAGACTGGCTCGAGTTGAGCCTTAACTGAGTCGACGGCCGGCGCACAAGTGAGACCCACTCAGCAGAACGCGGAGGGTCCAAGGAAGGGAAAGAGTGGGGGTAGGAGACAAAAAGGAGAACATATAAACATAGCCAACATTACAACAAAAAATTGATCTTCTCTTGCTGAGCCGGTCTTCAAAGAGTTGATAACAGATGATACTAGCACAGCATGGTGAGTAAAAAATTAGACGTAGTTCTCTTGCTCACAGAGAAAATAGCTGGCGATGGTAACAAGATCTGGTGGCCAGATGGATAAGTAAATCCTCTTGCACCAGGAAGAATTGAGGAGCTTCAGAGATTCGCTGCGAGATGACGCTAGGTGGGTCATAGAAGATATATATCTAGAACAGACTCATAAAAGATATAATCGAAGTGATCACCACAGAGAAAATAGAAGATCACTGTTGGTGTTTGACAAAGAGGAAGGAATGAACAAGCAAAAGCAATAAGAATTATATTCTCTTGTAGCGTGTATTCCAAGAATACACCACCTATATTGAGGCGAAAACCCATTTACAATAGATGACACCAACTGTCGTTCAGTTAAAGGGGATGCAAATACCTGGGCATACACCTTAATGTCACTGACATAGTCGTTAAGTGACTCGTCCAACCTTTGGACACGATATAAAAACGTTTGCTCGAGAGCACTAAGGGCACTCGCAGGGACAAAAAAAACACAACACTTCCCTAATAAACATGGCTAAGGACATGCGGAGGTGGATAGCTTCAATTAGCTTATCGCGCAGCATACCGGAAGCAACCGGATATAACAGTTGGAAAATCTGATTTTCCGACATCCCAAAAATCGAGGCAAGGTTACCCAATTCGACCACTTGCTTTAACAATTGGACCACTTGGGTAACGTCATCTAGGTTGAAATGCTTTAACTTAGTTAAGAAACCAGAAATAGGATGAGGAATCGACCCATAATTAACGGTAGGCGAGAATGTAGCATTAGGAAAAGAGACATTGTTACCAGGGTAGCCCGCTCGCACACCCTCTACAGGAGACAAAACATTTACATTACTAGAGAAGGAACCGGGATGCAATGGGTCGGCTGGGCCCAGGAAATCATTAGGTGACCTAACATGAGAAGAATGACCGTAAGCAGGGTTAAGAGGTCTGGGCGAGCCAGAACTAGACAAAAGAGGGGCAGGCAAACCACTACTAGAAATCGATCCCAAAACCTCAGACCTAGTAATCAGAGGTGATTCACGTTCAACCCCAGAAGAACTCTCCAAATTCACAAGGTAATCTCTTAAGTCAATTAAATCGAAAACACTATTGTTGTCGGCCATTTTGGAAACACAGAATGCAGACAGCCAATATAGAAGGAAACAAATTTTAGGAATTACAAGGACAGTTTACACTTTCACAACAAAACCAAAATTACCAATTACCACCACCATAGATTAGGATGACACTCGACCACAGCCACCACCTATAATACAAGATCATGCACAATGCTATCCAGAACTGCATACGTCACCGCCTGCTTGGCTCGAGAACAGGAAGCTAAATTACAAAAATTGGCACAAAACACATGGCGAACAGCTTCCGATAGGGCTCCAGGATGCCTTCACTCGTAGCATGTAGGCTATCAGAATATTAAGAAATCCCCATTTCCCATGCCAAGAACACATGTCAGTCACTCACCGAGCTTCTTTTTCAGTGGGGATGCTGCATACAAACAGGGTAAAATACAGCAGCAAACGCCTCGCTTCTAAACAGGTCACTTACAGCTCACCACATGGATATTCAGAGGCAAACATGAAATAAAACAAACGACAAGGATTAGCAAAACATAACATTAAGTGCACTGCCATGACGAGATCCCACCAACAACCGCCCCATCAGCACTAGAAGGGTCCATAAAACAAGCCTGCGGGTACTGGGGAGGGGATAGTTATGGAAGCGAACTCGAGCGCGGTCTGCTACCAGAATGCCACCCGTGGACGGCTAGCGTGGATGGGCCAACTTACCTTATTTAGAGGTCCGCCTCGCTTCAGCAACCAAAATCACCTCCAGATGACATGTCCCAACAGAAGAGCTCCAAAGGGGTGGAAGGAAGGTGGAGAAGGGGACAACGCACAGGCTATTCTACAGACACCCCCCAATAACCGACAGAACTGCTGCCGACGAAACAATGACAACAGTTGATTAGAAATTTAAAATAAAAATTTAATGTTAAAATTTAAAGGAGCACCTCCACCAGAAACAGAACATGCTTGCTTGCAAAACAAAAAAGACAAGAATTAAATTAAAAAGTTATAAAGCCCAAAAATTAAAATAAAATTACAGGCATGATTAAATGAGAAAGGGCTTGATAATTTACAAGGGAATGCAATACCGATCCGACATGCGGAGATCTAGGCCACGATGAAACGAGAAATTAAAAATTAAAATTAACCAAATAAAATAGGATCAGAAAATAATTCAAAATTTGCATGACGGAGAAAAACACAGGAACATTTACCAAAAACACAAAGTTAAACCAACAAGGTTTAATAAAAAAAAATTAAGCTAACACCACAAAACGTTAGAGCTTCGCGGTCGGCGCCAAGAGACTGACTTCGAGACCAGAATTCATTTCGGCAAAACAAAAAACAAACATGGCCACAAAAAACAGTAGACCGCATGCCCGATCGAATTACGGCAAACAATTTAGCAAAACTAAATTTTAAAATCAGCAGAAAGAAAAGAACGGAGGAAAACAATTACGTCTAAACACAATTAACAAGAGGGAGGAGCCACGGATCTTAAATCAGATAAATAATATGCCAATCCCAAGATTGTCAAAGGAAAATAAATAATAATTTAAAACGTAAAATAACCTTAGAAATGTGTCTCCAGAAGGTACGAAGAAAACAAAAACTTTTTTTTTGTTATATATCAGGTAACGTTGACAAACAGAAATATTAGGCCTATAAAACAAAATAAGGTACAGAATTAAAACATTACTATAAGACGATATCGGAGCTCCATAACAATAATAAATATAAGGGAATAATGCAACGTACCTTACATCCTTCTCAGTGGAGACACAATGAAAATAAAATAATTAACACATACTATAAATAAAATATAATCTGGCACTTGATTGCCTTAAAAATGGCTAACACTCCCATGCGCCGTTTTGATGTCACAAGCACTCCTGTTGTATCCAGATGCGATTTACTTTGTTATATATCAGGTAACGTTGACAAACAGAAATATTAGGCCTATAAAACAAAATAAGGTACAGAATTAAAACATTACTATAAGACGATATCGGAGCTCCATAACAATAATAAATATAAGGGAATAATGCAACGTACCTTACATCCTTCTCAGTGGAGACACAATGAAAATAAAATAATTAACACACAATATAAATAAAATATAATCTGGCACTTGATTGGCTTAAAGATGGCTAACACTCCCATGCGCCGTTTTGATGTCACAAGCACTCCTGTTGTATCCAGATGCGATTTACTTTGCATATTTCCTCTTCACGGAGGAACGATGAAATTAAATCCTTATGTAGCACAGGCGTTTCCTTTTTCTTGAATATGTATTCATATTTGGTAAAAGCTAGGGGCCAAGGCTCCCCTAGCACAACGGATAGATACTGTTCCAACCAGCAGGCTTGTTGTTTTCAAGACGACAGACCATGAACTCCACAAGATGGCGGAGAATTCCGCGTCAGATACCGAACTGCATTCATGTAAATATTCAACGTCCAATCAAGGTTTGACACCTCAATCAACAATGTCATAATTAAGTAACAAATTTGGCGGTATCATGAAGTATATATACTCTTTTGTTTATGACGTGGAATATAATTGCCATCAATTATGCCACGAAAAGGGAAGAGTTTAATAAGGCACAACTAACGCATTCTAGCGGAGAAGAAGGAACCATTTGAAGGAACCCCGAAGTCCGACAGCAGGTGCCATCTCGTGTTCACAAATGGGATCAAGTCACCAGGCGGTCGATTCAAAATGTCATGAATTCCATCCAGGGGTAGATACATGTTTGAAACGTTGGGACGGGCTCTTGCACGTAACATTATGTATAAAAAAAACAAGGCATCACTGGTATGTGTGTTTGGATGAGTGCACAATTGAATGGACGTTGATGGTTTGCCGTAAAACTTACTACACTATGCAGTAAAGGGTTAAATACGAGCTGTAGGGAGAGCCAAGAGAATTTTAAATCGAGGGGTAAATGTTAAACACATTGCATTCATAAATTAAATAATTAATGTTTTTCAGTTCACTTAATTTTGTTATTCATTCATTCATTTCTGCTACCATTACAGTTTGCAAAAAGATGTTGTTTTAAATGATCAAACTTGAAGCTTCTCCTGTTGTCTCGTGAAAGTGGCTGAAGCTTCACTCTACCGCGCATTTAACATTCACTGCATCAGCAGGAGATATAGGCCTGATCCTAGGTTTACATTACACATTTCCTCAAATCGTAGCTTTCTTGAAAACTTGCGCATCTCAAGGTCCAGGTATATTTTTTTATAAGCACTGATACCTGGCTCGAAGTCATGCTTGCTAGTGTTACAGCCACATACTTTAGAAATCTTTCTTTACTCAAAAACAATTCATGTTGTTGTTGTTGTTGTTGTTGTTGTTGTTGTTGTTGTTGTTGTTTGAGTCTTCAGTCTTTTGACTGGTTTGCTGCAGCCCTCCATGCCTCTCTGTCCTGAGCTAATCGTTTCATCTCTACATAGCTACCACACCCTACATCCGAGGCAATCTGTTTAACATATTCTAACCTTGGTCTACCCCTACAGTTCTTCCTTCCATTACTAAGGTTGCTATTCCTGGATGTCTTAGTATGTGTCCTAACAACCTATCTCTTCTCTTCATTAGCAGTCACCAGAAACATCTCTCCTCTCCCACTCGTCTTAATATCTCTTCATTTGTAACCCTATCTACCCATCTGATCTTCATTATTCTCCTGTAACACCACTTTTCAAACGCTTCAATTCTCCTCTTTTCTGCTGCACCAATAGTCCAAGATTCAGTTTCATATAGCGCCACTCTCCAGACAAAGGCTTTCAAAAATGATTTCCTATTACCTAAATCTATATTCGATGTCAACAGATTCCTTTTCTGTAGAAATGCTTTCCTTGCCTGAGCCAACCCTAATTTTTATATCCTCTTTGCTTCGTCCATCGCTGGTTATTTTGCTTCCTAAGTACCAGAAGTCTCCTACTTCCTTTAGCTTTTCACCTGCCAATTTGATGTCTGTAGAGGTATCTGATTTATTTCGGCTGCATTCCAATATTTTTGTTTTACATTTATTAATTTTCATCATGAATTCGTTCCTCAAGACGGAGTCCATACCATTCAAAAACTCATTCATCAGCAAATCCCAGAGTTGAAATTATTTCTCCTTGAATCTCCACTCCCACTTTAAATTTTTCTCCAATTTCCTTCATTGCTTGTTCAATGTAAAGATTGAAAAGTAAGGGTGATAAGTTGCAGCCTTGCCTTACACCTTTCTGAATACCAGCTTCTCTCTCATGTCCATCGGCTCGAATGACTGCTGTCTGGTTTCTGTATAGATTGTAGATCATAACTGTAAACTTGTCCTGTGTTGCCATATTTTCCGTCACTGAAAACGACAATAATTCTATATACTTTTACTCCTTAGAATAAAATATATACAAATCATCATCATCATCTTCCTAGCGTTTGTCCCGCTTTGGAGCAGGGTCCGCTACTTTACATGGCAATCTCCATTTCTGTCGGTCAAGGGCATCATGCCGACACAGATTAACCTGTCTAATGTCTTCTCTAAGGCGATCAAGCCACCTCTTCTTAGGTCGCCCACGAGGACGTTTACCACCCGGGTTGAGGCACAAGGCCGTTTTAGCCACTGATTGTTCGTGACTACGTATGATGTGGCCGTACCAGCGTAAACGAGCCTCCCGCATTTTATCCTGTATGGGCGCAACTCCCATCCTCCCTCGGACATCGCAATTCTTTATATGGTCAAGTCGCGTCAGACCAAGCACCGAACGAAGCATGCGCATCTCCATAACATGCAGGACTTGCTCGTGTTTAACAGAGGCCGGCCAGCATTCAGAACCGTAGAGGGCGACTGGGCACACGACGGTCTTGTAAATCTTGGCCTTAAGATAGGTGGGTATCTTGCGGTCAAAGAGGAATCCAGTTACCTCCCTCCATTTGAACCAACAGGCACTCACACGAGCTCGGGCATCAGGGAGAGTGTCACCATCTGAACGAGTCAAGGAGCCAAGATACCTGAATTGGTCGGCTCTTTGAAGATCTTGACTACCTACAAGGATGGTGCCAGGCGTCGGTGACCCACACTCCATATACACGGTTTTCTGGACATTCAGCTTCAGTCCATTCTCAGCCAGCCTCGTATTCCACTCCTGCAGTTTCTCTTCAAGAACGTTGCGTTCTTCTGCAGCCAATAAGACATCATCAGCGTACAGAAGCGTCCATGGATGTTGCGATTGGATATCTGATGTTATTGCATGCATAGAATAAACAGACGTGGTGACAGGGCTGATCCTTGATGGACACCGACTTGAATGGGGAAAGGAGATGTGATTCCCGCGGGACATCGCACAATACTACTGCACTTAGATTCAGAAGTTGTGTCCAGCGGACGTATTCTTCAGGAACACAATGTGAACGGAGTGCATACAAATATATACAAATATTTCATTAAAATATACTAAATATGGAAACATATTTATTTTGCATATAAATATGTACCAATGTAATAAATATGGAAATATTTAATTTGAATAGAGGACAACATAATCGATGGAGATCGGTAATAATAATAATAATAATAATAATAATAATAATAATAATAATAATAATAATAATAATAATATCGTATGGCCTTGGGTGCCGGGTGCAAGTTTAGTTATTTCACACCCAGAGGGCAGCTTGCATGTCGAATTTTGTTGTTCCTTGAAGCACTATGAAAGTCAACGAGATTAGATATCTAAGCTCCTTGACACTAGAGCGCTTTCTAGTAGAGAAATGAGGAACTTTGTGTTGGTGGAAGATCCCGAGATGAATTTTGCCATTATGAACACGGCCTACAGAACAAATGGGTTCTTTTACATGCCAACATCGTATGACATGCGTGTCGTGATTTTTGCCATCATAAAAAAACCACTTATCACTGCCAGGAGCGAACCTGCAAGCTTGGGGTTAGTAATCCGACACGATAACCACTCACCTACCGTGGCAAGCTATGGGGATCAGTAAAAAATTATGTCTGTGTAATAAAGAAATATGTATGTACATATAAATCCTAGTCCTGGTGATCATCCAGTGCCCCTGGGCTCGGCCAGAAACCTCGAGAGGCTCCGTTAGCGAATCGGGGGACGGGCAGTTTCTGAGTCGACAGAAATCGAGAGAGAGTGTTGCGCGAGTGACTGATAGCTGTTCACAGCCGGTGACAGTGAAGTAAGCCAGTACGCTTTTGCGAGTAGTGTTGTACCACGGGGCGTTGTGTGTGTGCGAGCAGACAGTGCTGGAGACCCTGAGTTCGACGCGACGCGTAGACATACACGGGGACTACGAAGCGGGACTCTGGCGGCAACGTTGTGGGGGCGCACCACCAAGTGGGAAGCTGTGAACTGTGGACTTAGGTAGTCTGCTGCGTAAGAATTGTGTGAATGAAAATGAATATCCACAGCCTGCCTCCAGTCGACCGACCGGGTTAGGTAATGGCATGAATGAAGCCCCCATCTAGCGGCGTGGATATGAACTGTGCCGGCTGACGAAGCCTGTCGCACTCCTCGGAGGCAATGATTAAATGAATGACAGATGAAATGAAATGATAGTGGAGAGTGTTGCTGGGGTACCCGGAGAAAAATCTGTCTGCCTCCGTTTTGTCCAGCACAGATCTCACATGGAGTGACCGGGATTCGAACCACGGACCCAGCGGTGAGAGGCCGGCGTGCTGCCGCCTAAGCATAGCCACCTATTACCTTATGGCTATGGAGGCTGATTAGTGATTAGTAGCACACGCTACCAGTTGTTTTCTGATTTAGTGTGTGAACCCGGATTCCCGTCACAGCACTTTAATTCAGAACACACAAAATCCTCTTATTATATACAGCGGTAAATACTTGTAGGTAACTGAAACCTCGATATTTATGCATCGATTATCTATGTGTTTCGCTCAATATCGCCATGCCAGGCTTGCCGATGTGACCATAGCAGTTTACACGAGAACACGTCTCACCATTATAGGGTGATTAACCCTTTGGGAGGTAACTTTAATGTGCTCGTTCTACTCAGATAAGGGAAGCTAATTTGGAGCTACCAGCCATGATCCAAATTATCGTAACTCAGTAAGTACTCAGGTCACCTCCGTAGCGTAGCGGTCAGGATGGTTAACTGCCACCCCGGAGGTCCTGGGTTCGATTCGCGGCTCTGCCACGAAATTTGAAAAGTGGTATGAGGACTGGAACGGGGTCTAAGCCTCGGATGGCCCAAATGAGTAGAATGGGTTCGATTCCCACCTCAGCCATCCTCGAAGTGGTTTTCCGTGGTTTCCCACTTCGTTTTCGGGCAAATGCCGGGATGATGCCTACCGTAAGGCCACAGCCGCCTCCTTCCCACTTCCTTGCCTATCCCTCGCCTTGCAGGTGAGGCCACCTGGGCGTCGTGCTGGTCACACACCCCAGTTGTATCCCCGACTCAGAGTCTCAAGCTCCAGGGCACTGCCGTCAGTGGCGGTAGAGGTGGGATCCCTCGCTTAATTCGTCGGAAAAGCCAACCCTGGAGGGTAAAACGATAGCGAAGCGAGTGAGTACTCAACACATACTTTATATGTATACTCCCGCAATCATAAATCATAGGATCTCTTAAGACCTGTGATACTGCTGTATTTAACAACAAAATAAGGCAATTAATTAATTAACATTCAGCAGTTGTGGGATTTGAACTTACACCAAAGAATATGGATTCTAGTGATCTCCAGCTTTCTCTAGATAGATTGCAAAAATACTTGTAGCTGTAAATTTGGGATCTGCACCGGGCACTAATGACTCTCGCTACGCCACTGCACAAGACATTGCTCTAATAATCTGTGTTTAGCGGCTTCGATGGCGTAGTTGGTAGCATGCTGAGTTTCTATGCCCAAAATCGCGGGTTTGGTAGGTTTTAGCTTAGGATTAACTCTACTCGAGGGCAGTTGGAAAAAAGAAAAAAAAAGGAAGCGGGTTTCAGCAGGAAGAAAAAGTATGGATAGACAGGACGGGAGTTCAACACCAAACAGAAAATTAAGCGAAAATGAGCGTTCAACCACTTTTTCCACCGTGCAATGTCTGTAAAACACCTAAAGTGGGTATGGACCTGGACACAGCTATCGGGAAATGCGGCTGTAGTTTGGGCTATTTGCAAGCAAGCGGCGATCGTACCTTCCCTTCCAAGCCTGTATTTCAATACTATGGGGAAGGGTGGTAGTCTGGCAAGACATATAATGAAAGATTTACTGTTTTTTCTTTCAAAGGAGCTAGATTTAAACGAATGTTTTGAAAGGCGGAAATAATTTGAATTCACCGTAATATTTTTAGTTTTGGGAACTGTTGGAGCTCCAGCAAACGACCGAGTACCACCAGGAAGGGTAGCGATGAAGCAGTTATGATGCTTTTGGAAATAATTTTACTGGTTTCTTTGAAGATTGTGGGAAGAATATTAATTGTTGCACTTGAGAAAGCTAAGCTTTTACCCAGCAGCGTGCCGACTAAAAGTTTAGACCAGAGAAAAACGTTGATTTGAAAACAGATCATAAGTTATAGAGAAAATCTCAACAAGCAGGAAGCTTGCAGAGATAGCTATGCTTGCCTTAATGGCTCGCTAGAATTAGCTATGGAAGCTAAGAGAAACTTTGACAAACTTGTTACGAGGAGTTTTTGTTCAAATGCAACAAGGAGTGAAACATTTATTTTATGTATTTTTTTTTCTTAAAAAGAGCTTAAGTTTACAGGAAGAATCAAGGAAGCCAGGGTCCTGCCTAATCTTGAATCTAGTGAAAAATATGAAGCAAACAATAATAGAGACTTTATTTAACAAGAAATTAACATTTTGAAAATTTAACAATATTTACGTTGTGATAGTGGTTTATGAAAAATATTTACTACATATAAAGGTCTAAGACCTAATTGTAATAAAATCACAATTTGTAAACAACATTAATTGGACGCAAGTTTGAAACTTGCTTCGAGCACTAAATCTGCATAAGATTTTAAAAGTTGTGCTAAAAATTGAAAGCATTAACGTTTATAACAAAGATTACAAGTAATTAAAGCTTTAGTAATTATATCAGGTACAAAGTGAACACTTTTGAATTCCTATTGGAAATCCTAAAGGCTATGAAAAATTACAACAAAGAAACAGGGAGAATAAAGAAGAAGTTTCTATAACTTCTTATACTTAAACAGGGATCACGAGAAAAAATAGGGCAAGTTACCCTTTCGTGAAACCTGGAGAAAAAAGTTAGATAACTCACTTGTGAGTAGAAATAATTGAATTCCCTAGTTAGAAGGGAGAAACAATATGGTTTAAAATGCGTGCTAGACACGAATTTATTCAGAGTTAAGTTGTGAAAAACGGAACAATTGTAGGAGGGCACTTACTAGAAAGAGACATAAATTTTTAATTTAATTATATTATGTTAGTAAGGTATTTGAGAGGAAGCCTCCGTGGCTTAGGCGGCAGCACGCCGGCCTCTCACCGCTGGGTCCGTGGTTCAAATCCCGGTAACTCCATGTGAGATCTGTGCTGGACAAAACGGAGGCAGACAGGTTTTTCTCCGGGTACTCCGGTTTTCCCTGTCAAAATTTCATTCCAGCAACACTCTCCACTATCATTTCATTTCATCTGTCATTCATTTAATCATTGCCCCAGAGGAGTGCGTCAGGCCTCGGCAGCCGGCACAGTTCATATCCTCGCCGCTAGATAGGGGCTTCATTCATTCCATTCCTGACCCGGTCGGAGACTGGAAGCAGGCTGTGGATTTTCTTTTCAGTAAGTTATTTGAGAGGAGGAAAATAGGAGGTTTAGGAAAATGTTTTGGCCAAATTTATTGTTCTCGTTCAAACGCGACGCGGATGGTGGTTGACGGGCACTGTTTTGCACTATAGTCTGTTAAATAGTTCACTATTGCAGCACGGAAAGTTCATAAGGAGAAAAGTTATTGCAATTATGTAAATCACTAGTGGAATTTTAGCTTGAAAGAGTTTATTGCGCTGTAGCGTTTATAGGTTGTAGTTGAATGCGGCGGAAAATTTCCCTCGAAGGAAGACAAATTAGGTGTTGATCAGCGGTTTTTATAAAGAAAATTCCTTAGTTAGGAAAAGTATTCCCATATGTGAGTGGAAAATTCTCGAAGGTTTAGCTTGTAGATAGATCGTTTGACATGGAAAATTCCAGAACAATGATGACTGTTGAATTGGGCATAAAACGTCCCGCGGTGGAAAAAGCAAAGTTTTCTATAGACAGTGGGTAATTTAATGATATCCCACGTTGTGAGAAAGTATCTCAGTTAATTTGTACAAGAAGTACTGTTTCATTTTATAAGGCTAGCTTAGATAGGCAAAGCCTGACATCGAAAATCCCGCGAAGATGGTTATTGCACCACATTTAGCAATTTCACACTGTCTATAAAATGGTATTAAAAAGCATTTAGCTATTTAAAAACAATTAAAATGTGTTGAAGAACATTCAAGTTTGTACTTAGCTCATTTTGAAGAAAGGCGATGGTTCCTCGGTGACGGTTGATTTTAAATTTCAGACATTGCGTCTGATTTAAAAAAGTCTCAAGAGAGCAGGAGACTAGCCCGGGTCGGGCTTGCACTGTACTCGACGGCCGAACTAAGAGTGAGAGCTGCTAAACGAATCACGAAGGTACCACGGAGAGAAGATGGTGGGGAAAAGGACAAAGGAGCACACATAAAAATTACAAACTTAACAAAAATTAAATCTCTTCTTAGATGTTAATTTTCTTGATGAAGTTGTCTTCAAGGAGTTGTTAGCAGGCGACAATGACGAAGCGTGGCGGATGGGAATGGTGAAGAAGTCCTCTTGAGCATGGAGATGTTAGCTGGCGATAACGACGAAACCTGGTGGCATGATTGGTAAGGAAGTCCTCTTGAGAGTGGAGATATTGAGGAACTTCAGAGGTTAGCTGCTAGATGCCGCTAGGTTGATCATGGAAGATATATATCTAGAACAGACTTACAAACGAAGTAAGCATGGTGCGCAAACAAACTAAAACATAAGGAATCACTGTTGGTTTTTGCGAAAAAAGGAAGGAAAGAATTAAAGCTAAGAGCAGCGAAAGCTAACTCTATCTTAGCGTGTATTCCAAGGAATACACCAAGCTGGGGGGACAAACACCAACAGAGAGTAGAGACACAATATTAAGTGTTGAAAGGAAGGGGGGCAATTAAAGACAGGGGTATTGTGATGTGCCCATTTGTTGTCAAGATCCTTACCGCCCTGACCTTCCATCCCTTCCCGGGTAACACTCGATCACTCTGCCGGAATTCCAAACTAAATGGGGGGGGGGGGGGCATCCCTAACAAGGACAAGGTCCCCCACTTTGACGTCAGGATTAGAAAGAAGCCACTTCTATCTCCGTTGCAAGGAAGTTAAGTATTCCAATTTCCAACTCTTCCAAAAAGAATTGCGAAGAGCTTCAAGCTTACGCCAAACGATCGGCAAGTTATAATGGGAGCGGATCATCAGGGTTATTGGAAAGCGGAGTCAACGGGCGAGAATTAACCAAACCCTCAATCAGAATAGACAGTGAGTTAAACTCTTCATAAGATAGAATGCGAGTACCTAAAACCTTTTTTAGATGACGTTTAGTAAGCTTGACACAAGATTCCAACCTGCCGCCGTGATGAGGGGCGTAGGGAGGTATAAACCGCCACTTAAAGCCTTTAGCATAAGAAAAGTTATAAATCTGTTCCATGGCAGGAGAAGATGTGAGTTCTTTCCACAAGGAAGCTACGCCTTGAAAAGTGGAGGCATTGTCGGAAAACATTTCAGAGGGAACGCCACGCCTAGCAGTGAAGCGAGAAACGGCTGACAGAAAGTAAGAAGTAGAGGCATTTGTTACTAGTTCCAAATGGATCGCACCAGTAACCATGCAGACGAAAAGAGAAACATAGAGTTTTCCAAACAATTTGCGTCTGGCTTCAGGGGAATTGCGTTGATATTGAAAGGGACCCATGTAATCCACACCAGTCAAAGCGAAAGGACGAATAGGAGAAGAGCGGAAAGAGGGCAGATCGCTCATCAATTGCGTACTGACCTTAGGTTTCACTGTAAAGCAAGGGATGCATTTGTGAATTATGGAAGAAACTTCGTGAATTCCATTTATAATCCAGTAATTTTCCATTAATAAACAAAGCAGAGTACGAGTGCCGACATGAAGATTTCGATAATGAAAGTCACGTATGATTAAGGAAGTTACGTGATGTTAGGAGGGCAAAATGACAGGATGCTTTTTGTCTTCAGAGAGTGTAGAGTGCGAGAGCCTACCACCTACTCTTAGTAACCCGTTGTCATCAAGGAAAGGGGCTAGGGCAAGAAGACGACTAGATTTTGGAAGATCTTTCTTAGCGGATAGCAAAGACAATTCAGTAGAAAAGGCCTCTTGCTGTGTTAGCTGCAAAACTTTAATAGTAGCGAGATTTAATTCATGATTACTTAGGTGCGGTTTAGGAAGAAGAGGTTGGTCAACAACAAGATATTTCCACCTGAGAAGATAGGCAAACATTCGAATAAGTTTGTGAAATGAAGAGTAACGTGACAACAAGGGAATCGAAACGTTGGAAATAAGACACGAAGCGGTAGATTTAGATACTTTAGCGTCAGGCAAGTTAGAGTTAGTGACCGGAGGTTTAGTAGGCCAGCAAGAAGAGTCTTCGATTAACCACGAGGGCCCATACCAGTACAACTGAGATGCTGCCAATTCAGAGAATGGGACGCTAAATAAAAAAAACGAATTTAAGGTACTTGTAGACATCAAAACCCCAACAAACTATATATATTTGGATTCAGAAAAGAACGAAGAATTTTATGGCGCCAAAGTAAAAAAAAAAAAGATTTTTCATCATGCAAGAGTACGTGGTGTCCTTAAATTACAGACCCATAAATAAAATACGGGCCAAACAGCTGTTTACCGGTCTCTCCTGCCCAAATCATCACATGTGGCGGATTGTTCTCAATTTCTTCATAAAAAATGCAGATTTTCTATTGGCCAGAAATAGACGTTTCGATTACGGGAGCTTCGATAAATTGCACATCCATCAGAGAACAAGACATTAGATTTAGCTGTTTCTGTACGAAAACGCTGGAGCATCAATTGGCATGCTTCGACACGTTTTTCCACATCACCATCACTTAATTCATTAACTGACAATGGACGGAAACATTTAATTTTTAAGTCCTTTCAAATATGATCATTAATTGTCGACCATGGAATGTCTAATTCTGGCGAACGTTTAAGTGTTGATTTCATTGGCGATTGCTGAATGTTTCCTCCACAGCAGAGCAAGTCTCGACACGAGTGCTTGTCCTCCCGCTATGTGGTGCATCAAGATCACTTCCCGCTGAAAAAGCTTTGTTTGCCCACGTTAATAAAGTTTTTCGATCTGGTGATGGTTTTCCAAAACGCATAACAAAGTCTCCCATAAGTTCATCCATAGTTTTTCCACTTCTTGGACGTTCGTGAACCCAAACCCAAGCCACTAGATGCTCCTCAATAGTGAACACACTGGTATCCCCCATCTTGTCGCTCTCCAGACCAAGGATCATGTAACTATAAAAGATTCGTCACTCTTGGTTATAGAATTTCCGAGAGAGAGCAACGCCTGAGGCCATGTACTGCTCCGGCAAGTCTGGCAACATAAAACGTAAAAAGCCATATGAAAGTAGCCTTTATTACACGTAATTGAACAGTATGTTCTGCGATGAGTTATTGATTATTTATGAAAATAACACAAACATAACTGCGCTTTTCGCTAGGCGCAGAAATATACGTCCAGATTGGAAAATAATACATTTTGATATATATCAATGTTGGCAATAGATTTGTCACGAAGGACACAGTTATGCCGTTCTAGAGCTTAATTCACCTTTAGGCTAATTAAACATTGCTCTCCTACTCTACATAATTGTTGGGATATTCGATGAATATAAAGAAAACTGTCCAAATGCACACTATATTGCCATAACCTCACTTTTTGCCCAGCATGCCGGCTGCCACCCACCCCTCCCCGTAGCCCTAAACCACAAATTTTATTGCAATGCAAAGGCGAATGGGCAAGAAAACAAACTAGAGATGAAAATAATCAAAATACCGAACAAATCAAAATAACCAACAACACCACGAGGAAAATCAATCAAAACAGACTATTCCCGCTCCCGCCAGTCGGTTTGGTGTGAGCGTTGAGTGAGTGCCAACTACGGAAACATAGTACTGAAATTAATTCTTCATTGGTTGGCAGAACATCTATAGCGGAGCTTTATCGAAATCCACGCGCTCCCTATGATCTGTCATCCCCCTGTTCCCGACTGGCAGACTGTGCAGCTTGACCTTGGCTGTCGTGCTCCTCACAAACTTGTCATGCGCTGGTAAAACTTTCCAGCAGTGGGTAGGGACTTTTCGCCCACCCTGTATTAACCGGTTACCGAACAATCGATTAATACATTAATAAACACGAGATAAGAAAATACGTTTAAATGAGAGGTCTTCGCATAAGTTGAGTTGCGCATATTTTAGGAATGGTGTATAGAAATCTATACGAGTCACTTTTTGCGTAAATATACAAAGTGTCCTTCCTTGTTTGTTGTTGTTGTTTGAGTCTTCAGTCTTTTGACTGGTTTGATGCAGCTCTCCATACCTCCCTGTCCTGGGCTAATCGTTTCATCTCTACATAGCTACCACACCCTACATCCGAGGCAATCTGTTTAACACATTCTAACCTTAGTCTATCCCTATAGTTCATGACCTCGACCCTTCCTTCCATAACTAAGCTTGCTATTCATGAGTGTCTTAGTATGTGTCGTACCAACCTATCTCTTCTCTTCATTAGCAGTCACCAGAAACATCTCTCCTCTCCCACTCGTCTTAATACCGCTTCGTTTGTAACCCTATCTACCCATATGATCTTCATCATTCTCCTGTAACACGACATTTCAAAAGCTTCAATTCTCTTTTCTGCTGCACCAGTAGTCCAAGTTTCACTTCCATAGAGCGCCACGCTCCAGACAAAGTTCTTCAAATATGACTTTCTAATACCTAAATCTATATTCAATGTCAACAGATTCCTTTTTTGTAGAAATGCTTTCATTGCCTGAACTAACCTACTTTTTATATCCTCTTTGCTTCTTCCATCACTGGTTATTTTGCTTTTTAGTAACAGAAGTCTCCTACTTCCTTTAGTTTTTCACCTGCCAATTTGATGTCCATAGAGGTTTCTGATTTATTTCGGCTGCATTCCAGTATTTTTGTTTTACATTTATTAATTTTCATCTTGAATTCTTTCCTCAAGACGGAGTCCATACCATTCAAAAACTCATTCAAATCCTCAATTGATTAGCAAACACGAGGTAAGTAAAGAAGTTTAAATGAGAGGTCATTGCTTAAGTTGAGTTGCGCGTATTTTCGGAATGATGTATAGACATCTATAAAAGACACTTTTTGCCTAAATATACAAAGTGCTCTTCCTTGTTTATGTTAACAATAACCAAACAAGAGTCAGTGACAGTGGAGGGACAAACATTGGGAAGGGTTTCGAAAAACGTTTTCTGCATAGATTTTGAATTCTTGTTCAATGTTTACAATTTAGGACAGGAACATTTTTGTTTTACTTTGTTTTAGTCTAATTGTTGTATGCGTCTTCAGTCAAATGATTTGATGCAGCTCTCTACGCCTCCCTGTCCACAGCTAATCGTTTCATCTCTACATAGCTATAACTGCCTCAGAACTAATTGACTCTTGTGAAAATCTAGTAGGAAGCTGAAGAGATAGTCTGCTTTTCTCAGCCTGCTGTCCGCTGCGTCACCCGTCAGTTGTCAGAAGTACACTCTGTTCACGCAGCAACTGTCACTCGCTCACACCATAACCACCATTATTTATTTCACTTGTTACAAACTGTATTAGAGGTGATTGGAATAATTAAATGACGCTAATACGTGTAATGGAATAATATAGTAACGAAAATATTATGACTATATAGCTCAGCAATGTACTATTAATAATCAACCATTATTAATAATTATAATTAATTAACCAAGCAAATGGAAATGCATTTTCAATCTTTACTTCAAAATCAATCACCTGGTAGTCATTAATCATCTAATGGTTCGAGTCCAGACATTTCACTATCACCATCACTTTTATGTGACTGGTAAATGAGTAGCACGTGGGGATCAACTGGCTGACTGTACCTCTCTGTTATAAATCTTTCACAAGAAGCAGCCCTTCTTCATTCGCCCCCTCTCGCCCTTCCCAACCCTCTTCCACATTGTAAGCTGTCATTGAACTTGAGGTAGGCCCGGTGGCCAGCTTCCCTTTCTCACTCACGGGCCAATTTGTTCCGAGGGAGTTATATCACACCCTACACCCGAGGTAATCTGTTTGACATATTTTAACCTTGGTCTACCCCTACATTTCTTGTCCTCGACCCTTCCTTCCTTTACTAAGCTTGCTAATCCTGGGTGTCTTGGATTGTGTCCTACCAACCTATCTCTTCTCTTCATTAGCAGTCACCAGAAACATCTCTTCTCTCCTACCGTACTCGTCTTAATACCTATTCATTTTTACTCTCTATACCAGTGGTTCTGAACCCGTAGAAGTCTGTGGACCAGTCAGCGTGAATTTGAATCATTTAAAGACCACCCGTCCTCTCTCTCCCCCCCCCCCCTCCCTCCTCCCCTCCAATACACCTTATCAGTTGTAACCCTTCCTCAATAACACTTATTTTAAAGATATTTCAATTCAAAACCTGATAGTCATCGCCGCGAATACATTCGGACGATTCTCGTTCAACGCACATCGTTTTCGAAATCCCCATTTATTGGCCACTTTTTTATACGTGCTGGAGGACCCTTTTCTCCCGCGGACCACTCCCGAGGCACTTGCGGACCACCGGTTAAGAACCACTGCTCTATACCTATCTGATCTTCATCATTCTCCTGAAACACCGCATTTCAAATGCTTTATTTCTCCTGTTTTCTGTTGCGCCAACAGTCCTTGTTTCACTTCCATAGAGCACCACGCTCCAAACAAAGGCTTTCAATAATGACTTTATAATACCTAAATCTATATTTGATGTCAATAGATTTCTTTTCTGTAGAAATACTTTCCTTGCCTGAGCCAACCTACTTTTTGTATCTTCTTTGCTTCGTCCATCACTGGTCATTGTGCTTCCTTCTTCTTCTTCGTCTTTTCCCGTTCATGCGGGGTCGACGTTTCTGACAAGTCGTTTTCATTTTCCTCGGTCCCAAATGGTGTTTTCTGTTAACTGCTTCTCCCGGAGATCATGCTGCACACAGTCCATCCATGTACTTCTAGGCCTGCCTCTTTCCCTTTTGCCTTCCACCTCCAGATCAAGCACTCGCCCTCCTACATAACTCTCATCACGGCGCTTAATGTGGCCATGCCAGAGCAAGCGTCTTTCTTGCACATTTCTTTGATATTTCAGTCACTTTTACGCTGCCTCTTATGAAGGTGTTTTTGACGTGATCGTTTCTTGTAACACCACACATCCATCTTAGCATCTTCATTTCAGCTACTTCCAGTCGCTTGCACTGTGACTGCACTGTTGGCCAAGTTTCTGCTCCGTATAGCATTGCAGGTCTCACTGCACATTTATAGGCTTTACCCTTTACTTGGATATCAGTCTCCTGTCACAGACAATACCAGATAACCTTTTCCAGTTTAACCAGGCAGCCTGAATTCGGTGGGTAATTTCCAGATCTAGATTGCCATCGTCAGATACAGTGGATCCCAAATTCTTGAAACTGTCCCTTGCCTGTAGCTGGCTACCATCCATCTGAATAGTTTCATTTCCAGTTCCTCCAAGGCACAGGTATTCGGTCTTATTCCTACGGATTTTAAGGCCTCTCTCCCCTATGGCTCTTCTCTAGCATTCCAGTTTATATTCAAGCTCTTCCCTGTTTGCGCTGCATAAGACACATCATCTGCAAAGAGCATTCACTAAGGAGCTGGTTTTCTTAAGCTTTCAGAGAGGACATCCATTATAAGATCAACAAGTAGTTCCGTGAAGAACTATACAGCCTATTTTCATATATCCTACTTATGTTTATTGCCACTATCAACATACAAAATTTCAGTTTGATTTCTGTAATAGATTGGTAGATATTGAGAACCGACTAAATAGTTCGGATGGTCGCCATGTTGGATTTTATATTTGTAGGTCCTAGAGTTATGTACTGTTACATTTAGATTATTGTGTACGTGTAGCATTCAAACTTCAATCGCATGATTAGGACACAAGAAGTAACAACGAGATTTTAAAATTCGCACAGCCGCCATCTTGAGGTTATGTAAACAATTGAACTAAATTAGATACCAGTACATTACAATGTGTATAAACATTTCCTGTACAAAATTTCATTGGATTTGGAACATTTAATCGCGAGAAAGGTCTATTTAAAAATTTCAAATTCGCTAGGCCGCCATGTTCGTTTTGTAGTTAACTGGTTTTTGAATGTCTTAGAGATGAACTTCCAGTAGTGTCCTTCATCTTCGTACAAAATTTCAGTGTGATACCGCGAATAGTTTCAGAGATATAGTATGCCGGTGAAATATTTCGCACATCCGCCATCTTGTGGTTATGTAAACAATTGAACGAAGTTAGATGTCGATGCATTACAATGTGTATAAACATATACTGTACCAAGTTTTATTACGTTAGGTTGGTTAAATCGCGAGAAACGTCTATTTAAAAGTTGGAAATTCGCAAGGCCACCATGTTGGTTTTGTAGTTACCAGTTTTTCAAAAGTCACATAGGTGCATTTCTAGTAGTTCCGTTTATCACCGTACAAAATTCCAGGGTGATATAAGGAATAATTTCGGAGATATTCAATGCTGGTGAAATATTTCGCACAGCCGCCATGTTGGATTGGTGAGACGTAACAAAATTTCAAGGGCACGGTCGGGGTCGCCCGGAATAGTGCTATGAACTTACCGAGTTTCATTGAAATCTCTCCAGCCGTTTAGAATTTATTAGGGGGGGGGGCACACACACACCTCGCACACACACACACACACACACACACACGGACAAAAGGTGATCTCATATGCCTATTTTTTCAAAATTGAAAATAGGCTAAAAATATAGGGGCTTAGTGCAGATCCTTGGTGAAAACCTACTTGAACCGGTATAGTATCCGACAATCCTACACTGCTTCTAATTCGTTTCCTTGCTCCACGGTGCATATCCTGAACAATGGACACATACTTCTCCGGTACTCCCTTGCATCTCTCCATACCTCCTGACGGGGCACCCGATCATAAGCTTTCTCTAGGTCTATGAACACCATATGTAGTCATTGTGCTTCCTAAGTAGCAAAGGTCTCCTACTTCCTTTAGCTTTCACCTGCCAATTTGACGTCCATAGGGGTTTTTGATTTATCTTGGGTGCATTCCAATATTCTTCTTCTTGTTCTTAGTATTCTTCTTCTTCTTCTTCTTCTTCTTCTTCTTCTTCTTCTTCTTCTTCTTCTTCTTCGTGAATGGGTCGCTTAGGACCACGCGAAATCAACACTTTCTAGCCTTCCTGTTGGCCCAATATTCTTCATTCGCAACGAGTGGGTCTGTTTCCGCTGCTCTGACCATCGATGTTGTGTAGTCTTCTTCTCTTCTTCCTCGAAACCCCGCGTCTGAGTGATTTTCTTGATTTCCTTCCGGTCATGTACGTTTGGTGATCCTAATTCCTTTAAGTCCCTCTTTGTAAATTTATACCAATTCGGTCTAGTAGCCTTGTTCTTTAAGAAAGTATGTATTTTATGTGTCAGTCTGTTCGGGTCCATTCTTTCTATGTGTCCCATAAGTTGGATTCTTCGCATTCGCATTGTGTCTGTGATTTTGGAAACTTTTTTTGTATATTTCTGTATTAGGCTTTGGATAATGTACACCATCCTTTGCTCCCGGTTCTATTATTGATTTTCATTATGAATTCTTTCCTGAAGACAGAGTCCATACCTTTTTAAAATTATATTATATTATTAATGCGTTTGACCATTAAGGAGCGCGTCAAACAATTAGTTAGCATTGACCTTCTGGTTCTTATTACTTTCCCAAAACTTACTCATCGTTTCGCTTTGTGCCTGTCTTCTTACTTGCCACGGTGGGTGAGTGGATAGCGTGTCGGTCTACTAACCCCAAGATTGCAGGTTCGCCCCTGACCGTGGTGAGTGATTTTCTTAAAGGCGACAAAAATACGACACGCATGTCATACGATGCTGGCATGTCAAAGAACCCATTTGAATTCAGTAGGCCGTGTTCATAATGGCAAAATTAATCTCGGGAGTTTCCACCAACTCAAAGTTCCTCATTTCTCTACTAGAAAGCGCTATAGAGTTCAAGGAGCTTAGATATCTAACCTCCTTGACATTCATAGTGATTCAAGGAACAACGAAATTCGACATGCAAGCTACCCTCTGGGTGTCAAATTACAAAGCTTGCACCCGGCATCCAAGGCCATACGATATTATTATTATTACTTGAGTCCATGCAGCTTTGAGTTTCACATAGGCTACATTGTCATTGAAAACTTGGGTGGAGACTTATATGAGTTCATTTTCAGTCCATGTCGGCATCTGAAGCCATAGAGCTATTATCTTCTTCTTCTTGTTTTGAATAACCCATTTGGAGGGTACGATGAATCAACGTTGCCTCTTGACCATTGTATTCAATTTCCTATGTTTCCAAATTTCCTTCATCCTTCTAGAGTGACGATCTTTCTCCTCCTGAGTCCACTTTCTGCGAGTTGTTTGTTTCTTCCTTTCTTGAAATTTTGCCTTTCGAATAGCTTCTCTGAAGAGTGATCTGTAGGGCTCGGATTTTTAGGTGCAAAAAATCTGGAAAATATTTATTTTTTATGTATTAAAAATACCTGAAATATGTGACAAAAAAGTAAAAATATTTATTTATAATTTAGTTTATTAATGTGAATATAAACAATATGCAGTACTCACGAATGCAATTATGCTATGTCTCCCTGACTGCTGAAGCATTACAATACACAACGAGATACATCTTCAGGTTGTCCATCACAAATGACCGACGATTATCGCGAAACACTTATTCTGAAGGCGCAAAACTGCAGCAATATGTTTCTTGCCCTCGAGGTGTTGTGTAACTTGAGATCGTTGTTCAGCCTTGATTGTTTTCCCACATGGTTGGCAGAACAGAACACTCCCATCAGAAGTAAAATTATCTTTAAATTCAGCAACATACTGTTGCAGACGATAACTTGTTTTTACTTTAGGCAACGTAGAACTGCCTTACACTTCACAGTGCCAGAAATGAACTGCATGTGAGTGACACTGGTTCCAGGTAGCTGGGGGAGGGGGGAAGGTCTAGCACATGGTGCAATATGGCTTCGGACAAGGAAATCCCCGGCTTCCACAGTGAGTGGCACGGGGCGACATGTTAAGAATAACACAGTTGCAAGCTCACATACGCTGTGCATTAAGATTATATAGCTCACAGGTTCTGCCCCGTTGAAGTAACACAGAACAAAAACGCAATAAACTGAATACTAATTTTTAAACATGTAAATATTTTGACTTTTTATGTGCTAATAAGTGAAAAGCAGGAATTTATGCATTTATAGAAAAAATGCTTAAAATATGTGTTTACATAAAAACATATTTATTTACCGAAAAATCCGAGCCCTAGGGATCTGTTTGCTATTGTGTCTGTCTGAATTCTGGCGTTTGTCAAGTCTTTGTCAATTTCAACGAACCATGTGGGTTTGAATTTGTAACTATTCAGTAAGTTGAAGATCTGTTTAGTTAGTGTACTATTTTCCATCCTATAAATGTGCCAAAAAAACCCCTGTAATCTTCTCTTTCTTATTACTGTGCCCTTTTAGCAAGAAATATGCAAATCACAGTATGCCAGCATTGCTCAATTCGGGATTTTTCGGGGCTGCGGTAAGTTCTCCCACTCTGTGACTTACATATTTTGGATTAAATAGAGGATACACTTGCAAAAATAACAACAAAATCAACTCCTATTTTGACACATTTAATTAATAAAAATTATGGTGCTACAAACAATAAAACAAATAAACTACTGACCAATATCTTTCTACTTGTTCAAAGTGAACAAGGAATAGCATAAGAATAAAACAAATATTCTCTTTAAACACATGGTTTTCTTTAAAACCAACAATTCACGATTATTTTCACTTCCATAAAGTACCTATCTTAAAGTTCCATATAACTACGAGCTTCTTTGGCTCGATACTTTCCCCTAATAATGGTGTCATACTTTTATACACCTCAAGAACTATTTTTAGCCTACTTTCGATTTTTGCAAAAAATGAAAGTAGACTTATGAGATCAACACAGGGCGAAAAAAAGTGTGTCTGTCTGTGTGTGTGTATATGTGTGTGTGAGTCTGTGTGTGTGTGTGTCTGTGTGTGTGTGAGTGTGTGTACTCTGAATGTCTGTCCCCCCCTATCAATTCGAACACGGTGAATGCGAATTGAACGAAATTTGGTACACAGGTAGCACTAGCAAAGGACACCTCAGTGTCATGTTTTATATCGCCGCCATCTTGACGGAAACGTAATGGCGGCCACACAAATGTTCAAAGCTTAAATCAAATTACGACCAACCTAATCATCCGATCTCTACCAAACTTTGCAACTACATACCTTTATGGAGGGAGCATCCTTTGACCAATCTAATAGGTCATTCACCTAATAGTTTGCGGATGGAGGCCATCTTTATATCAAAATTGATTCCCCCTATTAATTCGAACACGGTGGAACCGAATGGAACGAAATTTGGTACTGAGGTAGTACTAGCAAAGGGCACCTCAGTGTCATGTTTTATATCGCCGCCATCTTGACTGAAACGTAATGGCGGCCACACGAATGTTCAAAGCTTAAATCAAATTACGATTAACCTAATCATCCGATCTCTACCAAATTTTGCAACTACATACCTTTATGGAGGGAGCATCCTTTGACCAATCTAATAGGTCATTCGCCTAATAGTTTGCGGATGGCGGCCATCTTTGTGTCAGAATTGATTCCCCCTATTAATTCAAACACGCTGAAACCGAATGGAACGAAATTAGGTACAGAGATAGCACTAGCAAAGAGCATCTCAGTGTCATGATTAATATCGCCACCATATTGACAGAAACGTAATGGCGGCCACACGAATGTTTAAAGCTTAAATCAAATTACGACTAACATAACCATCCGAACTCTACCAAACTTTGCAACAACATACCTTTATGGAGGGAGCATCCTTTGACCAATCTAATAGGTCATTCGCCTAATAGTTTGCGGATGGCGGCCATCTTTATGTCAAAATTGATTCCCCCTATTATTTCGAACACGGTGGAACCGAATGAACGAAATTTGGTACAGAGGTAGCACTAGCAAAGGGCACCTCAGTGTCATGTTTTATATCACCGCTATCTTGATGGAAACGTAATCGCGGCCACCCAAATGTTAAAAGCTAAAATGTAATTACGACCAACCTAATAATCTAGTCTCTACCTAATTTTGCAACACCATATCTTTATGTGGGAAACATATTCTGACCAAACTGCAAGAACATCAGCCCAATAGTTTGCAGATGGTGGCCAAGTATGTGTGCAAATCGATTCCCCCTATCAATTCAAACACCGTGAAACCGAATTGAACGAAATTTGGTACAGAGGTAGCACTAGCAAAGGGCACCTCATATTCATGTTTAATATCCCTATAGCACGTTGTATTTCAACAAGCTCCTACAACCAACATTCAATCATACTCCTTGAAAAGGACAAAGAGTTATAACAATACCCATGCATTTAGGAGAAAGTAGGCTATATGTTCTTTACTGAACATCTTGTTATCTTTTCTTATCATCAAAACAAATATATAATTACATTTAAAATTACATGTTAATTATTCACTTCAATATTTGGGCATATCACATGTTCTCCGTATTTACTATCTCTCTCAAGTTTTGCAAATTCACTACGGTGATCGGGAAACTACTTGTGTACTCCAGAGTTATAAAGATTACTTGACAAAGTCAAAAACTATGATTACTCCCGAAATCTAGTTATCTTCATAAAACTCGTGGATTCCTTATTTTCCATACAACATTACAATAGGGATTTTTATTTAATTCATTTGTCTTATAGGACCATTATCACATAAGAAAACTACGATCTGAACTGGCAAGCGATAACATCAATCTACAAGGACCTCGGTTCAACGCCCGGGTCATTAACAACTTTAAACACTCACGGTGTATTTAACACTTCTTACAAGACGGTTTTTACCCACCCTCGCTCTATGAGGGTCAGGCCATTATACTCGAGCGTGATTTATGACAGGGAGAGCGGCTCCCTGCATAGCCTACGGTTGGAGCTCTCTTCAATGCTTTTAAAACAAACCTTCATTTTATTCTCAGTTCTTTGGGGAGACATGGCATTCTACTCATCGTTTTACTTTCAACAATATTATTGGCTCATAAACCACTCTCGTAATCTTGGCATTTATTAATTATGAAGGGTCCTCGTTGATTGGGGAAGAGTAATACACATTCTACGACGAATAATAAGGGGCTTTAACAACAAGAGGATTCTAGGTTCGAATCTCTTAACATGCCTCGGGAACCATTTCCACATTGGAGGACTTATACAAGACGTGATTTAACGTCGGCCGTGGCCTACATGACATACGCTCAATAATACCATACATTAGCTCCCTTTTAAATAATAACACACACATGGCCTCGTGATCTACGTCACAATTAGAGGACTTACAACATATCTCAATTCAATACAATCAACTACCCCTCATAAGTAATTTACCAAGTACATTTAAATTCTACGCATTCCTAGCGTGACTTTTTATTTAATTGCGTTCCATTACGCTACACATTACTTTACGGCCTAATGTCTTCCAAAGAACTGATAAATTTCATAGTAACAATTGATACATATCTCAATTCTTATATTAATCTTTTCCGTTGACAATAAATCGCTCCATTTTTAGCCTACTTTCGATTTTTGCAAAAAATGAAAGTAGACTTATGAGATCAACACAGGGCGAAAAAAGTGTGTCTGTCTGTGTGTGTGTATGTGTGTGAGTCTGTGTGTGTGTGTGTGTGTATGTGTGTGTGTGTATGTGTGTGTGTGAGTCTGTGTGTGTGTGTGTCTGTGTCTGTGTGTGTGTGAGTGTGTGTACTCTGAATGTCTGTCCCCCCCTAACAATTCGAACACGGTGAATGCGAATTGAACAAAATTTGGTACAAAGGTAGCACTAGCAAAGGACAACTCAGTGTCATGTTTTATATCGCCGCCATCTTTACTAAAACTGAATGGCGGCCACTCAAACGTTCAAAACGTAAAATCAAATAACGACTAACCAAATCATCCGATCTCTACCAAATTTGGTAACAACATACCTTCGTATAGGATGCGTCTTGTGACCAAACTACAAGGTCGTCCGCCATACCATTTCAGGATGGCGGCCGTGCGAATTATGCAAACTTTATAATCCATATCATGGGACCCACCAGTTCCGATTATCGAGCCGAGAATCGTTTTAACTGTTCTAAAGGAAGAGGCACGTTCGAAATTAAAAGTTTATTTTGTAATACTATAGTGCAGACGTGATTTTAAAAAGCTGAGCTGATTCAGTAATAAGACAAGATGGCAGCGGATATCTTGTGCCTGACTTATATTTCACTAATTTGAGTATTGAATGCAATATAGCGTACTGATACAAAATAAATAAACTTTGTATGAAATGCTTTATATATAAATAATATACTCCAGTGATGAAATCGTTTAGTATAAATCATTATTTGCTAACAAGTTCTATGTAAGTCATTTTATATAGAACGATATTCGTTGACACAATTAGCTCAGTGGTAGAGCGTTAGCCTATCGCTCAAATGCCTATGGTTCAAACCCGATCAGAGCTAGATTTATTGCTTGAAATGTTATATGTTTATTGTTTTGTAATGACTCAGATGTTTTAAAATTAAGCGTTATATTGTGCATATTATGGTGTAAAATATATATTTAATTAAAACATAATTCGCCAGCAGATTTACTCGAGACATCTAGCTGCCAAAAAGGTAACTGAACGCCGACATACTTATTAACTTCCAGATTTTATTGAAAAGTTTCTTCTTCTGGCCGCTAGAATGCACTCGCTCTGTTAGGATTATATTGTTCGATATTTCACCACTAGAAGTCACGACTAGTCTACGTGGGGATCCATTGATTAATATACCATTGGCATTCTATGCGCATCGAATTTGAAGAATGACAAGATGATAGATACTACGATACATTTTTACTTTTTATTTTAAAGGGTTTGTAACAGCCTATTTTGCGTTACTTGAAAATGTTATTTGAAGTAAAGAACAAAACGATTTCACATAGTAACTGAGTTCAAGCCGTTGGTGTTAGTTCAGGTATTAATTACTACTTTTATTTCAGGCAAATAGCAATCGAAAATATCCACATAGTTTGTATACACACGTCTCTGTAGGGTCATGGAAAGATTTGTTAATTCAATTAGGGTTTTCGATTCCCGGTCAATGCATGTGAGGTTTTTGAAGTTAAATGCCATGTCCTGTGGTTCGGATTCCACGTAAAAAGGAGGTCCCGTGGCTCATAATCACAAGATTCACGGCCACGTAAAACTACAATCTTCCTTCCTTTTTTTTCAATTAGGGTTGTGAAAGCCCTGCACAACCAGACGTGTAAAGACATGCCTCAACTCAAAGTTGGATGTTGCCCACGGCAGGTCGTATATGTAATAATAATAATAATAATAATAATAATAATAATAATAATAATAATAATAATAATAATAATAATAATAATAATAATAATAATAATAATAATATTTTTTTTTTTTAGGCGAAGAAATGCATTTACGCACAGAGTGTCGGGCTCCTGCTGCTGAGTAGCAGACTACCGACTAAAACTCCCCCTTTACTTCTGAACACTAGCCTGGAACCGTTTAGCACATTAAAACAATAATAATAATAATAATAATAATGTTATTGGTTTTAGATCCCTTTTAACTACTGCTGCTTTTAGAGACACCGGGGTGCCGGAATTTTGGCCCGAAGGGGATCTTTAACGTGCCAGTAAATGTACTGACACGGCTCCCTCGCATTTGTGCACCCTCAAATGCCAGCTGACTGCGCCAGGATACGAACCTGCAACCTAGGGACCAGCAAGCGAGAACGTTACCGCCGAGCCACGCAGCCAGTCCGGTCGATTATGTCTCCAGATCCATAACATTCTTGAGATACTTCTTATCTTTCTTTCTTTCTTTCTTTCTTTCTTTCTTTCTTTCTTTCTTTCTTTCTTTCTTTCTTTCTTTCTTTCTTCAATGATGGTAGCAGTTTTTATCTAGATTGTGGCGTTTGGTAGAGGTAAATCGTTTCTATGGCCTTCAACAAAGAATAGTTCTATTATACTCTTTGATAATAACAACGAGTTATAACTATACTCATACATTTAAGAGAAAGTAGGCTATATGTTCTTTACTGAACATCTTGTTTAGAACATGCCTTCACATCATGTCTTATACATTTATTAAGGCTTCAACGCTCTATATTTTTATATCATTCAATTTAATCTTTATTTAGATTTCTTTACCTTGTTATTCACATCATGTTTTCATTCCTTACAAAAGCTCAAAAGCTATTTCTTTCATATAATTCAAATTTACCTTTATGTAAATATCTTTGTTATAATTATTATTATTACGCTTGCTTTTATAACATTCATCAAATTCACTGACATTTTATTCCATGCATTTCCTCTACAGGATTTATTATTTCACATAATTATTTATTATTTCTTAAAACTTTATTTTCGTTCAGATCGCGTTCTTATTTAGTTATAATTTATTTAAAAACATCCCTTTTACTCAAAACTCCGGTGGAATTGTACACAAAATTTTTCCCCGACACCAAAACATAATGAAAATCTTTACTCACATGTCTAAGGTCGTTTTCTGACCTTTATTCTCGTTTGATGTGACATTTTGGCCCACCTTCTTGACTTACTCCATATTGTACACACTCATCTCATGTACAAACATTTCTTGACACATATTCAATACATTTAACACTGACCACATTTTTAATACACTGGTGTATCCGTTTAGAACACACATTAAAACACTAAAAAATATTACTTTTAACACACACTCTTGATATATTTACACTTCACAACTTTTGATCACTAGGCCGTCTTTTTAGCCTATCACACGTGACCTCTTAATCTCCCGTCTCCAAGGGTGAAATTTATTCAATGTCGGCTTCCTATCCTGCAGAATACGAAAGTCTCGAATCATCTACTACTTCCCTGGAATAACAATTCTTCGAATCCTGTTCCTGATGATCGGCTATTTCTCTAGCTGGAACGGCTCCCCTTTTAGATCTGATTTATCGATCCTAGCGAAAGTCTGTTCTGATCGAGGTCCCCTCGATAACCTATCGGTGACCTACGGATTTTTTAGCAACTAATACTTCTCGAGTCTTAGTGCTTTAGAATAGTTCGTCTGCTTTCTTGAAACCAATGTCTATAGTTTCCGTTCTTCTTTGTTTATCCGGTTCTCGCACTTCTAATTTTCTGGAATACGTTGCGAACCTTACTCTGTTTTTCCCTGTTCGGGTTCTTTAAAATTGATAAATTGTTTATCTCGCTGTTCCGGTACTTCCGTACGTTATGATACTTTTGGTCGTTTACGGAAAGACCTATCGCCTGAATCCTAAGTTCGCAGCCTGCTTTGACTGTATTTTTGGAACTTTTACGATAACTTTTGCCCTGTCGGACCTAAATCCTGTAACTAGGATTTTCCTAATTTTTCAACACGGCGATACTTTAATACTTCTTCTTTGCAACTCCTTCTGGAGGCACGCAAGTTACTGATACTTCGACGCCCGTGGCTGTCGGATATTAATTCTGCGGTGTAATACAGCGTTTCTCCCCTCAAGGAGTACTAGTAAACTGCCTTCGATGTCTGATACAGCGTAACGTTCCACCTCACGGGCTCTTGAATACTGCATATACGATGTAGTGCAGCACCTCCGCTCACGGAATGCTCGTGGACTGCATGTACTGATACAGCGTGACGTTCCCCTCACGGGCTCTCGTAGACTGCATGATTGGCTTGGTGAGGTCAGGAGTTTTATACCTTTTAGTCAAAAAAGATAAAATCCTAGTCCTTTTCGTGACCAACTTTTGAACTAATTGTCGCACAATTATAAAAATTATATCTCCAGAAAGCTCGTCTTCCAAACGTAAAATAATCTTCCTGTGCATGGAAATCGATCGTGCATTTCCGAGATATTAATTAATTCTTCGTCCTCAACTGTGTGGGTGGTGCTGTTCATTTTTAATTCTCCCACTCCTTGGGTCCCGGTGAATTCCCAATGACGTATACTTGCGTTTGCAGTTTTCTCCTGGACTATTATTAAAGGGTTTTTCTTTACACAAAAATCTCTAATCCAAAATGATTCACCGTACTGTATCTGTTTACTTATTTTTATATTCGTAAACGGGTTAAATTTAATTATTCTTGTTCTGACTCAGCAGCGAGGTTGCCATTTTCCTGCAACGTAAGAGCAATTTCCGAGTCAAGCTTCTTCGTCTTACAGTCCAAACTTTCCACTCGTTCTAATAATATCCATGACTGGCTCCTTATAAATGTCAAGAGGCATGAGCTCATCTCCGGAACACCTGGTCCCAGCGCTTGCACAATGTTAGGCTAGAATCCTGGCTTGAAATCTCTCTCCGTTCCCTTAGAGACTGTATGATTCTTTCATTCCTTTCTCAAAATACATGGATTCGACTCCCTTTGAAGCCTATGGTACATGGGTTCATTACATCAGTTAATTTTTCACATTTCATAACTTTCTATTTGGTCGTACGTAACCTATATTCTGCGTTATTATTTCGTTTAGCTCCCAGTATTTTTTCTCAGAATTCGTCTTTCAGTCTTCTCTAATTGGTCTAAATCACCAAATCTTGCTAATTTAAGGGTTTCTGCCGCATACAGAGCTGTTATGTTATATTGTATTATTCTTTCGGTAATACTTGACAAGAGCTACTTTATGGGAAAAAATTCTTAAAGTACTAAAATTAACCAAAATAATATAACCCCTGGCAATACAGCCCATGAAGGGTCCAGACCTACCAAGCGACCGCTGCCCAGCCATTTCGCCTGCAGATATTGAGGTGATGCGTCATCAGCACGTTGGGTCCCCTCGGCCATTAGCCTCACTATCAGGCATCTACTCAATTGAACTCATGTGGCTGAGTGCTCCCGTTCCAGACCTCACGTCAGTTTCTAAAATCCCTGACGTAGCCGGGAATCTAACCCGGGGCCTCCGGGTGAGAGGCAGGCGCGTTATACCAACACCAGGGGGCCGGAGAAATTAACCGAAATACCTGAATTAATAGTCAGGAAAATATCTGGAGATGATGTAATAGATCTGTGACCCTCCTGGCCGTCCCAAATATGAACATGACTTATATAGGTGAAACTCCAGCTGACTCAGCCATTTTGGCAACATGTACAGTATGCCAACCCCACGCATTTGGTACAAATATTTTCATCCAGTCCAATGGTTTTTGCCTAGACCAATAATGGTTAGGTAGCGCTGCCCTGCGGGCCGCGTTGGATAATATAAACACGTCTAGTTTTTGTCACGCACAGTGGAGGTAGTCACACATCAATAATCTTTATCCAGGCCAATGGTTTTGCCTTATATTTCTTATTTCACATAATTACAAAGTTACGTGTGTTGTGTGGTGTATTTTGTATCGGACATGTTGGCAACGGGTATGACGTCGTGTAGGACGTCAATTGTTCTGTAATGTGTCATGGCAGCCGTCGTCGAATGAGCAAGACGTAAACTAATTTTATTTACGTAATAAGAAACAATATTTCCGGTGCAGCAGTGATAATTCAATTTGTAATTAACTTCTGATCACTCCCAGAAAGGTATGTGCATCATAAATCATATATTTTCAATAATCTGTCTTGTAAAATTTGAAAAGACAAAAGTAGCTAATGTCAAGAATTAATATTAATGTCAGGAGATTAAAATTCCCTTGGTCCGGTCGCGAATCGAACCCGGGACCTTTCGGGCCAAAGACTAGTACGCTAACCACTTGGCCCCGGAGCCGAAGGACGAATATTTGTTGGTTGCTTCGTGATTTTTTAAATTTTGCAACCTTGTAGATACAGTGAGTTTGGGAATGTTCTCCGCAGCGCCTGCATGCGTCTGCGAGAGCTAGCTACAGAAGTTACGTTGGCAGCACGGCTGCCGCTAGCATCATATTAGCCTTTCACGAAATGATTGCCGGCGGTCAAGATGGGAACTATTCTTTTTTTACTTGTGTCACGCGTCAGCCTGCTTTGTTGACAGGCACAGTTGCGCGAGTAGGATATGACTCAGCTCAAGTAGCCTCTGTCATCGTTTAACTGTCCGTGGTGACATGAGCTCCTATGACGCGCAATGCTGCTTGACGTATGTGCAGAATGCATTCTGTCATCGCTGTGTTCCCTAATAACAAGCAAACAGTATACTTTGTACTCACCACAGCCATTCATAACAGATGCTGGAAGTTCTGATGACAAATACGCTCGCTAATTGCAATACACACTGACGATTTCGACAGTCTACAGCCCACACGTGTGGGATTCACCCTGTCAAAGACACCGTGCTACCAACTAAACCGATGAGGCAACCACTCACAGCTGCATATAACTACTGCGGAGAACATTCTAGGACGCCCTGTATTAAATAAATGGTTCTTTTTAGGGGGCCATTACCACTTAAAAATGCGTTTATAATGTTTTTAAAAATATAACCCTACTCTTCTAGCATGGTGAAATAATGTTATAAACATTTGTTTTAGTTTATGAGTTATACTTTTATAAGCTAGGCATTGTACTGGTCTCTATATTGTAACGATTCGTGAAATTGCCGTCGGCCACTACCCCGTCCTCGAGGTGTCAGTGGGCGGATGTTTTCTATTCTAATTTAGTGTATTTATTTTAGTAGAAGTTAATAGAAGAATTTAACTTGTGTATGGAGAGCGCCAGGCAGCCCAGGGCTAAATAGGGTAGCCCCTCCCAAGGCCACGTCCAGTACAGTAGCTCTACGAGTCAGGAAGTTCATTGGCTTGCGGGCTACTGACTATTGTGTTTCTGGAAACTACTAGATGCAACGGGAAGATTGGGAGCAGCCAACCAGAAAGGACTGGGCGGTGCCAGGAGAGAATCCACGAGAACAGACTCGATACTACTAGAAGTGGTTAACACTGGTTATACTCGATACTATCAGTAGGATCAGAAGGAGAAAACTACTCCTTTAACAACTAGCAAGAAGGAAACGTCCGAGTATCGGATTAAAAATACGCCTTCAACCACTACGAAAGGAGTGTCTGAATACAACTACGCCTCTAACAATTACCAAGAGGAAAACGTCCGAGTATCGGATTAAAAATACGCTTTCAACCACTACGAAGGAGAAAAAGTTGGTGTGTCCGAGTACAACTACTAAGATGAAAACATCCGAGTGTTGGAATAAAAATATGCCTTCAACCACTAGGAAGGAGAAAAAGTTGGTGTGTCTGAGTTCAACTACCAAGAAGAAAACGTCCGAGTATCGGATTAAAAATACGCCTTCAACCACTACGAATGAGAAAAAGTTGGTGTGTTCGAGTACAACTACTAAGAAGATAACGTCCGAGTGTCGGAATAAAAATATGCCTTCAACCACTACGAAGGAGAAAAAGTTGGTGTGCCTGAGTACAACTACGCCTTTAACAACTACCAAGAAAAAAAAACGTCCGAGTATCGGATTAAAAATACGCCTTCAACCACTACGAAGGGGAAAAAGTTGGTGTGTCGAGTACAACTACCAAGAAGAAAACATCCGTGTGTTGGAATAAAAATATGCTTTCAACCACTTCGAAGGAGAAAGAGTTAAAGTTAAAGTTAAAGTTTCTCTCACAAAATACGCCTTCAACCACTACCAAGGAGAGAACGGGTACGTGTCTGACTGAGAATACGCCTTCAATTACCGCCAAGGAGAAAACGTTCATGTGTCTGATTGAGAATACGCCTTTAATTACTTCCACGGAGAAAACGTTCGAGTTTCCGAGTGACGAGGAGGAAATATTAGATTGGTTGAGTTTGAATATGCCTGCAGTGCCTAGTGCAAATAAAATACACACATCAAAAAAAGTTTTGCATCACCTCGGTTCCCAGATCTCCGGCATATAGACGTTGACTGTGTATATTGTATCAAAGATACAGTCCCTTTGACTGTTCATAGATGTCACTAAAACTGATCAAAGATGTAAACAACCATGCATGAGCAGGGCCTATTAGACGGAGGGGGTACGACAGCCGATCAGTTCCAGTCATTCCACCAGGACGAAGGTACGCTGCTCATGTTGTCTGTAGTTCTACCATGCCTAGAAGGTCAATACCGCAGTTCGATCGCGTCCGCATTGTTACTTTGTGTCAAGAAGGGCTCTCAACAAGGGAAGTTTCCAGGCGTCTCAGAGTGAACCAAAGCGATGTTGTTCGGACATGGAGGAGGTACAGAGATACAGGAACTGTCGATGACAGGCCTCGCTCAGGCCGCCCAAGGGCTACTACTGTAGTGGATGACCGCTACTTACGGATTGCCGCTCGGAGGAACCCTGACAGCAATGCCACCATGTTGAATAATGCGTTTCGTTCAGCCACAGGACGTCGTGTTTCAACTCAAACTGTGCGCAATAGGCTGCATGATGCGCAACTTCACTCCCGACGTCCATGGCGAGGTCCAGCTTTGCAACCCCGACACCATGCAGCGCGGTACAGATGGGCCCAACAACATGCTGAATGGACCCCACAGAATTGGCATCACGTTCTCTTCACCGATGAGTGTCGCATATGCCTTCAACCAGACAATCGTCGGAGACGTGTTTGGAGGCACCCTGGTCAGGCTGAACGTCTTAGACACACTGTCCAGCGAGTGCAGCAAGGTGGTGGTTCCCTGATGTTTTGGGGTGGCATTATGTGGGGCCGACGTACGCCACTGATGGTCATGGAAGGCTCCGAAACGGCTTTACGATACCTGAATGACATCCTCCGACCCATAGTGCACCCATATCGGCAGAATATTGGAGAGGCATTTGTCTTCATGGACGACAATTCTCGACCTCATCGTGCACATCTTGTGAATGCGTTCCTTCAAGATAACGACATCGCTCGACTACAGTGGCCAGCATGTTCGCCAGACATGAACCCTATCGAACATGCCTGGGATATGTTGAAAAGGGCTGTTTATGGACGTCTTGACCCACCAACCACTCTGAGAGATTTACGCCGAATTGTCGTTGAGGAGTGGGACAATTTGGACCAACAGTGTCTTGATGAACTTGTGGATAGTATGCCACGGCGAATACAGGCATGCATCAATGCAAGAGGACGTGCTACTGGGTATTAGAGGTAGTGGTGTGTACTGCAATCTGGACCACAAATGCTGAAAGTCTAGCTGTATGATGGTACAACATGCAATGTGTGGGTCTCATGAGCAATAACACGAGCTGAAATGTTGTTTGTGTTGATCTCTATTCCCTTTGTATTTAAAGGTTCCGGAACTCTTGGAACCGAGGTGATGCAAAACTTTTTTTGATGTGTGTATATAAGGGTGTGTGTGAAAAGTCGCCTTCAATGTTTACCAACCAGGACATGTTCGGGTCGGTGAGGCAGGTCGTTTGTTCATGCTCAAGGAATAAGATAGGCTACATCATGACAGTGAGAAATATGGTTCTGAAGCTCGGACGTCTACAGCCCAGAGCTGCAACTGGAAATGGGATGACACAGTTCGGCAGATCACCCCAAGTCTGGTGCGGGATGTGTTGGCTATGCTGCATTCTGGAACTCAAGTTGTATCCTGTAATAGAGCGTCCGGGGTGAAATCACGCCAACTCTGATGTGGGATATCGTTTCATCTACTAGTGCGCCCGACCTATACCTTACTGCAGAGGCGAATTCTGCTTTTAGGAGTGAGGCATGCTCGTGATAAACCTACTTTAGACTAGGATGATTTTGTAAGAATTGAAAATAACAAACATTACAATATTATAGCATGTAGGCCATAAATACTGACGTATTATATTATTTATCTGATCAATACAGGGTGTCTTTGAAGAGAATGATAGGTCGTGTAGAGGACGGGTATAGAAGTAATTTGAGATGGGGAACTTGGGGTCGGAGCGGCCACCTTAACCCTTAAAATAAGGGTTGATTCAGGCCCTCCACCCTGTAAGTTAGGCAACCGACCCAAGCCTCTATTACCTTTCTCAATCCTTCCAACTCTTGGTAAGATTTAATACACCATGTGGCAAATGTTATTTTAGGTGTAAGGTTTTTAAGCTTGATACCTGTGGTTTATTAAACCGATCTTTGTGCATTTCGTAGCATTAAATTGTTTAAGTCCGTTATTACGTTTAAATCACGTTGATTTGCAAGAGAAAGTAAGGCTTAGCTAGGCTAGGCATGCTTACTGTTAGCTTAATTTTTGCCGTAGGGTGATCATTAGAAGGCACGATCTTAAAACTCCCGCAGTTTCGTAATTAGTCACAAAGTTCCTTTAATAGGCAATACAATTACAAAACAACAACGTAGCACCAGACTGTATCGTGTGACTACAATACGACAAATAACATAAAAAATGATTTTGCCCAAGCCCGGAATCGAACCCGGAACTACCGGCCTTTCCCACCGCAACGCTATCCATTACGCCAGCGCCACAAGGTGAAATGAATCTTGGAAAAAGTTAAAGGATTGGGAAATGTAATAGAGGCTTGGGTGGAGGGCCTGAATCAACCCTTATTTTAGGGGTTAAGGAGGCCGCTCCAACCCCAAGTTCCCTATCTCAAATTACTTCTGGGGCGTGGTGGCGCAGCGTTCAAGCTGTTGGCCTCTCACCAAGGTGGACCGGGTTCGATTCCCGGTCAATGCATGTGAGAATTTCGAAGTGAAATGCCATGTCCTGTGGTTCGGATTCCACGTAAAAAGGAGGTCCCGTGACTCATAATCGCATGATTAACGGTCACGTAAAACTAAATGCTTCCTTTCCTTCAAATCACTTCTATGCCCGGTCCCTACACGACCTATCATTCTCCAAAGGTACATAAAAGACACCCTGTATAACGTATTTTTCGGACCAGAATTCACACTTTCTGTTACCAAAAATTCACATTCCAGGCTAGGAACTTAATGTTGAAAACATAACTTGGGAAATACGATGTAGGGTATCATAAAAGAAGCGGCTTCGGTGGCGTAGTCGGTAGCATGCTGAACTGCTGTACCCAAGATAGCGGGTTCAAACCCGGCCGAAGTTGTCGGATTTTTTAAGAGCGTTAAAAATCCTTCAGTATGCCTTCCTTCGGAGGGGGAGTAAAGCCGGCGGTCCCATGTCATAGATTTATGGCACGTAAAAGATCCTTTCACAGACTAAACTTGTGTAAAGCAAAATTTGTTAGTTTAGATTTCGTCAGAACGCTCTATCAAAGTTCCAACGTTCATCACTAGGTATCATTGATATCTGGTGGCGAAAGTTGGAACTACTTGAAATTGAACGGAACTTGTAGCTCACCACATGGGTATCCGCTGGAAGCAGCTACAGACTCAGGCGAGCCGAACATGTCCTCGGACATAATAAATAATAAATCATAAAAGAAATGAAATACTACACTTTACATCAATTTAGTGAACTACAATAAATACGGCAAAGGACGTGGTCTAACTGTTGGTGTGCATGACTTATCAGTCAAATCGGAAGTAGATATTTCGATTTTTAAGCCATGTATGGTGAATTTGTACATTAATGGTAATAGCATAGTATAGTGCGAGTTTCCCAATATCCATATCTGAATACCATCATTACCGAATCATGGACCGGGTGAGTTAGCCGTGGTCGTTACGGCATTCCTGCTGGCAGTCGCTCACATCCGGAAGGTGAGGAGGTTCGAATCCACCCGCCGACAACCTTGAAGATGGTCTTCTGTGGTTCCTTCCAGGCAAATGCCGGGATTGGTCCCTAACTATAGGCCACAGCCGCTACCTTCCAACTCCTCGACCTTCCATTCCAACTTTCCTCCCCAACGGTACTTGTAGCTCACCCATTGGGTGTCCGTCTCGAAGCAGATACAAAACTGTCAAGCCGAACATGTCCTCGGACACTCCCGGCACTAAAAGCCATACGCTAAAATAAATTAAAAAACCCAAACCGAATCATGGGACAGTTTTCAAGAGATAAAATGTCTCATTGGAAAGGCGAGGAGTCAATGAGCTCAGTTTTCAAAAGCCACGATCTTACCATGAACACCAAACTACGTTCCTCAGGTGCTATGTGTTCTCAGTTCTCTTGTATGGTGTAGAAACATGGACCCTTACAAAGGCTACCACTGTTAGACTTGAAGCCTTTGAACTATGGCTTTACAGAAGAATACTGAGAATATCATGGATTCATAAAGTTTCAAATCAGGAAGTTCTACGCAGAGATGAAAAAAAGACCAGAACTGATTAACATTATTAAGTGTCGTAAACTACGGTACCTTGGTCACATTATGAGGAATCAAAAAAGGTATGAGCTGCTTCAACTTATACTACAGTGGAACGTGGCTAATTCGAACTTCTATAATTCGAAAAGTTCTTTAATTCGAATTGTTCTCTTGGTCCCTAGCATTTTATATACAATCAATGCTAAAAAATCGTGGTTAATTCTAATTATATGTTGCATAATTCGAAGCTTTTATTGTAAAAAGCCGATCGGGAGCCAAACGGTTGGGTCAGTTCCCGAAAAAACTGTTCCAAGTGCAGCCCAAGCAACAAATCTAATTTCAGAACTTAGGCGTTTTTTGAAAGTAGAAAAGACGTAAGTGATTCTGTTTTTCGTTCCTCAAATTCTTTTATGATGCCTGAAAGACTTAATTGTAGGAACCAGGTAAGAATCTCGAACTTTTTGAAAAACAGTAGATTTATCAAAGACTTAACTAGGTTGCTGGATTACTACTGTCGTTAAATAGGTGAATAGTACATTTTGATTTTCTTTTTCTTTTGAAACTTTTGGGGTTATTTACGATACAGTCATTATACAGCACCGTTGTCTGTTAATCTGCTTTGTTGAACGTAAATCATTATGTAAACGTAATGCAATATATTTTCTCTACCCTTTTCAAAGAACTTTCTTAATTCGAATTTTGGATAATTCGATTTTTTTTACTGGTCCCTTGTGGTTCGAATTATCCAAGTTCCACTGTACAAGGAAAAATAGAAGGAAAGAGATCGCCCGACAGAAGGAGAATTTCCTGGCTCGACATCCTTAGAACCTGGTTCAACAAAAGCTCTGAAGAATTGTTCCAAATTGCCACAGATAAAGCCAGAATGCCATGCTGATCGCCAGCGTCCTTTCTGTGGCTTCCAAGCCACATAGGAATTGCGGGAAATGAGTTAGCGGATCAAGCTGCAAAAGAGGCGGTATCACTACCACCTCGACCAATGCAGGAACCCGCTAGAGATATTCGCTCTCAGTTACGCCTACAAGTTCTGGCTTCTTTGGAGAGTCAATGGCTAGCTGACCCACTGCCCAGTAAACTGAGAGCGATCAAGGGAATACTCGCGTGTGGCGGAGCTCTTTCTGGTCACGGAGAGAGTCCGTCATTTTGTGAAGGCTAAGGATAGGTCATACAAGATCCACCCACTCGTACCAAATGAGAAGGGAAGACCCCCCACTTTGTACCTGTTGAGCCGTTTTCACCGTGGCCCACATTTTAACCGAGTGTGTGGATCTTGTTGATCTACGAAGAAACCTTGGTTTGCAGATGACACTCAAACTTATATTAGCCGATGACGCGGTGGCTGCTGATCGCGTTATCCGCTTTATGAGTGAGAGTGGGTTAGGACCAGCAATCTAAATTCTCCAGTGAACATTGACTCAACGACTTGTTCCTTTTTGAATGATAATGTTTTGTTTTTTCGTAATTTTTGTTTAATTTTATAATTTTTATTTTAATTTAATTTTACGTTTTTGTTTTATTAATTTTTGGTCTTTTTAAATTTAGGTGTCCAACTCAAATTTTAAATTCAATTTCAAATTTGCATTCTTTAATCTGTGTTAAGAGGGGGCAGATTACCTCGTAATTCCGCCCCTTAAAACAACAATAACTAACTAACTAACTAACCAGTGACAACTCAGTTGCCGGATGCCACGCGTGCGCGCGTATGTACGGCAGAATACGGTGATTAAAATCAGTATCATGCATTTTTACTCACTATGTTTACAGTAATGCTGAAAATGTTCCCCATCCACTACCAAACATGATCGGCATCTCCTTATAAAGTTTCCGGTTAATCCGGTTAATTTAGCTTCAGTAAGGAAATAATGAACTTAACGTCTATTTTTATTGTTTACTGAACCTGTACGTTTGAATCTCAAATTAGCCAGTTGTGGTATTGTCCGATTTATAGGACTAGGTCTCCCTGGAAATTTCTCTCGAAACTTTAGTCTTGTTCTGGGGCACGATTTCCTGCACTTTATGTACAGATTATGAAAGGATCACTGAACAGGAGGTGATGACCACGATAAGGGATTTGAAGAATCATAAGGCGTGTGGTCTTGATCTTATTTACAACGAGCTCCTGAAGATTGCATCGACGAAACTAAGCGGCTGCCTAGCTGCACTGTTTAATGAGTGTCTAATGAAGGGGTCCATACCGGTCAGGTGGAGGACTTCGTTAGTAACAAGTAGTTCCGTGAAGAAACTATACAGCCTATTTTCATATATCCTACTTATGTTAATTGCCACTATCAAAATACAAAATTTCAGTTTGATTGCTGTAATAGATTCGTAGATATTGAGAACCGACTAAATATTTCGGATAGTCGCCATGTTGGATTTTTATATATGTAGGTCTTAAGAGTTATGTACTGTTACATGAAGATTATTGTGTACGTGTAGTATTCAAACTTCAATCAAACGATTAGGACAAAAGGAGTAAAAGGAGATTTTAAAATTTCGCACAGCTGCCATGTTGTGGTTATGGAAACAATTGGAATATATTAGATGCCAGTGGATTGACATTAAGGATTTACTGTACCAAGTTTCACTGCACTCGGATGGTTATATTGCGAGAAACGTCCATGTGAATATTTAAATTTCGCGTCGCCACCATGTTGGATTTGTGAACACCAGGTTATTGAAAGTCCTATAGGTGAACTTATGTTCATAGCCCCTATGAACATAAAAAATCAGTTTGATTGCTGTAATAGATTCGTAGATATTGAGAACCGTCTAAATATTTCGGATGGTCGCCATGTTGGATTGTTATAATTATGTATAGGCCATGGAGTCATGCATCATTAAAGGAAAATTATTGCGTAGGTTCAGTATTCAAACTTTCACTTCGATCGCACGATTACGACACAAGAAATAAAAACATAATTTTAAAATTCGCACAGCCGCCATCTTGAGGTTATGTAAGCAATTGAACGTAATTTGATACCAGTGCATTACAATGTTTATAAACATTTGCTGTACCAAGTTTCATTGCGTTTGGATGATTAAATTGCGAGAAAAGTCTATTTAAAACTTTCAAATTCGCTTGTCCGCCATGTTCGTTTTGTAGTTAACCGGATTTTGAAAGTCTTATAGATGAACTTCCAGTAGTGCCCTTTATCTCCGTACAAAATTTCAGGATGATACCGGTAACAGTTTCAGAGATATAGAATGCCGATGCTATATTTCGCACCGCCGCTATCTTGTGGTCATGTAAACAATTGAACGAAGTTAGATGTCGGAGCATTACAATGTGTATAAACATATACTGTACCAAGTTTTCATTGCGTTTGGTTGGTTAAATCGCGAGAAACGTCTATTTAAAAGTCGCAACTTCGCTTGGCCGCCATGTTGGTTTTTAGTTACCAGGTTTACAAAAGTCACAGAGGTGAACTTTTAGTAGTTTCCTTTATCACCGTACAAAATTCCAGGGTGATATCGGTAATAGTTTCGGAGAAATTGAATGCTGATGAAATATTTCGCACATCCACCATGTTGGATTGGTGAGACGTAACAAAATTTGAAGGGCACGGTCGGGGTCCTCCAGAATAGTGCTATGAACTTACCGAGTTTCATTGAAATCGCTCCAGCCGTTTAGATTTTATTAGGGACACACACACACACACACGAATCACACACACACACGCACACACACACGGACAAAAGGTGATCTCATAAGCCTATTTTTTCAAAATTGAAATTAGGATAAAAATGCTCTATGAAGGTAAGGGAGACTGAGGCGATCCCAATTCATACAGAGGCATTGCCCTGGAATCAGTTCTTTTGAAACTCCTAAGCATTATCTTATGTAATCGTCTGTCTAAAATCATTGACGCTCAGTTACCGGAGGAGCAATTTGGCTTCAGAAAGGGAAGATCTGCCACCCAAGCCATAGCCTGTTTACAAACTAACATAGAGGAAGCCTTGTCACGGAAAAGGGGTAAAGTACGTGCAGTATTCCTGGATTATGCCAAGGCTTGCGATACAATCAATAGTCAACAGCTACTGAGGAAGTTAGAAAACTTAATTGGTACAGAAATCTATTTGGTGAGGTTTGTTCGGTCGTTACTGAGTGAAAATTTCATTGTCATTTCGGACGACATCGCGAAATCGAAGGAAATACGACAGACAATAGGAGTTGTGCAAGGGGATCCCCTCAGCCCTATTCTTTTTATTATTGCTACGGCAGATGTTGTACAAGTATTACCCTCAAACGTGAAGTTATATATTTACGCAGATGACGGTTCTAACGGCAACCAGTGAAGTGGCGCTGCAACAGGCTTTTAATAAAGTGACGGAGTGGGCGAAATCAAATGAACTTCAGTTGAATGAGAAGAAGACAGTTTCCATGTCTTTCCGAAAAGGAGGAAGAGGAGCAACAATTCTTTACGGAGATAAACCACTGTCATGTGTGACGCACTTCAACTATCTTGGGGTGACTTTTCAGACGCATGGCAACGTTTTCTCAATCCACATCAAGGACAGATCAAACGCGGCTATAAAAGCCATGAGTGACATACGGCATCTCAGAACACTTTCCTTAAAGATTGCAATGAGACTCTTCTAGCTGAAAATCGCCCCGATAATTTCATATGGTCTGGAAAAGATTTGGTCCCACCAAAAGTGCAAGCATCTAGTGGAGATAGAGAAGGTCAAGACCGTCTACCTAAAGAAAGTCTTATGCCTCTCCCGATTTACTCTTTCTCGTTTGGTTTATGAACTCTCAAGTGAGCTTCCCTTTGTTGAAGAACTGAGACTGCAGATGCTTTTGCCAACAACACATGGTTATGAGACACTAGTTCAGGAAATGAAGTCTAAGAAAGATAGCATAGCATCTGGCAAGAATTTGACGCGACTGATGCGATGACATCACGGGTCTGGACAGAGAGCTCCTACGAGCTGAGGCACCTGGTAACGAGATTCTCGGTACATGGTTTTCACTTCAAAGTGTGTAATAACAGAAGATTTCATCAGCCAGACTTAAATTGTGTATGTGCCCTATGTGGTAGAAGATGTGATCGATAGCACGTGATGTGGTGTGGGCAGAGGAGGTTATCTCTGTCTCAGTTCTGTGCAAACTAGTTGTAATTTCATACTGCATATTTTGTGCTTTAATAAATTTTATGTTCGACCCTCACTATTATGTGTTTGAAAACTGTATCATAATGATGGTCATTATAACACCGTTTTTCATTACGATACAGTTTCTCCAGCCAATCAGAGCTCGTTCATTGACCAATTAGGTAACGATAATTTCGCGCATGCGCTCAAAATCCAACATGTCGGACATAAACACAACATCGAACTATAATAAATTACCGACATGGAATACCCACCGTCCATATGTTCGCGTAAATAAACTGGCGAATATGAGACAAGAAATAGCACAGTACCTTAAAATCACTAACACTAATTTCTACACAGCGCATTGTCTTCAAATGACTGCGGTGACAATATTACTGAGGGACGGCTGATGTAAACATATGGTTGCATATGGCATTGCAAGCCCACAGAGCGCATGCGTCGGCCGTTCAAAGCTCTTGAAAGACGAAGGTATAACACCCAACGCTCGCTCTGCGATCACAAAATTCCAGTAGCTGACTCTCAACAGATATTTATGAATATTTATGTTAAAACATATAATAAAGTTATAATTATCGTCGACCATAAACAGTCTGTAACGATTCGATCCCATACTTATTATATTTAAAGGGTTATTCATTTATCATGTTATTATTATTATTAATTAGTACATCCATGAGATGATTTTTATATCAGATAATTGTAAGCGGTTTTTATTATTTTAGTCAGAAATATTTTTATTAACAATTATTTGTAAAGAGACGAAGTAAAATATATAATGCAACAAGATTGCCAAATAGGATCAACCCAATGCGTCACAAACTGAACGACGTAGTAATAATTTCACCACGGCAAACTGCGTCATTTTCCTGAGATGCTAAGACACCCACTATGGTGTAACCAACACGCCATTTTCTACGGTACGTACGCGTCTAAGATTACAAATTGTGGTGCAATTAGCCCTCGTGAGAGAATGAACACTGAAGAAAGGGAAGCTTACTGGAGGGGGAGACCGTCGAAGACCACGTGACAAGGAAGTCATTAATACCTGCGACTCCGACAAAAGACGCATTCATCAATAGCTATCAATGAAGGGAGGAAGCAATAACCTTGCTCTCTGGGTCTTAATGAACTGAGCAAACAGAGTTGGAAAAGTACGATGTCTTGCCGAAATCTATATCAATACATAATGGGTTATATCCCTGATCAAGAGTCTTTCTACAGATGGCAACGTATTTAATGAGGATATTTCATAGTAATTGAGATATCACATCATTTTTTTAAACATAAGCGACGTAACATCGAGATCATCGATCATTTCTTAAATATGACGAATCTTCGACTGGGTGAGCAAACAATTCAATAAAACTATCGTCTCTATTATAATTTAACTTCAATTAACTTTCAATTCATTTTAAATGTTCAGTTCCTTTTAAATTAATTGCCGCATTGAGTAATTTTAAATTCAATTGTGTGACTATCACTATTCTGTTTTATTAATATTTTGTTTTTGCATTTAATAAATTCATTCTCTTCAACGTAATGCCTATTTCTTTCATTGTAGTTAGTACTTTAAGGCAATCATACTCCTTGATTAAATACGGATTGGTTAGATGACTTTGTCTCACTACGGCCCGAGTAAGTGGTCTCGACTCTACTGCTGATAGCCGAGGTTAAATCAATAAATTTCGATTCACTGTCTTAAATAGGAATCTGGCGCTCAACAACAACTTATTATATTATACTATCGCAGGTAAGGTCACACCACAGTGTATATTATTTATTCTTATTATGTTTGTTAAATTGAACCACAATAGTCATCACCACCACGAATATACTCATTAAAAATGTTACATTTGGCGCCACAAAGTAGGACACGAAAACCATTCGGTATTTAGGAGAGGAGTGTATAATTTCAGTGCAAATTGTCAGTGCTTTTGGGGGACAGTGAAGTGACGTGAATTTTGGAAGGGAATTGTATTAAATATATTGCATAATGTTTTCAAAAGATCGTGTAGATTGGTTCATGAGGGAGATGAGAATGCTTAGTCAGGAGATGAAAGAAGATATGAATAGACATAATCAGGAGATGAGGAAGACGTTTGATAAATTAGATAGAGAACATCAAGAGTGGATGGAGAACTCAGTTAGAGAACGTCAGAAGACAGCCTGTAAGGAAACTGTAATTGAAATCAGATTAAAGTCAGACGAGATTTTAGGTGAAAGTAGATTGGAGGTAGAAGAAATTGTAGTTGAAAACAGATTAGAGTCAGTGGAGATTGTAGATGAAAGCAGATTGGAATCGGAGAAGATCTTTGGTGAGGAACGGCAAGTAGCGGAGATTTTAGGTGAAATCAGATTAGAGTCAGACGAGATTTTAGGTGAAAGTAGATTGGAGGTAGAAGAAATTGTATTTGAAAACAGATTAGAGTCAGTGGAGGTTGTAGATGAAAGCAGATTGGAGTCAGAAGAAATTGTAGTTGAAAACAGATCTGAATCAGAGGAAATGTTAGGTGAAAGCAGATTGGAGGTAGAGGAGATTTTAGGTGAAAGTAGATTAGAGGTGGTAGAGACTTCAGGGGATACTGAAGTAGAATCAATGAAAACAGCCTGCAAGGAGACTATAATTGAAAGTAGATTGGAGTCAAAGGAGATTGTAGGTGAAAGCAGATTAGAGTCAGAGGAGATTTTAGATGAAAGCAGGATAGCTGTAGAAGAAATTATAGGTGATGAACAGCAGTTAGCGGTTATAATAGGAGAAAACATAGTAGAGTTGGTAGAGATGCTAGACATAGATGAAAGTAGCTTAGGTAAGGAACAGCAATCAGCGGAGATGATAGATGAAAGCAGGACAGCTATAGAATGTAGTGAAAAAGAAGTGGAAAAGATGAGAGAAAAGATAGGGATAGAAGTAGGTAAGATAAAGAAAGTACTAAGCACCCAAGAGATTAAGATGCAGACAATCATAGATAAATTAGATAGGCAAACTAGGGAAGAATTTAGTCCTGAGATAGAGGAAGTTAATATGAAATTATTAGAGGCAGAGAAGCGCGCGTCAAGTAATAGTCAGAAGAACATAATTAGTAAACAGGTTAAGAGGAGGAGAGAGATAGATAAGAGCAGAAGCAATAGTCCACGGCTTAAGAGAGCATTAAGTGATAGTAACGGAGAAATGAAAATGAAACCTAAAGGTAGATATTTTAGAAATAAAATGAAAGAGAAGAGAATTAAGTTGTTAGAGGAAAAAGAAATCAGAATGAAAGAGAGAAAGAAAGCATATGATGTGCAGAGGCGTACTGAATTAGCCAGACTTGGGGAAGTGAGAGGGAGAAAGCCGAAGTACTGTGTTACTATGGATGAATGTAGTACAGAGGAAGTAGAAACTAATGTAACACGGAAGGAAGAATGTGGAATTCTAGTTAAAGATAGAATTGAAGATGAATGTGGTAAGAACTGTGAAATGCCAGAGAACGTAGTGATGTAAATTTGTATTACCGATAGTTACTGTTCCGTATGACTTAAATATTAAATAGAGAAGTTTAGTATGATTTAACAGAGGTAGATGAGAAACCTGATGTGTGTAATTTTAATTCAGTCGTGAAGTTAGGATGGTAAGGGGCGCGTAGTGCCTACGCTTATTGATTTAGATTGACTAAAATCATTTAATTTGGAAGACAGAGGTTGTCGTGCTATTGAGCAATTAAGGTAAGTTGAATGTGGGTCCTTAAACTGCAGGTAAGTTGGATGAAATGAGAATTAAATTTAAAAAGTAGGAAGGTTATTACAAAAGTAAGTAATCGAAAGAAAGTAATAATTATTATGGCAACCATAATTATGAATATAATGGTAATGAAGATTTAATTCAAAAGTGAGTGAAGATAAGATGATACAGTGGTAATAAAACGAAAGAGTTGAAGAATTAGGTATTGATTTAATAAAGAAGTTTCATTTTGAGGACAGCGAGATTATCAGAGGATATATTTTGAGAAATTTATAAGTGGTTTAGAATTGTTAATGGTAATGCGTTGTATGAATTAACCAACATCGGGTTGAAATAAGGAAGTAGTAATTAATTAGGACATCTGGTACTTGTTGACAGATATGTGTGTGTATGTGTGTATTTTCACGTAAATGGACGTGAGTTTGAAGAAGTAAGCCAACGAAGGTAATGCCGTTGAGCAATGTGGTTTTTAAGTTTTGGTAAGATGCCAAATGAAGTTGTTTTTTGAGGAAGTTTTTGGTAAGATGCCAAATGAAGTAGGTTGGAGGAAGTTTTTGGTAAGATGAAGTAGGTCAGCGAGGTATATTCCGTTGAGCAAAAATTATTTTTTTATGGTATCTACGGGACTACGTGAAGTTAATAAGGGAGTTTTTTTTAAAGTATATATGGATGTATGCACACAAGGTAATAAGAGATTACAAAGGTAAGATTGTCCAAGTTTTTGTTACAGTTACGCACGTTTTAAAGATATTACAAGGCTTGTTATCGAGCTAAACCACTTTGTAGTAAAAAGTTACTGATGATTAATAACGAAATAATGATGAGGTAGATTGTTGTCCTACACAGGTAAAAGTAAAGATAATAATTATAATTAAAAGGTTGACATAATATTTACTAATATTGAAAGGAATTTGTTATAATTCGCTGTTTTGAGGATTTTAAAGATAAATCATTTTTTTAGTAGACGAGAAATTAAAGTTTTATTTATGTCATACGGAGTTAGTAAAGATAAGTTTAATATTTTGAAGACAAGAATAAGTTAGTAATGTAAGGTGAGTATACATAAGGGGTAATAATGAAGTTTCAATTAAAGGCAGGTGTAATTTACGCATTTAAATTGGTAGAGCAGAGAGTGTCTGAACTGTGTTAGAACTCAGGACTTGCTTTATGAAGTGATTATGGGAGAATATTTGCTAATTATGAGTGTCGGTGTTATTGACTGTCAACTGGAACACTGTCATTATTTTAGGAAGACAATAGTTAGGAAAGCAAAGTGTGATGTAATTATTCCAAGGAATTAGTCGAAGCATGTAAGATTTTTTTTAGCTGAAATTTAATGTGTTATTGGTCAGTAAGAGGTGACCTGTAACAGTAAGAAGAAGTGGGATTATACCACGAATAGGGGAAGTTTTTGTATGTGACGTGTGAAGTCACGATGAGTTTTGAGAGATTCTGGTATAGCAAGAGTGAGCTATAGTCCAGGCGGTCAGAACAAGTAGGAAGTGGTGTTTGGAGGACACGGTACTTAATTAAGAGTTTTGAGAGAAAACTAAGGGGGGTTTTTAGGTATTCAGCAAAAAGTCAAATCATAATTAGACTAAGTTCAAAGTATAAGAGCATTAATATTTTGTGGAACGAAATATTTATTCCGAGGAGTTTGTCATGTGTTTTTGTGAAATAGTTTAGTGATATACGTAATTCAGGTTTATTGAGTAGTATTTTGTCCGAGTCTTAATCATTTTGTTGTTGTAGGTATGAATGACGATAGAGTAAAGATATCTCGACACTAAGTTAAATTTTATAAGATGAACGAGAAGTCAGATTTTATGTTTATTTGTGATTTTGAAAAATCCAAGTTATTGTTTTCGAGAAGTAGTAAAGAGGAATTATGGTTTTATGAGAAGTTAAGAAGTCGTGGAGACTTAGGAAGTATTAATTTGGAAGGAGGCGGCCGTGGCCTAAGAAAGAATTAAGCCACGAAGGCAGGTGAGTAGTAACTTGGATATTTAAGTGAACTGTTTAATAAATGCTTTAAGGTATTTCGATGTCATTATGTATTTGGGGAAATATTTACATGTATGACATATGCACTGAAATTGGAATTGCCTTAGGTATCTTGCTAAGTTATTTTTTTTTCTTCAATTATTGAAATTTTACTGCATTTGAGTAATCCCTTTATAGAGACGAAAGGGATATTATGTTGATTGTATCACCACATCGCGTGCAGTGATATGCGTGTGCAACGAAGTAATTACTTCGAAGAATGTAAAGTGAAGGGCATTATATGTATATATTTTTTTACAGTATACATATATAAAGAAGAATAAACATTATGAACATTTGGAAGAATGAGATGAATGAAAGTTAAAATATGAATTTTTTGTGAAGAATACATTTATGTATATTATTTTTCCAACATATATAAAGAAGAATGAACATTATGAACATTTGGAAGAATGAGAAATGATAGTACAAATATGTAAAGTGAAAAGAGTATGTTCTTGTATATTTTTGTGTATTGATGAAGAGTATATTGTATGTTGTCTTTTTGGGGGTTATAATATTTAAATTTATAGTTTTTTTTTAATGTTGGATGGGGTAAGAGAAATAATGTGAAATGTCATTTAAATTATTTATCTTAGGGGCGATTGTAACGATTCGATCCCATACTTATTATATTTAAAGGGTTATTCATTTATCATGTTATTATTATTATTAATTAGTACATCCATGAGATGATTTTTATATCAGATAATTGTAAGCGGTTTTTATTATTTTAGTCAGAAATATTTTTATTAACAATTATTTGTAAAGAGACGAAGTAAAATATATAATGCAACAAGATTGCCAAATAGGATCAACCCAATGCGTCACAAACTGAACGACGTAGTAATAATTTCACCACGGCAAACTGCGTCATTTTCCTGAGATGCTAAGACACCCACTATGGTGTAACCAACACGCCATTTTCTACGGTACGTACGCGTCTAAGATTACAAATTGTGGTGCAATTAGCCCTCGTGAGAGAATGAACACTGAAGAAAGGGAAGCTTACTGGAGGGGGAGACCGTCGAAGACCACGTGACAAGGAAGTCATTAATACCTGCGACTCCGACAAAAGACGCATTCATCAATAGCTATCAATGAAGGGAGGAAGCAATAACCTTGCTCTCTGGGTCTTAATGAACTGAGCAAACAGAGTTGGAAAAGTACGATGTCTTGCCGAAATCTATATCAATACATAATGGGTTATATCCCTGATCAAGAGTCTTTCTACAGATGGCAACGTATTTAATGAGGATATTTCATAGTAATTGAGATATCACATCATTTTTTTAAACATAAGCGACGTAACATCGAGATCATCGATCATTTCTTAAATATGACGAATCTTCGACTGGGTGAGCAAACAATTCAATAAAACTATCGTCTCTATTATAATTTAACTTCAATTAACTTTCAATTCATTTTAAATGTTCAGTTCCTTTTAAATTAATTGCCGCATTGAGTAATTTTAAATTCAATTGTGTGACTATCACTATTCTGTTTTATTAATATTTTGTTTTTGCATTTAATAAATTCATTCTCTTCAACGTAATGCCTATTTCTTTCATTGTAGTTAGTACTTTAAGGCAATCATACTCCTTGATTAAATACGGATTGGTTAGATGACTTTGTCTCACTACGGCCCGAGTAAGTGGTCTCGACTCTACTGCTGATAGCCGAGGTTAAATCAATAAATTTCGATTCACTGTCTTAAATAGGAATCTGGCGCTCAACAACAACTTATTATATTATACTATCGCAGGTAAGGTCACACCACAGTGTATATTATTTATTCTTATTATGTTTGTTAAATTGAACCACAATAGTCATCACCACCACGAATATACTCATTAAAAATGTTACAAGTCGTATGCAACTCGCCTATAATGGTAATTAAGACACTCGTATGGAAATTATAAAACTCGCATACGCTCGTTTTATAAAAAATACTCGTGTCTTAATTATAGCCATTATAGGCTCGTTGCATAATGTACTATTATGTTCGACCCTGACTGTTATATGTCTGAAAACTGTATCATAATGATGGTCATTATAACACTATTTTTCATTATGAAACAGTTTCTCCCACCAATCACAGCTCAAGAAACAGTAGTTTGACCAATTAGATAAGGATACCTTCGCGCATGCGTTCAAAATCCAACATGTCTGTATAAATTACCGAAAGTGCACCGTCCATATGTTCGCGTAAATAAACTGGTGAATATGAGTCAAGAAATAGCACTGTACCTTAATATCTCCAAATCCAATTTCTACACAGCGCGTTGTTTTCAAACGCATTCGGTGACATTTTTACTGAATACTGGCGCTCAGTCTGCACATATGGCATTGAAGCACACAGAGCGCATGCGTCGGTCGGTCAGAGAGCTTGGAAATCAGAGATATCCTACACCCAGCGCAGCACCCGATCACACAATTCTAGTGACAATCTCAACAGATATTTATGAATATTTATGTTAAAACATATAATAAAGTTATAATTATCGTCGAACATAAACAGTCGTATGCAACTCGCCTATAATAGTAATTAAGACACTCGTATGGAAATTATAAAACTCGCATACGCTCGTTTTATAAAGATACTCGTATCTTAATTATAGCCATTAAAGGCTCGTTGCATAATGTACTATATTATTGTGCCATGCATATTTCACATAAGGCATTACAGCACTATACACAATCACAATAAAACAACTGGATAAGGGATTTAAACGCACATGTTCATTAAACGATAAAAATAGACGTAAAGGTCGTTATTTCCTTAGTGAAGCTAAATTACCGAAATAACCGGAAACTTCATAAGTAGATGCCCATTATGTTTGGCAGCAGATGGGAAGCATTTACAGCATCTACTGTAAGCATGGTGAATAAAATTGCATGAGACTGATTTTAAGCTCAGCATTCTGCCTTGCATAGGCGCACGCGGCAGCTGGCAACTGATGCGTCACTGGCGGAGCGCGCGAGCGAGAATGTCCTTGTCATGCAAATATAAAGACCCTGTATGTTGGCGTCATGGTGACACACACTAAACTGACAAGTCATGAGCATCAAGCATTAGACCACATCCTTTGTCGAATGTAGTTCATTAAATCTATCACTACGATCGCTAGTGTTTATCCATACCTGGTCAAATCAAAATAGAAATTTCTACTTCCGTTTTTAGAAATCCAAAAATCTGCTTCCCACAAGCTGAAGACAGAGAATTGAAGAATAGAGTAAAACAATCAAACTTAATACTGTTACTGTTCTTAAAGCCAGCTCTATCTCGAGTGACGTTTCTCATGGTCTCAAACATCAGGCTTCTACGGTACCCCGTTTATATGGACCTCCTAAGATCCATAAAGATGGGATTCCTCTTCGGCCGATTCTTAACAGTATAGATTCTCCAACTTATAATCTGGCAAAATATCTTAGTATTCTTCTCAATGGCGGCTTCGGTGGCGTAGTCGGTAGCATGCTGAGTTTCTATGCCCGAGATAGCGGGTTCAAACCCGGCCGAAGCCGTCGGATTTTTTAAGAGCGTTAAATGACGATGATGATTGAGTCTTCAGTCTTATGACTGGTTTGATGCAGCATCCATGCCTCCCTGTCCTGAGCTAATCGCTTCATCTCTACATAGCTACCACACCCTACATCCGAGGCAATCTGTTTAACATATTCTAACCTTGGTCTACCCCTACAGTTCTTGCCCTCGACCCTTCCTTCCATTACTAAGCTTGCTATTCCTGGGTGTCTTAGTATGTGTCCTACTAACCTATCTCTTCTCTTCATTAGCAGTCGCCAGAAACATCTCTCCTCTCCCACTCGTCTTAATACCTCTTCGTTTGTAACCCTATCTACCCATCTGATCTTCATCATTCTCCTGTAACACCACATTTCAAAAGCTTCAATTCTCCTCTCTTCTGCTGCACCAATAGTCCAAGTTTCACTTCCATATAGCGCCACGCTCCAGACAAAGGCTTTCAAAAATGACTTCCTAATACCTAAATCTATATTCGATGTCAACAGATTCCCTTTTTGTAGAAATGCTTTCCTTGCCTGAGCCAACCTACTTTTTATATCCTCTTTGCATCGTCCTCACTGGTTATTTTGCTTCCTAAGTAACAGAAGACTCCTACTTCCTTCAGCTTTTCACCTGCCATTTTGATCTCCATAGAGGTTTCTGATTTATTTCGGCTGCATTCCAGTATTTTTGTTTTACATTTATTAATTTTCATCATGAATTCTTTCCGTAAGACGGAATCCATACCAGTCAAAACTCATTCAAATCCTCAGGCTTGTCGGCCAAGATGACGATGTCATCAGCAAATCTCAGAGTTGAAATTATTTCTCCTTGAATCTTCACTCCCACTTTAAATTTTTCTCCAATTTCCTTCATTGCTTGTTCAATGTAAAGATTGAAAAGTATGGGTGATAAGTTCCAGCCTTGCCTTACACCTTTCTGAATACCAGCTTCTCTCTCATGTCCTTCAGCTCGAATGACTGCCGTCTGGTTTCTGTATAGATTGTATACCACCCTCCTATCCCTGTACTTTATTCCAATAGATTTCAAAATGTCAAACAATTTAGTCCAATCAACGTCATCAAAAGCCTTTTCTAAGTCTACAAATGCCATGAACGTTCTCTTATTTTTCCTTATTCTACCTTCCAAAATCAGCCTAAGACTTAGTACAGCTTCCCTTTTTCCTACATTTCTCCTGAAACCAAACTGGTCTTCACCCAACTCCGATTCTATCTGGCTTTCAATCCTCTTGTAAATTATTCTAGACAGGAGCGTTAAAATCCCTCAGTATTCCTTCCTTCGGAGGGGAAGTAAAGCCGGCGGTCCCATGTCATAGATTTATGGCATGTTAAAGAACCTTCCACTAATTGCACATGTGTGAAGCTAAATTGGATAGGTTAAGAATGTAAACAACGCTGTTAGGTTTCTACGTTCGTTGCCAAGAGCTGACTGCGGTGGCGTCTAGTAGCTAAGTTCTGAACTTGGCCTAGTAGTCGTTGACGGTGGTGCTTGGTGGCAAAAGTAGGAACTATTTGAAAAATTCTAAGTTGCAGTACTTAAATTAAAGAACAGATAACACACACTAATACAGTCATCACAATTAACACCGGTTATCAGACAGATTCTACACACACCCAAAGTACACGGGGCTACATGACCGCGTTGTCGCAGCCCCTAAACTTAAGAACCAACCAACCATGTCCTCACCAGCACGTATTTCAGTTTTCTTAGTAAAATCTTTGAGCAATTGGATGGTGTTACCATGGGATCACCATTATCTCCTGTCAACGCAATTTTCTTTTATATGCAAAGCTTTGAGGAACGTTGCCTTCAATCTTGCAACCTCAAGCCTTCCATCTGGCTGAGGTATGTCGATACTTACGTTGTATGGCCCCATGGTTATCACATGTTATCCATGTTTCTGGATCATTTGAACAACCAGCATCCGAATAATTACTGTAGGTTTACTAGCACGACCTGTGGCGCTGTATATTAGTTGTATGAAAGTTCCTGGATTTAGTAACCACTCCGGAGTTGAACTAAATATTAGACACAGTGACACTCCAATAATTGACTCTGTCGAAGCAGGTAAAATATTTCATTTCAGCACAGCAGATCAGATCAAATTTCAGGATTACATGAATGAATCATTTGTAAGATGGGCGTCGGAGGGGTGTCATATAAATATATTGTGGGATTTTTTTAAAATATCTTAGATCGTGCTACTCAGAAATTCATGCCGTTTAAATTAATGAAGCAAAACCATGATCCGGAATATTTCACAAGGGAAATCAGGGGGCTCAAAAGGAAATTAAGGAAAGCTTATAACAAACGACACGATAGTTACGAGCATATGCTCAAGTTTAAATTATTATCGAAAGAACTAGTCCTCAAAAAGAAGGCTGCTCACGATAATTTCATGCAAAACTTAGGGAGAGGGGGTTATGGGTGGAACTTTTTAAATAGTAGTTACGTTAGAAGGTGGAAGGGAAATTCCAATGATTTGTCTATGTTAATGCCCGGAGATGGTAAATTAATTACTGAGAAACAGCCAATTGCTAATGAATTAAATATATGGTATGGTAGTGTTTTAATGAATGTAATAGCTGTGTGTTGGACCTTAACTATGATTATGACAGCCCACCTTTCCGAATAAACCAATCGTTGATTCTAGCAAGAGTTAAAAAGCTACGCAGAAATATATCGAAAGGCCCAGACAGTATTTGTGGAGATGTGCTAAAATTGGGAGGTACAGCCATTGGGCGATAGTTGGGGGTGCTGTTTAATGTATCAATTAATAACACACAAATACCCAAAGACTGGAAAAGAGCTACAAATGTTGCAATATCCAAGGGAGGGAACAGATTGGTAATGGGAAAAAATAGGCCTGGTAGCCTCACATCCATCATATGTAAACTGATGGAGCACCTTATTTCTGATTTCTTAAGGGAACAGTGGGGAAAGTTATCATGGCTTAATGGGAGGCAACACGGATTTAGACAAGGGTACTCAAGTGAGAGCCAAATATTATCACTTTTTCAGGATATTAATGACTCGCTAGACAGGGGGGGGGTGCAAGTTGACGCTGTAATTATGGATTTTGTGAAGGCATTTGATGTCGTCCCACATACATACTACTCCGTAAATTAGCGGCAACGAGAGTAATTTTATGAATTCAAGAGTTCTTGAGTGGTCACTCGTAAAATGTTAAAATGGGTAATGTATTCTCGGAGGACATTTTGATAACGTCAGGTGTCCCTCAGGGTAGTGTGATCGGGCCCCTGTTATTTCTGGCACTTATAAACGACCTACCGAATGGGATTCGAAGTGACTGCCGATTGTTTACGGATGATTGTGTAATATACAGAAAAATTCAAACATCACTAGGCAACGCTTAGTTGCAAACTGACCTCAACCTGGTTCATAAATGGGCGGTTGACAACAAAATGAAGATAAATACGAGTAAATGTAGTCTCATGATAATAGGGAGGGGGTGAAGGCATGCTTTTCAATACAATATAGGCTCGAAAATACTTGTACAAGACGACTCGTGCAAATTCATGGGCATCCATGTAAAGAATGATATGAAATGGGAGTACTCATGTGGGCTGTATCGTCTCCAAAGCGTACAAATCACTTCATTTTGTTATACGGGTATTAAATGCAGTAGCTCCACCGCAAAAGAAGTATGATATTTGACCCTGGTGAGGTGAATCTTGGAATACGGCTCAGCGGTTTGGGACCCATATCAGGTAGGGCCCATCAATGAGCTGGAGACGGTACAAAGGAAGGCTGCTAGGTTTGTGCTCAACAATTATCCTAGAAGTAGTGTAACTCGAATGATAAAAAACAAGGGTGGGAATCTCTGGAAAATAGAAGGACGAAATCTAGACTACACGCTATGTTTAACACTTACACTAATCAGCCAGCATGGGGAGAACTAAGCAAACGTCTGGGAAATCCCACCTACCTGAGCAGGGCAGATCAAGGTCCGACCACAGCGTACAAATTATGGGAAATATTCTTTCATTAACCGTGGTATTGATAATTGGAACGCATTACCTGCCTCAGTCTTAGAGCCTTTCCCCAAACATATCGATGTGTTTAAGAGAATATTGTAATTTTGTGTAAATACTACGATGTAATCACTATAGTTCCTAAATTACGAATTGTGTATATTGTGATTGATGTTATTGTTGGTGATTTTCTGTATTTGTACAATTTTCCACTGGGGAATTACCCCCATTTGCAAATATTATATATAAAATAAAAAAGATGTTATACTATGGAAACGGAACGTGGAGGTTGTCTGCCTTTTCTGTATGTCTTTGTTTCAAAGAATGCTGACGGCAGCCTGGGACACTGTTTACCGTAAACCCACCCATACAAATCGTTATCTTCATGAGTCCTCTCACCACCATCCTTGTCAGAAACGAGCTGCCGTTAACACTCTTGTTAACAGAGCAAGGACGGTGTGTGAAAAGGATAAGTTAGACGGTGAACTTGTGTTCCTGGCCGATACTTTCCAGGAGAATTGTAACGTGTTTTTCGAGGGGTTTTTATGCCACTGGCATAAGTCAGTAGGAAGCCATTCTATATTTATTTACGCGGCAAATTGTTCAGCCAAGAGAATTTTTCATGTTAATTTATTATAATTATTATTATTAAGGTATTTTCGGAGCATTTTATAAAAATTATAAGCATACAGATAGGTTTTCTAAGTCTTAGAGAACGCTATCAAGCAAATTATTACGAACGACAATATCATAGAAAATCATGTGATTACGGAATTTTACGGAGTTTCGTCAGTTAGGATATTATGAGAGACATGACTCACTGGAAAATTCAGGGACAGGCTGATTCTTGTCAAGAAGTATTACGCAAGCGTGGGTCGCAGCGTCAAGAAAAGGCGGATAGTTGGAACGGAAATCGACTTCATCATCCGCGCGCCGAGTGTAATGAGAGAGAGAAGGGGAAGTAGCACGTGGGGAGCAGCCAATCAGTGGAGACCACGTAAGCTGGAAGTCGGTACCGAGGTGGGGAGCCGACGTGTGCATATATCGTTCGGCGCGCCGTGGAACGGGGACAATCTGTGTAGAACTTGCCGAGTATGGTTGCACGCGGGAGTCGCTCCGATGTTCCGTGGAGTGGGGGACAATCTGTGATAGACTTGACTAGTTCGGTTGCAAGTGTGTGTCGCTCCAATGTTCCGTGCAGTGGAGAACTATCTGTTTAAAACTTAACCAGTGTGGTTGTACGAGGGTATGGCTCCAATGTTAGGACCATAAAGTCACAAAATCTACAAGTATATCATCAAATATCGACGGAGATGACGACGTCCAGGAGACTGTGGGAAGCACACAGCATCATCCAGTACGAGGGAAATGCTTTGGCAATTTCCAGTGGTAAGCGCGAATGACGCAGAAATACGCAATCTCTCATTTCTCTTTGTTTTATATTTCATATTTCAGTAACTTCATAGCTTGGGAATAAGAGTAAAATCAATAATTTATCAGACTCCGTTTTCACGTAATTTTCTATCGGTAATATTAAAATCGCAACGCTCCAATTTAAATTTTAAACTTATAATTATTATTAATTTTGATATACTTGTTTTATATAATAAATTCAATTCTTTTACAATGCAATCTTGGCTTTCAGTAGGTAGCATTAGATATAGACCAATTCCTTCTCCTGATACAATTGTTTGTTGGGTTAATGATCAAATCATACCACGATCTGAGTGAATAGATTCTTGAAGGTGTTCTACCAGAGCTAGACGTTGTTAAATACAAATTTAGATTTCAGCATTGCGTTGAGGTCTTGGCGCCCATTAAAACAACATAGCTTAGGCAAAGGTAAACAGTTACATTTATCAACCAACAGTTAGGGGCAGCCAAACCGTTACACTTGTCGCTCAACGTGAGCGTCAAACTGTTACACTTGTCGCTACCAAATTGGGGCGATAAATAAACGCTACATTTGTCGCCGACAACTTGGGGCTGAAAACCTAATAACATTTGTGGAAGGAGAAGGGTATATATTTCTGTGCCTGTATTTTGGGGGTTATTTGTCTGTATCAGTGTATATCATTATGGGGGATGCGAAAGAAAGACAGATGAGGTTACGTAGTGTTCATCAACGGGAGAGTGATGATACGAGCAGTATGTCGAGTGATGGTAGTACCGGGGTAGCAGAGATAAATCCCGATACTGAAACAGGGAGTGTAGGCGGCCAACCAGAATTAAAAACTTTACTTCTCGAGTTTATGTATCAGAACAAAGTTAGTAGTGATGCCTTAAATGCAAAGTTAGAACAGAATAATGCAAGATTAGAACAAAACAGTAGGGAAAATAAAGAAAGTACAGATGCCTTAAATGCTAAATTAGAACAAAACAGTAGGGAAAATAGAGAGAGTAATGAAACTTTAAACGCCAGATTAGAACAAAACAGTAAGGAAAATAGAGAGAGTACTGAAACTTTAAATGCTAAATTAGAACAAAACAGTAGGGAAATGAGTGACAAATTCGAACTGATTAGAGGTGAGATCAGGGGGGGGGGTGATGGAAGAAAAGGCTAAAGAGATTATTGCAGATGTAGACAGAAAATTAGGAAAAGTACAGGAGGAGTTGGAAATTAGAATCAGTACACAGGCTGAAAATTTAAAAGAACTAGTGCAACTGGAAACACAGCAGGTCAAAAAGCAATTGGGGGGAGAAATTGACAAAATTCAGGTAGCTACTAAAGAGGTTAAGGAACAGCTGGGGGGTAGAATTGAGAAAGTCCACTCACAAATAGTTGCAGAAGTAAATGATTTAAGAGAGAGTAATAGAGAGAGCATTAGCAAGATTGAGGAGAAACAAGCAAAGCTATATGATAAAGTAGAAGAATCAGAAGGAAACATTAAATTAACAGTAAACAGTATTGAGAGGAAGGCTGAGGAGAAAATCGCAAAATTAGAGTTAAAATTAAAAGCTAGGATCAGGCAAGAAAATAGTCAGAATAGGCCAGTTTTTGTGAATAGCACACACAGGGAGGTAGAACTGGGTAAGTTCAGCAATCGACAGGGGTGCCCAATGGAGTTCATGAACACTATAGAAAATAAATTCGGGGAGAGGTTGGAAAATGGTAGTATTGAGTGGTGCCAGGTAGTTGAAATTTCAGAACAAGTGTTTGTGGGGGAAACGAGGAATTGGTTTGCTGTCTACAGAGACAAGTTTACTGATATCAATGATTTTAAAATGAAATTCTGTGAAAAGTTCTGGAATGAGGTTATTCAGTCGCAGCATCGTGAGGGAGTAGTGTGTGGTAGATATAACCCTAAGGAAGCTCCACCATGACCGAATACTTTTTAGGGCAGGTATTAGTGTGTAAATATCTGGATGGGTTGAAGGAGGAAAGTGATGTGGTGAGGTTGCTACTTAGGCACTTTCCCTATAGGATCAAGGAGGCTGCTTGTATCCAGAATGTAAAGACAATATCACAATTAGAAAATTTGTTAAGCACATTTGATGCACTAGGGAGAGGGGGTTATGAGGACAATTTCAATCGGAACCAGGGTAATAATAATAATAGACCTAATGAAGCCAGGCATCAAGAAGTTCAAGGGAACGGTGGCGAAGGGGCCAACGCTCAAAATAGAAATAATAATAATAATCAGCTAAATCAGAACAGAGGAAATGGCTATGGTAATCAAGGGAGGAACAATGATTTCAGGGGAAATCAAGGGAGGAACAATGATTACAGGGGAAATCAAGGGAGAAACAATGATTTCAGGGGAAATCAAGGGAGAAATTATAATGACATTAATTACAACCAGAATAGGGGTCAAGGAAGAGGACAGCCTAGTGGTAGTAATATACAGCCAAACAATGACAACACAGCCCAGAACAACCAGACCAGTTCAGTAGTTAGTAGTACTACGGCCAGCTGTAGCGGTTCTTTAAACGCGAACCAGGCTGCGAAGTAAGGTCAGAATCACAGTCTGTAGCATGCCCTGTCCATACAATTATACAGGAACCCTATGACCTAAATGTAAGAAATGAATTATTACATGAACTAAATGATGAAGGTATTATTCAGGAAGTGGTTAGTAAGAGCCCCATAGTTAAATTTAACGTGTCCGAGGCGTACACAGATGTTTTAATTGATAGTGGTTGTATGAAGAGTTGCATAAGTAGTACATTTTATGATAAAATGAAAGGAACTGGAGTAAATTTTGAGGAGATGCCAATTAAAAGCACTTTTGTTATCACAGCTGTTGGGAAGAGGTCTAAAGTAATTTCTAAGCAAGTTTTAGTGGACATTAAAATTAATAATCATGTAGAGAAGCAGATTTGCCTTGTAATTCCAAATGTAGTATTCAGTGTTATCTTGGGTTCAGAGTGGCTAAGTAGAGTGTCTGGTAACTTATGTTATGATGTAGGGAGTTTGAAATTTAAATGGGGAGATTCTGAAGTAGAAGTAGCGTTCAATGACCAAATTCAGAGAAGTAGTGTTGTAGGTGTAATTTGTACTTTAAATGAGATATCGCCAGCCGTAGAGCGGGGTTCTCCATGTTTTGTGGGCAGTGTGATTACGAACGGAAGTCTAGAGGACTCGTTACGTGATGCTGCATTTCAGGGAAATATAGAGGTGGAACAATGTGTTCGGCTCTATGATGTGTTATGGTGTAATAGGAGAGTTTTTGAGGATCGCATTGGTATGGCCAATTGCTATACACATTCATTGAACGTTATTGATAGGTCAGTATTCACAGGACATAGATATCCTGTACCTTTCGCTTATCAGAGTGCAGTTGAGGCACAAATTAACCAGATGCTTGAAGATGAGATTATTGAGCACTCTAACAGTCCGTATGTTAATTCTTTGATCACGGTACCCAAGACCGACGGCACAGTTCGTATTTGTTTAGACGCTCGTTTGGTTAACAGTAGAATTAGTTCAGATCAGCTGAAATCTATGTCAATAGAGGAATTAATGCAAACATTTGAGGGGAAGAAGTATTTCACTGGTGTAGATTTGAGTTCCAGTTGTTGGCAAGTGCCACTTATGTACGAAGATAGACCATTTACAGCTTTTAGTCATAAATATAACCTTTATCAATTTTGTAGAACACCTTATGGGTTAAAGAGTAGTTCAGCAGCTTTAATTAGGGCTTTAAACATCGCATTAGGGGATGACACAGGAGAGTTTGTAACCATTTACATAGATGATATGGTAATTAGTTCACGCAGTTTTGAGGAGCATCTACGTCATTTAGATATAGTTTTTCAGAAGTTAGATCAGGCAGGGTTCACTTTGAAGCTGTCTAAGTCGTCATTCTGTCAGTCAGAAGTGACATTTTTAGGTCATAGAGTGTCGAGTAGAGGTGTAACACCAGAAGAAAGTAGGGTTAATAAGATACTTAACGCAGAGGTGCCACAGAATGTTAAACAGTTAAAAACTTACCTGGGAATTTGCAACTTTTTCAGGAGGTTCGTTCTTAAATACTCAGGGTTGGTAGAACCATTCAGGGAATTGCTTAAAAGTGGGACTCGGTGGAGATGGGAGTCCAAGCATGATCAGGCTTTTAGAGCGCTGAAGGAAGGTTTTGAGAAAGCTGTAGTGCTGAAATATCCGTTAAAAGATAAGGAATATGTGGTTATGACAGATGCTTCACATATAGGCATTGCTGGAGTATTATGTCAGAAAGATGATGAGGGTAATCTGTGCATTGTATCTTTAGCCTCGCGAGGACTGACAGCAGCAGAGAAAAGATACACGATTACTGAGTTAGAGCTTTTAGGTATTGTGTTCAGTTTAGGGAAATTTAGAATGTATTTAGTAGGGGGGAAATTTGAGATCCACACAGATCACCATGGATTACTGTATATGAGAACTTGTAAACTCAGTTCTAACAGAGTTAGTAGGTGGATTCTTGCTCTGCAGGAATACGAATTCACAGTAAAATATATTAAAGGTAAAGATAACATTCTTGCAGACATGCTATCGAGGGACACTAATTTATGTAGGGATTATCCTGTGGTTAAAGCAGAGGACGGTATTTCAATATGTGCATGTGTGGACAGTAGCAACAGGGCATCGTTACAGACACTGAGAAATATGCTAGTGGAGCAACGTGATGACGTTAAGTTAAAGGAGCCACTGGCTAGGTTGGAAATAGGTTGAGAAGAGTATGTGAAAGTAGGACGGTTCACGTACAAGATGCAGGATGGGCTTCTTGCAAGGAAATGTAGGAATAATCGGTGGGCAATATGTGTTCCTGCCACTTTGCGGGAGGAGCTAATTTGGTTCATTCATAGGGAATTAGGACACTTTGGTGCTGCCAAGGTCTTCTATGAAATTGGTCGTGACTTCATTTGGAGTAAAATGGGAAGGGATGTTAGGAGGATTTTAGCTAAGTGTGACACCTCTCAAAGGAGTAAATATCCAGTTAAATATTTAGTGGGGGAGAGATCTGCAGTTCTCACCAGTAGTCCCGGCGAACTACTGTGTGTGGATTTATTTGGCCCGATCGTTAAAGGACAGTACTGCTACGAGTACATTTTTATAGTTATTGACGCTTTTAGTAAGTATGTCAAGCTATATCCGCTAAGGAAAGCCACGGGACTAGCGTGTAGCCGTCTGATCATTAATAAGTATGTACCTGAGTTCGGCATTCCTCTCAGGATACTATCTGACAGTGGACCACAGTTTACTGCAAAGAAATGGAGAACCAGTATGCAGGAAGCTGGTATAACACACGTTCATTCCTCTGTAAGGTACCCTCAGGGTAATTCTGCAGAGCGTCCATTAAGGGAAGTGGCTCGTCTTTTTCGGACTCTAGTGCATGACAAGCATGCGGCCTGGGTTGGACATCTTCCCAAGGTCGAGACTTGGCTGAATTCTGTCCAGCATGAGAGCACGAAATTGACGCCATACGAAGTTCACTTCGGAAAAAGACCACAAAATGAACTAGCGAGGGTGTTGGGATTAAATGAGGGTAAGCAACCGGGGATGGATTACATTGTCCAGTTGGCGAAACAGAATTTATCTAAGTCAGCACAAAAGAGAATTCGCCAACAAAAAGAAACTAAATTTGACCTATTCGAGCCGGGAGACAGAGTCTTACTTAGAGTGCCGAAACAGTCAAATAAGCTAGAGAAAGTCATGTCCAAGTTCTTTTTATCTCTACGAGGGCCCATTTATAGTTTCCAAACGTATTGGGAAAACAGCATATGTGCTGGAGAATAGTGAGGGAAACAGATTATACGGGACGTATAATATACATAGTCTCCGAAAGTATGTGTCATAAAGTGAGGATGTTTAGCTGGCGAGCCAGCCTATCAATTGAGTAAGTGTGGTATTTGGTGCGTGGGAGGAGATGGTCTTCCAGGCAGGCGTATCAGAAGTCACACAGGGGGGTAGTATGTAAGTAAATGAGAGTTTTTAAGGTACAGGGAAATATGACTGGATTGTCGGATGCTCTTGAGCACTAAAATGTCTCGATACACCAAGGCCAGAATTTGGTAACGCTGGTGAATTCCCATTTGTCACCAAGAGATGGGTGAGCGCTTGGACAGGGTATTTTTGCTTAAGGCGTACACGGGACAAAAGATGGGCCATCAGAATGCGAGACAGTCCTTCATGAAACTCATACATAACGGCACACGTGATTTCTGTTTACGGCCTCGCCATGTAAGATTTTTAAGTGAGTAATTTAAGGTAATTTGTACAATGCTTTCATTTGTGTGAGGAGAACTGGTCTGTGTTGAGAACTAGTATTAAGTAGAATATGGTCTACGGGAACTTAACAAGACAGGGCGATTACGGCACAGAAATATTTGGTGTTATATGTAATGCGCATTTACTGTTTTTTTTTCAGAAGTCAATATTAATTTCATCTTTTATAAAGAGAGATCAAGTATTATGGTCACGATGCGCTGGCACAATAGTGTGATCGTGTGCTCAGTGATAAGTGCGATTAAATTTCACCATAAGGATGGGACCTCCAGTGAAATTAGGAAGTTCTATGGTGATATAAATATATCAGAACACCTTCAATGCGTGTGATATGACATCATAAATACATAGTGCTCACACATTAATTATGTCTATTTCTCCAACATAGAGAAATTTGAGAGGCGGAAATATCCGTGGAACACTATTCTATATGAAAAACATTGGACTGGTTGCAAAGTGCAAGCCATAGTGACAACAAACTTTGACGCAAAGTGCGTGAAGAAAAGTGTATATATCTGTAATTTAGGGTGATTTCATTTATGTAATATGTATTTTGGATGGGGTTTATTAACGTGTCTGGGATAATCGGATAATGGACCGTCGTCACGGTAAATCATCCGATGATCCGAGGCGAATATGTAACGTGTTTTTCGAGTTTTTTTTATGCCACTGGCATAAGTCAGTAGGAAGCCATTCTATATTTATTTACGCGGCAAATTGTTCAGCCAAGAGAATTTTTCATGTTAATTTATTATTATTATTAATTTATTATAATTATTATTAAGGTATTTTCGGAGCATTATATAAAAATTATAAGCATACAGATAGGTTTTCTATGTCTTAGAAAACGCTATCAAGCAAATTATTACGAACGACAATATCATAGAAAATTATGTGATTACGGAATTTTACGGAGTTTCGTCAGTTAGGATATTATGAGAGACATGACTCACTGGAAATTCAGGGACAGGCTGATTCTTGTCAAGAAGTATTACGCAAGCGTGGGTCGCAGCGTCAAGAAAAGGCGGATAGTTGGAACGGAAATCGACTTCATCATCCGCGCGCCGTGTGTAATGAGAGAGAGAAGGGGAAGTAGCACGTGGGGAGCAGCCAATCAGTGGAGACCACGTAAGCTGGAAGTCGGTACCGAGGTGGGGAGCCGACGTGTGCATATATCGTTCGGCGTGCCGTGGAACGGGGACAATCTGTGTAGTACTTGCCGAGTATGGTTGCACGCGGGAGTCGCTCCGATGTTCCGTTGAGTGGGGGACAATCTGTGAAAGACTTGACTAGTTCGGTTGCAAGTGTGTGTCGCTCCAATGTTCCGTGGGGTGGGGAACTATCTGTTTAAAACTTAACCAGTGTGGTTGTACGAGGGTATGGCTCCAATGTTAGGACCATAAAGTCACAAAATCTACAAGTATATCATCAAATATCGACGGAGATGACGACGTCCAGGAAACTGTGGGAAGCACACAGCATCATCCAGTACGAGGGAAATGCTTTGGCAATTTCCAGTGGTAAGCGCGAATGACGCAGAAATACGCAATCTCTCATTTCTCTTTGTTTTATATTTCATATTTCAGTAACTTCATAGCTTGGGAATAAGAGTAAAATCAATAATTTATCAGACTCCGTTTTCACGTAATTTTCTATCGGTAATATTAAAATCGCAACGCTCCAATTTAAATTTTAAACTTATAATTATTATTAATTTTGATGTACTTGTTTATATAATAAATTCAATTCTTTTACAAGGCAATCTTGGCTTTCAGTAGGTAGCATTAGATATAGGCCAATTCCTTCTCCTGATACAATTGTTTGTTGGGTTAATGATCAAATCATACCACGATCAGAGTGAATAGATTCTTGAAGGTGTTCTACCAGAGCTAGACGTTGTTAAATACAAATTTAGATTTCAGCATTGCGTTGAGGTCTTGGCGCCCATTAAAACAACATAGCTTAGGCAAAGGTAAACAGTTACATTTATCACCCAACAGTTAGGAGCAGCCAAACCGTTACAGAATGGCTACTCAATGAGACAGATTAATGAATTGTTACATCCTAAACTGCGTTAAAAATCCCTCAGTATGCCTTCCCTCGGAAGGGAAGTAAAGCCAACGGTCCCATATCATAGATTTATGGCATGAAAAAGAACTTTCCACTAACTACACTTGTGAAGCTAAAATTTGTAGGTTAGTTTGATAACGCTATATTAGTTCCAACTTTCGCCGCCAGGTGCTGACTGCAATGTCATTTAGTAGCCACGTCCGCAGCTAGGTGTCGTGGATGGTAGCATTCGGTAGCAAAAGTAGGAACTACTTGAAAAAATTAATCGTCTGCAGTCCTTCTACCTGAATCACAGATAACACACACTAATACAGCCATCACAATTAACACCGGTTATCAGCCAAATTCTACTCACACCCAAAGTACACGGGGCTACATGACCGCGTTGTCGCAGCCCCTAAACTAAGGAACCAACCAACCAACATCCTAAACCGAAAACAGATTATCGCAGAATCCTCCTCCTAGAAAATTGGCCAATCTGCCATACGTGCAATCTGTCACGAACAGGATTAGCAATATTCTAAGAAGTCACATTATCTAAACCATATTCAAGTCTAATAAGCCTCCGTGGCTTAGGCGGCAGCACGCCGGCCTCTCACTGCTGGGTCCGTGGTTCAAATCCCGGTCACTCTATGTGAGATCAGTGCTGGACTGAACCGAGGCAGACAGGTTTTTCTCCGGGTACTCCGGTTTTCCCTGTCAAAATTTCATTCCAGCTACACTCTCCACTATCATTTCATTTCATCTGGAGTGCGTCAGGCCTCGGCAGCCGGCACAGTTCCTATCCTCGCCGCTAGATGGGGGCTTCATTCATTCCATTCCTGACCCGGTCGGAGACTGGAAGCAGGCTGTGGATTTTCATTTTCATTCAAGCCTAATGTCACAATTCCTTGCGTTCAGCCAAGGATTCAGGTGAGGGGGCTAGTTTCAAACCCAGCAATCTCCATCTTTGATGATTTTGCAGCAGAGGCCTAAAACTGTTGCACTAATTTCCCCTACATTTGGAAAGTGTACTTCTGTTTCTAACACTTAATTGGACCAATAAGAGTACATTTCCTGACACACATTTGAAGTAAGCCCTGTATATATGATGTAATATGCACTTAAAATATGGAGATTGCTGGGTTTGAAGTAATAACATGGAGATTGCTGGGTTTGATGTAATAGGATGTGGAAACTACACACACTGACTTGAAAAAACATGGAAACATGAAGGTTTTATGGATATTACTTCATTTTAATCACTAATTTTACTAACTATGAAGAATACAATTCCCTTAAATGAGCACTTTACTTGGCTAGAACTTTACATTTTATACTACAGAATTTTCAGACTAACAAAGGAACATAAATTAAAAATGAAACTTCAGGAACACCTTGTTACATGCGACTTTTGTCCTTTTTATTTAAATACGCAGGACTACTTCTTCCTCCACAGGTTCACACAAAGGATTATCATCTTCCGCAGGAACTGATTCTTCTGTTCTTGACGGCACCGCTTCGTAGTACTGTAACTCCTTAAGATGTCTCCACTGCTCTCCATAGTGTGTTGTCAGCAGATTCTCAACGTCTTTTAGTTTTGCAGGACCCACTTTCCTGAGATTTCTTAGTGTGATAACCTCAGGCATTATATCAGCTACAGAACAATTCTTTTTAGTAAGGCATCTCCAACAACCAATGTCGCTCTTGTAAAACTGTTCACCTCTAACTAATATTTCTTCTTTATTTTTTATGACGCTTCAGAATTATGCGTTTTGAAGTTGAGATCATGAAATGCCAGGATCCAGTTTGCTTAAGTTTAGTATTAGCCTCCTTATGCCAGTCCAACATTTGGAAGTCCAATGCTGCTTTAAATAAAGTGGTGGTGTTATTCATGATTTCCAGATAACCTTCAGGATTGGGTATCACTTCCTGTCGTTTGAAAGCCTTCTCTAAAATTCCAAATACCCTATCAGGGGGAATGAAAGAATGTCCTCTGACAAGGAAGTGAAGCTCAAGTTCGGTGATATTGTCCGGTGCTGTCAGTAGGCACTTCATGCACATGGAGAGAAGGACTTCATTTTTATTTTGTCTGCTGCATCCATCGGCCAATAGTCTGACTTTACTGAATGCGGACTTATCTATAGCCTGCAAGCAATGATACAAAACAGAGGATACCTGGTTAGCTCCTTTGGGGAACTGGTCTTCAGTCAAGACGTAACTGAAACAGTTTCTAGGTGTGAGATGAGCTTGTGATGTTCCTTGGACCACTGTAAAATTGTGCGAATAGTGCTGTCTGCTGTAATAAGCCTGTTGATCTGCTACCTTTGGCAGTACCAAATTTTTTTGCAAATCAAACGAAAGTATAAGTAAACCCGGATCAGTGCATCTCAGAGCTTCATAAAATGCTTGAGCTCTCAACTTATGAACCCTTCTATAAATCATTAAGTCATTTTTCTTCTTAAGATCTGTTTCTCTTTTTAACTGTTCTCCAAACGAGATACATGTCGAGCACATGTCTGTTCGGGGACCACCGAATCCCAGGTTGAATTTTACTGCAAATATGTTCCGAAAGAAAGATTTCTTTACAACTACATTTCCTGCACTTTGAGAATTGTACATTTTCCAGAGCTTGGTAATATTGAGATTGGACGATAAGTACTTCCGCGCACTCGAACGTCTGCAATAATGTGATTCCACACACACCAGAGACGACAGAAAGTTGATGACAGAATTTCTGCGGTCCACAAACTTCCCTGTCTTTCTATCACCACCTCTTGTTTCCACGGGATTGCTTCCACTAACTCCACACTTTTTTGCAACGAATTCTACCCTTGATCTTGTTATTTGAAGTATTTTCAAAAACGTTTGTTGACAAACTTGAAGAGGTACACCTTCCTTCCGTTTGACATAATACTTGGTTTGGTGTGTCTTGGACTGATGGCGTTCATTTTTCGGCCTTCTGCGTTTAACAGGTGTGACAACAATGTTTCTCAGTAAAAAGTTATCCTGGTCGATTTTCTTCTTACTGGCGTAAAATAATGTATGGAACTTTAGAATATCAGCCATCATCAGCTTGGAGCACTGTAGTTGCTTTGTATTGTGACCGCACGAGGGGTACTCTGGTGGTCCAATTGGTGAATACCTGTCAAAATATTCAACAATAATTATTCTTCTATTATGTAATGAAATTTAATATAATGCAAATAAAATGATTACGTTTACATGCTATTTAACGTTTAGTTGAAACAATGACTGCTACTAACCTTAACCTTTTGGCAACATTTCTTTTCCATCTATCAGGTTGCTGAATCCGTTTCCTAGCTTTACTTGGTGATACCGGAGAAACTACCGAACTGTACCTAGCACTGGTGTCCATACTTAATTACTGAATACAAGAATTATTAATTAAACTACAAACTCCAGATCAAGCAACAGTCACAGCACGCTTGCCACAGTGTTGTACACAAACAAGAGTGGAGCATGCTGGGTGGCCGCCATATAGCCGCTCTCATTGGTCTGTTTGGAGATTGCTCAGTTTGAAACTAACATCTGGTGGAGATTGCTAGATTTGAAATTGGCACGGATTTTTATTAAAGAAAATAAATTGGATTTTGCCGTGTTTGAAGGAACAGCGTAGGTTACACAAGTAGAATTCAATGCGAAGTTTAACTTGGTACCAATAACTCAATTTACGAAAATGTTGGAGATTGCTGGGTTTGAAACTAGCCCCCTCAGTTGGTCTTAACGGTGCTGGAGAATATACGATTCCACGTTCCTGTGGTTACGTGTATATTGGTCAGACATGTAGGAGAATCAGAACAAGGGTCAATGGACATCGTAGGCATTTACCTCTTTACCAACCAGAGAAGTCTGCTATGGCTGAACATGCCATACAGAATGACCATATAATTATTTTTGATGATGGTTGATTCCTCAGTTTAGGGGCTGCGACAACGCGGTCATGTAGCCCCGTGTACTTTGTCTGTGTGTAGAATCTGTCTAATAACCGGTGTTAATTGTGATGGTTGTATTAGTGTGTGTTATCTGTTTTAATTCAAGTAAGGACTGCAGACATTCAATTTTCAAGTAGTTCCTACTTTTGCTACCAATTGCTACCATCAACGATAACTAGTTGTGAACTTGGTTACTAGATACCACCACAGTCGGCTCCTGGCGACGAACGTTGAAATTTAAAAGAGTTAGTCAAATCTAACGTATAATTTAGCTTCACACAAGTGTAATTAGTGGAAGGTTCTTTTACATGCCATATATCTATGACATGGGCCCACCGGCTTTACTTCCCCTCCAAAGGAAGGCATACTGAGGGATTTTTAACGCTCTTAAAATATCTTTTTGATGACACTTTTGTCATCTGTATGGAGAAACATTTCACAACTCGTATCATTCGGGAGGCGATTGTAATACTGTAAGTAAACAACCTGAGAGCTTTAATAGAGGTGATGGTTATCCCTTGAGTAAATCATGGTCGCCCTCTATAGTTCCATTACCAACATCCTCTTGGTCTCAGGAGGTCTTGGAGTAACTATTTGTTTCGACATGGCTTTCTATCTTGTACCATTTATCTATGCATGCTCTATGCCATTGTTTACTCAATCCTTCTTTCTTTCTTTCTTTCTTTCTTTCTTTCTTTCTTTCTTTCTTTCTGACTTTCTCTCTTTCTTTACTTCTTTCTGTCTTTCTTTTTTCTTTCTTTCTTTCTTTCTCTCTCTCTTTCTTTCTTTCTTTCTTTTTCTTTCTCTCTTTCTTTTCTTTTTTCTGTCTTTCTTTCTCTCTTTCTTTCCTTCTTTCTGTTTTTATTTCTCTCTTTCTTTCTTTCCTTCTTTCTGTCTTTCTTTCTCTCTTTCTTTCCTTTTTTCTGTATTTCTTTCTCTCTTTGTTCCCTTCTTTCTGTCTTTCTTTATTTTTGTCTCTTTCTTTCTATCTTTCTTTCTTTCTTTCTTTCTTTCTTTCTTTCCTTCTTTCTTTTTTTCTTTCCCTCTCTCATTCTTTCCTTCCTTCTTTCTTTCTTTCTTTCTTTCTTTCTCTCTTTCTTATCTTCTTTCTGACTTTTTTCTTTCCTTCTTTCTTTCTCACTTTCTTTCCTTCTTTCTCTCTTTCTTTCCTTCTTTCTGTCTGTTTTTCTTTCTTTCTCTCTTTCTTTCTCTCTTTCTTACCTTCTTTCTTTCTTTCTTTCTTTCTTTTTGTCTCTTTCTTTCTTTCTTTCTTTCTTTCTCTCTTTCTTTTCTTCTTTCTGTCTTTCTTTCTATCTTTCTTTCCTTCTTTCTGACTTTTTTCTTTCGTTCTTTCATTCTTTCTTTATTTCTTTCTGTCTTTCTGTCTTTCTTTTTTCTTTCTTTCTTTCTTTCTTTCTTTCTTTCTTTCTTTCTTTGGTGACAAACCTTGATAAAAGGACATGCAGTTGTCTCGAAACGCCGGATTTTTGAAATCCACTCAACATAATAGCTCAAAGCTATGTAACAAGAATGTACGGCACAAAATACTGGAAACATTCCTCACATGTAGACGAATAAATCATGTTATATGAACATGAGTCTGGAAAGGCTTTGTTTCCATGTTACACCTCATTGTCTCCAACACATTAATCATGGGAAACACACAAGAACGGAACGTTAGAATCATGGGGAACATGCACTCTTGGTTACATCTCGTTATATTGTCAGTATCGTAGGTGCACCGCCAGTGTTTTCTTTTACATGTTTCTCTTGCCATGCGACTTAGCAGATGTGCCTTTAGCTGTGCGGCAAAACATGTGCTTCATACACGATGGTGCACCTCCTGAGTTCAGTGTTAATGTCCGTCGGTTTCTAAATAACAGATTCGGTGACAGATGGATAGGTAGAGGTGGACGAATGGCCTGGCCTCCACGCTCTCCGGACCTAAACCCACTGGGCTTTTATTTGTGAGGGTATTTGAAAGCTCTTGTGTATCGAACCCCAGGACAAGATGCTCAGAGTCTCTGTGCTCGTATTATGGAAGGCTGCGAAACCATACGCAATACTTCAGGGATACCGGTACATCAGTGCATCCGCGTCTACGTGTGAGGAATGTGTTCTGCATTTTTGCCGGACATTTTTGTTACACCCTGTATAATGAAATCAACTTTAATTTTATTTAAGTCTGAAGAACAAGTTCCATTCTAAAAACAAGCCCTTTTTTAGCAGGGATTTCAAAATATAATTTAAGCCGGAAGTAATATGATAGAGCTTTTAAAAGCACGCATTTTGACACTTTTCCGGGTCTTATAGCTTTTCAACTTTTGGGACAATTATCAAAATAACTTAACTTGACGGTTTTGCTACACTGGGTCCCTATAGTCTGAGTGCTCTTAGGGCCATAATCACCAACTCTGTACTAATGGTTAGTTAGTTAATTGCTATTTAACTTAAATACGAGAGTTAATGAGTGATCATCGTTGATGGATTTCACGAGGCCTTTCGGGTTCCTAATTATTTAACACTAGCGGTCCGGTGCGAGAAATCTCGCATGTTCATAAACACACTTTTCCCAATAGGTTTATAATGAGAGACTTAAGGAGAAAGGTTTTGTTTTTATTTCAACCAAATGATTATAGAACACTATTTACATTTCAGTTGGAATTCCAATTTCTTCGTACCCTAACTTAAAAAGGCAATCACTGAAAATTGGATCATCATAACACTCACCGATTATTCGATACTTATGAAATTATACGATTTGAATACTCATTCCTTTGATTTACTGTTTCTGAAATCCATGCAAAATGATAAAGGAAAGACCTCAGAATGTTAAAATGACGTGAAACAGACGCCACAGCGGCCAAAATGTGAAGTGGGCAGCAATTATGGAGCGTATTTTCCTACAGCAACAGCATCTGCAAACCCTCATACATTTTTTAAAATTATTTTTTAAAGTAATTATAGATATTTATAAAATTAGAGTGCAATTCGTCACTGCTAATGCTTATTCTCTTTCATTAGAATGCTCATTTGCCACGATCGGTCGCTTGTGAGCGCCGCAGGAGGGATTTATACTACTGAAATAATATATACTAGCAGACCCATAAGAGAAATCTCGCATGTTCATAAACCACCCTTCCCCCGTCGTCCCTACGGCCAAAATGCCAACTGAACAGCAATGATGTCGCGTATTTTCCTACAGCAACAGTATTTGCAAAGCGCACACTCTTCCAAAAATTGATATTTATGAAATTAGAATGCCATTTGTCACTGCTAATGTCATTTGTGTGCTGAGTCCATTGATTGTTAGCTTAACTGTAACGCTCACCAGTAATTCGTTATTTATGAAATTATACGATTTGAGTACTCATTCCTTTGATTACTTGTTTCCTCAAAATGTTCATGCAAAATGATGAAGGAAAGACCTCAGAATGTTAAAATGACATGAAACAGGCGTCACAGCGGCCAAAATGTGAAGTGGGCAGAAATTATGGAGCGTATTTCCCTATGGCAACAGTATCTGCAAATCGCACACTTCATGCATTTTTTAAAAGTCTTTTTTTAAAGAAATTATGGATGTTTATGAAATTAGAGTGCAATGTGTCACTGGTAATGTCTATTCTCTTTCATTTGAATGCTCATGTGTCCCGATCGGTCGCTTGTGAGCGCCACAGGAAGGATCTATACTACTGAAACTTTACGGCTGTCGCGCATGCGTACACTTGGTTTCATCCTAGAAAAGCATGGCGGGCGGATCAAGAAGCGTGTAGCCATGGAGGAAAGAATAAGAGGAGATGCCCTGAGCTCGTTTGAGTGAAGCCAAGCGCTGCTCCCAAAGTGGGCGTAACCTTATCCTGTATCCGTTGTTCCGTGACTGGCATGAGGCATTGTGCATGGTGTTTTCTGAGTTATCCTTGCAGGATATCTTTCCATCCTTTTCTCACCATGCTGGAGCAGTAGTGATAAGTTATATATATAAACTCTTCAATTCTAATCTCAGCATGTTTACCCTACATACAAAAAAAAGCCATTTCTCTGCAAATCCCAAATTATAAAACAGTTGTCGGTCAATAATTACGGTAGGCCTACGTAATGAATCAATTCGAGGCTAATCGCCAAGTTTCTACCCCCACAAACAAAATACCGTACGGTACCGAAAAGTATAGGCTATACCGTATTTTTGTGTGTTCTGTTTATTAATTTTAAGGTTCGTATTCTTGAATATCAAAATCTGTACGAACAATGAGTGAAAGTGGCTGTGCTCGAAATTAGGCCTAAAAACTGATGAATGCATCAACAACAATATGAACGTAAAAATCTCTTTGGTGTAAATACCGTAATTAGTTCGGCATCATTAGTTCCCAAGATTTTGGTATAACTCGCACCTTCAGACACCTGCATTCAATTCAGTGTTTCAGCGTATTATTACGTTTTGCCGCGTCTTTCTTACAAAACTAGCCTTGAAAGGTGCTCTCATATTTCTATTTAAATTGGCTTTTAAAACGATAACGCAGCTTATTTGTGCCAGGTACCGTGATGTACAGAGTGTATTCTGGCTATCCAAGAAAAAAAATATCTTGACTTATTGCAGTTTTATGTCACTAAAATCCAAGACTAGTTGGAGTGTTTTACGGCTTTAAGCATAGGTAGAGCCATTATTATGCTCCCCAAAGTGGGCGTGCCGTTTGGCTTCAGCAGCTTGCACTAGGCAGCGCAGCGAAGGCATCTTCTTCCGTTCTTTCCTCCTTGCATGTAGCACTGTTTGCGATGCTTCCTTGAGATTCTCTGGAATATAACTTTAAAGTAAGGGAAATACAGAAGACCCTATTCGTGACAAAGCTTAAAATGATAAGGACAAAGTATTTAGGAGAACTGGTTGTTGTATGTATGTATAATTAGCTAACTAGGACACGCTCTCCAAGTTGTTTTGGTAGCGTAAGTGGTTGCGTTGTAGACTCTTGAGTTCATTATGCAGAGCTGTAAATATGCGCTTTTTTATTTCCGTATTCTTCTTTCTTGGCCGACACGCCTGAAGATTTGAATGGTATGGACTCCGTCTTGAGGAAAGAATTCATGATGAAAATTAATAAATGTAAAACAAAAATATTGGAATGCAGCCGCAATAAATCAGAAACCTCTATGGACATCAAATTGGCAGGGGGAAAACTAAAGGAAGTAGGAGACTTCTGTTACTTAGGAAGCAAAATAACCAGTGATGGACAAAGCAAAGAGGATATAAAAAGTAGGTTGGCTCAGGCAAGGAAAGCATTTCTACAGAAAAGGAATCTGTTGACATCGAATATAGATTTAGGTATTAGAAGACATTTTTGAAAACCTTTGTCTGGAGCGTCGCACTCTATGGAAGTGAAACTTGGACTATTGGTGCAGCAGAAGAGAGGAGAATTGAAGCGTTTGAAATGTGGTGTTGCAGGAGAATGATGAAGATCAGATGGGTAGATAGGGTTACAAACGAAGAGGTATTAAGACGAGTGGGAGAGGAGAGATGTTTCTGGCGACTGCTAATGAAGAGAAGAGGTAGGTTGGTAGGACACATACTAAGACACCCAGGAATAGCAAGCTTAGTTATGGAATGAAGGGTCGAAGACAAGAACTGTAGGGGTAGACCAAGGTTAGAGTATGTTAAACAGATTACCTCGGATGTAGGGTTTGGTAGCTATGTAGAAATGAAACGATTAGCTCAGGACAGGGAGGCATGGAGAGCTCCATCAAACCAGTCAAAAGACTGAAGACTCAAACAACAAACAAACGTGTGTGAGCTTTTATCTTCTTCTCCTCTCGATTTTGGCCTTTTGTGGACCGTGTTGAACCATCGGCCGACTTGCCAATCTCTTCTTCTCCTCCCAGAATCTCATCATGAGTTCGCTGAGCCTCCTCCTTCTTTCTTCAGACCAGATGACCTTGGTTTTTAAGCTGCGTTTTTCCTGAAACCGTTTAAATTTTTCAACCTTCCTTCGAAACAGTAATTTGTTGAGAATATGATCATTTATAATTTTATTGTCATAAACATATTCTATATTCATATGGATGAAAGTTCGTGTGAAACTCGGAAACAAACCGCCATTTAGGGATACACGAGGTGGAGTCCGGCAGTTCCCTCCTCTTAAACGATGCTTTAGACTTTAAGAGTTGAGAGGTCAGATTTGGCCATTTATCGTAATTGCTTGTTATTGGTAAGTTAAGGAGCGTTTCTGTTTGATGAAATGCTCGTGCTATTTTAAATGACCCTTATTGATGAATTAAGAGAAAATTGACGTTAGTGAAAACGCACTGCCTTTTAAAATATGTTTTCAACATTAAAAACATTTAGAATGCATTTGGTTAAAAAATAAGTGACATAAGAGTTTCTGAATAAACCAATGTTATTTTGGTATATTAGTAGTGTGTTTAAGCCTCCGTGGCTTAGGCGGCAACACGCCGGCCTCTCACCGCTGGGTCCGTGGTTCAAATCCCGGTCACTCCATGTGAGATCTGTGCTGGACAAAACGGAGGCAGACAGGTTTTTCTCCGGGTACTCCGGTTTTCCCTGTTAAAATTTCATTCCAGCAACACTCTCCACTATCATTTCATTTCATCTGTCATTCATTTAATCATTGCCCCAGAGGAGTGCGTCAGGCATCGGCAGCCGGCACAGTTCATATCCTCGCCGCTAGATGGGGGCTTCATTCATTCCATTCCTGACCCGGTCGGAGACTGGAAGCAGGCTGTGGATTTTCATTTTCAGTAGTGTGTTTTGGAGGGTTCTAGCGCCTCCTCTTCCTCACCCTCCTCACAAGATGGCGGCCGTAGCTTAACTTAACCTAGCCTAACCTAACAAGATGACGGCGGTAGCTTAACCTAACCTAGCCTAATCTAACAAGATGGCGGCCGTAGCCTAACCTAACCTAACCTATGAGGTGTGATCAAAAAGTTCCAAAAAGGCGGCCGTAGCTTGACTTAACCTAACTTAACCTAACCTAACCTAACCTAAACCTACGAGGTGCGATAAAAATTTAAGATGGCGGTCATAGCTTAACTGGACCTAGCCTAATCTAACCTAACCTAACCTAAACCTACGAGGTGTGATCATTAAGTTCCACGATGGCGGTCGTAGCTTAACTTAACATAACCCTACGAGGTGTGATCAAAAAATTCTAAAATGGCGGTCATAGCTTGACTTAACCTAACCTAACTTAACCTAACCTAAACCTACGAGGTGTAATCAAAAAGTTCCAAGATGGCGGTCGTAGCTTGACTTGACCTAGCCTAACCTAACCTAAACCTACGAGGTGTGAGCATACAGTCCCAAGATGGCGGTCGTAGCTTAACTAAACATAACCCTACGAGGTGTTGTACCCTTTTATTACCTACCAATACCTGTTGAATCCCTGGAGAACAGCTGGATCGTAGAACCTGAAAATCCCCGGCTAAAAAAAACCCAAGTTCTACCAACAGACACAGGGATATTAGGGCCACTCGAATACCTAACAGGATGTATTAAGACTGACCAAGGCTCAGAGAAAGAAAAGACTAGCTCAAAACACAAGAATTCTTCAAAAGGAAGAAATAACCTCAAAGGCGTGGTAAACCCTAAAATACCTAGCGATGGCCCCCTTAATACACCCTTCCATCACCTCTATAAAGCATCACGCAATAATTAAAACCAAATAATAAATTAGTTTATTACAAGAATAAACATGACAAGAAATATTAATTTTGTCGATACCACGACCAATCAAAAATATCATTAATTATACTGGATTGTCTTTCAGCTATGGAATATGGGAAAGGCTTCCAAAATGAATTACCCATTATCTCAACTAACTTTTAGTTCTTTCAAAAATAAGGTATAATAATAATAATAATTTTCGATCCCATAGGATAAGCACACCCAAAAAAAAATTATATGAATTGACTAAATTGGATTCATTTCGGTTCATTAACTTAATGAACATCTTACACAAAAATACCCTATTTATAACCAATAATCTCACACGACATTTTCAATAGCATTATATGGTCTTGTTATTTAACGATGAAATTAATATGGTATATTTACAGAATATACAAATTTATACAAAATTCTAGAATAATTTCGATTATTCTCCTCCCACTGACTTAATGTCACGACATTCACTTCTGCTAAAATTGTTTAATTGTTTCATTTCTAATTTCAGGGTATTTCTGCCGAACAGTTAAGTTAAGAAAAAAATTAATCATAGATTCAGCATTAAATAGTTATCGGTGATACTTGTTAAACATACATGCTATGGCAAAGTCCTTATAATTTTACTGGAAATATTGAACTGGATATCCACTCAAGAGTTTTAATAATAATGCTCAGAAAAATACTAATTTTCACACAGGCATTACTTCACGATAATAACAGCGATAAAGTCACCTATGACAAAATATTAACCATACTAGGTTAATAACAACGCCTCTCTGGGTTGAAACCTCATTCAATCTATTCTTGATTGGCACACGTTGCTCAATCTTCAACAAGAAAATTTGCCTCGCAAAGCACTGTATCAAAATACTTAAATACAAGAGCATTATTCCTAATACATGCCTCTCTAAAATCTAACATGCACCTATAATTGGAGCCTTACTGTTTTAAATCCACAATTATGAAAATCAGCTGTTTATAATAAAAGCCTGAACTCGTGCTCAGAAAAATAATTTGATTATGTAATAGGTTATTAATAAAGCCCAGTGGATTCCAGAAATACTCCACCTATTTTTAGAAAACTTGCCTTACATTGATGTATTACAATATTCATAGTTCTTAAACGTATGACTTATAGTAAGTCATCCCTGGGATTATCCTCGCAAATTTGGATGTCGTTCAAATGCCCTCTTAATAGAGAAAAACTATTGCACCAAAGGCAATGATATCAATTTAATCCAGTGTTAACTTCATAAAAGAAGAAAAGTATAACATTCACAACCACTCAAAACTGAGGTTGTAAAAACGATTTAAAAAAATAAATCCGATCTCAAAATAAGATCTTCCCTGAATTTCCCGAACGCGAAAATGTCGGTGGATTAATCCTACAGCATGGATCTAGGTTAACTACAGAGGTTAAGCGACTAATGACCCATTAGTCAATCCACTCCGAAAATCAAGCTCAGAAAATACAAGTTAAATCTGTTAATAAACTGAAGAAAAATAGTCTAAAGACTCGAAGTAACATTCAGAATAACAGGATCCGAAAACTTCCTAATATCGTTATAATAATCAGGAAAGAAAAATTCTTCTCAAAGAATAAGATAATCCAAGCGAAAGTGCTTAAAGAACAATGCACTAGAATATGTAAAACTCAGTCAGAGTTCTCAACGCCGCTTTAAAAAATTGCGTTACTAAAATATTCTTACACAAAAATCTGGAGATCTTCCTCCTACAGTGACTTCTCGACAGATAAGAATGAGCATATCAGTTTAAATACTGTAAAATACTATTGAAATTTTAAATTTATCAATCAAAATTCACAAAGGATGCACTCATTTTTATGAGTCAAAATCCTGGCATTATAGAAAGTCAGCTTCGAAATAGGCATCGAACCTGCACTTTCTACTCAACCATTTAATCTACAAAAAATCAAAATATGGCAATTTGTGATTGTTCACATGTCCACGCTACACTACTGTAACAAGTTGAAGTGATCTGTACCTTTGGCGAATCTGGATGTGGAAAAAAAGGATATCGTTGGCCATACTAGGCTCCAGACCAACACAAAACATGCCGGACTCCAACTGGGTCTCCAGAGAACGAACCATAGTCATCCTAGGCTCGAACAACTCCAGACCGGTCGAAATGGTCCCAATATATCCTGGCGATATCTTTCCACACTTATTAGAATACCGATGGCTGAACCGCAAACAGTTTATCAACTCGTCACGAAGCGAGAGTGAATTCGAACAGCCGCAAAATAGTTCCAATACAAGGATGCGAATGTGAGCAAGTTCACACGTGTCCGCGCGGTCCCTTGCATTACGAAACTCGCTTGTACACTTCATAGTAAATGAACGTTGCTACAAACTGTTCCCGCTACCACTCTGCTAATGCAGTATTCCCATTGTACTCTAGCCTATCATCGTAATAGATATAGGCTTCATTGTATTCCTTCCCTCTGACACCTTGCTTAAGAATGTGCTTTTTTAAAGAAGTATTGCCACTGTGAAAAGTTTGAATCAACTCTAGGCTGCATTTCCATGAAGGTTTACAAGCAGAGTGTTACGACATAATACACCCGAGCTGGCGACCGGGATTATGAATGTATTCTTCCGCATGGTCCGTTAGTGGCGCTGGACACACGGTCGCAAAGATAAACATATAACATGTTTAAAACCATGTCTGATCCCCATTAAGCAAGTCTCTATTCCACGTAGAATGCCGAACGAACTCGCTTATAAACTTCGGCACGCTCACACGTTTTGAAAATTCCGTTAACTGGCCATTTCACTTTCACTATTTCCAGGATTATTACTGCACGCTGTCAGTTTCACAAGTATATGCTCTCCACACGAGGTCGCTTGAGCAAGACATCTGCTACCCCCACTCCTCTATACGCCACGAGTCGATATAAATATATCGCAGTCGAAGTATAATCACTAGTGACTTAACAGATCTTCTTCTGTTTTTCATACTTGCTTTGTAATAGCTTTCTGCCATGGAAAAATGCATACAGACATAAATAACTGCTTACAAATAGCGCTAAATATACTTTAATTCGTATTAATCATTCTCAGGTGAATCGATCGATATAATGTTAGACAATGTCAACATGATTATTATCGATGACCTTCGAGCTTCTCGTCGGAAATACGAGCTCTACCGATCCATTCTTGATAGCAGAACTTTTGCTTGCTGTAGACCAGCTGTTATGATAGACTTCAGTGGCTAGCTTGAAAGTTACGGGGCGTTTAAAAATACTGTATCCATATCTGTACTTAAGACCTTTAGGAATAATGGTGCAGTGTGATCAAAAATTTCCAAAATGGCGATCATAGCTTGACTTAACCTAACCTAACCTAACTTAACCTGACCTAAACCTACGAGGTGTAATGAAAAAGTTCCAAAATGGCGGTCGTAGCTTAACTTGACCTAGCCTAACTTAACCTAACCTAAACCTACGAGATGTGATCATAAAGTTCCAAAATGGTGGTCGTAGCTTAACTTAACCTAACCTAAACCTACGAGGAGTGATCAAAAAGTTCCAAGATGGCGGTCGTAGCTTAACTCAACCTAACCTAACCTTACGAGGTGTGATCAAAAAGTTCTAAAATGGCGGTCATAACTTGACTTAACCTAACCCAAACCTACGAGGTGTAATCAAAAAGTTCCAAGATGGCGGTCGTAGCTTAACTTGATCTAGCCTAACCTAACCTAACCTTAACCTACGAGGTGTGATCATAAAGTTCCAAGATGGCGGTCGTAGCTTAACTTAACATAACCCTACGAGGTGTGATCAAAATTTTCCAAAATGGAGGTCATAGCTTGACTTAACCTAACCTAACTTAACCTAACCTAATCCTACGAGGTGTAATCAAAAAGTTCCAAAATGGCGGTCGTAGCTTAACTTAACCTTACCTAACCTAACCTAACCTATGGAACTAGCCGATCCTAGTTAAGCTGACGTCATGCAATGCAAGAGTTGCAACTTAACACTCGGCTACGCTGAGCCTTTAGCGTACTTTCTCGCGAACTTTGCCGATATATAACGAACACCAACACCAAAACTCTTAAACAAGGCTAAGTGTTTCACACAACGCTGTAGCGTGTTCAAAGGTAGTCACATAAGTGCGAGTGGAAATGTTAGTGACGTGTCTTTATATATCACATTGCATGTATAAGAATTTTGTTTCCCACGCTTGTAGCATCTTGTTATGATACACGTGTAGGTCTAACGTCCCAGGTCAACACATGCGTGATATGTTTCAGGTATAAACTGCTGACTCGAGCTTAGCAACAGAGACTCAGCATTCCACACACACACACACACACACACACACACACACACACACACACACACACATTGACTTCCCGTTACGTCACGCGACAAGATAAATCTTGTTTAAATGTTAAAGCCCCACTGCCTGTATAGCCTCTAATTCAAGTTTCTATAATTAATGGTTCAAATATCTTAGGTTCATGACCTAGTTGTTGAGTCCTTTAGCAAAATCTTTAAAAATAAATGATCACAAAAATACATCATAAGGTTATACTCCGAGCATGCCACTGTTAGCTAGCAAGTGGCTAGTGATAAAACTGGTTTGCACGGTAGGCTTTGACCTAAAGTGTTCCGGGTTCCATACCCAACCAGCCCATCAGGATTTCTTTTTCATCTCCTAGGATTCATTCTTGTAGCTCAGAGACCAGGTGTATGCCACTCATGCCTTGAAGCCTCCATGGCTTAGGAAGTCCTACAATAACTCATACAAGTCCCTAGCCTTATTGGTTTGCGAAATATTAACAAAAGTGTAGTTAGGTCCATTGTTAAAATTTCAAAAAATAAATTCAAAAAAGGGGTCATCTGCTCGAGTCCAACAATACCTCGCAGGTCAAAATCCCATCATGGGTTCAGGAAATATCAACAAAAGTTTAGTTAGGCACTTTCTAATTTTTTTGCTTTAAATAAATACTATATTCAAAAGAGGACATCACCCTGAGTCATTTGACTCCACGTAAACATCTCTAGCCTAATTGGTTTGTGAGATATGACAATAAGTCAAAAATCATGTTTTTTGACCCCCAGAAAGACTGTTTCCCTCATTCTCAAAAACTTTAACCTATTAACAACATAAAGAGGGCTTCGAGACAAGCCATTTGACACGTCACACATCCAAATCCCACCATGCGTTCATTATATATCGGCAAAGTTCGCGAGAAAGTACGCTAAAGGGTCAGCGTAGCCGAGTGTTCAGTTGCAACTCTTGCATTGCATGACGTCAGCTTAACTAGGATAGGCTAGTTCCATAGGTTAGGTTAGGTTAGGTAAGGTTAAGTTAAGCAACGACAGCCATTTTGGAACTTTTTGATCACTCCTCGTAGGTTTAGGTTAGGTTAGGTTAAGTTAAACTACGACCACTATCTTGTAACTTTATGATCACATCTCGTAGGTTTAGGTTAGGTTAGGTTAGGCTAGGTCAAGTTAAGATACGACCGCTATTTTGGAACTTTTTGATTACACCTCGTAGGTTTAGGTTAGGTTAAGTTAGGTTAGGTTAGGATGAGTCAAGCTATGACCGCCATTTTGGAAATTTTTGATCACACCTCGTAGGGTTATGTTAAGTTGAGCTACGACCACCATCTTGGAACTTTATGATCACACCTCGTAGGTTTAGGTTAGGTTAGGTTAGGCTAGGTCAAGTTAAGCTACGACCGCCATCTTGGAACTTTTTGATTACACCTCGTAGGTTTAGATTAGGTTAAGTTAGGTTAGGTTAGGTTAAGCCAAGCTATGACCGCCATTTTAGAACTTTTTGATCACACCTCGTAGGGTTAGGTTAGGTTGAGTTAAGCTACGACCGCCATCTTGAAATTTTATGATCACACCTCGTATGTTTAGGTTAGGTTAGGTTAGGCTAGGTCGAGTTAAGCTATGACCGCCATCTTGAAAATTTTTGATCGCACCTCGTAGGTTTAGGTTAGGTTAGGTTAAGTTAGGTTAGGTTAGGTTAAGTCAAGCTACGGCCACCATTTTGGAACTTTTTGATCACACCTTGTAGGTTAGGTTAAGTTAGGCTAGGCTAGGTTAGGTTAAGTCTTAGCCACCTTTTTGGAACTTTTTTATCACACCTCGTAGGTTAGGTTAGGCTACGGCCTCCATCTTGTTAGGTTAGGCTAGGTTAAGTTAAGCTACGGCCTTCATCTTGTTAGGTTAGGCTAGGTTAAGTTAAGCTAAGGACGCCATCTTGTGAGGAGGGTGAGGAGGAGGAGGCGCTAGAACCCCCCAAAACACACTACTTATATTGGCTTTCAAGGCCAGTGAATTAAAACTCAGCAATCTTTCTAGGTTTATGCCGTGTCTTGTGCGGGGTTTCGCCTAGGACACCAAGCTGGCTCATCAGCGGGCTCTTTGTGTTCAAGCCCGGACCCCCACAGAAGGAGTAGTGAACTGCGCCCTACCTCCCTTTTTATGAAGCGCTCCTGCGCTTCTTCATTGCGAGAGTTAAAAGCTCAAGCAGTCCTCGCCTCCATTTGAAACAGTCCTCACCTCCCCATGAAGGCTTCTTAGGGAGGTGAGGATTGATTGAGCTTTTAACTCGCGCAGTGAAGAAGCGCAGGTGCGCTTCATAAAATGGGAGGTAGCGCGCAGTTCGCTACTCCTTCTGCGGGGGTCCGGGCTCGAACACAAAGAGCCCGCTGATGAGCCAGCTTGGTGTCCTAGGCGAATCCCCACACAAGACACGGCACAAATCTAGAAATATTGCGGAGTTTCAATGTCATTTTCTTTCTTAATTTCCTTTTGTTACAATTGGTATTAATTATCTTGATTTTTTAAGCTCAAAATACCATCATAGGTTAAGGTTATCAACCTGTTCCGAAACAGTTACTGTTTGTACGTTATAAGTAGAACTGGGATTTTTATGTACAGGGGCATTATCTATGTGCTTCCCAATAAACACGGCAAGCTAAGCCGACTGTGACTGGCGCAGATCGTGGGCGGGCGTACCCTGTTCACCCGGTGGTGGCGCGCACTTTCATACTTTTACCAAACATGTTCAATAATGTGTACTTACAGTGCTCATTGCCGATGCTGAAAACGTCCCCCCTCTCTTGTAACACACACCTGACATCTTCTGAACTAATTTTGTTCTCTAAGAACACAACGTTGTGTTTTAACTTTTTTTTTTATTATTTACGCAGCCTGTTTTCTTGAATCGTTTAGTGAGCCTCCTAATTGTACTGGCATTAAGCACAGGTCTTCCTGGAAATTTGATTCGAAATTTTCGTCTCGATTCAGAATAAGATTTTCTGCTATTCATATACGAATTATGCATATACAGACGTTGGCGCAATCTGAAATGGGGTCTAGGCAAGACCAACAATCGCAGTAATCGCAATACTCACTAAACGTGCAACACTAACGTCTAAGCTTTGCAGATACACGTCCATATGAATGGCAAAACACTGTGAGCTAACGATATGAGTCAGCGGAGCGCCCCACCACCGGCTGAACTGCCTACGCGCACCCGCGGTCTGCGCTGGTCACAGCCGTGTTTATCGGGGCGCACATAGGTAATGCCCCTGTAGAACTGGAGCAAATTTCGGGAGAGGGAGTTTTGATGTAGAAATATCCTCGGGTGGATAAACATCGTCTCCTCCTAGAATTTAGCACAGGCTGTGAAATGTTGAAGAGCCAGGATTTCTCTTCAAAAATTTTGCAATTAATTCAATACACTTGCACCAGTTTCACCAGGTATAGCAATAGTAGCCTCTGTGACAACAATAGAAGCTTGCAGTTGTTGTCCTGACGTTTCTAGACATCTGAAGCTTGCTGGAAACCAGCTGAAGTTGCTGCTAACGAAGGAAATGGAGGAGACCGCTTTAAAATCACATAAAGTAGTTTATGCTCGTCGATGTCGAAATGTAAATGTTATATGTCAGAAAATTGTACTTTAATGAGGCTCATTATAGTACAAGTTTTCATTATGATACAGTTTCTCCCACCAATCAGAGCTCAAGAAACAGTTGTGTGACCAATTAGGTAAGGATAGCATCGCACCTTAGCTGAGTTCCAAGGTCTTCTAATTTAAATTTCACTGCGTGGCCTAGTGTCATAGTGGGGTAATCGAGGAGGCCATGTTTATTTATTTATTTATTGCCACAACAGGGTAGTGCCCCAATTACAGTAGCAAACAATTAAACAATTGTTTACACACAGATAATACTTGAAAATACATTAAGATACAAGATAAAAATACATTAGAATACAAAATAAAAATTGAAAATTAGAAATTGATGATTAAAAATTAAAACTTAAATTTAAAAAAAGAAGAAAATGTTAACAAGGAATACACACACGTTCAAGTCACAATAACAGTAAATGAAGCATGATTTTTAATATTTGGTCACATAAAGTAAAACTAGATACATATCTTAAGGTACTAATACAATAGCAATGGAAGATGGTAAGAAAGTGAAACTTAAATTTAATATCTTCGTTATAATGAATCATTTGACATCTAAAACTACGTGTAATTGCCTTCTATAATTTAGCAAGGACATTCCAAAATCTAAATTGTTGTCAGCTGAGAGCCTGTTGTATGTACAGTATATATTCAATTTCGGTGAATTTTTATGGAAATTTGTATTAGATTTCTTAACTATTAGGAGTTCTCGTTTTCGGAGACATTTCTTTCTCACATTGAAATTTATTTGCTCTAAAGTTTCACTCGTGTCTGAGATACCATTGATAATTTTATACAAATATATCTGCTGAGCAATAAGCCTGCGTGTTGAAAGTTTAGTCATTTGGAATTCTGACAACAAGTTAGAGTAAGGAATTCTACAACGGATGGCTGATACAGAGTACTTCTTGTAATATAGGAAGCGTAACAGTTTCTTTTGCAGCCTTTCTATGTTTTTTATATGTGACTCGTACATTGGAGACCAGACTACCGCATTAAACTCCAGTTTACTTCTCACATATGCATTGAAGAGCGTAATGATTGTCTTTGAATTCGTCAACTCCTTGGAATTTCTAAAAATAAAGCCCAGACTTCTAAGTGCATCATTCACTACCTTATCAATATGATATTTGAAATTCAAATCATGATTTATATACAACCCTAGATCCTTGACCGTATTCAGTCTAGTTAAAAGATTTCCATCCGTTCTGTAGCTCGATTCCAAGCGTTGTCTTTTCCGACTGAAGATGATGAAATTACATTTTTTTATATTAAACAATAGGTCATTGTCTAGGCTCCATTTGTGAATGTTATCTATATCATTTTGCAATTTCTGGACATCCTGCTCATTTTTAATAACTCTGTACACTTTTAGATCATCAGCATATAGGATACATTTTGATTCTTTAATAGAAATGGGAAGATCATTTATAAAAATCACAAAAAATAACGGACTCAAATTTGAGCCTTGCGGCACGCCAGACTTAGCAATGTAGGTGTAGGAATTAGCTTCACTATATGACACATACTGTTTTCTGTTTGATAAGTAAGATGCCACTAATTCTAACATTTGATTCGAGAATCCTAAGGCTGATAATTTCCGTAATAATATACCATGATTAATATTGTCAAAGGCTTTTGAAAAATCAGTGCAGATGGCATCAACTTGATATCGTGAATCTAATGCATTCGAGACAAACTGTACAAAGTTACAAAGATTTGTAGTTGTAGATCGGTTTGGAACGAAGCCATGTTGAAAATCTAATATATAAAAGTGAAAGTCTGTATGTGGGTATGTATGTGGGTGGGTCTGTTCCGTATACAAATCTACACCGTTACACCAATCTCAACCGAATTTTGCATACACATAGTTTAGGACCCAGAAGGAACCGCTGGCTACATGCATTTTCGATAGTCTTTCTCATTCTTCTGATTTCGATCCTTTTGCACTCCAGCACATGCTAATCAAATCATAAAATATACTCATGAAGGAATGGCAAGGCGGATAGTTTCCATGGCAACATAGCTCAAGTCGAGACACGGCCGACTGGATGCCATTTGCGCTCTGCACTACCGGTATAGAAAATGAGGATCTTTACTTGAAATCACGTTAGTTACTCAACTGCTCACAAAGCACTGTCAACCGAGTTTAGCATAACAAAGACTTGACACTATCTACTATATATTTGTCAAATACCACTCACTCACTCATTCGTCCATCACGAAATCTCAGAAACCATCAAACGGGTTGGAATGAAATTTGGTATGCAGCTTCCCCAAGGGCCGCAAATGCCCACTATGAGAGGATTGTTGGATATTCTGGTTCTAAAGGGGTGTTAAGGGGGTAGACCTGCATTTCATTGAACAGCAATATCTCCCGATTGGTTTAATTGGGGGATGTGATACTCGGCACACAAACTCATCATTAAAAATAAGAAGACACGAGTCGGAGGGTTTTTCGATGTGGTGTATATTATGAGGTGAAAGGGGTGAAAAGTGGGGATTGAAAGATTCCTAACGGAGCGTGTATCTCTTAAACGACATAGGCGAGGAGTTTGAAACTCAGCGGGGAAAAATCAGCATAAAAATAAGTAAATATGTGTTTGACCGTTTTATCATAAATCCAATTTAAGGGGCCCATGGGGAGGGGTGAAATTCTGGAGGGGGGGGGGGGGGAACAGGAAAGAAAGTGTCCTAACTGATTGACTGACTGACTCACTCATCAAACTCAGGGGGAAAAACTGCTTTAAAGTAAGTAAATAGCTGTTCGACAGTTTTTTTTTTCATAAATCAAATTTAAGGGTTTCATGGGGAGGGGTGAAATTCTGAAAAAAGAAAATTGAAAGAAAATGTCCTGACTCACTCACTCACTCACTCACTCACTCATCATCGCCCAGCCATAATTATTGAAGTTAGAAACATGACAGTTTGGGGATATGTTCATTGTATTTCAAAACAGTCTACTAAGGGAGGATTTTCGGATATTCAGGTTCTAAAGGGGTCTTAATGGGGTTAAACCTGCATATCATTGAATAACAATATCTCCCGATTGGTTTCATTGGGGGATGTGATACACGGCATATAAACTCATCATTAAAAAGTAAGACACGTGTCTGAGGGATTTTCGATGTGGTGTATATTATGAGGTGAAAGGGGTGAAAAGTAGGGATTGAAAGATTCTTAACGGAGCGTGTATGTCTTAAACGACATAGGCGAGGAGTTTGAAACTCAGCGGAAAAAAATCAGCGTAAAAATAAGTAAATATGTGTTTGACCGTTTTTTCATAAATCCAATTTAAGAGGCCCATTGGGAGGGGTGAAATTCTGTGGGGGGGGGGGGACAGGAAAGAAAATGTCCTAACTGATTGACTGACTGACTCACTCATCAAACTTAGGGGGGAAAACTGCTTTAAAAATAAGTTAATAGGTGTACAAGCGATTTTTCATCAATCCAATTTAAGGGGCCCATGGGGAGGGGTGAAATTCTGGTAAAAATAATTGAAAGAAAATGTCCTGTCTGACTCACTCACTCATCACGCCCAGCGAAAACTATTTAAGTTGGAAAAATGAAATTTTGGGAATATGTTCGCTGTATGTCGAAAACGTCAACTAAGGAATGATTTTTGTTTATTCGGGTTTTAAAGAGATGTTAAGGGGGTAAACGTGCATTTCAATGAATAACGATATGTCATGAGTTGTTTCTTAGGGGATGCGATATTCGGTATATAAACTAATCATTAAAAATAGTCAGACATATGTCTAAGGGTTTATCGATGTGGTGTATATTATGAGGTGATAGGGGTGAAAATTGGGGGTTGAAGGATTCTTGACGGAGCGTGTATCTCTTAAAGGACATAGGCGAGAAGTTTGAAATTCGGCGGAAAAAGAACAGCTTAAAATACAAGTAAATAGGTGTTCGACTGTTTTTTTTTTCATAAATCCAATTTAAGGGGCCCTTGGAGAGAGGTGAAATTCTGGGGGGGGGGGGACAGGAAAGAAAGTGTCCTAACTGATTGACTCACTTACTCACTCATCAAACTCAGGGGGAAAACAGCTTTAAATAAGTAAATAGGTGTTGGCCTTTTGTTACATAAATCCAATTTAAGGGGTTCATGGGGAGGGGTGAAATTATCAAAAATAAATGAAAGGAAATGTCCTGACTGACTCACTCACTCATCATAGCCCAGCCAAAATTATTAAAGTTAGAAACATGAAATTTTGGGGATATGTTCGTTGTATGTCGAAAACGTCCACTAAGGAAAGAGTTTTGAATATTCAGGTTCTAAATAGGTGTTAAGGGGGGTAAACGTGCATTTCATTGAATAACAATATCTCACGAGTGGTTTCATTTGGGGATGTGATACTTGGCATATATAGGCCTACTAATCATTAAAAATAAGCTGACACATGTCTAATGGTTTTTCGACGTAGTGTATATTATGAGGTGAAAGGGATGAATAGTGGGGGTTGAAAGATTCCTAACGGACCCTGTATCTCTTAAACGACATAGGCGAGGAGTTTGAAACTCGGAGGAAATCAATCAGCTTAAAATAAATAAATAAATAAATAAATAAATAAATAAATAAATAAATAAATAAATAAATAAATAAATAAATAAATAAATAAATAAATAAATAAATAAATAAATATATAAATAAATAAATAAATAAATAAATATATAAATAAATAAATAAATAAATAAATAAATAAATATGTGTTTGACCGTTTTTTCATAAATCCAATTTAAGGGGCCTATGGGTAGGGGTGAAATTCTGGAAGAAAAACGTCCCCTAAGGAAGGATTTTTGGATGTTCACTCTCATCGACCAACCCAAACGATTAAAGTTAGAAGAATGATATTTTGGGGATATGTTTGTTGTGTGTCGAAAACGTCTACCCAGGAGGGATTTTTGGATATTCAGGTTCTAAAGGGGTGTTAATGGGGTTAAACCTGCATTTCATTGAATAACAATATGACACGACTATGACGCGAGCGAAGCGAGGCTAAAAATGAGATGATGTGCGTCTATGTATTACTCAATCATGCAAGTACCACTGGTCCGATTTACATGAATTTTACATGGAAGTAGCTGATTTACCTGGTTAACATATAGGTTACGTTTGATTTCAATACTTTGTACTATTTAAAGATGGCGACCATTTTAGTGACTTCACTACACCCTTTGGTTTAAAACTTTCATATTTCCATTTCAAATACAAAGAGAACGCTAAGAAATAGCAAACTTTTGATGGTATGTACGAGGTTAAAAATTACATTTTCTATCCGAAAGGTATCTCCAACCGTTAGCGAGTAAAACCTAAATTTGTGCTATAAAACACGGTCAACGCCGAGCGGTGTAGTTGGACAAAATGTTCCATCCTTAAACTCCCTCTGCGCAGCACCTCGCCTATCCCCTGTTTAACTGTCACCTTCATATTTTAATTTATTTATGACGCGTAGCGAAGCACGAGTACTTCAGCTAGTTACTTATATATGGCTTTACATGATTGAGAATTCTATAATAAATAATTTGTTCGAAAACCTTGGCAAGTACAGAGATGATCGTTATTTGTCTGTAATTCTCAATTTGAGAGGAGTCACCGGATTTTAAGATGGGACATGCTCTGGATAATTTCCATTTTGCTGGAAATGTGCTGTGTCTTAGAATGAGATTGAACAAGAGAAACAGTGGATATTTTATGACATCAACACAGGCCTTTATAATATATTGAGGTATATTATCCGGACCACTGCACTTTTTATGCTTCAATTTCTTGATGGCAGTTTCAACTTCTTTTATGGTTATGGCTTTTATGAATAATGAATGAGAGGTGATAGTTGGGATCATTGTTGTATGTTCATCGAGTGTATAAGATGTTGTTTTACCTTCATATACTGCTTAAAAAAAATCTGCAAATCCATCTGAAATTTCCTTATTCGTTTTTAACAAGTTTTGGCCAAGTTTCATCTGTTGATAATTCGCCCTAGTTTTTACCTTTCTATTTTTAATATAATTCCAGAATTGTTTGGGATCTTCCTGCATTAAATTTTCAGAGTCATTTATATATTTCTTATATTCAGTGTCAATCAAAGCTTTGGTTATCTTTCTTAATCTGATAAAATTTTCCTTGTGGAATGAAGATGATTTCATTTTCTTTCTATGATATTCCTTCAATTTCAAATTTTTGATAATATCTAAATTAAACCAACTAGGGTATGAACGTTTTCTATGCGTTTTTATGAAGGGAACAGTGTCATTAAATACTGCATAAATTTTGTCATAGAAATACTCAACTGCCCTATCAATGTCATGAAATGTATCAAGATATTCCCAGTTAGTTTCATTCAATAACCTATACATTTTATTGAAATCTGCTCGTTTAAAATTATAAATCATAGTAGAAGTGGTCGTACTAGAACCAATGCGTACATTAGTTAGACTTAGCTCAATAGACAATGCGGGATGGTGGTTATCCTCTCCTACTAAGGGGATGCATCCCCTACTGACCGACACGATCTTGGTAAGTTAGTGAGTACCAAGTCTAGAGTTCTGGAATTTATGTTCTGGATATCATTTAGAGAATGTAGGTTATGTAGTGACATAAAATTGAATAAGGTTCTTTCTTGGGAATCACCATTCAGAAGATCTTGATTAGCACCCCTCACTGTGGGAATATTAGTCACCTGCGATTATAATATTGCTACCAATAACATTGTAATGTTCTCCTAGATTAATATAAAATTTATTATAAGTATTAAGACAAGAATTTGGTGGAAAATAAACATTAAAAATATAATAAGCCTTATTATTCATCAGCACTCTAATACCTAACGCTTCATAATTTCCATGCTCAGAGTAAATTTCATTATAATTTATGTCATGTCTCACTGCAATTAAAACTCCACCGCCTCTTTTCCCTACTCTGCCTTGCCTAATGACATTGTAGTAGTCGTCAAACACCTCCGCGTTGTATACTGACTCCGAAAGCCAAGTCTCTGTCACGAGCACGACATCGTGCCTATTACTCAATATGCTCGTATAGAAATTATGTGTTTTTGTGTTCAAACCCCTAACATTTTGGTAATAAATTGAAAGAAACTGATTAGAATTATTCATTTTTACATTAGGCCTAAGTTGTTCACGTCTTCAATGCATTTCAGTTCATGTACAAATCTATCTCCTTCTCTTTTCCTCAGTTTAATGGTACCAGAGTTATCTATCCACAGGATCGCATAGCCTCTTTCACGTTTGACTTTCCTAGCTAGGCTAAACACCTGCCTTCTCAGTGGTGTCAAACTCTGGTTAACATAAATGGGGTTGTTGACAGTATAACCTAGATGTGTTGTATTTAGGTTGCGTTTTACTTTCCGTTTCTGGATGAATGTTTCCTTATCTGCTCGCCTGACGAATTTCACAACTACGCCCGCCGGGGTGTTTTGTTGATTTTGTGGGGATTTCTTCAAGCGGTGGCAGATATCAATCTTGTCAGCATCAATTGCGACATCTAGTGCTTGTCCAACTCTCCTAACTAGTTCGTAGGTATCCTCGTTAGGTGTCTCTGGGAGTCCAAAAATCTCGACCGTATTTCTTCTTCCGTACTGATTGAGATCTTCGACTTCCCGCTGCGTGTCTTTCAGTTGCCTTCTCAGTGCTGACGTTTCTTCCTTCAAAGCGTCCATTTGGTTCATACAAGCCCTGATTTGCTCACTCTGATCCTTAATCAGTCTACTATTTTCATCCAATTTTTCATGGGTCAGGTCTAAAGACTTACCCAGGTTCTTTTCGGTCTGGGAATTTCTTTCCTTTATGTTGGCAATATCTCCTTTCATTTCCACAATGTCAGATTTGATGCTCATTATCAGTTCATACAGTTCCCGCATGGACGGCAGTGCTCTTGTACCTGTTAGTTGCCGCTCCACACCGTCAGGTTTAACATCACTTTCATTTAATTTCACACACTTCACATGAAACCAAAACTGACATTCACTACATTGGATTTTTGATGCATCCTGCTTCGTAACTGGTTTATTGCATGCCTTGCAAACACCCATTATTGCGAATATCGAGAGGTGAAGGTCAGAGAGTATGATACACTCCTTCAAGTTCTTAAGTTGGCAGTACTACAATAAGCCCAAACAGTTCTTTATTTTCTGCAATCTAATCTCATATAAAAACGTTCAGTTTCTTTTACCAGTTCAATTTAACAACAAAACAATATTGAACTTGAAATTGCTATTACTTACTGCGCATGTCGATCGAGTCTGTATTCATTCAACGTATTATTTCACTTTATTAGCATAATTTTCACGGAGCACACCTACACACGACCTCACTCACCCGCCATTAGTATCAACATTCAATCAACATTCATTAGTATCAATGTTCAAATACAAGGTATTCTCTGCCCCCCCCCTGCGCTGTGTTCAGTACATAAAACTGGCGAAATCTCGAGAGATATTTATGAATATTTATGTTCGAACATAAAATAGTGATAATAATTATCGTCGAACATAAACAGTCGTATGCAATTCGCCTATAATGTTAATTAAGACACTCGCATGGAAATTATAAAACTCGCATACGCTCATTTTATAAACATACTCGTGTCTTAATTATTGCCATTATATGCATAATCTACTATTGTGATTCACAAAAGGATACAGCACTTTCAGGGTCAAAAGAAACTAGAGTTTTTATAGCATCTAAATGCTCACTAAGCGCTAAAATGTAATTTTATGTAATTTCACTTGGAATATGTAGAATATCTACGAATATGAAAAACATATGTAAACTGAGGTTCAGTTATAATAACCACACCAAAGTGCTATGTGCATGGCGAGGTTGTAAGCTCTATTTCCGCCATGTTAAATTTGTAAACTTCATGCTCCATTTTATCATTAAGTATTTGACCTTTTGAAACAAAACTTTAGGGATACTTATATCTATATTTTATCTTTAAATATTTGTTTTTGGAAATCTGTGTACTTGTAAATAAAATATATATTTTTCAAACGTTACGTTTTTCAACTTATTTCTCTATGAGAACATAAAATATAATTTTTTATATTCATGATAAGTTCACAAGAAAACATACAATCCTTTATTTCATGAAATTGAATTACTGAAAGATATCAAATTGCTATTGTTAATACTTCCTGAGTAAAAGGAACATTTGTGTAGGAAACAACAAAATTGGAGAAACATGCTATTAAAGATAAGGAAGAGAGGAAGGGAGGAAGCAAACTTGTAGTTTTGGTGACCGTTAACACAAATTAAATGGCGTTTAGCTAACATTTTCAGCAAATATAAATTGGACTTCAGGCTATCAAAATAACATAAAATTTCCAATTTTTGGACCCAAAGCAGCTTAGCAAGGGGAGCTCTAGTTGTAAGAATCTTAGCTAAGCCTTACCACAAAACGAGAACTGTTAATGTACAGTACACAAGCTCAAGAGTGCACGGTGTGTTCCCTCTAAAGTCAGTATCTCATGTGCATTCAGAAATACTAGCTTTCAGTCGGTCAACACACTTACTGGAATATGTGAAATAACATGTTTCACTCGTTAAACGAGCATCATCAGATCCAAATATGCAAGACAAAACACTACCAAGTAACTGTGGTAATTATTACTGATTAATATTAAGGCATTAAGCACAGAAAAAAGAATTTATTTTAGTGTTGCAAAACTTAGAAATGACGATCCCATCAACGACGAAAACAGTCTTCCTCCCCAAAACAGTAGAATTGTAAAATAATTTGCGGAAATGAACTACCGTACAAGTACAGCGTCATTATGTATGTGGACCCCAATAAACACGGCACACTAAGCCGGCTTTGACTGGCACAGAACGCGGGCGCGCGTACCCGGTTCAGCCGGTGGTTCGCGCGTACGTTTACACTTTTAGCAAACATGTTCGATAATGTGTACTTACAGTGCTCATAGGCGATGCTGAAAATGACCTCGCTTTCTTGTAACACACACCTGACATCGTCTGATGAAAGAATGGACAGCAATCTCATCTAATTTTTGTTCTGTAAGGACACAACCTTGTCTGTTAACTTTTTAGGTAGATTTCATTAGAAAGCTAACTATTGCAATGGGTACCATGTTTCGACTTCCGGAAAATTTTGACATATCTTCGCGTTTCACATCCCCTACACCCCAAAACCACAATCAGTTCAAAAGTTTATATATAATTTATGTATATATCTATATATATATATATATCACTTTCTTGTGGACACGATAACTACCGCAATTTTGTACCAATCACTTTGAAATTTTTACTGAATATGTATCCCTATAAAATCTCGGTCGAGTTCGTTAATGGGCAAAATCGGTCGACGGGAGTGAAAACGGGGGGCATTTTTCGAAAAAGTGAAATATCACTAAAACTCTCTTAATATTTGAAATATCGAATCCATTCAAAGTTCATACTATGTGTCGGATAAGGCCCAAAAATTTATGTTTGAAAAGTTTTTTGATAGCACCAACCATTGACCAAAGGGGTGGAAAAAAGTGGGTTTCTCGGGAAACATTAATCATATCTCTCTTAATAGGCACAATATCAAAACCGTACAAAATGGACAATATTCCCCTAATAATTACCTAAAACTTTTGTCTGAAAGAATTTTTGATATGACCCACCATTACGCCAAGGGATGAGAAAAATGATTTCGGAATTATAAGAAAATGCTAAGAGCCATCAGAAGTTGCCATGGCAACACTATACTAAATTGATGAGGGATGAGCCATCGGACGTTGCCATGACAACGCACTTGCACGAGATCACATTCAGTTTTCCATCCGACTAAGTGTGAAGCGGCTTTGGTGACGTAACTGGTTGCATGCTGAACTTCTATGCCCAAGGTCGCGGGTTCAAAGCCGGCCGAATTCGTCGGATTTTTTAAGAGTGCTAAAAATCCCTCAGTATGCTTTCCTTTGGAGGGGAAGTTCCAACGTTCGTTGCAAGTTGCTGGTTGCAGTGGCATCTAGTAGCCAAGTTCACAGCTAGGTGTCGTTGATGGTAGTATCTGGTAGCAACATTAGGAACTACTGCTTGAAATTGACCGTCTGCAGTCCTTACCTGAATTACAGACTAATACAGCCATCACAATTCACACCGTTTATCAGAGAGATTGTACACTCACCCAAAGTACACGGGGTTACATGACCGTGTTGTCGCAGCCCCTAAACTGAGGAACCAACCAAAATCTCTGCGGGAAATATAATTTTGCGTGAAGAAGTAACAGACCATTACATAGTTACACATCAGTGTCGAAACCTTGCATAAGGACAGTGTGACCACAAGTATAAAAATGGACCCCAAATTACAAGAAGGTTACCGTCTCCATAAGACAATAAAATGTTTAAAATCTGCATAAAATGACGAAAAACAAAGTTAATTAAGCTCCAATTATAAAATACTTTCTCGCAATAAATGAGGTCTGATCCTTCTACGAAAACCTGCCTAGTCTGCCAATTTTAGCCTATCCCCAAGTTTGCCCGGTGAAATCTACCTCCGCCTTCCGGCGTGCCGAGAGGACTTTTTTAAAAAATTATTTACGGAGCCTGTTTTCTTGAATCGTTTAGCGAGCCTCCTAATTGTACTAGCATTAGGCACAGGTCTTCCTGGGGACTTGATTCGAAATTTTTGTCTTGTTTCAAAACAAGACTTTCTGCTTTTCATATACGGTACGAATTTATACTAATATCAGTGCGAATAGAGTAATAAGCGAAGGAACTTCCATACGAGTCAATGGTTAACATGAAGTAGTTCTAAATTTCAACACCACGCGCCGCGCTGAGCATATGGTCGTAGCAGACGCCGCGCGCCGGCTGCCAAGCAGTGATGCATTACGGTGCGAAAATTGTACTTACAATACAAGTACGTTTTAACTGCAAAATTAAACCAAGACCCTTCTGAGAAGTATTTTGGACTTAAACGAGGTTCACGCAGTGACGATCATCCTACCTCTATTGACTTCTTTCGCCTCCATTCGCTTCAGTCTCTATATTGTACATAGGCCTACCAGTAAAAGACGCCCTTTCTTCACAAACTTATTATGAGGACGTTATTGACAATTAGCTTTCTTCTCTTAATGAATACGGTTAATGGCGAGAAATGAAATACATACGAGCAGAGAGGTGATGGATAACAATTGTCAGCAAATTAAAGAAACTATTACACTGACAGAAATTGAACCCCATAATCCTGTCAGTTAATGATGAGAGTTCTGAGAGAGCAGGCGATAACGTCGTTTATTATTTGAATCGTTACCTGATTCACACAGTAGCAACGAAGATTGAGATATGTACTTCCTGCATTTGGTCATTGGAAAGTGATTCCGAAACATTTAATGCTGTTAGTGATGTATGTATCCTCACCATGCTGAGAGACTTTGGTGGAAGTGAATCTAAATTTCTAAAATACCCCTCTTTATCTTTATTTCACGTGATGACAAAAACAAATGATCGTGTGGCCTCCTGAGAGGCCGAGTGCAGGTCTTTCTAATTGACGCCCGTGGGCGACCCGCGCGTCGTAATGAGGATGAGGTTATGATGAAGACGGCACAGTCCCCGACCCACGGGAATTAACCCCAAGAGATTAAAATCCCTAATGGCCTGGCCAGGAATCGAACCCGGGACACGGCGGACCAAAGCCTAGCCCGCTAACCATTTAGCCACAGAGCCGGACATTTCACGTGATGAAACGTGTAATGAAACGTGTAGATGCAGTAGTGGAGGCAAAGTTGGAGCAAGAAGGCGCGTTGTGGGGCGATACATTTTCAGATTGTGTGGACATGATCTGTGAACTTCCTGTGTTCCGAAATGTGTGCTGCTCAGAGGATAAAAATAACCCCTGACACTACAGCCCTGGAAGAGCCTAGGCCTACCAAGCGACCGCTGCCCAGCCATTTGGCCTGCAGATATTGGGGTGACACGTGGTCAGCGCATCGGGACCCCTCGGCCGTTAATCTTTGTTTTCGTGACCGGGGCACTGTCTCAGTGTCAGGCATCTACTCAATTGTCCTCACGAGGCTGAGTGCACCCCGTTCCAGCCCTCACGTCAGTTTCTAAAATCCCTGACGGAGCTGGGAATCGAACCCGGGGCATCCGGGTGAGAGGCAGGCGTGCTACGACAACACCACAGGGCCGGCGCTCAGAGGATCATCTGTAACTATATTTCCCTAGGATAGTGTTTCATTATATTAAATGCCGGTTCATTTTCCGGGCGAAAGAAATGTCCAGGGAACTGAGATCCAGATCGTATTCAAAATCGGCGAGAAAAATAATGAAAGTCTCTTCTGTTTAGAGGTAAGCTCTGCTCTTCTTAGAAATGTATTTTAGTGTGTTCTGGATAGTATTTTAATATGTTCGTATTCCCTAGCAGATTTGTTTCTCTTATTCACAACTTGCTTAGTATTTAGTGCAATACTTTTTTTAATAAACAACTAGCAACCCGCCCCGGCTTCACCCGGGAACAGTTATGAATGTACAATGAATTCCTGTCAGACGTAATACGAATGGCGAGGTGCATGAGAGACAAATCCCCCTTCCGTCCAAATTAAAATCACTTATAGTAGGCGATGTATTGAAGATAGAGATATACTCTAGCGGACTTTTTTGGAGAATTTTTCATGCTGAACAATTCTTACACCCATAGTATATTGATATTTTTAACGGTTTGCACAGTGTAAGCTTACAAAGCGCACGGACGCAAGTTTCTTTATTCGACCTTTTCACTGAAATCTGAAATCGTTACTGCTTGGCTCCCTTTGATTATAAATATATTATTTTCTACAGAAATCTTCCTCGAGATTATCTTTACAGAATGGTGAAAGCCGCATGAAAATCCATCCAGTGGTTCTTGAGATTACCCGTGACATCCAAGAATCGGGGACTTAGTTTTATACTAAGAAGAGACGAGCCAGACAGGCACGCGGAGGCCAAGTTACGCTAGTACCACCTAGCGGCGGAAACGGTCAACTACCGGAGTTCCTTCACTTATTACTCTATTCGCCCTGCTAATATAATAAAGCTGAAGAGTTTGTGTGTTTGTGTGTTTAAACGCGCTAATCTCTGGAACTACCAGTCCGATTCGAAAAGATCTTTTTTTTTATATGATAGCCAGATTCAAGATGAATAGTTTAGGCTATGTAGCATTAGGGTACACCTCTCAGGTAACCTTAAAGATTGATTTTTGTTCAGTAAGTCGGTAGAACAAGCGCTCCCGAACAGCTCTATCCGCGTGCACTGGCGTTATGGTTAGTGATACGTACACCGTTTAACCGATTTGAACCAAAATTTGTATACTTACCCCTTGGAACCCTGCGAGTAGCACTGTCTACGTGAAATTTATGACAGACCAGTCCATTCCCTGAATTTAGGCCCTTAGGCACAAATCTACACCTTTTCACCGATCTGAACCAAAATTTGTATACTTACCATTTGGAACCCTGCGAGTAACACTGTTTACATGACATTTCGGACAGACAACTCCATTCTCTGCATTTAGGCCCTTTGTTACAAATCTACACCGTTTCACCGATCTGAACCAAGACCTGTATACTTACCCTTCGGTAACCTTTGGAACTGTCTGCATGAAATTTTGGATAGACCACTCCATTCTCTGTATTTAGGCCCTTTGGCAAAAATATACACCGTTTCACCGATCTGAACCAAATTTTGTACACTTACCCTTTGGAACCCTGCGGGTGACACTGTCCACTTTAAATTTTGGACAGACCACTCCATTCCCTGCATTTAGGCCCTGTATAAAAAATCTACACCGTTTCTCCTAATTGCACCAAATTTTACGCACACTCTGAAATCCTGCTGGTAACACTGTCTACTTGATATTTTGGACAACGCTCTCCATTCCCTACATTAAGAATAACAGGCAAAATGAACTTGAAAACCATGTATTCAGGCCCTATAGTAAAGCCATCATTACTTCCGACTTGATGTTTCAGGGCTATGTTAGAGTTTCGTTCTCTAAATCGCGACATCGCGAACGAAACTCAATCTATCGTGATATATCGATTTGAATGGCTGCTTGTGATTGTCTAGTTAAAGTTATTTTCCTTCTGACCGCTAGATAACTCCAGGGTAACACTGAAACGTCAAGTCGGAAGTAATGATGGCTTTACTATAGAACCATTCATGTCCGTAGTAGTGTAACTGCAAGAGTATTTTAATAAGTCTATTGTTGACTAGCAATTCGGGTAGCATCACGTCGCCCCTACCAGTGTTCTGGTGCAGAATTGCGAAAATAGTTGCATCTTGCGCTGTTTATAAATTGCAGTCACGGGAGGAATTAGTGCAAAAAGATTTCTTAGGCCCCTTAAAACAGTTATCATCATGAAAATATTATGCCTCTGTATAAGTGAAATGCTGTTGGTGCAGTGCATTGAGGTTACCAGCTGCAACAAACGTTGGTGCTTTCAAATTTACCTTCGTTTATTCCGAACCTTATTGCTGAGCGCTGTGGCGATAAATGATACTATTGCTACCTCAGTAGCTCGGGACAGCCGAAGTTTTCCAAAGTGTTCTGATTATTTTCCTACGGCACAATGCGACAAAAGACGACACTATTGGTCTCTACATTTCAAACAGCCAATGAGATATAGGCCCTAGGCGGTGTCTTTTATTTCACTTATTCCTCTTTCTATTTTTTTTTTTTGTAAATTACATGTGTCAGTGCTGTAGTTAGTAAATAGCCGTTTCCTGATTCATAATTATCATTATTATCATTAAGAAGGCCACACGACAAAAAAAATCAATACGGGAAAATGACCTGAATCTTACGTCCATTATACTGTACTACTGATCACCCCCACTACTACAACCACCACCACCACCACCACCACCACCACCATATTTTTTTCTGTTAGTTTAAGTATCGTGTGTCAGTTCTGTGGTAGTATTCATTATTATCCATAAAACAAATAAATCCACCTGGCGTAGCCGGGCACTGCTGCTAGTTATGGATATACACACGTTCGCGCAATGTAAATTGCATGACAAACAATCACAGTAATCAGAATACTCACTAAACCTGCAACACTAACGTCTAAGCTTGGCAGATGCACGTCCATACGAATGACAAAACACGAGTGAACTAACGAGTGAGTCAGCGGAGCTCGCCTGAACCGCGTAGGCGCGCCCGCGATCTGCGCTAGTCACAGCCGGCTTAGCTTGCCGTGTTTATCGGGACGCACATAGATAATGACCCCGTACTACACACAACAAAAGAGGTTTTGCATATTGCCATGGAGCACAGTGACGACGGTCTTATTTATTAAGCAGAGTCCACGCCCGCTCTACACAATTGAGATCGGGAGCATACTCAGGCCATTCCATTCTCTGAATACCATTCTCCTGAAGAAAGGCACTGACAATGTGAGGTCGTAGTTCATTGACATCGAATAAATAGCGCTAACCACGTAACTAGCAACCCGCCCCGGCTTCGCCCGGCAACAGTTATGAATTACGTGTTAAAAGCGCTTTTTTTTTTCAATGACAATGAACTACGACCTATATCCGTTTTACGTCTCGGCATGATGGGTTAAAATCACTGACTGGACTATTCGTTATATTATGATGGAGATAGCAACTGCAACGAATTCACGGTTGACGTAATTTAAGAATGGCGAGGTGCATGAAAAACAAATTCCCCTTCCGCCCAATCTTAACTTGACTGTGTATTTTGCGGAACGAAAAGTTCACAGGTGAAATGAAGAAAAGGGCGAGTTGCACTTCCAGGGAAACTCCAAACACAACCACTCTTCTCTAAAGTCTTAACTCAACACGACTCAACAGTTTGCTGCTGGCTGTATCTGGGGTAATAGGCTCGCCCGCTAGCTAGGCTGTAATTGGGGTGATAGACTCGCCCCTAGCTAGCTCGTAAACTGTCGCCTCAGTAATTGAATGGAGATTGTTTGAAGAAATGGAAACGTAGAAATACTTATAGTGGGCGATGTATTGAAGGTGGAGATATGCTCTCGCGGATTCTTTTGTAGAACTTATCATGCTGAACAATTCTTGCACTTATAGTATATTGATATTTTTAACGGTCTGCCCAGCGGAAGCTTAAAAAGCGCAAGGACGCAAGGTTGTTTTGTTTCGACTTTTTCACTGAAATGGTTACTGCTTGACTTCCTTTGATCATAAATAAATTATTTTCTACAGAAACCTTCCTCGAGATATCCTTTACAGAATGGTGAAAACCGCATCGAAATCCATCCAGTGGTTCTCGGTATTACCAGTGACATCCAAGAATCGGAGACTTAGTTTTATAATAGTAGATATGCATTCATAACTGTTCCCGGCGAAGCCAGGGCGTGTTGTTAGTGTTTAATAATGAACTGAGTTCTTTGAATTTGAGTAGCTTTCTGAAAAGGTTTCAGCAATAGCCCGTAACAATATATAAATCTTAATCATATGTAATTTAAATACACCTGGGGTGTATGAAGTCCCTTGTACTTGCGGAAAAGTCTACATTGGACAGACAAAACGGTCCATTGCAACACGCATCAAAGAGCATCAAAGGAGCATCCGTCTAAACCAACCTGACAAATCAGCTATAGCTGAACATGCCCTGTCTTCAGGGCACGATGCATGTTTCAAGGATGCTCATGCGCTTGCCCTTGTTAAGCACAACTGGTCTAGAATTATAAGGGAGGCAGTTGAAATTCGTAAAAATCCCAATAATTTTAACAGAGACACTGGATATCAGCTAAGTGACACTTGGCTACCAGTTAATAAGGATCTATGAAGATAGTTCCTCTCAGTCTCTCTGTTCTTCACCTATTTCAAATTGTACTTTATTACTCTATGGCTACAGAGCCTGGATTTGATGTCCTCTGTTCGTCACTGGAGGAGTTTCCATCTGTTTTTCGCCGTTGCCTGTATGACGTTAGGTACCGTTCAGATACACTTCCCTTTTGTTTATGTTTCCTTATATCCATCTAACCCTCCCACCTCCCACCCCCCTTTTCTTTGGACATCCTCATTCTTCAAGGAGTCTCTATATTTTCACTCCGCCCCCTTTACCTTCTCCTTACTTACTACTCTGTCCGCCGTTCCACCATGGTCCATAGAGTAATTTCTGGCAGCTGCTCTCTGGTGACGAACAGAGGAGTTTATCTATCTATACTCTTTGTATTTTTTGTAATCTCATTGATATACTTTCTTTGGCCACATTGTTTGATTCAATTGAAAAAGGAGGCAAGGTTTCTCCGAAACGCATGGTTCAAATGTAAATACACACGGCACTAGCCCAAAAACGTGAATTATTTATATAATCCGGGCCGTGAAAGTCTTAATATACACACATGTAATTTATTTCAGGTTGCTTCTCATATTCCAGTAATTGGAATGTTTTTAGTGTTGACCGACCAAAATCTATAATATTAATATTTTTATTGTTAATAAGGCAACACTGAAAAATGGCTTCAAAGCTAACTTTAAGATATACTAGTTTATTCTAATAATTGGAACACGTTTGTAAAGAAGATAATAATCAGATCTGATGTTCCGAAGCAATATGCACTCGAAACCACACGAACCCTATTACAGGGATCCTCAATGTGGAAGCCATTTTCCATTAACGCCGGCTGTAGCGGAAAAAACATTTAATGCTCTCCGCTGTATCAGAGCCAGAGCTGATGCACAATATTCAAAAGTTCCTAAATTACTTTCTATAACTGCAAATATTGTCGAGTAGTTTTGGCTATTTCCTCACTTCTGCTTAAAAAAATCGTTATTCGTTCGAATTATGCTTTATTTTTTTACTCCGTTACTGCATGTCGGCTTCATATAAGCTCCGCCAATTCATAGGGAGTATCCAATTAGGCTAAAGTCTGGCCAACACCACGTCACCAACAAATAATTTACAGTATCTTTCATTTGTAACTCTTCAATCGGTCAACACGAATTTGTCCAATCACTGGCAGGGGTTCAATGAATATAATGTATGAATAGCGACCCTGATTTGTGGTAATATCAAAGGCTTCTCTATTGTCTATGACTACCCTTTATTATAAGGCTTGAAGATTAAAAACCTTAAGTCGATAAACAAGAGTTTAGTGCTTTTCAGTCGGTCAACTTGTATGTACCCAAAAGAGCTGGGTTATGCTCTAATCCTAAAATAACATTACATGATATTTATAAATAGACTAGGATGACCATTTCGATCGTCAAGCGATCATCATCAGATTCATTACACTTAGGCTATAAAATATATGTTTGATAATACAGGTGAAAATATTTACAATATGTACAATTATTTAGTTGCAGTATTGGTACTGCAACTGTCAGTGAATGCTAAATGCAGTATATATGATGTTAGGTGAAATGCTAATTGGTGATAGATATCCGGAGTTTGTAATTTGGCGTGATTATGTGGTTGTAAAAATCAACCATGGTTAAACTATAATATTACAGGCTACTACTTATCTGGTTGTCATCCTTGCTGGAGCTATGCGCAGTTTTCGTGTTCACTGTTACTCCAGGTGTGGTCGACTGAGATGGGCTGTTATCTCAACGACACTGGTTTTTGCCTTTTCTCCCCCCTGTTCATATGTGCTGTGCGGAGTCAGTGCGATGTGTTTATGTGGGGTGTTGCCAACATAGATAAGATGTATGTTATTGAATGAGGTGGGTCTACAACTATCAAAGACCGTGGAATATTCCTCGCCACGCGTGGACCATAAGCCATTCAAACTAAGCGCTGCCCGGTCTTATGAGGACTAAATAATTGTACATATTGTAAACATTTTCACCTGTATTTTCAAACATAGATTTTATAGCCTAAGTATAATAGATCAGATGATGATCGCTTGACGATCGAAACTGGTCATCCTAGTGTATTTATTAATCTCATGTAATTTATTTCAGGATTAGGGCATAACCCAGCTCTTTTGGGTACATTTGTGTTTACCGACTGAAAAGCAATAAACTCTTGTTTACTAAGGCAACACTGAAAATATGGCTTCAAACTCCTCAACCTTAAGTCTATAATAATTTGTACTATTTTAGGTAGATTTCATTAGAAAGCTAACTATTGCAATGGGTACCATGTTTCGACTTCCGGAAAATTTCGACATATCTTCATTCACGACCACACTGCACCAACGTTACGATAGACTTTTACAAAGAATTCAAGTGTGAAGTTTTGGACCATCTGCCGTTTAGTCCAAACCAGCACTGACTGATTTTCACCTTTTTCGAGAATTGAAGGAATGGTGGGCGGCAACGCCTCGTCAAAAAGGAAACACTTCAGGAGACTCTCCAGACGTACCCACATCAGTGGCGGTAGAATATTTTGCCGAGGGCATTGGAAAGCTGATGTAACGATACGACAATAATGTTTAAATCGTTTTGGCGATTATGTTGAGACATTCGAATAAAACAAGATAACATTTAGTAGTAAAATCACTTTGTTATGTCAACCTGTTATTTTTATACAGTCCATCGGAACAAAAAAAAAAGAAAAACAACCCTCCTATGTACTAAGCACGCGCTTTCAATAGTACAGCAGGGATCCTTGGCGCGCCATAAGCTCGGCCAAGGCAGCAGTGAATAACAAAACTGCCGCTAGCCATTCTTACTTTATATGAAAGACCCTGTACTTCGTCAATAAGGAACAGGGCTAACATGGTCACATTATACCCCTTATTAATCCCGTTTCCAACGGGGTCGGGATGGGATGCGATGACTGATAGTATCTACGGCCGGATGCCCTTCCTGACGCCAACCTCACGAGAGGAGTTAATGAGAGATGGTTGGTTCCTCTGCGACAACGCGGTCATGTAGCCCCGTGTACTTTTGGTGTGTGTAGAATCTGTCTGTTAACCAGTGTTAATGGTTATGGCTGTATTAGTGTGTGTATCTGTAATTCAGGTAGAAGGACTGCAGACGATTAATTTCAAGTAGTTCCTACTTTTACTAACAAATATTAGCGTCAACGACAACTGGCTACTTGATGCCATCGCAACCAGCACCTGGTGGCGAACGTTGCAACTTAGAGAGCGTTAATCAAATCTAACCAACACATTTAGCTTCACACAATTGTAGTTAGTGGAAGGTTCTTTTACATGCCATACATTTATGACATGGGTTCCCTGGTTTTACTTCCTCTCCGAAGGAAGGCATACTGAGGGATTTTTAACGCTCTTAAAAAATCCGACGACTTTGGCCAGGTTTGAACCGCAATCTTGGGCATAGAAGTTCAGCGTGCAACCGACTACGCCACCGAAGCCGCGAATATAATAGGCTTCAAAGCGGTGAAATAAAATATCCATAGCTGTGAAATGAGAAGGTGAGGACACCAAGCTGGCTCATCAGCGGGCTCTTGGTGTCCCCGCCCGGACCCCCACAGGAGTAGCGAACTGCGCGCTACCTCCCCTTTTATGAAGCGCACCTGCACCTCTTTACTGAGAGAACTAAATGCTCAAGCAGCCATAACCTCCCTATGAAGGTTTGCAAATATATGGTATATTGACTTTCACGGCCAGTGAATTTAAACTCAGCAATTTTTCTAAATTTGTGCCGTGTCTTGTGTGGGGTTTCGCCTAGGACACCAAGCTGACTCATCAGCGCTTCATAAAAAGGGAGGTAGCGCGCCGATTGATCTCCTGAGGGGGTCCGGGCGGGGACACCAAGAGCCCGCTGATGAGCCAACTTGGTGTCCTAGGCGAAACCCCACACGAGACACGGCACAAACCTAGGAAAATTGCTGAGGTCCGGGCTGTTGGTGGGTGGTCCAGACTCTCCCAGTGAAATGACCGGAGCTTGTTGGCGGTTCTGGTTGCTGGTGTATTCTTTGGAATACACGGTTAGTTAGAGTTAGCAATTGCTGCTCTTTGCTTCCATTCTTTCATTGATTCTTTCTTTCTCTTCTCGCAGACACCAACAGTGATCCCTTTGTATTTCCTTTTTCCTTCGATCAGGCATTTATTGTGTTCTTGAGTTTGTTTCAGTTGCTTATTCCGTGAAAACTTCACTGGCTCTACACGCGGCAACCTACGGAAGTTCTTCGGATTCACAGAGGTCAATAGGACTTACACACCATCCCAGCAGGCGTCGTCTTCGTCGTCAGCTATCATGACCTTGAATACCCTACTCCATGAAGAAAATTATTCTGTAAAGGGTTTATATTGTTCTTATGTTTCCTACCCTGTTTTTTGTTCTTTTGTTTCTCCCCACTTCTCCTCCATCTTCTCGCTTGCCGTGTGCTCAATTACTTCGCCCACTTCTCGTTCGGACTTCGAGTGAACAGTTTGTCCTCTCTCAGAGGCCTACCTCCTCTAAAACTGAGGTAAAATTTAAAATCGGCGCCATGTCTGATTTTTAAAAGTAACGGCTACATGAATCTTCCAGCTTTAATCATCATACAAGTTAAGTAACTCATACATTGATTTTAATCATGTTTTAAGGAAGGTTTTAAACAACATTTTAAACGCCTGGAATGAAAGTTATATGCAGTGTTAAGATTTTCGCAAACTTGTGAAATAACTGCCCACGAGGGAATTGTCATGCCTAAGCTAACTAAGCTTATTTTCAAATCTGAATTTTGGTGCTTCTAGTACTAAATAGGGGTACCTTCCCTACAACGAGGGATTTATGCCAATTAATAACATTCTAAAACTTAACTTGCCTCCGAGAGATTACTACCCCTCCATTTAACTGTCACTACAGTTCTGGAACTTTCCATTCAAATTAAACTGTCAACCGTGTGAACTACACTCCATACTGTCTAAATTACCAAAACTTTAAGTGATACCGAACTATTAACAGCAAACCAAAAACTTTCTAACGCAATAAACCTATTCAAGTCAAATTCAGTGAATTCATAAACTGCAATAACTTTTCTCTTGTTCAACAAACTTTTAGTGCTTCCAATGTGATCGTGTGGCTGCTTTCGCGTCGCGATTCGTTCGTATAATTCAAATTGGCCAGAACTCAAATCCTATGTTTCCTACACTCCTAACCACTTTACTAAAAAATATAATAAAATTATACTACGAGGCCTCGCCAAACCATAGGCGCCCTCCCAAACCTGCTCCATTTACCATTTATTCATTCTGTAAAAATAACCGTGGTTATAATCCACGTTTTAATACTTATTATTTCCTGCTTCGACTATGAAGTAAGCGTTTTCTAATTATAAAAAAAATATCTAATTGTGTAATCCGGGCTTCACAAAAGGTGGCCTGCCCTATTTAGAATTTAGAATCTCTTAAATTCTGCGTAATTAGCAGTGGTTATAGAAACCACTTATTAATCTCTTTTTTCTTATCCTGCCCAGGAATTCCTAATTTTGCTTACTACTAAGGTATTCCAAAAGCCTAATTTTTGAAAAATTAATATACCACCTAATTAATATAGCGAAATATTAAACAATTTTTTAATTACTTTCCTATTCTCATTATAGGCTTTCAGCTTTCCAAAAATTGTAAGCATATTTCAAAACCCTTGTACGGTTTTAGTGATTGTAACAGGTTTGAAACCTGGAACTGATTTAACATTGTTTATTGTAAACTCCTCTTTTATTATACAGTAGGTGTGGGAACTTTAATGTTTATAAAACTAAACAAAATGTTGTTCTTACGCTCAAAATAAGATCCAAGATCTAAAATATTGTTAATTTTTCTAAATCCTATTAGTTGTTAAATAAATTCTTTGTTATTGGTTTCTTACTCCTATTGCTAGGAAAACCGTTAGGCAGGACCTTCTATTCCCTAATCTTTCTCCTGAAATTATTCTATGTTCAAGGAAAAAGGCAAATTTCTGAAAGAAAATGCATTAAAAACTTTATCACTTGTTGCGTTTAAAACAAAACTTCCAATAACAACATTTGCAAAGTTTGTCTTAGCTGTCACAGCTAATTCTAGTAAATCATTAAGGCAAGTATAGCTCGCTCTGCCAGCTTGCTACATGTAGAGATTTTCACTCTGACGTATGATTCACTATTCAAAATTTTGGTTTCATTCAAGTAAGGTTTGAGGTTTTCCTCCGTTCTCAACCTTTAGTCGGCACGGTGCTGGGTGAAGGTTTAGCCTGCTTTAAGTGCAACAATTGGTATTTTTTAAAGATTCTCACTATTAACATTAAAAAATATTGCAAAAATGCACTATACTGTAGTTGCTTCATCCCTGCCCACCCTGGAGGAGGCATTCGGCCGTTCTGTCGGGAATCCAACAGTGTCTAGTAATAAAGATATTGCGATTAATTCAAATCCTTCTAGCATTTCAAAATGCTTTAGAAAATACCACCCTTTTGAAGGGAAAGTACTCAAATCCTTGCCATTCGTCATACATTGCCTTGCCAGCGCACTACCTACTTCCCATATTACCAAAATACCGGCTCGGGAGGGAAAGAGCACTTAGCGATAGCTTGCAGGTGACCTCAGCTCACGCTGCACACTCCGTTAGTCTTACACGAGTCCCCGCACATTTTAGGTACTTCACAGGCCTTGTGCAGTAAAAACTCTATCTACATCTTTATTTTCTTTCGGTTTTGTGTTGGATTCTCTTCCTCTTTGCCAAAAATTGTTCCCACTCCTAAACCTACTTCATTTCTTCTCATCATCTTCCCTCAGGTAGTGTTGACACTCAGTATTAACCTACCAGTTGCCGCATGCGAAATATGATACCATTGTAGTACAGGGGGAGCATTGCGGTACGGTTGTTACCACTGGCAGGCACTTGCAAGCGAATTTAAGAAACTGCTAGGCATTGAATGGTTATGATTGCTGATGTTGTTGTAAGGACGTCTCATTTTTCGATCAAATGCACAGATTAAGAATAGCAAGGAAAATGGAGGCAGGTATAGCGTAAATAATGTTGTAGTTGCTTCATTTATAAATAAATAATAATAACGCTGATGTCTATTTGAATATTACTAAAATCATAGACACAATCCGTATTAGAAGGATCCAGTTCATGGGACATTTGGAGAGGATGGACCCAACTACGTTAACACATAAAATCTATTTGTTTTTGCAGAAAGAGGCAACAAGGTCCAATTGGTACAAACAGGCGGAAAAGGACTTGGCTGAATTAGGTTTTCCCAATCTCAAGGATCGAAAGAAATTAGGAAAATTACTCATACACGGGGTTTTGAGGGAGAAGAGAGAAGATCTATCAGACACGTCTGGTTGCAGCATCGAAGACTCGCTCAATCGTTGCGCATGAAGTGTTATTGGGCAAACATCAAGGCCAATAAGTGTTGATTCCGCGTGGTCCTAGGAGACCCATTCGCGCAGAAGAAGAATTAAAAAATAATAACTTATTAAAGCATTTATTTATTTATTTATTTATTTATTTATTTATTTATTTATGGACACTTGACCCGCATGATCCCTTGCCGGCTCATCAGTAAGATCTTCACAGTGGCAGGAAGAGGGAAGGCCTCTAGGACCAAGTGGATCTCGACGGTCAGGACGGATTTAGACCACCTAGGGATCCCACTTAATTCCATACAGGACCGCCAACAATTCCGGCAAGCCATTCGACAGGGAGTTTTTCCTGTATCACTGACAGCTAGGAAGAACACCGGTGTCAGCAGACCACCATGGACAGAGGAAAGAAAGCTGGCTCATAGTCAGATGATGAAAAAGTACTGGAAGAAGAGAAAGGACAAGGCGACGAGGAGATACGAGCCCCGTGGTCCTCAGTAGGCCCAAACGACGACGAAGAAGAAGAATAAATAAAGAAATCAGTGAGATGATGACGGAGTTCTGGAAGGACAAGAAGAACAGTAACAGATCATAATTTGCTTAACGTGATCCTTTGGGTCTAAACAATGTAATTAAATAAATAAATCATACTAATATATAATAACAAGTAGTTCCGTGAAGAACTATACAGCCTATTTTCATATATCCTACTTATGTTAATTGCCACTATCAACATACACAATTTCAGATTGATTGATGTAATAGATTCGTAGATATTGAGAACCGACTAAATATTTCGGATGGTCGCCATGTTGGATTTTATATATGTAGGTCCTAGAGTTATGTACTGTTACATGCAGATTATTGTGAACGTGTAGTATTCAAACTTCAATCGCATAATTAGGACACAAGAAAAAACAAGGAGATTTAAAAATTTTTCACAGCCGCCATCTTGAGGTTATGGAAACATAAATTAGATGCCAGTGGATTAACATTCGGATAAAGATTTACTGTACCAAGTTTCACTGCACGGGGATAGTTAAATTGCGAGGAACGTCCATGTGAATATTTATAATTCGCGTCACCGCCATGTTGGATTTGTGATCACCAGGTTATTTAAAGTCCTATAGGTGAACTTAAGTTCATAGCCCCTATGAACATTAAAAAATGCAGTTTGATTGCTAAAATAGATTCGTAGATATTCAGTATCGTCTAAATATTTCGGATGGCCGCCATGTTGGATTGTTAAATGTATAGGCCATAGAGTCATGTACCATTAAAGGAAAATTATTGCGTAGGTTCATTATTCAAACTTTCACTTCGATCGCATAACTACATCACAAGAAATAAAAACTTAATTTTAAAATTCGCACTGCCGCCATTTTGAGGTTATGTAAACAATTGAACTAAATTAGATACCAGTGGATTACAATGTGTATAAATATTTCCTGTACCAGGTTTCAGTGCGCTTGGAACATTAATTCGCGAGAAAGGTCTATTTAAAATGTTCAAATTCGCTTGGCGGCCATGTTCGTTTTGTAGTTATCCGGTTTTTGAAAATCCTGTAGATGGACTTCCAGTAGTGCCCTTTATCTTCATACAAAATTTTAGGGAGATACCGCTAATAGTTTCAGAGATATAGAATGCCGGTGAAATATTTCGCACATCCGCCATCTTGTGATTATATAAACAATTGAACGAAGTTAGATGTCGGTGCATTACAATGTATATAAACATATACGGTACCAAGTTTCATTGCGTTTGGTTGGTCAAATCGCGAGAAACGTCTATCTGAAAGTCGCAAATTCGCTTGGCCGCCATGTTGGTTTTGTAGTCACCAGGTTTTCAAAAGTCACATAAGTGAACTTATAGTAGTTTCCTCTATCACCATAGAAAACGTCAGGGTAATATCGCTAATAGTTTCGGAGATATTGAATGCTGGTGAAATATTTCGCACAGCCGCGATGTTGGATTGGTGAGTCGTAACAAAATTTGAAGGGCACGGTCGAGGTCGCCGGGAATAGTGCAATGAACTTTCCGAGTTTCATTGAAATCGCTCCTGCTGTTTAGATTTTATTAGGGGGGGGGGGACACACACACACGAATCACACACACACACACACACGCACACACACACGGACAAAAGGTGATCTCATAAGCCTATTTTTTCAAAATTGAAAATAGGCTAATAAAAATGAGATGGTGTGTGTCTGTCTTTCTGTCTGTCTGTCTGTCTGTCTGTTACCTAATAACGCAAGAACCACTGGTCCGATTTAAATGAAATTTTGCATGGATGTAGCTGAAATACCAGGTTTACATATAGGACACTTTTAATTTCGAGATTTTGCACTATTAAGAAATGGCGACCATTTTAGTGACGTCACTACACCCTTTGGTTTCAAAATTTCATATTTCCATATCAAATAAAAAGAGAACGGTAGGAAATAGCAAACTTTTGATGGCACATGCGAGCTTCAAAATTTAATTTTCTATCCGAAAGGTCCTTATCTTTTTTCGTGTATCTCCAACGGTTAGCGAGTAAAACCTACTTTTGTGACGTCACTACACCCCTTGGTTTCAAAATTTCATATTTCCATTTCAAATAAAAAGAGAACGCTAAGAAATAGCGAACTTTTGATGGTATACACGAGCTTTAGCATTTAATTTTCTATCCAAAAGGTTCTTATCACTTTTCGTGTATCTCCGACGGTTAGCGAGTAAAACCTAAATTTGTGCAATAAAACACGGTCACATCGAGCGGTGCAGTATATCTCTACATATATAAAAAAGAAAATTTGTCTGTTTTTTTCTGAATTTCTACGGAAATTTGAGTTATTTACACGTTTTAGACTGTTTTATGATAGATGCGCGCGAAAATAATGTTTTGGTCTGTCTGTCTGTTTGCTTGATTGTCTGTGGACAAATTTGTTCCCTTATAACTCGAGAACGGCTGGGTGTATCAACGTAAAATTTGGTACATATATCCATCAGAGGCACGACACTAATCATTGATGTAACTCTTCTCTATACCTATCATAAAAGGGGGCATACCCCCTTAAAATACATGCTGAAATAGGAGTAGAAGGACGAGACAAAGCTCATTTTCAGCCCCTCGATGTGAGAGACAAAACTCGGGGGCCCTAAAAGCACATTTTAAGGTCCTACGTCCAACCGTTTTTGAGATATTCCCAGAAAACTCATTTAATTTAATTAACTATGAACGAATGCAAGCCGATAACCATGGCAACAGATTCTCAGAGATCCATCTATTGCTGTAAGACGCAATACAATTCCATTAATTACATTAGTGTGAAAGTTTGCAAACGGTTAGATGGTTATTATGGAACCAAATTAAGCTGTAAATTTCATCAATACGTAAAATGCGCTTAAGGGGGTCAAGGGGTAGTCTAGATTTTTTCACGCGATTTACATCTGCGGGTGTTGTATGGCAGGTCTATTATATTCCTATCCCTATGTTATATTATTATTATTATTATTATTAGTATTATATTATGGCGTACAACGACGAGACAAAGCCCCTCGGTGCCAGAAATAAAACTCGAGGGTCCTCGAAAACTACATTATAAGGCTCTAAAACCAACAGTTTCTGAAACATTCCCAGAAAACTAATTAAGTTTAATTTAACAAACTAATGAAGGAATGCAAATCGGTAACCATGACAACATAACTCAAGGGGTGGCATCCAACTTTCCATCTATTTCAGTAAGAAGCAATTTATTACATTTATTACATTTCTGTGAAAGTTTGCAAATATAAGGTTATCACGGAACCAACGTAGACTGTATAATTCATCAATGCAATTAAGGGGGTCAAGGGGTAACCTAGGATTTTTTCATGCAATTTTCACGTGCGACATATAGTGCAGAAGGTCTATTATATCTCCAAACAACAACATTATTTTCAAAAATTCCTGAATTGAATCAGCATTTTTTGCGGCTTTTAGGAATTTGGGCCATTTGAGACTAAAGAACCTGAATTTTCATGCACTACAAGCTTTTATAATTTATGAAAGAGGTCTTCCTGTGTACGGGGACCCAACACAACGTAGAGGGTCAGTTTTTATGTGACGTGTATTGCGTTTCATCTACAAGGCTTTCAATTCTATTTCATGTCAGGAAGTACACGTCAGGTGAATTTAGTTTGAGAGCACATTTCAACTAATCTTTTTTTTTTGTCGACATACGGGTTCATCGTAAGGATGATTTTCTTTGATACTGTGTGGTAGATATACTTCTATTTGGATTTCTGGGTGATATGTTGTAGACAATAGTATTGTCTGTCTGTCTGTCTTTCTGTGTATCCTTATGTACGCCTATAACTCATGTTCGGATGCTTAGTGCATCGTAAAATTAGGTATGGTAAACATGGGTCAATACACCAATCATTTATAAAACTCTTCACCGTTCATTTCATACAGTAGAAGGGTGGATATAGGGAAAAACTTCTCAAAATACATGCTAAAATAGGCGAAATATAAAAATTATCCTAGAAGGACGACCAAAGCATATGTTGCACTTCTCAATGTGAGACACAAAATTCGCGAGTCTATAAAGGGTCTCCGAAAACCACATTATAAGGCCCTTAAATTAACAGTGTGTGTGATATTCCCAGAAAACTAACTTCGTTTTGATAAACTTATGAAGGAATGACAAGCCGCTAACCATTGCAACAGTAGCTCAATTGATAATGTCTGGTGCGTCTCTAAAAGCATCAGTACTTAAAAGGGACGTAACACCAATAACATTATTATTATTATTAGTATAATGTCTGGTGTTAACACCGAACACCGTTCGAAGAACGGGTACTTCTGCTAGTACTAAATAAATTAATAAAGACATTCATAAATAAATGGCTGTCCAGGTCCAGAGGGACCTACAACAGATCAACATAGAAAATCTCGAGGACCGCACTGAGTGCCGGAATAAAATCACAAATGTTAAGTTTGAACAAAAAACATCACAACAGCCTGAAAAAAATGGACAGCTCATCGGAAGATGGAAAACGCCCGAAGATGAAATCATGAATTCAAGTTCAATCGCTCTCCTAAAGGGGAACAATCGATAAAATAAATAAATAAATAAATAAATAAATAAATAAATAAATAAATAAATAAGTAAATCATCATCATCATCATCATCATCAGGTCATCATCAACATTTATTGCATGTGACAGGCCATTAAGGCCCATAGCAGAAAAACAAGGGTATACAATGCTTGATTACAATATAAATAGCAAGCATAACATAATATATAACATTGTACTTCATAACAGGAAGAATGATTTCAGCTCCTCAAATAATGGTTGCATATATTAGACCAACGATTTCTATCCCTGGCATCTTCCATACTTGCATCTGGATCCACCTGGTTCAGTGCCAACATAACTCGATCTTTCCATCTTGTTCTTGGTCGACCTCTTGGACGTTTTCCCGTTGGTTGAAAATTGAACACACGGTTCGGGAGAGTACCTTCAGCTCTGATAATGTGTCCTAACCATTGCGATCTTCTTCTCTGTATCTCTCTACTGATGTCTGCCTTTTTATAACGTCGATATAACTCGTCTTTACTCCGTCTTTCCCAACTGTGAGTTTCTGGGCAGTATTTTGGGCCATAGATTTTCCGCAGCATTTTTCTTTCAAATGCACATATACGTTCTTCAAAAGTTCTTGGAGTCGCCCACGTTTCACAACCATACATTAAAACAGGTCGTGCTAGGTGGATCTTGTTTTCCTGATATATTGGACGTGACGTGAAAATTCTATTCATGCTATAGGAAACATGAGTAGCGTTGGTGATTCTTTGTCATATTTCCTTTCCTATTTCACTTTTGTTTGACAATATTGATCCTAAATATTTGAATGATTCAACTGTCTCAAATTTGTGCATTCCAACGTCGATAGCGATCGGAATATTCTGTCGACGTGATATAATCATGTATTTTGTTTTCGATTCATTAACCACCAACCCCATTTTCTTTGCTTCCATTAGGAATCTTGATGTATCAGTCGTTACCTGATCCAAAGTGTTCCCCATGATCACCACATCATCAGCGAATGCAAGAATTATGTCGGATCCTACCATCTCCATTTCCCTATTCCAACCAGTTCCACGTTTAATCTTTTCCAATGCTATATTGAAAAGGACTGGGGCTAGAGGATCTCCTTGTCTTAGTCCACTTTGAACACTAAAGGATTCTGATACTTGATTTGCAAACCGCACCTGGCAACTAGAGTCAGAGTAACAGGTCTTGATCAACCTTATGTACTTCATTGGAATGCCCATCTCGTGCATAGCCGTCCATAATACTATACGGTTTATACTGTCATAGGCCTGACGAAAATCAATAAAGATTAAATGCAATTCCTTGTCAAATTCGTAGAATTTCTCCATGAGTTGCCTCAATGTAAAGATGTGGTCGATAGTAGACCGACCAGATACAAAACCACATTGGTATGAGCCTATAATGTCTCCCAAAAATGGCTTAAGTCGATTCATAAGCAGTGAGGTAAAATTTTTATATCCTATCTCGAGTAAGGCAATCCTTCGGTCGTTAGAAAGTTGTGTGGCATCACCTTTCTTAAAAATGGGGCATATCACGGCTCTTTTCCACTCACTTGGAATAACTTCTTTCCTCCAAATATTAACAATTAATTGTTGCAGATTTTTCATTATCACTGCTCCACCATACCTAATCAACTCGGCAGTAATTCCACTTCCTCCCGGAGCTTTGTTGTGCTTTAGAGATTCCACAATATGTCTTATCTCATCAATAGTTGGCTCAGGTACTTGCATTTCCGCCGTCATCATTGGCACCTGTGCATTTATAGCATCCATCTCAACATCAACATTTAGTAACTGATCAAAATGTTTTCCAAATAGATCTGCCTGTTCTTCAGGAGGTACAATTTCTCCATCTTCGTCCTTTAGTATTAGTGACTGTTGCTTGTAGATTCCCCTCGCAGGGTTAACCATTCTAAAGAAGGATCTCGATGCTTTCTTGGATTCCTCTATTGCTGTCAGTGGTGCCTTACCATGATCCCGTTTTTTCTGTCGGATGAGTCGATCTGTCATACGTCTCACTTCCATATACGCTGCATTATTCTCTTCCGATGGATATTTCACCCATTGCAATCTTTTTATTGTTCTGTTTTTTTTTGAAATAAATAAATAAATAAATAAATAAATAAATAAATAAATAAATAAATAAATAAATCTTTTACCCTGTGTTATTGTGGTGTCTGTAGTAATGTATGTATTAGTAATTCAGGTGAGGATTGGGGAGGGATGCCTTTAAGTTAAAGACCATCCCGGCATTTGTCTGGAGTAGAAGTGGGGAAACCACGGAAATCAACTTCCAGGATGGCTGAAGTGGGAATCGGATCGACGTCTTCTCAGTTTTGCGTCACGAGGCTGAGTGTACCCCGTTCCAGCCCTCAGACCAGAATTAAATTCCTTGGCAGAGCCAGGAATTGAACCCGGACCTCCAGGGAGACTAGCCACTGCACCACGAGGTGGACCGTAAATATTGTCAGAGAGATCCTATCATGTTAATACACTGAGAAACTTTATATTCTGGAAATATAAGGCTGCTACGAACGACCTTATTGCAGGAATGTTACTTTACCAATAAAGGAATATAAAGATGGGGTATTTTAAATGCAAGCCACACATTTTTGTGCGTTTTATGAGAGAATTTTACGGCCGGACATTTAGGGATAAACTAACGTAATTTGGAACGATCTAGTAAAAATGTTTATAGACCGATACGCTCAGAACAAACTATAAAAGAGTATGAGAAATTTCATGTCCCAATGTATGAGGCCACTTTATTGGACCTCGAACATACTACTTCTGAATTTATTACCTATGCTTCCCCTGGTTCTTTCATCTAGAATTCACTTTATCGACTCCAATGCACTTGGGCAACTCAGTGCGAAAATCCGGATAGTCCATTAACAAATAACATTGAGAACAGTTTTGGTGTGCATCATGACCGCTGGTACGAGGAATTAGCATTTAGGATCTGTCCATAACCGGGTAAGTTGGCATATTATAACTGAACACAATGTTCGTGGACAATTACTATCACAGCACAAATTCAGAATGCTTATCATCATATATATTATTTCAGTAGTATAGTTCCCTCCTGCGACGCTCACAAGCGACGGTTCGTGACAAATGAGCGTTCAAATGAAAGAGAATAGTCATTAGCAGTGACGAATTGCAGTCAAATTTGATAAATATCTATAATTTCTTCCAAAAATGACTTTTAAAAGAATCTACGAAGTTTGCGATTTTCAGATACTGTTGTTATAGGAAAATAAACTCCATAATTGCTGTCCACTTCACATTTTGGCCGCTGTGACGCCTGTTTCATGACATTTTAACATTCTGAGGTCTTTCCTTTATCATTTTGCATGGATTTCAGAAACAGTAAATCAAAGGAATGAGTACTCAAATCGTATAATTTCATAAATATCGAATAACCGGTGAGTGTTATGATGATCCAATTTTCAGTGATTGCCTTCTTAAGTTAGGGAACGTAGAACTTGGAATTCTAACTGAAATGTAAATAGTGTTCTATAATCATTTGGTTGAAATAAAAAAATAAAAACCTTTCTCCTTAAGTCTCTCATTATAAACCTATTGGGAAAAGTGTGGTTTATGAACATGCGAGATTTCTCACACGGGTCCGCTAGTCACTTAAATATCTCGTTGTGATGTCTTTTGACTGGTTTGATGCAGTTCTCAAACCTTCCTGTCCTAAACTAATCGTTTCATCTCTACATGGCTACAACACCTTACATCTGAGCCAATATGTTGTTGTTAAAGGAGAAAACTGGTTGGTTGGTTCCTTAGTTTAGGGACTGCGACAACGCGGTCATGTAGCCCCGTGTACTTTGGGTGTGTGTAGAATTTGTCTGATAACCGGTGTTAATTGTGATGACTGTATTAGTGTGTGCTATCTGTCGAGCCCTGCGCGGATAAACAAATCGTTGTCCGCATCCGCCCCGCATCCGCACAAATGTTATCCGCACCCTCGCCGCATCCGCACGACTGTTATCCGCACCCTCGCCGCATCCGCACGACTGTTATCCGCTCCCTCGCCGCATCCGCACGACTGTTATCCGCACCCTCGCCGCATCCGCACGACTGTTATCCGCACCCTCGCCGCATCCGCACGACTGTTATCCGCACCCTCGCCGCATCCGCACGACTGTTATCCGCACCCTCGCCGCATCCGCACGACTGTTATCCGCACCCTCGCCGCATCCGCACGACTGTTATCCGCACCCTCGCCGCATCCGCACGACTGTTATCCGCACCCTCGCCGCATCCGCACGACTGTTATCCGCACCCTCGCCGCATCCGCACGACTGTTATCCGCACCCTCGCCGCATCCGCACGACTGTTATCCGCACCCTCGCCGCATCCGAACGACTGTTATCCGCACCCTCGCCGCATCCGCACGACTGTTATCCGCATCCTCCCCGCATCCGCACGACTGTTATCCGCACCCTCGCCGCATCCGCACGACTGTTATCCGCACCCTCGCCGCATCCGCACGACTGTTATCCGCACCCTCGCCGCATCCGCACGACTGTTATCCGCACGACTGTTATCCGCTCCCTCGCCGCATCCGCACGACTGTTATCCGCACCCTCGCCGCATCCGCACGACTGTTATCCGCACCCTCGCCGCATCCGCACGACTGTTATCCGCACCCTCGCCGCATCCGAACGACTGTTATCCGCACCCTCGCCGCATCCGCACGACTGTTATCCGCATCCTCCCCGCATCCGCACGACTGTTATCCGCACCCTCGCCGCATCCGCACGACTGTTATCCGCACCCTCGCCGCATCCGCACGACTGTTATCCGCACCCTCGCCGCATCCGCACGACTGTTATCCGCACAACTGTTATCCGCACCCTCGCCGCATCCGCACAACTGTTATCCGCACCCTCGCCGCATCCGCACAACTGTTATCCGCATCCTCCCCGCATCCGCACGACTGTTATCCGCACCCTCGCCGCATCCGCACGACTGTTATCCGCACCCTCGCCGCATCCGCACGACTGTTATCCGCACCCTCGCCGCATCCGCACGACTGTTATCCGCACCCTCGCCGCATCCGCACGACTGTTATCCGCACCCTCGCCGCATCCGAACGACTGTTATCCGCACCCTCGCCGCATCCGCACGACTGTTATCCGCATCCTCCCCGCATCCGCACGACTGTTATCCGCACCCTCGCCGCATCCGCACGACTGTTATCCGCACCCTCGCCGCATCCGCACGACTGTTATCCGCACCCTCGCCGCATCCGCACGACTGTTATCCGCACGACTGTTATCCGCTCCCTCGCCGCATCCGCACGACTGTTATCCGCACCCTCGCCGCATCCGCACGACTGTTATCCGCACCCTCGCCGCATCCGCACGACTGTTATCCGCACCCTCGCCGCATCCGAACGACTGTTATCCGCACCCTCGCCGCATCCGCACGACTGTTATCCGCATCCTCCCCGCATCCGCACGACTGTTATCCGCACCCTCGCCGCATCCGCACGACTGTTATCCGCACAACTGTTATCCGCACCCTCGCCGCATCCGCACAACTGTTATCCGCACCCTCGCCGCATCCGCACAACTGTTATCCGCATCCTCCCCGCATCCGCACGATTTTTCCCGCTTTCGCACGTTTGTTATCCGAATCTACTGGCATTACAATAATATTTTTATGTCTGACCGTGACTATTATACTGTATGTCAGAAAACTGTAGCCTACTATAATGAGGCCCATTATAACACTATTTTTCATTATGAATCAGTTTCTCCCACCAATCAGAGCTCAAGAAACAGTTGTTTGACCAATTAGATAAGGATATCGTCGCACCTGCACTGAGTACCACGGCCTTCTAATTTAAATTTCACTGCGTGGCCTAGTGTCATAGTAGGGTAATCGAGGAGGCCATGGTCAAATACAAGGCATTCTCGGCGTCTCATGCGCTCTGTTCAGTACATAACAGTGGCGAAATCTCGACAGATATTTATGAATATTTATGTTCGAACATACACTGGTTTTATAAACATACTCGTGTCTTAATGATTGCCATTATAGGCTCGTTGCATAATGTACTATTAATTAGATAAAGCATTAAGTACTAAAGCAACATATTTAGACATTTGAGGAGAAAGTCGTTCCCCTAGGCTGTGTGTGTCATGTTCTGCTATGTTTAAAATGAATGTTATACAGCCAGAATTGCAACCCTTGCCTGTTCGGAGAGTTAATTATGCTTAAAGACATAATTTGAATGAGATTAGCTTAAATCATCATCTTACATTATTTTGTCATGAAAAAAAAAAAGAGGGACTATTGGAAGAAGAAGAAAGCAACAACTTTACCGAAGAGTAGATACGAGCCCCGTGGTCCTAAGTAGACCAAAACGATGAAGAAAAAAAAAAACAACATTACGGGAAAATATGATATGTCATAAACATCTTACTCCAAACATTATCCGCAGCTTATCCGCTATCCGCATGGCGAAAAGGTTTGCGGATATTCGCATCCGCGCAGGGCTTTAGTCATCTGTAATTCAGGTAAGGACTTCAGACGATCAATTTCAAGTAGTTCCTACTTTTGCTACCAAATGCTACTGTAAAACTGTGAACTTGGTTACTAGATGCCACCACAACCGATACCTGGCGGCGAACATTGGAACTAATGGAGTGTTAATCAAATCTAACCTACAAATTTAGCTTCATAGAATTTATTGTAGTTAACGGAAGTTTCTTTTACATGCCATAAATCTATGACATGGGCCCGCCGGCTTTACTTCCCCTCCGAAGGAAGGCATACTGAGGGATTTTGAAGGGCCGGGTTTGAACCCGCGACCTTGGGCTTAGAAGCTCAGTGTACTGTGCCCGTTTCTCCAATGAGACAGGCGATCACCCGGCCGACATCCCACCCACATCAGAAGAAAAGGCCAAGGGAGTGGGTAAAAAAAAATTAGGGCATGAATCTTGGTTCATACAGACAAGACTAAAAGAAATGCTCCAGCGAGCCAGAGACAAAGGGTCTCGGGTCATTTACGGGTTGGGATGGCAAATTGACTGAACCAGGATTCAAAAGCAAACTCCCTAACTTGAATTAACAAACAAGAAGAAAGGGAAAGCCCTCGTAAAATCACATCTGCTCCTTTATTGGCCAAAGGATAAATAAATAAGCAACCTGCCTACCACGCACGAGTATAGAGTTAGGGTGGGACAAAGTCCGAAAAAAAATGAAGTTCATAGTCCCTAAACAAACAAAAAAAAAACTTATTCAAACTCGTGGGTGTCCTCTCTTAAAGTTCCGACAAGGAGATCGCCTTTCAAAAAGCTAAATTAACCTTAATTTATCGGTGCACACGCATGTAAACATCACTAGCCACTTATCACAAAGTTCACCTGCGGCAAAACCTCTAAGAAAATATCGAATATCTATGTATATTACAACTGTCTACCCTTATACAGCAATGGACGGATCTCCTCTATCGAACTGCAAATTCATAACTAAAGAGCATCATATTACATCAAATAGCACTCAAACATCAACTCAGCTTCACATAATATGGCATTTCAACAATTAATTATAACCTATCATAAATTATTAACACACCCAGATTGTGCTTACATATTTACACTACTCATTCTTATTATTATCACTGATTTATATTCGCCGTTCCAACAACCTTGATCCACACTGTCATATTTGCTATTGTAATTAAATTATAGCATTGTCTAATGTTTATGAAAGGTTAAGAACCTCGTAATAAGGCACCCTAGCGTATTTCATTCTCACAACGAACATTTAATCGCAACCCTTCCGTCGAACACTCTGTGTGAGGATCCGAACAATCTGACTGTCGAGCGCACTATCAATTACACCCCTGCGCTATTCAATATACAACTCATCGATAAACGTAGCACGTTCGTCAAGAGGACCCTGTCCTCACAAATTCAATTCAACGGTCATACGTCGCCCCGTGAATAACCTCGTCATATATGACGGAATAATACCATATCTAATTATCACATTAACTTTACACAACATCATTACAAAAAATCATGCATTATTAGCATGTCTCAAGAACCCACACTAACAGAACGTATCAACTTTATCGGGACCACGAGGTCGTATGATAATATGGCATCCTATCCAAGGAATCTTATTCGACAATCTCCAACCATATTCATTTTGCTATTAAAATCTATGCAATCCGTGACAAACCTTTCAGAATAAAATTCGTATAATGACCTCGGAAATCGAAATGCTAGAATCTCCCAACAAAATGGGCATCTCATATTATCGTTACCCAATTTCAACTTATTATTATTATGTCTCAGAGATTAAAGGCATGTCTTACTCCTATCATTGATACTGTTAATTTATGTAAGTCAAAACGACTCGAAAAGAAAAGACAAAAAAATCTGTACAACCCTATGAGAAAATGATGCTCTTTTTCAATCTGGAATAAATGATTATAAATGGCGTTAAGTTACACGATCTCAGGTTATCTCATGGCACGGCTATCCGAGGTGGAAGTTCTCTTCTTCCTGATGAACAAGGATGGAAATGAAACGTCTTACTTTAGATCCGGTGTCCTCGGAAACCCCTGGCGTCGGCGTCGGCGTCGTCTGCGGCATTAGGGCGGCGTTGTTCCTCCAGCGTCTCCGCGATGTGGTCTCCCAGCGTACTGGTAGAGGTATACGCCCCCGGCACCTCTCGATCTCCTGGCGACGCCCATGTCCGCCCACTGGTTGCCCCCGGTCACCTTCAGCGGCGGCGTCTCCTGACGTCCCAACCATGGTCCACTCGTCCATCTCGTTGCGACCGTTCACCCATTATGGCCCCTTTAGAGGTTCAGTGCAGCATAATTTGCGTATTAATATGCATGTTGATTCCCAGAATATTTGAGTCCATGGTTATTAAGTTCATGCCGCCGTGTGGCAATATTACATTTCACTTTATCAGAGCACTTTCACGCCCACGCACTATAGCGTCTAGTTCCTGGTTCACTTGTTCACTTTCCTCAACCTGTGACACACTTCCTTCCACGAGGAGCTATTTCGACCTGGCCTTGACCGACTTGCGGCCTGCAGTCTTCCAACACAAGCTTAAAGTAGATGTTGCCTTCCCTGTTGCATTCTCACTGCGTCTCTTAAAATGCCGCACTGCTATGCTATTTTCGAATGGATGTCTGTTACAATATAGGGCCTCGCGATAATGCTTCGCCTCGACTATCGTTATTATTGTTCCTTCCCTGATACTCGTAATGTTAAACACCTCCTGGTATTCATCTTTAATTAACATAAATTGTCGGCATGAACGGACCTTCCTTTATCAGTTATGATTATTTCCTCACATACTAGCGAGTCCGATATCGTCTTGAAATTCACACTGTTCGACAAACAAACTGACATACTTCACTGTAAACAACTCACTGGCACTACATGCTTCATGCTTCATGGCCTGCTGATCACTCCTCGTATCAAATGGCCACGAGCACTGACCACTCACGAAAACCGTTCAAATTCCCGATGCAAATTACTGTCTACGTGACATGGGCTACTCGTCCGTGCTCCGCTGGATAACATACTCGTCCACGCACTATTGACTCTCTGAACATTCCGGAACTGCGTCCTCCTTCGAGAAAAAAAGTGGAAGGGGTTGGAACCTTCTGGAGCATTCCCCTACTCTCGCGGTTGCCTCGCCGCGTCATGCCATGACATCATCCTGACCCTCCGGTCTCCTCTCGATCTTCTGTCATCCGGGGCCGGTAATTGACCCTGACTGGATCGGTCACATCTCTCCCGCGGCCTTCAAAAATATAAGCGGTGGGAACATAGCTTATATTTTTCCTCAAGTGATGCATGTGAACGATCCTTTCAGTCATCTCCTCCATGCTGACTAACGGGCTTGCCTGTGATACTTCCGCAGATTCGCGGCATTGAAATTCCCAACAAGTGCATTCGTGACGTTGTCAACCACCCTATAGCAATTGTTGTCCATCACTCTGGCAATCTTATGGAGTCCCGAAAATGGGCGCGCAAATTTCCCATACACTCTGAGTGGTAAGTTTGATGACGTAGGTTTCCGAATCAGCACCAGGTCATTGACTCGAAGTGGTTCGCGACAACGGTGGCCAGCCTTCCTTCTCTCCCGTTTCTGCGCCTGTAGCTGCATCCTCTTCCGAGCCAGTTCGTTTCTCCTTTGCACCGACGGCTCAATCTCTGGGGGTGCCTGTATAACAGCATGCCAAGGTCTACTTGGTTTTCGTCCATCGTGCAGAAGACAAGGAATTTGTCTGGTACTCTCATGTGTTGTAGAGTTCAAGCAACGTTCAATTATGGGTACCACTTCCATCCATCTATGAAGCTGTTCATGACAGTAAATCCGGCAATATTTTCCAATCTCTGCATTTACCCTTTCAACTGGATTTCCTTCTGGGTATCTTATGGAGCTCAAGATATGCCTTATGCCGAATCGTGCCATAGCTTCTTGAAATTCGGCGCTCGTGAACTGCGTTCCGTGATCGCTCAGAAGGAACTCTGGCTTCCCTGCAGTTGGAATCACGCCGGTTTCAATCCTGCGAATTACGTACCGGGATGTTGCCTTCTGTATAGGGTGCAACATGACTAATTTGGTAAATACATCCATCGTCACCAAGATGTATTGGTTACCCCTGGTGGACCTCGGAAGGGGGCCATACAGGTCCGTAGCCATTAATTCATTCGGACGGGTCGGTATAATAGCCCTCGGCTTCTCCTTAGATACGTCCGATGGGAACTTGCTCCTCTGACAGATGTCGCATGTCCTGATTACCGCTCGTATGGTTTTTCGCATATACTCCCAGGTAAATGTTTCTCTTATGGCGTGTAAGGTTTTATCACATCCTCCATGCCCAATAGATCGGTGAGCCAACCAAACCACTGCTGAAATCAACTTCGGTGGTATTACAATACGTAGCCTTGTGTGGTCTTTATCGACAAACTTGTGAATCACGTCACCAACAATGTGATAAAAGTGAGCAATCTTTGCCGTTCCAGCATAATCGGGGTCATCTGCACCCATGCGATTCTTCAAATACCGGTATATCCGTCTTAACGGAGTATATCGCCGTTGCGCCTGGCTCAGGCGTTTCAAACGTTCCACCGTTTCCTGATCATCCGGTATTAGCTGTACCTGGTGCAAAACAGCCTCCTCACGTGGGTTTCTGCTCAAAACATCCGCTAGAAAGTTTTGCTTTCCGGGCCTATGAATAACTTCTGCATCGAATTGCTGCAGGAAAAGGGTCCAGCGCGTGACTCTTTCGCTTGAAATGTCAGACTTTAACATAAACTGTAACGCGCGATGGTCCGTCACAATCACGACCTTATGCCCTAAAAGAATCTTCTTCCACATCTTTAGAGCATAAATTATAGCCAGCGCCTCCAATTCCGTGGCAAAGTAATTAAGCTCAGGCTGTCGCAATTTCCTACTGGTAAATGCCAGATAATGTTGTTTCTTCTCGTCATCCAACTGGTACAACACAGCGCTCACTCCCACCTTTGAAGCATCCGTGTCAATATAAAATGTTTTGGAGAAGTCTGGGTACTCCAGTTTAACGTTGTTAAGGAGCATGTGTTTAGCTTGCGTGAAGGCCTCTTCACACGCCTGATCCCACTTCCACCGATTGTTTTTCCTGAGCATGCTCTGCAGAGGGGCAACTACATCCGTGTAACGGGGGCAATGACTAGAAAAGAATAAAGTCATTCCCAGGAACTGCCTCACTTGTTTCACCCTTTCTGGTCTGGGAAACTCAGCTATCGCCTCAATTTTCTCCGGGTTCGGCCGATATCCATGTTCGTCAATGAGATGTCCCAAAAAAAAGCGAATTTCTCGGTGAAAGAAATTGCATTTCTCCAGGTTTGCCTTAAATCCGGCCGTAAGCAAGTTCTCAAACAACAATCTCAAGTGTTTCAGGTGCTCCTCTACTGACGTGGATGCCAAGATCAAATCGTCCACATAACATAGTACGTGTTTCTTGACCTCTTCACTCAAGTTGCTGTCCAGCGCTCGAATCAGCACAGGGCCACTGTTTTTCAAACCGAAGGGAAGGCGGTTAAAGACGTGGGTCTTCTGCTCATGCAGGAAGCCAGTGTATTGATTGCTGTTCTCGGTTAACCCGACATGATAATAGGAATTTGTGAGATCTACGGTTGAGAAATATTTTTTTCCCTTAAAGCCTCAGCAGCTCTCTAATTTGTGGTGGGCGGTCGTACTCTGGCAAAATGCGTGCATTTATACCACGTGCATCCAGACAAATCCTTTGGCGACCATTTGGCTTCCTTACAACCGCTAAAGGGTTTAGGAAAGAAGTCGGAACCTTCTTTATTATGCCATCCTTCTCCATGGCGTTTATCATGGCTTTTACCTCCTCCTTCCATTTGTCTGGGACTGGATATATGTGTTTCCTGTATGGTGAGTCATCACTCAACTTGATATCGTACTGAAAGTTCTTGATAACTCCAGGTTTGTCGCTAAATACCTCCCGAAACTCCTGTATTAGGTCATCAAACTGTTTCGGGACAGTTGGATCCAAAATTTCTTTTACACCAACGGGCATGTGGGCGATCGTCTCTTCTTCACGTTCCACGATATTCTCAAGAGTGTTCTCCAAGAAGAGCGTGCTCGAGTTGGCATTGATATCATCTTTCGATCCTCTGCTCGGCGATTCGTTTCCGACATACATAACACCCTCTTGCATATTTATAATCCAGCCGTACTCCGAAATGAAGTCAACACCCAGGATTATTTGAAAATTGATGTTGGAGATGGCCACGAACACGTGCTCATAAAACCTCCCCGCAATCTTGATCATCAACAGGGCCTGCAGCTTGCATCTCACTGAGCGACCGGGAATTACACCTCTAACCTTTACATTCGCTACTGGTAGAGTATATACGGGTCCTGCCTCCATTATCTCGTCCAAACATGACTGAGACACCACACTAATCATCGCTCCGGTGTCAATCAGGGTTTTTATTTGTTTACCGAGCACCTCTACTGTTATGATTGGCAAAGGATACACTTTCCCTCGGCGGGTAACGTCTTCCTCATGAATCAAGTCTTCGTCGGTAGCCTGAAATATCTCTCGAATTTCAATCAGTTCGGGAGGACCAAGGTTTGAGGAATTTCTTAATTTGAAGTTTTTTTTTGTTGATCTGACCGACTTGTGTCAGGTGGTCGGTCAGCTTCCCCCGGTGGTGCGGATGGATTACTCCGTAATTGTTGTAAATATTCCTGGCTCTCTCGATGTCTTTCCGTATAGCTCGGCCGCGACCCCTGCGAACGAGAATCCCTATAGGCATTCTGTCTCTGATAATATTGATTTGACTGCCTTCGCTGATATTCACCATATCGTCCCTTCGTATTGTTGAATCGGGATCCCCTACGCTCTTCGTACGGTTTATTCCTCCACCTGGGTCGCTCGTCTGTTCCACCGTAGCTCCTATCTCGGCTCCGATAGTACCCTGTGTCTCTTGGCCTGTCCATCTCCCGCGGCATTCGCTCTTCCGTCTGCGCAATTTTGTCAATCACGACCGTGTTTATATCTCTATTTTCCTGTCGTCCGGACCTCGCCTGTAACTGTGCGCTAGTGTGGTCAAGTTTTCGAAGAATCTCTTCACATCCCTCTAAAGTCTCGGCTCCTGACGCTATTACACTCTTCTGGACCTCTACAGGTAACTGTCGTATAATGGCTTGGACCAATTCGTCCTCCGGCACTGGTGGAGTCAAATACTTCAGCCTGGCGAGTTGCGATGCGAAGTACCCCGCATACCTAGTCGGATTGGACGTCGCATACAGTTTAGCGTATAGTTCCGCCCGTATGTTCAATTGTTCTTCAGGGCTCCAAAAGCGTTTGATTAATAATCGTTCGAACTCGTCCGTGCTCGTGAACGTGTATCGAAATGCGCGAAACCAAGTTAATGCTGTCGATTCCAGGGACCTCTCAATAACTCTTAGTTCCCTCTCACGTGGTATCTTATTTTCTGCCATGTATTCACGGACCTCCCTCATAAATTCGATGGGTGTGACGTTATTAGTCCCATTGTTCCCCGAGAATTTCCTCGGCTGGTGGTCTATACTTCTAATGATAGTCAGGTGTCCCGCGGGGTTTGTACTCTGTATTCTCGGCGTTGCAACTACCTCTCCCGCCTTTCTAGAAGATGGGGCGTTTTCACTTTCCGTCCCGTTAAGAGGTGGCGTGTTTTCAATTTCGGACCATCTAACCCTTTCTGACTCCGATTTGTCTTTTATCTGTGTCATTTCCGCCTCTAAGTTGCCTAATCGAATGAGTTGCCTTCCCTGTTGAATAATGATCTTCTCCTCCAACTCAACAATGGAAGTGTGGATAGATTCTCTCACATGTTCGAATAATGTCGTTTGTGAATGAGTGATTTTCCTGTCATACGTGCCCTGGAATGATTCAACCTGCATCTGCATGTTTTTCACGTCCTTCGCAACCTCTTCTTTCCAACCTGACACGTCCTGTTTCAACTTATCCAGGGTTTCCTCGTTAGACTGACCAATTTGCTCAATTTTTGCCGTCAAATCTTGTCCCATGCCTTTAATATTACTGTTCAACTTCTCCTCAAGTCCTTCAATATTCCCCCGATGCGAACTCTGAGTATCCCTGATTTGCCGTGCCATAGAATCTTTGAGCTCCGCGGTGAGCACTTGGAATGTAGTTTCTACCTTTTTATCGAGTAGATTAATCTTATTATCTATAGCCTTTCCTGATAGCTTAAGATTACGTTCTACAGCATCAATGTTTTTCTGCAAATGCGATTCTAAACTCTTAAGATTAGATCCCAAGACTTCTAATAAGTCGGTTCTGAGATCATCAACTTTATCACTAACATCTTTTTTTATTCCTGCTATTTGAGTGCCGACACCCTCTTGTGCCCTCTGTACCTCTGCTATTTGAGTACCGACACCCTCTTGTGTCGTCTGTAAGCGATCCATATCGCTCTTCATGTTTGTCTTAATTGACCCAATACTATACTTAACATTATTCATTTCAGTGGTTAGACCATTTAATCCATCTTGGATTTGTTTTAATATATCAGCTATATTTTCTGCGGTTACTACTTGTGACATCTTACAATACAACTTAAATATAGGGGCCTACAGGGGAATGTAGGTCGTCGAGTATAGCCATGACCTGAGATCGTGTACCAACCCTGTCAAATGGTTCACTAAAGGCTCAGTGTGATACGAGGTTAATTTTACACAAAAGAATTACACATGGCAAGCATCGCGCCCCCATCAAAGGCTCGAATCTGACCACTCAGTATACTCCCATCACAACAACAAATGATTGAGTAAAAAGCATGCCCATGACGAAGACGAAACGCACCATCGTCGTCGATCCCCACGTTGGGCGCCACTTCCCCCTCCCTGTGCCCGTTTCTCCAATGGGACAGGCGATCACCCGGCCGACATCCCGGCCCCATCAGAAGAAACAGCCAAGGGAGTGGGTAAAAAATATTAGGGCGTGAATCTTGGTTCATACAGACAAGACTAAAAGAAATGCTCCAGCGAGCCAGAGACAAAGGGTCTCGGGTCGTTTACGGGTTGGGATGGCAAATTGACTGAACCAGGATTCAAAAGCAAACTCCCTAACTTGAATTAACAAACAAGAAGAAAGGAAAAGCCCTCGTAAAATCACATCTGCTCCTTTATTGGCCAAAGGATAAATAAATAAGCAACCTGCCTACCACGCACGAGTATAGAGTTAGGGTGGGACAAAGTCCGAAAAAAAATGAAGTTCATAGTCCCTAAACAAACAAAAAAAAATATACTTATTCAAACTCGTGGGTGTCCTATCTTAAAGTTCCGACAAGGAGATCGCCTTTCAAAAAGCTAAATTAACCTTAATTTATCGGTGCACACGCATGTAAACATCACTAGCCACTTATCACAAAGTTCACCTGCGGCAAAAACTCTAAGAAAATATCGAATATCTATGTATATTACAACTGTCTACCCTTATACAGCAATGGACGGATCTCCTCTATCGAACTGCAAATTAATAACTAACATCAAATAGCACTCAAACATCAACTCAGCTTCACATAATATGGCATTTCAACAATTAATTATAACCTATCATAAATTATTAACACACCCAGATTGTGCTTACATATTTACACTACTCATTCTTATTATTATCACTGATTTATATTCGCCGTTCCAACAACCTTGATCCACACTGTCATATTTGTTATTGTAATTAAATTATAGCATTGTCTAATGTTTATGAAAGGTTAAGAACCTCGTAATAAGGCACCCTAGCGTATTTCATTCTCACAACGAACATTTAATCGCAACCCTTCCATCGAACACTCTGTGTGAGGATCCGAACAATCTGACTGTCGAGCGCACTATCAATTACACCCCTGCGCTATTCAATATACAACTCATCGATAAACGTAGCACGTTCGTCAAGAGGACCCTGTCCTCACAAATTCAATTCAACGGTCATACGTCGCCCCGTGAATAACCTCGTCATATATGACGGAATAATACCATATCTAATTATCACATCAACTTTACACAACATCATTACAAAAAATCATGCATTATTAGCATGTCTCAAGAACCCACACTAACAGAGCGTATCAACTTTATCGGGACCACGAGGTCGTATGATAATATGGCATCCTATCCAAGGAACCTTATTCGACAATCTCCAACCATATTCATTTTGCTATTAAAATCTATGCAATCCGTGACAAACCTTTCAGAATAAAATTCGTATAATGACCTCGGAAATCGAAATGCTAGAATCTCCCAACAAAATGGGCATCTCATATTATCGTTACCCAATTTCAACTTATTATTATTATGTCTCAGAGAATAAATGCATGTCTTACTCCTATCATTGATACTGTTAATTTATGTAAGTCAAATCGACACGAAAAGAAAAGACAAAAAAATCTGTACAACCCTATGAGAAAATGATGCTCTTTTTCAATCTGGAATAAATGATTATAAATTGCGTTAAGTTACACGATCTCAGGTTATCTCATGGCACGGCTATCCGAGGTGGAATTTCTCTTCTTCCTGATGAACAAGGATGGAAATGAAACGTCTTACTTTAGATCCGGTGTCCTCGGAAACCCCTGGCGTCGGCGTCGGCGTCGTCTGCGGCATTAGGGCGGCGTTGTTCCTCCAGCGTCTCCGCGATGTGGTCTCCCAGCGTACTGGTAGAGGTATACGCCCCCGGCACCTCTCAATCTCCTGGCGACGCCCATGTCCGCCCACTGGTTGCCCCCGGTCACCTTCATCGGCGGCGTCTCCTGACGTCCCAACCATGGTCCACTCGTCCATCTCGTTGCGACCGTTCACCCCATTATGGCCCCTTTAGAGGTTCAGTGCAGCATAATTTGCGTATTAATATGCATGTTGATTCCCAGAATATTTGAGTCCAGGGTTATTAAGTTCATGCCGCCGTGTGGCAATATTACATTTCACTATATCAGAGCACTATCACGCCCACGCACTATAGCGTCTAGTTCCTGATTCACTTGTTCACTTTCCTCAACCTGTGACACACTTCCTTCCACGAGGAGCTATTTCGACCTGGCCTTGACCGACTTGCGGCCTGCAGTCTTCCAACACAAGCTTAAAGTAGATGTTGCCTTCCCTGTTGCATTCTCACTGCGTCTCTTAAAATGCCGCACTGCTATGCTATTTCCGAATGGATGTCTGTTACAATATAGGGCCTCGCGATAATGCTTCGCCTCGACTATCGTTATTATTGTTCCTTCCCTGATACTCGTAATGTTAAACACCTCCTGGTATTCATCTTTAATTAACATAAATTGTCGGCATGAACGGACCTTCCTTTATCAGTTATGATTATTTCCTCACATACTAGCGAGTCCGATATCGTCTTGAAATTCACACTGTTCGACAAACAAACTGACATACTTCACTGTAAACAACTCACTAGCACTACATGCTTCATGCTTCATGGCCTGCTGATCACTCCTCGTATCAAATGGCCACGAGCACTGACCACTCACGAAAACCGTTCAAGTTAACGATGCAAATTACTGTCTACGTGACATGGGCTACTCGTCCGTGCTCCGCTGGATAACATACTCGTCCACGCACTATTGACTCACTGAACATTCCGGAACTGCGTCCTCCTTCGAGAAAAAAAGTGGAAGGGGTTGGAACCTTCTGGAGCATTCCCCTACTCTCGCGGTTGCCTCGCCGCGTCATGCCATGACATCATCCTGACCCTCCGGTCTCCTCTCGATCTTCTGTCATCCGGGGCCGGTAATTTACCCTGACTGGATCGGTCACATCTCTCCCGCGGCCTTCAAAAATATAAGCGGTGGGAACATAGCTTATATTTTTCCTCAAGTGATGCATGTGAACGATCCTTTCAGTCATCTCCTCAATGCTGACTAACGGGCTTGCCTGTGATACTTCCGCAGATTCGCGGCATTGAAATTCCCAACAAGTGCATTCGTGACGTTGTCAATCACCCTATAGCAATTGTTGTCCATCACTCTGGCAATCCTATGGGGTCCCGAAAATGGGCGCGCAAATTTCCCATACACTCTGAGTGGTAAGTTTGATGACGTAGGTTTCCGAATCAGCACCAGGTCATTGACTCGAAGTGGTTCGCGAAAACGGTGGCCAGCCTTCCTTCTCTCCCGTTTCTGCGCCTGTAGCTGCATCCTCTCCCGAGCCAGTTCGTTTCTCCTTTGCACCGACGGCTCAATCTCTGGGGGTGCCTGTATAACAGCATGCCAAGGTCTACTTGGTTTTCGTCCATGGTGCAGAAGACAAGGAATTTGTCTGGTACTCTCATGTGTTGTAGAGTTCAAGCAACGTTCAATTATGGGTACCACTTCCATCCATCTATGATGCTGTTCATGACAGTAAATCCGGCAGTATTTTCCAATCTCTGCATTTACCCTTTCAACTGGATTTCCTTCTGGGTATCTTATGGAGCTCAAGATATGCCTTATGCCGAGTCGTGTCATAGCTTCTTGAAATTCGGCGCTCGTGAACTGCGTTCCGTGATCGCTCAGAAGGAACTCTGGCTTCCCTGCAGTTGGAATCACGCCGGTTTCAATCCTGCGAATTACGTACCGGGATGTTGCCTTCTGTATAGGGTGCAACATGACTAATTTGGTAAATACATCCATCGTCACCAAGATGTATTGGTTACCCCTGGTGGACCTCGGATGGTCCGTAGCCATTAATTCATTCGGACGGGTCGGTATAATAGCCCTCGGCTTCTCCTTAGATACGTCCGATGGGAACTTGCACCTCTGACAGATGTCGCATGTCCTGACTACCGCTCGTATGGTTTTCCCATATACTCCCAGGTAAATGTTTCTCTTATGGCGTGTAAGGATTAATCACATCCTCCATGCCCAATAGATCGGTGAGCCAACCAAACCACTGCTGAAATCAACTTCGGTGGTATTACAATACGTAGCCTTGTGTGGTCTTTATCGACAAACTTGTGAATCACGTCACCAACAATGTGATAAAAGTGAGCAATCTTTGCCGTTCCAGCATAATCGGGGTCATCTGCACCCATGCGATTCTTCAAATACCGGTATATCCGTCTTAACGGAGTATATCGCCGTTGCGCCTGGCTCAGGCGTTTCAAACGTTCCACCGTTTCCTGATCATCCGGTATTAGCTGTACCTGGTGCAAAACAGCCTCCTCACGTGGGTTTCTGCTCAAAACATCCGCTAGAAAGTTTTGCTTTCCGGGCCTATGAATAACTTCTGCATCGAATTGCTGCAGGAAAAGGGTCCAGCGCGTGACTCTTTCGCTTGAAATGTCAGACTTGAACATAAACTGTAACGCGCGATGGTCCGTCACGCTTAATTTAGTTATAAAACTTAACAGATATATATATATATTGAGAAATGTATTGTCTTTCGCATAAATGTAAAAAACAAAAAACAAAAAAAAAACCAACAAATAAACTTTTACATCCGATGGGTATGAGGCCCCTTAATTTAGGTTCTACCTCAGCATTTTCCTGGAATGGCAGTGGGAAACCACCTCTTGGGTGGCTGAAGTAGGAATTATACCCACATCTTTTTAGTTTTGCCTCACGAGGCTGAGTGTACCCCGTTCCGGCCATCAGAACAGAATTAAATTTCTTGGTAGAACCAGGAATCGAACCCGAACTTCAGCGGGACATCCAAGAATGCTAGTGACTGTTCCACACGGCCGACTGTAAGAAATACATATAGAACTATTTTAGAGATAGTAATGCAGGCCTACTCCAGACTTCAACTTAGAATTCAGATCTCGTGTCGGCTGACATTCAGAAAATAATCATACTGTAATATATCTTGGTGAATGATAAGCAAAAAGAACTATTCTTTGTACAAATAGAGATATTTAGGGACTAAAGTGGTTGTTGTCAGCTCTTGGGAGACCACTTCCGTGCCTAATTAAATTAATGAATCCACTTGATGGAATTCCTTTCCGCTGAAGAATTTTATAAACATGGGAATGGATAATATTATGCTGAATAGAGTTTCATTAACAAACAGACTGAGAAACCAGAACTGTAATTAAAATGTAAAGTTGCTTGAATAACACGCATTAATATCCTTTTCTCCAGCCATAGCCTTCTAGACTGCACAAGTGGGGGTTGAAACCTGATCGCTTCACGGACAAATAAAAACTACGAGCCTTACAGTAGTCGCATATGATGTGTAACATCTGACATATAAGAAACCTCACGTGAAATTGTTGATACACCGGTATTTTATAGTATTATTGGCACAAATATTAATATATTGTAAAAGAGAATGTTTTACAGATATTGTAGTTTATAATACGGTACTCATTTTATTAGATGATGTGTAGCTTCCACCAGCACTAGCCTGAATAACGAATACGATATGGCTCAACTAGATTAATAGACGGGACACCGCTCATAACCTTAAATTCCTTATAAACAGGACCTCTTGATTCACAGACCAACACGTAATTTCATATGGATTCTGTTAAAATGAGTCATATTGATATGATAAATATCGTTTAAAATGATAATCTAGTAAAAAAAAAAAATCTTTCCCGTCCGGGATTTGAACCCGAGACCTCTAGATTCATAGTCATAGGTGCTAACCCCACGGATATTTCGACTACGCAAATATTGTGCACAAGATGGTGACTTATTTCCACGTTCCAATAATATTGCATTACGGAAGTAAGTACAATTTATATTTTGCTTGTTTCGATAATGTTCCTGGATCTTACCACTGCCAGCTGGATCGATCGATCGAGTTGGCAGTGCGTCTTACACTTCCGTTCGATCCACCACTGCCAGCTAGTACACTTCCGTTCGAGCACACTTCAATTCGATCGAACGGAAGTGTGCCATCTGGTGCCACCTCGATCATTCCGATCCACTTCCGTCCCATTTTTCAAAATCACTCCCACAAAAATATCCAGCAACCGAGTGGAAAGATGTTACACATCAATAATTTTCTCCAGTCATAGCCTTCTAGATTGCACAAGGACCTGACAAGCACGGTTTGAAACATGATCGCTCCACGTAAAAATATCCTTTTCTCCACTCATAGCCTTCTAGATTGCACAAGGCCTTGACAGGTGTGGTTTGAAACACCTTGGCTCCACGCAAAAGTATCCCTTTCTCTAGCCATAGCCCTCTAGATTGCACAAAGCCTAAACACGCAAGATTTGACACATGATCGCTTCACTTAATTATCATGCGCACATAACAGCGTCTATTATAACGGATAATTACTACTGCTTATTAATATGCCCAGTTAAATTTGGCGACGAACAACAATTTTATATTACGCTTTCTAACCTAGTTCAAATTATACACTTATCATCCAATTAAACACCTTAGTCAGAAAAATGTACCAAAATGTACATGTTTCATATCATGCGTACTTCATCAGATCCTGTTCACTTAATGCTTTTTCTTAAGTATTTAGATATGAATGTAAACAATATTATAAGTGTTAATTTATGTCACTTCTTTAGTACTTCAATTCTTACTAGTTGAAACCCGGCAAAAATGACGGTCAATAGAAAAATATTTACTGAAGATTTTTCTTATATAGGCCTACTGTACATTCGTTGTACGATTATATTTTGGCTCTATTGAAATTATAAGGGATTGATTGCACTCTCAACATTGCAAAATTCTGCTGGCCATGACTGAAACATTGATGAGGCAAATTGAGACCTATACGTTCCACAGTTTCCCCTTGAGCTTTATTGATTGTGATCAAGTATGCCAAACGAATTGGAAAATAAAACACTATCATTTGGATAGTGTTTTATCGGATGGTGTGTTCAAGTCAAAGGATTAGATCTCTCTGCCTAATTTTATCTGCACTTACTATTTCCAAATCCAAGCAATATAGTTGCATTTAGGAGCCCTTGGGAAACGTTCAGATTTCTAAACAGCATAACTATGGGTCAAGCATTTGGAGTATGCGGAGGCAAGTTATTTAGTTCCAAGGAATTCAAAAACTCTGAGGAATCTGATACAACTGGCCGCAAACCGTCGCTTATAATTTTGGAATATAACGAAGAAATGCGATGATGTGCAATTCCATACATTTTAAAACAATGTGGACCGTATGCATGTGGCACAGTAACATTGGCATCAAATGAAACGAAGGACATAGTATTGTACGGCCGATTATTCTCTCTGAAATTCCTTGAGATATCATCTCCAGTGAAAAATAATTTTTGCAGATCAATGTTACCATTACAACAGCAAAGGTCAAAGTAACCAAGTGTAGATTTCTCGCAAGAGAAATACAGTGCAGAACAATGTTTACATTTGTTCGTCAAGGACCCTACACTGTAACGACATCGTATCTGGAATTGTTTCTGGAATGCCATTTTATATTGGACTTTAAAAGTGGATTCGTATTTTTCTCCGATTTCCCACTTTTTTTCGGCCAATGTTCTACTTCATCAAATGGGTTTATTTATAGCAGCATTTCTCCCCAAATTAACGTCATATTAAATAACACTATAGTGGCCTGCATCAACGCAGCCGCCAATTATTAAATGGCAAATAATAACTTACTTCCATTGCCAAAATCAACAGCGTGGTTAGACTCATTGTTATGTACTATAAACAAATAATCAATAAACAATAATATTCACTTATACAATGAAGTTCAGAGACTTCCAATCTCAAGTTGGTTGCTGATGAGAATGCGATGAGTCTTATCGCCAATAATAAAATCCTTGCAATTTTTGCAATTTGCTTGCACACACAACTCAGAATGACGATCTTCATTTTGAAATAAACAGAATGAAACTTCTCTAAATAATCTATTTCCATCACCTGTTGAAGGTGCAATACTTTGCATTTCCATGACAGTAAATTATGCAGGGGAGCATAGAATCATTTCACCAACTACAGGAATGAGCATAGACTCACTCCGCCAGCCACCGTAATGGAGGGAGTTTTAGAATTATATGTTCAGTGCTTGTCAAAGATCGTATTAACACAGGGAAGCCCACTTTTAAGGCTACATTCTGAGCTATCACCCCGGATTCCAGGTTCGATCCCTGCTCTGCCAAGAAATTTAATTCTGGTCTGAGGGCTGGAACGGGGCGCACTCTTGAGGCAAAACTAAGAAGAGAAAAGTTTGATTCCCATCTCAACAATCTTGGATGTGGTTTTCCGTGGTTTACCAATTCCACTCCAGGCTTATACCGGGATAGTTCCTAACTTAAAGCTTCGGTCGTCAACTCCCCATTCCCCACATTAATTCCAAATGCGCATATCAACACAGCCATCACAGTAGCACAGGTTATCAGAGAAAAATTTACACTCACACACCAAAGTAGACGGGGCTGAGTGACCACGATGTCTGAGTCCATCAAATGAATTATGTTCGCCAATTTTCTCTCATGGCGAAAGCGATTGTGGCCATTTTAATTTAATAATTTAAAAGTATGTGGCAACGTAAATCATGGAGAATTCCTTACCTTACGGGAATAATAAAAGTATCATATGTTTAGACAATGTAATACCAATTGCAAGACAGAAAAATTGGGAAATAAAATTACATGCCTGAGGTTGGAATCAAACTCCTTCGATGATGCATAATCAATTTCGTTGTCCACAATGTTAGCCGCTGAGCCACCCAGACAACGGAATTCGAGTGCAATATTAAGTGACGTAAACAACAAACGCACTCAACTGCCAGTTACAGTTCTTCAATATTTCCCTTATTTCATGATTTTATTCTAGTATATATCGGGACACAACATAAGAGGTATTTCCCTTTTTAATTCTCATAAACAAAGATACGGTGGATCTTTTATCCGCCATTTCTCTCATGAAGAAACGCCATTGTGCACACGCGCAATTGCCACACATATTACATTTTTCTTTAAACACACACTGCAAATCTACAGGCCAACGGCTTTCGTAAGAATGATTTACGAAGCCAATTTGTTAAGCCGTTATTCCAATCTCGCAGTAACAAAAATCATCTTATTGTTAGTGTTTTAAATATATATGGCAACGGAGAGTTCGTTACTCTACGGGAATGATAAAAGTAAAATATGTTTCGACAGTGTAATAACAATCGTAAGAAGGAAGAAGGTCGCCTCCGTAGCGTAGCGGTCAGCATGGTTAGCTGCCGCCCCGGAGGTCCTGGGTTCGATTCCCGGCTCTGCACGAAATTTGAAAAAGCGGTATGAGGACTGGAACGGGGTCTACTCAGCCTCGGGTGTTCCAAATGAGTAGAGGGGGTTCGATTCCCACCTCAGCCATCCTCGAAGTGGTTTTCCGTGGTTTCCCACTTCGTCTTCGGGCAAATGCCGGGATGGTACCTTCTTCAAGGCCACGGCCGTCTCCTTCCCTCTTCCTTGCCTATCCATCCTCCTATCCATCCTCACCTTCCATTACCTTCCCTCATGAGGCCCCTGTTCGCTTTGCAGGTGAGGCCGCCTGGGCGAGGTGCCAATCCCACCTCACCAGTTGTATCCCCTCCGATTGGATGTTCCCAGCTTTAGGACACTGCCCGTAGAGGCGGTAGTGGTGAGTTCCCTCGCTGAGTCCGTGGGTTCCACCAACCTGGAGGGTAAACGACTAAGAAGAAGAAGAAGAAGAAGAAGAAGAAGAAGAAGGAAGAAAACGGAAATAAAAAAACATATCCGAGGTGGAATCGAACCCTCTCGACGATGCATAATACAATTTCCAGGACTGTAACTATAGCCCCTCGGCCATCCAGACAACCACGTGTCACTGCAATATTAAGCTACCTAACCAGTATACACACTCAACCTGCAGTTTAAGTCCTTCAATACTTGGCTTATCTATACTAATATAATGAAGCTGAAGAGTTTGTGTGTTTGTTTATGTGTTTAAACGCGCTAATCTCTGGAACTACCAGTCGGATTCGAAAAATTATTTTTGTATATGATAGCCAGATTCGAGAGGAATAGGAATGTAGCATTATGATAAACCTCTCAGGTAACCATAAATATTGATTTTTGTTCAGTAAGTCGGAAGAACAAGCGCTCCCGGATAGCTCCAATAATACCTAAGTATATTGTTGCCTGGTAATGCGGGCTGCATCACGTCGCCCCTACCAGTGTTCTGGTGCAGAATTCCGAGCTGCTTATAAATTGCAGTAATTCGTGCAAAAAGATTTCTTAGGCCCTTTAAAACAGTTTTCATCATGACAATAGTATGCCTTTGTATAAGGGCGATGGTGTTGGTGCAGTATACTGAGGTTATCAGCTGCAATAAGTGTTGGTGCTTTCCGATCCTTATCCTTGAGCGCTCCAGTTCTGTAATAGTACTCATTATCATCCATAAAACAAATAAATCCACCGGGCGAAGCCGGGTACTACTGCTAGTTAAATATAATTCTATTTCAATGCATATTGTAAAACATAATTAACATTATTGGAGACCCTTTTTAAATCTCATAAACAAAGATTTCAGTTAGACGCGGCCGGAAGCGCCATTTGCCTTGCTGGGAAAGGCCATTGTGCGCATGCGCGAGAGTGTCAAATATTACATATTTCTTCATTCATTTAAAAAAATACCGTAACATATATTTTCCTTTTAAAGAAACTCTGCACATCTGCAGGCCAAGAGCTTTCGTTAGAATGCCTTACGAAGCCAATCGGTTCAGTCGTTTTCACAATCTCGTGGGAACAAAAAACACCTTATTGTTTTAAATATAAGGATTATTCATGATGAAAATCAATAAATATAAAACAAATAAAAAATGTAATACAGCCGAAAGAAATCAAAAACCCCTATTGACATAAAATTAGTGAAAAACTAAGGGAAGTAGGAGACTTCTGTTACTTAGGAAGCAAAATAATGGAAGATGCAAAGAGGATATAAAAAGTACTTTGGCTCAAGCAAGGGAGGCATTTTTGCACAAAGATATCTGTTGACATCAAATGTAGATTTAGGTATTAGAAAGTCACTTTTGAAAGCCTTTGTCATGGACACGTGTGTAGTCTCAGCCGGGCCAAAGGGCGACAACAGTACATCTGCAAGCAGCCGTTGTGGTAGTGATGCAGACACAAAGCGCAATTAACTTATACTGATATCTCACATAACATGAGTTTTAGACTCACCTGCAAGTATCGTTATTTAATTGCAATTACATGTATTTCATTGCATATCGCTGCTGACAAGACCTGGCATAGAGAATGGTCTGTATCAGAACCAGACCATCTGGGTTTAATAACTGATCCCTGCAGAGTACCACGTGGTTTCAATTTACCGAGAAAAGTATGGACATCATTGAACAGGGTCCGCATAAATCGCAGACATTGCAATTTCTGGTTGCACAAGTGGGAAATAACCCAAAGCCCATTCTGCGACTGTGACAATGTACCTCAGACCATTCAGCATGCTGCCCTCGAGTGTCCAAGGAGGAGATTTGAAGGAACCATCCAAGACCTAAACTGTGCTGTCTACAGGCTGAATACCCTGGATATTGTGCTGTAAATGCTTACTGTTACGGTCTGGTTTGTAAATTGTATATATTTTAACCTTTTTGTTATCTGTTTGATTTTAATTCTTTGCTGCAATGTATCCTCATTTCGCCATACGAAATAAATAAATATACAAACAAATAAATAAATAAATAAGTAAATAAATAAATAAATAAATAACGAAATAAATAAATAAATAAATATATAAATAAGTAAATAAATGAATAAATAATTAATTAAGTAAATAAATAAATAAATTAAATTATTATTTATTATAAGTTTGCTTTATTTTTATTTTTTTGTAATATTTTTTTAAAGGACAGGGGATGGTTTCTAACCCCCAGTAACACACCCTTGACCACGCCACTGAACAGACACCAACGCGAAAAGTACTGTATCTGTGTTATTCATGTAATTGCAATATTTTAGGAAACTGACACAACTAATTATGTAGTCCCATGTCGGTCGCCGAGAAAAACGATGGGGTAGTATCGATTTAATCAATTGATAAAGAATATTTTCACACTATACTGAGACAAAAGCTGAAAAAGTACAGATTTCTAGGTAAGTCATTGTTGCAACAAATGAGCGATATGGTCTAGTCTCGGTCCATATTTTCTGCACACACATGTAGGATCACCTTCTATGTATTTATGGATTTTTAGGTAAATAAATATTCTTTTATGTAAATACATATTTTAAGCATTTTTTTCTATAAATACATAAATTCCTGCTTTTCACTTATTAGCACATAAAAAGACATAATATTTTACATTAAAAAAAAATCAGTATGCTAGATCTCTCAGTTTTTTAAATGTTTGTTCTGTGTTACTTCAACGGGGAAGAACTTGTGAACCATCTAATCTTCATGCAGAGCGTATGTCAGCTTGCAACTGTGTTATTCTTAACTTGTCGCCCCGTGCCACTCACTGTCGAAGCCGGGGATTTCCTTGTCCATAGCCATAATGCACCAAGTGCTAGACCTCCCCCTCCCCCAGCTATTTGGAACCAGTGTTACTCACATGCAGTTCATTACTGGCACTGTGAAGTGTAAGGCAGTTCTACGATGCCTAAAGTAAAAACAACTCAAGTTATTTTACTTCTGACGGGGCGTTCTGTTTTGTCAAACATGTGGGAAAGCAATCAAGGCTGAACAGCGATCTCAAGTTACACAACACCTCAACGGCAAGAAACATTGCCAAGGTTTCGCGCCTTTAGAATAAGTGTTTCGCGATAATCGTCGGTCATTTGTGATGGACAACCTGAGAATGTATCTTCTCGTTGTGTATTGTAGAATAAATTGCGTTCGTGAGTACTGCATTGTTTATATTCACATCAATAAACTAAATTATAATTAAATATTTTGTCACATATTTCAGGTATTTTTAATACATAAAAAATAAATATTTTCCCGATTTTTAGCACCTAAAATTCCGAGCCCTAGATATGAATGTCTGAAGAACTCACTAAAATCTGCCAGTTGCTCACCCTCTTCAGCTTTTCATTTGTTGTGACATCAGCGGCATTGTTACGGGGAATGTAGCCTATAATTACAAACTATGATCCATGTCGGGTTTAAGGATTTTAGCGGAGCGTCACGTGACCGTGTGCCCTTATGCTAAAACCACCCCTGGAGTGGAGGGCTGCTTATAATATGTAATAGACTCCCATTCATAGATGAACTGGCTGCGTGGTTCAGCAGTAACGTTCTTGCCTACTGTGCCCAAGATTGCAGGATCGAATCCTGGCACAGTCAGCTGGTATTTGAGGGTGCGCAAATACGAGGGAGCCATGTCAGTAGATTTACTGGAACGTTAAAGATCCTCTTCAGGACAAAATTCCGGCACCTCGCCGTCCCTAAAAACCACAGTAGTTAAAAGGGACGTGAAACAATTACCATTATTATTATTATTATTATTATTATTATTATTATTATTATTATTATTATTATTCCTTTGATGCTACACTCCATGCCCCTGTCCTGAGCTAATCGTTTCATTTCTAACATAGCTACCACACCGTACGTCCGAGGCAATCTGTTTAACATATTCTAACCTTAGTCTACCCCTACAGTTGTGGTCCTCGACTCTTCCTTCCATTACTAAGTTTGTTATTCCTGAGTGTCTTAGTATGTGTCGTACCAACCTATCTCTTCTCTTCATTAGCAGTCACCAGAAACATCTCTCCTCTCCCACTTGTCTTCATATCTCTTCGTTTGTAACCATATCTACCCATCTGATCTTCATAATTCTCCTGTAACACCACATTTCAAACACTTCAATTCTCCTCTTTTCTGCTGCGCCAACAGTCCTTGTTTCACTTCCATACAGCGCCACGCTCCAGACAAAGGCTTTCAAAATGACTTTATTTTACCTAAATCTATATTTGATGTCAACAGATGTAGAAATACTTTCCTTGCCTGAGGCAACCTACTTTTTATATCCTCTTTGCTTCGTCCATCACTGGTTATTTTGCTTCCTAAGTAACAGAAGTCCCTTAATTAAGTACAAGTTTTTCGGGCTTGTAGGCCGTGGTCCAGACAGGCAAGCCTCTTCCTCATTCCACTGCTGACCAAGGAAAGGAGCGGAACCCTTGATAATGCCGGACGCAGTTTCCGGTGAAACGTCGGGAGATATCCTGTCTGGACCACGGCCTACAAGCCCGAAAAACTTTTACTTAATTATGAACGCCGGCCGTGAAAGCCTAAGCTGTTATAGAAGTCCCTTACTTTTCACCTTCCAATTTGACGTCAATAGGGGTTAAATTCTTTAACCTATGAATAGGTAAATTAAATATAATCCACCATTAAGTCATTATCTCATTAATAACTTGCTTGTAACCTTCCTCAGTTTTAATTAAAATAAAAATAAAAATAATTACACTAACAGCATCACTAATCTAAACATCAACATTCTATGAACAAAATTAAGCATTAAAAGAAAAAAAACACTATAATTGTTTTCCAGTAATCGTTGACTAACCTTCTAAAACATTAAAAATTCTGCTTAAAATAATGTTAATTCATAATCAAAACACTGTCTAACTTTATAATAACAGTATTTGAAGAATTGTTATGATTATGATAAAAAACAATGTAAATGTGTTTAAAAAATCACGCAGTGGAACCGGACCACAAGAATCAGCTCTAAAACCTGATAAGTTGACATCACTCCATTACATCCAGTGCATTTGCATATTTGTAACTGTGGATTCGCCACGCGAGACATTGGAATGCAACTAGGCCAATAGTTTAAATAGGAACGGTTGATTTATAACAATAATAACGAAATAAGCAGACAATTTCAATACTGAGATTATCCATAATAACAATTCAATAGACAACAGGAAAGAAGCAAATAGGGCAAGAGCAAGAGCTAGAAAATTGGATTTGGCTTATAGGTTAACCCAGAACAGATACAACAAACGAGCAATATCCTACAAGGCAAAACTCAGACACTATAGCACAGTAGTAAAGCCAGAGGGTCTGTACGCCTCGGAGTGCTTGTCACTGAATAAAAAAGGGGATCTTCAGGAACTGGAAAAAAAGGAGAGGAAAATTTTGCGGAAAATTTTAGGACCACAGAAAACTGCTGACGGGACATGGAAGAGCAGAAGGAATGATGACCTCTATAAACATACTGAAAAAAATACTGTCACAATGCGGAAGCGAAGGTTGAAATTCTACGGACATTTGGTGAGAATGGACGAGAACCGACTGACTAAGAGGATATTCAAGTATATTACAGAGCTGAAGGCTACAACTAAGTGGGTAGAAGAGGTTAAAAGAGACGCCAAGGAAAGTGGACTCACAGTGGATGTGATCCACAACAGAAAAGAGTTCAGAAACCGAATTGACAACATCAAGATATTCGAGGAGAAAACACCTAAAATTAGAGCCAAACTGGTAATATCCGAGGAGGAGCGAAAGATCAGAAGTGAACGAATGAAGAGGTTTTGGGAAGAGAAGAGGAGATTAACCAGAAAGCCTTAGGTTCCATGCGGTCCACAGGCGGCCAAATTCGGAAGAAAGAAGAAGACAACAGGAAACATACTTGATCCACATTAATAATAATAATAATAATAATAATAATAATAATAATAATAATAATAATAATAATAAAGGAACAACCATAGAAATGTAATATTTTGTTTCCTATGGCTAGCCCGGATTCCAATCCATCAGCTTTCTTGCGTTCCAATAGAGTTGTGTGAGGTTTCCTGAAGTTCTAGCAGTCACATCAAGTTTGTTGCAATGTAGCAGGTGTCCCTTATCCATTTTACTTCCAGGTTCGTGACAAAGTGTGCATTCTTCAGATCTCAAGATGTTGATTCGTTTCAGATGAGCTGCAAGGCAGTCATGGCCAGTGTTAAGTCTGAAGCAGTAGCGGCTATTCAGGTGAAGAGAGTGAAGAGCCTCTTCACATGCCATCTCTTAAATAAAATTAACATTATTTTTTCTTATTTAAATAAAAATGTTGTCATTGTCTTGGGCTACTTTTTCACTTAGTGTACTGTTATTTCTACACTCCGTCGCTAGATGGTGCGCAAGCAAGGCGGCATGACGTCCTTGTAGCAGTTGTACTCCCTGTCGCTAGATTGTACTGCCGTAACTTGGAAGGAAGCAGGAGACGAAGTGTCTTGTTTATGTCAGCTACATCGTCTCGTTGCCATGGTAACCTGACGTCAGTTGTGACGTCATTACCTGCCGTTAGACAGACGAGTGAAGATGTTCCTGTGTCGGCAAGGCAATATCGTCTAGTTCAGTTGATGAAAGTTTACATTGCAACAGGCTTCTTTTTCTTTTATATTGAGGCTTTTATTTACTTTCCCAATGAATAGTATGTATTTATAACGTTATCTACCCTGTTGTTGATGAAGGTTGATGGCTTTTAGTGTATAATGTTTGCAGTGAAAGACACGTTACTAATTTTATTAGAAATTCCCTTCAGTAGGTGGAAAGATGAAGACAAAAAGGGATTTATTAATCAATTTATTAATTTGTGGGCGGCCAAAGAAATTAATAGAACTGTGCACTAAAGAAATAAAACCGGAAAGTCCTATAGCCTTCATCGCAAGGGATCTTGGTTCGAACAGTTCACATAGTTGTGCAGTAGTTATAGAACTGTTCTGTTGGCCTTGCTTACTATACAGTAACAGTAACAAATTTCCAAAACATTACGCGCGGGTTGGACAAACACAAAGACAGTGAGCAACATTTAAAGAACCAGTTACCACTTAGAACACGCACACAAGCACGATATCTGGCACTTTACGGGAAAATGCAAGACTAAGTGCACTTAAATGTAATGTGAATGTGACTTTAAATAGGCAGATCCTGGGACTTGTGATTAGAGTTGTTCTATACTTAAGTTTACAGGAACTCTCTTCTAGAGAGGAGGGCCGATAACCTAGATGTTAGGCCTCTTAAAGCAACAATTATCATCATCATCATCGTCTTCTAGAGGACATGACAAGACCTCTTTAAACCGTGTGCGCTTTAAGGAATTATTGAAGATACTGACATCTAAAAAGTCCTTAGAACCTCAAAATTATTAAAATAAAATTCAAAGTGTGTTCTCTGGAAATAACTGATGCAACATCAGAGTACATCAGAGATCATATTAAGGACCGACTTAATAATGTTAGAGCCTCCGTGGCTTAGGCGGCAGCACGCCGGCCTCTCACCGCTGGGTCCGTGGTTCAAATCCCGGTCACTCCATGTGAGATCTGTGCTGGACAAAACGGAGGCAGACAGGTTTTTCTCCGGGTACTCCGGTTTTCCCTGTCAAAAATTTAATTCCAGCAACACTCTCCACTATCATTTCATTTCATCTGTCATTCATTTCATCATTGCCCCAGAGGAGTGCGTCAGGCCTCGGCAGCCGGCACAGTTCATATCCTCGCTGCTAGATGGGGGGGGGGCTTCATTCATTCCATTCCTGACCCAATCGGAGACTAGAAGCAGGCTGTGAATTTTCATTTTTTTTTCTTAATAATGTTCCGCTTTTTTCTATGCTAACGCATGGCTGTGATAAATTACAATTCTTAAATAAGTCTTATAGATTCCGACAAATTTGAGCTGTATAACAAACATAATCAACAATAGGCCTACCCCACATTTAAGAAATGAACTGTCACTCTTTTATACTCATGAATCCTACAACGTAAAAATAGTCGGGAGAAATGCATCAAGAACTCCGTGAATAGAAGAGACTTACAAACTTTTGCTTAAGGACACGACGTACTCTTGCATGATGAAAATATCGATTTTTTGATTTTGGCGCCATAAAATTCTTCATTCTTTTCTGAATCCAAATATATATAGTTTGTGTTTTTTTTTTATGTCTACAACTAGCTTAAATTCGTTTTTTTTAAATTAGCGTCCCATGCTCTGAATAATTCACTTTTAACTTTGCCAGCTGTTTTCCGTTAATACTCATTTTCCATGTTTAGGTACCAATAACAAGGAAACCATTTAAGATAGAGGGCTAATTTTTTTACATTAACTTACCTAATGGAGTACTTGAATATTAACCTATTTGCACTTCCAAAACATAGTAGGCATGGATTGGGAAGAGAAAAATTAATACATGTTTTTGAATAAATTTAAAAAGAAAGAGTTCGGATTCTTTTTTCTTGCATTCTGTCCCAATAATAATGAAACAAAGTGGTTACCGGTACTCATCTGCCATAATCCATTCCAAGTGTGTGAACAGAATTTGAGAATATTTGATTGAAAAACAACTGAGAAATGTGTACCTGAAGCAAATTATACAACATTTTTTTGAAAACGTATCTGTCCAAATTTGTATTCATTTCACACATCCTATAAAAGCAAAGTAGCACTACATGGTCATAAACAGCTCAGAATATACCGCTTCTTATATGTGACAAGAATCATAGCTGTACCTTTAGCATAAATCCAGAAAATACTTAGTAAAGTGATGCCACAAAAATAGACTTTTTCATCGTGTAAGAGTACGTGGCGACCTTAATTGGGTACTGGCAATACCTTCTACAAGTGCATCAGTACAACGCAGTTTCTCTTGTTTGAAAAGATTCAATACTTTTGCATGTAACACAATATCTGACTCCAGAATTACATCATTGGCTATCTCCATAAATCGTGAATTGTAGTTGAAATTGATTGAAGACCTTCTATGAGGACATCATAGATAAGATTGCCAACCTTAGAGAACGGAGGATTCATTTAAGCTATACAAATAAGCGAGTTTGACTTTTTAGTGCGATAACTTATGTTTGGTTTGGTTTTAAGTACTAGGCTCTTAGTAGATATTTTAGCATTAAAATAGGAAAAGGATGTCAATATTCACAAACGCAAACATCATGCACTGATGAAATTAGGAGTTTGGCTCTTCACCTGATATTTGATCTACGAGCCGCCACTGGTCTGAAGAAGGCTACAGCTTCTCTTCTTGGTGTTAATTTATATTGATCGCATTTAGCATCAATGTCCTTCCATAATTTGGTTTCTGCTGTTTTCTTTGCCATTTCTTCATACCTGTTTTGATAGTATTTTTCAAGATCCTTTTTGCTGACATAAAATCAGTCTGACTGACAGGTTGTTGTAGTGTGGTACCTTTATTTGCTAATCTGTCTGCCTCTTCATTTCCTGCTATTCCAACATGAGAAGGGATCCACTGAAATGAGATCTGTTTGTGGAGTCTTTGAAGGGTTTTTATCATACAAAACATTTCTTTCAGTTCTTTATTTTGAGGCTTATAATTTGACGAGATGGCTTGGATGGCTGCTTTTGAATCTGTAATGATAACACATTTTTCATAATCAATGTTTCTGCCTACTAACTGATGGAGTGCATGTGTAATATACTGTCTGTAAATAGTTGACACGTTACACAAGTGTGTACAAACTTATGCAATATAAATAGTGTATATATTTATTTGTGTTTAAGTGTGATTCATAAACATGATATACTAGTTAAGCCTAAGTGAACAGAATCTGAGGATGAACGCGTGTCGTTCGAAACATATCATCCAATTAAGTAGATATTTGTGCATAAAGAGGGTGTTAGTTTGTAGGGTATGTTAACATTTGTTTCCCGCCTGATGCAATTGGGCACAATTCGTGTTGACCGACTGAAAGCTATGATATATAAGGTGCGTTCAAAAAGAAACGAGCCGGAGGATGCCTTTCCAGCACTCGTGTGGATGGCCTTGCCTTTTTTGGGTGGTGGTGACCCTGGATGCTTTCACTGGAGGCTTTGTCGTTTGGATTCTGGTTCGAAGTGATGACACCATGACTCATCTCCAGTCACCACTCGTGCCAGGAACCCATTCCCTTCCCTCGCATAGCGCTGCAAATGACCAAGACAGTGGGCCATTCGACATGCTTCCTGGTGTGGTTGTGGTTGAAGACTGTGGGGCACCCATTGCCACACACTTTGCGCAAGTGCAGTTGTTCCTTCATGATGGTGTGCACACTTCCGACGCTCAATCCGACCACGGAGGCTATGGCCTTCACTGTCACTCGGCGGTCCTGGGTAATGAGTGCATCAACCAGCTGGACGTTGTCATCGGTAATACAGGGCGGTGCCCCAGACCGGGCATCATCGGCTAACAACACCCGTCCATCCCTGAAGCGCTTGTGCCACGCCTTGACCCTTACAAGGGACATGCAGTTTTCGCCGTACACTTGTGACATTCGGCGATGAATGTCCGTTCCCCCTACTCCTTCCGCTGTCAGAAACCGAACAACACCTATTTGCTCTTCGTTTGACACCAACATGTCACTGTTTGCAATTGCGACTGGCAGCGTTGGACGATTGATGCATGCTGCTGCTCGCTTTGTATCGTCATGTGACGTGCACGCGTGCCCTCTAGTGACGGGCTGTGACCTTCCACGCTCTGGTTGGAACCACACCTCGTTGCACACGCCACGGTTAGCCGATGTCGTCACCGGCTTGCGCATTCCAGCCTCCAGCTCGTTACTTTTTGAACGCACCTTATAAATTGGTTTTCATAATTTAAGGGGCCAAAAAGTCTGGTTTGACTTACACATATTGTGGAATAAAGCCCTGGTAAGTAGGATGTTCATATCTGTAAGTGACTACATGTTGCATGCTTTCTTCCTCACTACTTGGGCATAATCCCTTCTTCTTTATGAGGATGGGGAGAGAAGAGAGTTACGAGAAGTTTTGAAAGCTTCCCTGAGACACGTCCTTCCTGGCTGACGCGACCTACTTATCATGGAGGCTGCCTCCATAACTCTGGAGTAGCTGGCGGGTGTAAAGTGGATAACACAGAGGGGTAATTAGCAGCCAGTACCTGCTCTCTGCAAGTCAGGACAAGCTTCAGCAGTGTCTTCATCTAACGAGCCAACGACTGTTAACGTACAGGGTGGAAGGTACAGTACCTCCCGCACAAAACTTACCACAGGTTCTGTATCCTACACTGACCAGTCACATTAATGTGACCACCTGTCAATAGCCTTTATAACCACCTTTTGCAGTGCGGACCGCTGCGAGACGTGCAGAAAGAGAGAGATCACCCAGGGAATTTTATAACTTAAAAGGTTCATTCTGGTTCCGTATAGATAAACTAATTGAGAAATAAACAGGTTAAAGGTTCCGCCTGATCAATACTTTTTATTAAATATGATCACTGTGTGGTCATTAGTGGGACATGTTTCGAGGCCTAATTATTAATTTAGGCCCCTTCAACAGCTGATATGAATGAATACGACACAAGATAATTGTAGTCCCTTGTCACTAACTCATATATGGTGCACCATAAATATAGATAGAAAAATTAAACGCCTAAAACAACACAAAATGATGTAAAAAGTCTTATAAACTAGAAACACTTTCAATAGGGTTAGGTCAAATCTTCAGAAGTTCAGATGTTAATGAAACATCTGTAGACCACAGTGAAGCGTGTGTTAATTTTCATAAATTGTCTCGTCGATGAACACTTCTGAAGATTTGAACTAACTTGGCGGCGAAAAAGTAAGCCCGCACCCTAGCGTGACAGCCGTCATTTACTACTGCAGCCTCCGACATGCTGTTATTACTGTAACGACGATAGTAGGAGAAACAGATGGGGGTTTGGATGAGCCTTGCGAGGCCTTCTGCCTGTCCCAGGCATCAGGCATCATCATTTGGATTAAGAACATAAGTGGTTTGAGGTTGAGCGAAGGGTCAGGGTAGAACGCCATAGGCAGAAAGAAAGATTGCCTACAGATAAAACCTGGCGTGGTTTCCGCCAAAGAGAATATAATACCAGAGTCCCAGCTCCCATGTTAAATAATTTTCTTAAATCCGCCCATAATCCGGCTTCAAAAAAACAATCATTTCTCTTCGGTAGGGGAAACATAAGGAAATAAATCCGTAAGATATCAGCTTATTTTTATGAATATTACACAGAGCTAGTCCCGTTGTGGATCAATTAACATTAATAGCTACTACCTTCGACAATATTAGCTCTGACAAAATGTATCACAAGCAATCAACAATATACTGATACATTATGGAATTTGTTGTCCACTTTGTAATGTTGGTAGTGAACGTACTTGTGCAGCTATATATTTTGATAATTATAATAATGTATTGACGTTAGTTCATCAACTATTCACCGTAAAAATCAAATATCTAACACGTTTTATAAGTTGAATGCTATAAAATGAAATATCGAGTCATGTCTGCTAACATAACCACCAAATTCCAGAGCATCCTATACCCGCCCCCCCCCCCCCTTTTTCGCCCTAACCTACATAACCTCCAAATCTGACTATAGAATAATATAATCACCCCCACCCCCTACCTGCTATCCAACAAAGGTTCCAAATTCCTGTTTGAACCCCATGACCCTCTTGGAAATGTGATATGAGAAGGAAGGAGAAAGATAAATGAAAACCATAGGTGATTGAAACATTTTTCTTATTATTATTTTGCAATACACAATGTAGAAATAAAATAATTGTATAGGTCTAGTATAGAAAGAACGACACTATTGAAATTGCGTTCTCCTCCAGTTCTGCTCTTGCAACTTGCTGTTCTCCTGGATCCAGTGGACAGATCTGTAAGAATACAAACATCAAGCAATAAATACACACATCAAAAAAAGTTTTGCATCACCTCGGTTCCCAGATCTCCGGCATATAGACGTTGACTGTGTATATTGTATCCAAGATACAGTCCCTTTGACTGTTCATAGATGTCACTAAAACTGCTCAAAGATGTAAACAACCATGCATGAGCAGGGCCTATTAGACGGAGGGGGTACGACAGCCGATCAGTTCCAGTCATTCCACCAGGACGAAGGTACGCTGCTCATGTTGTCTGTAGTTCTACCATGCCTAGAAGGTCAATACCACAGTTCGATCGCGTCCGCATTGTTACTTTGTGTCAAGAAGGGCTCTCAACAAGGGAAGTTTCCAGGCGTCTCAGAGTGAACCAAAGCGATGTTGTTCGGACATGGAGGAGGTACAGAGATACAGGAACTGTCGATGACAGGCCTCGCTCAGGCCGCCCAAGGGCTACTACTGTAGTGGATGACCGCTACTTACGGATTGCCGCTCGGAGGAACCCTGACAGCAATGCCACCATGTTGAATAATGCGTTTCGTTCAGCCACAGGACGTCGTGTTTCAACTCAAACTGTGCGCAATAGGCTGCATGATGCGCAACTTCACTCCCGACGTCCATGGCGAGGTCCAGCTTTGCAACCCCGACACCATGCAGCGCGGTACAGATGGGCCCAACAACATGCTGAATGGACCCCACGGAATTGGCATCACGTTCTCTTCACCGATGAGTGTCGCATATGCCTTCAACCAGACAATCGTCGGAGACGTGTTTGGAGGCACCCTGGTCAGGCTGAACGTCTTAGACACACTGTCCAGCGAGTGCAGCAAGGTGGTGGTTCCCTGATGTTTTGGGGTGGCATTATGTGGGGCCGACGTACGCCACTGGTGGTCATGGAAGGCTCCGAAACGGCTTTACGATACCTGAATGACATCCTCCGACCCATAGTGCAACCATATCGGCAGAATATTGGAGAGGCATTTGTCTTCATGGACGACAATTCTCGACCTCATCGTGCACATCTTGTGAATGCGTTCCTTCAAGATAACGACATCGCTCGACTACAGTGGCCAGCATGTTCGCCAGACATGAACCCTATCGAACATGCCTGGGATATGTTGAAAAGGGCTGTTTATGGACGTCTTGACCCACCAACCACTCTGAGAGATTTACGCCGAATTGTCGTTGAGGAGTGGGACAATTTGGACCAACAGTGTCTTGATGAACTTGTGGATAGTATGCCACGGCGAATACAGGCATGCATCAATGCAAGAGGACGTGCTACTGGGTATTAGAGGTAGTGGTGTGTACTGCAATCTGGACCACAAATGCTGAAAGTCTAGCTGTATGATGGTACAACATGCAATGTGTGGGTCTCATGAGCAATAAAACGAGCTGAAATGTTGTTTGTGTTGATCTCTATTCCCTTTGTATTTAACGGTTCCGGAACTCTTGGAACCGAGGTGATGCAAAACTTTTTTTGATGTGTGTACAATAGATGTGGAATGTAACTTATAAGACACTAGACATGGAAAAATGCAGGCTAAGCTTCTCAAGGAAATATTCTGTAAATGGGCATGGAGGATTTCAGTTATTTCAGCGATCTCTTTTGACTGCAATCCAATATTCTTGTTTTACATTAATTTTCATCATGAATTCTTTCCTCAAGACAGAATCCATACCATTTAAAAACTCATTCAAATCCTCTAGTGTGTCAGCTAAGATGACGATATCAGCAAATCTCCGAGTTGAAATTATTTCTCCTTGAATCTTTACTCCTACTTTGAATTTTTCTCCAATTTCCTTCATTGCTTGTTTAATGTATAGATTGAAAATGCCGGCCCAGTGGTGTTGGGGTCCGGAGGCTCCGGGTTCGATTCCCGGCTCCGTCAGGGATTTTAGAAACTGACGTGAGTGCTGGAACGGGGTGCACTCAGCCTCGTGAGGACAACTGAGTAGCTGCCTGACAGCGAGGCAGCGCCCCGATCACGAAAACCAAGATTAACGGCCGAGGGGACCCGATGCGTTGATCACGCATCACCCCAATATCTGCAGGCCAAATGGCTGGGCAGCGGTCGTTTGGTAGGCTTAGGCCCTTCACGGGCTGTAGAGCCAGTTCTTATTATTATATAGATTGAAAAGTATGGGTGATAAGTTGCAGCCTTGCCTTACACCTTTCTGAATACCAGCTTCTCTCTCATGTCCTTACGCTCGAATAACTGCATATCCTAAGGAGCACAAAACGTGCTACACCTTAAAACAGTAGGCCTATTGGTATGGCACAAAAGTACAGTATATTGAAAGGTAAGTGATTAGTCCCTTGTTCATAAATTTATATGTGTCAAAATTGTTTGGTATCCTTTAAACATGAGGCACTTTCAGTGATCTCAGGAGTAGTCTACATATTGAGACTCATGTCCTAAAGGTCCTGGGTTTTATTGCAAACAAATAATTAATTCTAGTCTGTTTGGAACATGCAAAATTGAGACGTGTTTGGCTTAGTTCACACAACAATCATGGACTCAAATGATGGTTCCTAAATTAAGGCCACGACTGCCTCCTTCCCAATCCTAGTTTCATCTACAAATATGCATATACCACTACATACAACCTATACATACAGTTACCGGGAAGGTAGCTCTGTGCTTCCCCATCCCACTCTCCCGGTATACTACTGAAACTTAAAACATTTGCCACACTGAGTGTGTCTGTTTCTGATTGTGACAATCTACTGTCACACACGTCGATGTTCTCAGATAGAGAAGTATTCGGCTTGCTTCTTGCACCACTCTACACCTACCTCCTACCTCTCAAGGTCAAGTGCACAGCTGAATGCTGGCATCTGTACACAAGTTGATATGGCTAATAGTGGCAACATTCAAACAGCAACAACAACAATACTTGATAACATGGTTTTGCAGCAGACACCAATGTCCATCCAAGTTCAAACAGCTCACTGATGATTTGTTCTGAAACAGTTATTTCAATGCTCCCAATAGTAGGCATTTATGTTGTTTTGACAACGTTGACATGAGCATTTTCAGGAATACTGTATGCCAGCCATCCTAGTTTCTTATCTGGGTGACACATTAGTTATGCAGTTACAAGCTGAGGTATCTATGACATAAATGTCAAGAAATATGGATCCATAGAAAGTTACAACTATTGTATTATGTAACATATCAACGTGAATATTTAACGGCTGGAGAAAAATATAATTCGATAATAAAATAACATCCGAGTAGGCATTCAAACAATTGGCCTCAATATGTAAGCATCAAAGTTTGATCATACCAACATGTATTTCTCATTTCAATAGCCTGGGACATAGCGTTCATCAGCCCGAGGAACTCGGGTGTATCACTTTTCTGTGATGAGTGTAGTAGTATGTGTAAATGTATTTGGGACAAGGATGAAATAGTGCCCCAGGATTTGAAATAAGGTACTGTACAATCCAAGCATTTGTCTCAAGGGAGTGTCGAAATTTCGCATTTATGATAGCCTCTATCAATGCCAGGATAAACCGTTGATTTCTCGACTTACTGCAGGTGCCTATCACGTCCACAGTGCATGACTTAACGAGCATGGCTGCGCTGCAGGATGTCATTCCAACTGAATGGTATCAGAAATTGAAAGAAAAAAAGATTTTTAAACGTTTCTAAAGACTGTCATCGGCTCTAAGAATATGTCATTAATTGTGGAGTTTACCAGAACCGGAACCAAACGAGAACGTGGTAGATTATTGAGCATATACCATTCACTTACTTTCTGGGAGTCATTAAGAATTGAAAATACTGTCAATTATTAATGCTTCATACTAAATATACTGTCAAATATCACTAATATACAGTCAAGAAGGTTTTTACTTGTAGCTCGTTCGCCAACGGCAGATGTTTGTGGCCAAAAAATCGACGTCATATTGCGTTGCTAACATGTCACACGACACACATAACTTTGTAATTATGTGAAAAAGGAAATAATCGGCACAACCATGGGCTTGGATAAAGATTATTGATGCATGACTACCCCCACTGTGCGTGACAAAAACCAGGGGTGAGTATCTTACTTACCTAACAATTATTGGTCTAGGCGAAAACCATTGGTCAGATGGATGCGATATAGTACCTAATGCGTGGGGAACACTGTACACGATGCTAAAAATGGCGGAGTCAGCTGGAATTTCATCTCTATAGGTCGTGATCCTATTTGGCATGGCTGGGTGAGTTACAGACAGCGGAGGAGTAAACATCTATTACTATAGGCCTATCATCTCCAGATACCACTACTACAGGTATCTTGGCTAATTTCAGTAGTTTAAGAATTTTTTACTTCGGTTCAGGTAAACTCCACTCTTAACGAATATGTCTCCGATATAATCTTTATTATTAGAGTTGAAAACTCTAGGAAAACAGACTGTTACTGAACCTGAAAGATTCATCACTCCATGGAAGTGTTCCATATGCCTCACCGCTGACTAGCATACACATTGTTGCAAGTGCCCTTCAACCCAGAGGCAGAAGTGATAGCCAGCTAAGGATGCAAGTGAAATAATGTCCTCTTCGGACTAAACAGGATGAAAGCAAAGACAGTAGGCCTACAGATAAGGGTTTACTAGCATTATTAGTTAGAATCACACAGGTTAATTCCTTAGGAAGCAAAGAGGACAGGGGAATGGTTTAGGCCTACAGGTTCTCATTCTCTCTCACAGTGAACCTTTAGTTAGTAAGTTATTGTTGTTTTAAGGGGGGCGGAACTACGAGGTCATCTGCCCCTACAGTGAACCTTTGCCACACACAAATGCCAGCCATGTAGTACTGCTCAAATAAGCACTATACAAACTTACATGATAGAATGAGACCTGCAGAATTATATTATTGGTATAACACACTCCAGAAAATTGGATCGAGAGCATTTCAAAACTACAACTGGCGGCGTTCCAGATATGAGGGTTTAGGTTATGTTAATCTTCCACATGACTGACACGCCACAGTTCATCACTAAACAGCATGTACATTTCATTACAAATGACATAATTGCTCATATTTTCTTCCATCTTTTCTTTTGCTCACGAATCAACATTATTAAAACATCCACACCATTTACAAATATCTTTAAATAAAATAACCTGCCGTAGTCTGCCATCTTGTAAAAAAAACGAAATGATAATCGGCAGCAAGGGTTGACATCATAGTATTAATATAAACAGGTGCAATTCTTTACATATAACTGAATCTTTGCAATTATATGAGACACTGTAATGATGTTTATGATTATATGGGATAAACTTCTGAAATTCATAACAATAGATTTTGTTTTTAAGGAGTTTAATCTAAGTCTAAAACATAATACGGTTGTAATCCTGTTAGTATCAGTGTAAGTCAATCACATTTAAGACATAAAAAAACAGGGCGCTAGGTCTACCAACACACATCGTCCGTTCGTGCTATTACGTTTCCAAAGTTGCATAACCGGAGCGTAATAAAAAACCAGGCCCAAAATAAGGTTTAGCCAATCCCATCTGACTTACGACGGCCTGGTTTCCGCTTCCATTCGACACGCTTTATACACCCTCAACTGGTAGTGCTGCCCCCTGCCGTGTGTGCGGGGCATTGCACGTTATCGTCGAACATAGGCGATGGTCACATTAATGTGACTGGACAGTGTACAATCTACATAACAGGACTCTGTCTTGGGGTCGCGTTCAGTCCAATAGTCCTGGTGATGCATTTTACGGAAGATCATAGTGCTGATTACCAAATCATTATACATTAGATACGGTACCAATTACTAACAATATTTATTAAACTATACAAAATACAAATTAATTAAAGGAATCACAAAATAAAAACCCCGTAGTGATAATGATAATGAACATTGAAAATTAAATTTAAAAAATCCCACAAATTAAAAGAACTAAAATTTCTAATTAAATATTAAGTTGTGAACTGGACCAAAGGCATCCAGTAAATGTCCATATCAAAACAGCCAAAGATATGCAAATAGGTTATAATTACAATGCCAATAATATTAATTATCACATTAATTATGACAACTGAATTTTCTTTCTCCAGTGACCATCAACAAAGCCCAGGGACAATCCTTACAAGTGTGAGAACAACATTTGGAAAATCCATGCTTCTCACATGGACAGCTGTTTGTGGGCTGCTCACGCGTCGGAAAGCCTTCTTCTGATTTATTCATGTACTGGTACGCACCAGACGGAAAAACAAAAACTATTGTGTATTCAAAAGCACTTCAACAAACACAATTACAACACAAATACCCTCTTTCGTTGATTGCATTGCAATGCCTTCCGGGCACAGTTAGTTATTTATAAAGATACAACATCATTAGGGTTGCAGAAGTTCCGTTTTAGCCGGAACAATTCCGATTTTCGTTGTTTTGTTCCGCGTTCCGCTTTAATCTTTAGAAGAACGCCAAATATTCCGTTTTTGGTTAATTTGATAATATATTCAATTTCTCACCAATTTTAAAATGTCCCGCTTCGGAATTGATTCTAATATCTAGCGTGTTTCTGGTGATACAGAAATATACAGTTTGAAAGAGAAAATGATTTCTATGTCTGTGTCCGGTAGATGGGTACATGCTATAGATTTATTAGGGGCAATACAATTAAGGAATATCTTAGTCCTTGTGAAGTTAATATTCAGCATTTTCTCCTCCAATGCTTTTAAGGAGACCCCCAGGGGCTCACATCTAGTGGGACGTGGGTTGGTGACCACGGGGCCCTAGCTGAGTCCGGCATTGCTTCCACTTACTTGTGACGGGCCCCTTTCCATCTTCTTTCCTGTGGACCTCACTTGGTCAACTCTTGTTCTCTTCCGACCCCGACGGTATTAGGGTATCCGAGGCCTAGGGAGTCTCTTACTTTCCCGCCTTAATTGGCCCTTGTCTCATCTTTTCTGATACCCTCCTTCTGCGATTGGTCAGCCTTCTTTTTCTTTTCATTTTATCTCCTGCCTTCTGCTCAAGGCCCTTAAGGAGGCAGGGAGTATGCAGCCCCACCACTTCTGGCGCACCCTAGATATTGCTACACCCTCAGGGGCTCACGGCTGGTGAGTTCGGGAGTTGGCGACCCCGAGGGATTCCTGAGCTGGGTCCAGTTTTCCCCCTTTATCCATTAACCTGTGGGGCGGACTCTCTCCTCTTTCACTTTCCTATCTGCCTTTTATGGCTCTCCTTCCTTCCAAGTCCCTCAATTCTCATTTATCCAGGGTTGTGGGCATTTCTTTTCCTCTTGTCCTTTATTTGCCTTATGCTCCTTTTGTTTTCCATTTCTTCTTCTAGTATATAAGTTAGTAGTTAGTTTTAGTTATAGTTTACTTTTCATTATCATCTTCACGATCACCTAAACCATTAGGGGCCGATAGCCTAGATGTTAGGCCCCTTAAAACAACAATTATCATCATCATCATCATATTTTAAGGAGAGAGCTTTTTTTGTCATGAATATCAAATGGAGACATGATAGAAACAGAAGCTCCATTAGTTTGATAAAACAAGAATTGTTCACATGTTACAATTGTGACAAAAATTATAGTGAATTTTATCAGAAGGCACTTACAAATAAAACAAGAAATTCCGTAACGAACTAAAGAGCATACTTTTCTTAAAATTAAGATTCATGCCAATGATTAATCTACAGTAGAAATATGAACCTATCTAGAATAATGACGAAATTAAGTTGGTAATATCGAAATGTTTAATTAGTTAGAAATATACCTGGTATAATGTAGCCTAATAGAGCACTACGGTTGGCAGCCCTGGTGACTGAATATATTCTTAGATCCATCTCTTAAGGTACAGAATACAGAATTTGGTTGTAGTCCAATGAACGTTACATGCAGTTAGACATTGGATCTATCAGCACGCGTAAAAGCATGTTGGCAACAATATCATGCGTGTGCTGGTCAGAAATAATCTGAAATATTATGATATGTTGTTGTGCCAATTTTGGATGAAATCCATTTGTTAATATAGAAGTTACATGTATTTAAAATTGGACATATCAGCAGGCATATCATCACGTTGGCAGCACTGCCTTGTATTAATTACTCCAAATTAATCCAGAATGTTAGGTGCTATACGTGTGCATAGTTTAAAGCTGTCGGCTTGCATACTTTCTGATACATTGGTATTTGGATAAAGAATAGAGAGAGAGCAATTATTAACAGTTGGTAGCCCTGGTGGATCTTAAGAATAAACTCAGTCATATGTGTTTATGTACACATATTACACACAAAATTTGGTTGAAATCCAATTGATAGTGTAGAAGTTATATGCATTTAAAATTGGACCTATCAGAAGGCTTAACATTCTTTTGGCAACACTGTCATGTATCGCCTCCTGAAAATTAAATTGAAATAGTATTATCTACATGTTGCCAATTTTGGAATAGCTCCCAGGCATACCTTCCCAGATATCCAACATGGAGCTCAAATTTCTAGTGCGTCTTTTCAGCAGTTGGTAGCACTGATGAAAATGAAAATCCACAGCCTGCTTCCAGTCTCCGACCGGGTCAGGAATGGAATGAATGAAGCCCCCATCTAGCGGCGAGGATATGAACTGTGCCGGCTGCCGAGGCCTGACGCACTCCTCTGGGGCAATGATTAAATGAATGACTGATGAAATGAAATGATAGTGGAGAGTGTTGCTGGAATGAAATTTTGACAGGGAAAACCGGAGTACCCGGAGAAAAACCTGTCTGCCTCCGTTTTGTCCAGCACAGATCTCACATGGAGTGACCGAGATTTGAACCACGGACCCAGCGGTGAGAGGCCGGCGTGCTGCCACCTAAGCCACGGAGGCTTGCGGTAGCACTGATATCATATTCATATATGGGCTTGAGATATTCCGGTATACATCTTTACTCATACTAAATTTGGTTCCTATTGCTGCAGCCGTTTATGAGTTGATAAGGGGGGGGGGCACACACACAGCCAGCCTGCTAGCCAGCCTGCCAGACAGACAGACAGACAGACAGACAGAAGGATAGACAGACAGACAGACAGACAGAAGGACAAACAGAAGGACAGACAGACACACATTTTCCCGGATCGATCTCATAAGTCTACTTTTTCCTCATTTTTGCAAAATGTGGAAAGTAGGCTAAAAGTCCTAGCAAAGGGTCGTTCGAATGAAAAGCATTTGTAAGTTGCTGGTGTCATAGGCCTGTGTGATATGTCAGCAATATCTAGTTTTAATTGTGTGTATTTGATTGTGTAATGCTTATTTAATACATATGTGTATTGCCGTATTCATTACAGCATTTAACAACCTTGATTAAGAAAGAAAACAATGTTTTGGGACGTATGTTCCATTTTTCTATTCTTGAAATCTGCAACCCTAGACATCATTGATGTTAGTATTTTCTGTGCTCTCTGATATTCTGCTGGGATAACTCGAAGTGTGTGAAAAACAGACTAACGCTTCTTGAACACGCGATCGAAAAAATAAAACAAATAGGCCTACATTGCTTTCAAAATCCTGATATATGGTTCGTTTGAGTGCCATGAATCTTTACAGGCTGTGTGCGGTGGAGGGAAGATGAACGAGCGAGGAGTCTCACTATCGGTTAGGCTCCGAGACGCACTTGCTATCTCAAATGGAGCATGGCGGGCGCTTTATTCTGTAGTATTGGTATTCAATCTGTGGCACGTTCAGAGCCCTGATTCTCTTCCGGACTATGCAACAAAATCAGAGATTAGAAATCATCACCGATTTCGTCCAAATTTATGGTATATGTAGGGCTTGGCCAGAAATGAAAGTGACAAAAGTGGAGCTCCAGTTGACCAAGCGTTTAGAGAAAAGAATACCAATTTTGGCGCGGGTCGGGTGAGGCATCAGCCAAAGATATTAACTATCAAAGAGTGTCTACATTTTTCTGGACCCTGTAGTATAAAATAAAGTCCCCGATTTCAGGATGTAACGGCTAATCTCGAGAACCACTGGATGGATTTTGATGCGGTTTTCACCATTCTGTAATGGATTTCCGGAGGAAGATTTATGTAGAATAACTTTCATTTGTGACCAAAGGAAGCCGAGCAGTAACGAATTCAGTGAATCTAGTCGAAGAAAAGCCTGCCACCCGTGCGACTTTTAAGCTTACGCTGGGTAAACCGTTACAAATATCTATATACTATGAGTGTAAGAATTGTTCATCATGAACATTTCTACAAATAGCCCGTGACATCATATTTCTATCTTAAATACATCGCGCAATATAGGCTACATGTTTTAACGTTTTCATTTCTTCCAACAATCTCAATTCAGTGGAAATTCTAATTACTAGCTTATGAGCGAGCGAATCTATCGCCCCAGCCTCGGTCAGCATCAATCTGTCGAGTCGTGTCGAGTTAAGACTTCAAAGAAGAGAATATATGTTTGGAGTTTCGTTGTTCTCCTCAGCTTTTTTAAAATGTCGCCTGGGACCTACCGTCCGTGCGCCTTTTAAGCTTACGCTTGGTAAACCGTTAAAGATACCGGGCGTAGCCGGGGTGGGTTGCTAGTCTTCATCTTATTATATACTACGCTAAGGGGTATGTTTCACAAAACTCAAGCTAAACCAGAGAGAGTTAGAAGGTGCGATTTGTACCAAAATCTTCCAAATCGTCTCATTAGTACAGGAAAAATCTTGCATTTCTTGAAAAGTCAACGAAAAGATATATATTTGTTTATAAAGTGCTTTTAAACAAATAAACAAGACGATAGCCCCTTCAGAACTCTGTCGCGTACAGCCCGCATAGCACTACAGCCGGGCGGGTAGTCTGTACACATGGGGCTCACAGAACTCATTATGCGAGAGTTCTTGCACGGGTCCGCTATTATACATACAGGGTGATTCTTATTAACGTTTAAAACTCTCTGCAGCGACGTAGATGGCATTGAGACGAGTAATTTGATATGGGACACTTAAGGTCGCAAGTGTCCGGAAATACATTAAAAGTGAACCACAACTGTCAAACAAATGACGTCATCAGGTGACGGCTCAGCTGGAGCGCTCTGGCCCGAGCACTCTTACGCACACCAAAGCATCCAAAGCCAACGTTGAATGTCATATTACTCTGGCTCCGAGTCTGTGTGTGCGACTTGGGCGCGTGGGGTTCGAGGTTCAAATTCGGGGCCTATCCCTCAGCTTTTTTTTTGTTCTCTCTCTCCTTTCAAGTGGAAGCAGGACACGGAACCAGAGTGATATGTTATTCAACGTTTGCTCTGGTGTGCGTAAGAGTGCACGGGCCTGACCGCTCGAGCTAGCCGTCACCTGATGACGTCATATGTTTAACAGTTGTGGTTCACTTTTAAGGTATTTCCGGACACTTGCGACCCTAAGTGTCCTATATCAAATTACTTGTCTCAATGCCATCTACGTCGCTACAGAGAGTTTTAAACGTTAATAAGAATCACCCTGTATAATCGTATTATATAATAAGCTAAGGTGTATGTTTCATAAAACTCAAGCTCTTAAACCAGAGGAAGTTAGCAAGTGCCCTTTGTAAACAATCTTCCAAATCGTTTCAATAGTACAGGGAACATCTTATATTTCTTGAAAATTCAACGGAAATATTTTTTGTTTGCTTAGATAGTGTGTTTAAATGAATGAACAAGACGATAGCCCCTGCCAGAACTGTATCGCGTCCAGCCCGCTAAACCGTAAAACCAGGCCGGTGGATCTCGCATAGGTCCGCTGGTTATTTATCATTATGGCCCGGAAGTTCATTGAAAATCATATGTATGCATATTTTGGTCACTTTGGCACAATGCGTCGTATTTTTCTCCTTTGCCTGTTTCAGTGCATATCTCTGCTTGAGAATGCCGTATATTCTAATTTCCTATTGTTTTAAGCGCTTTTCGTTACTTCAGGTTCTTAAAGTCGTATATTTCGATTCGGACTCCGAGAGTCTATCTCAGAATAATACTGAAACTATTTTAATACCTAGTACTTTTCAGTCCTCTGTTCAAGTAAATATCAATTATTTTTATTCAGCGTTCACTATGTAAATATTGTAATAATATTTTAATTTTTAAAAAATCAATGGCTATTAAAATTTTATACCGTATCACTTATACTTAAAAAGACGCGGATAGTCAGTTTGAAAGACAGGACTTCATATCATTTTAAATGCTAGCAGCCGAGTTTCAAGATTCTATTTTGTTTCTTCACTGCCTACTTGATTGTTCTCGCACTGCCTTCTTGAAACTCTGTTCTCGCACTGCCTTCTTGGTACCCGGCTGCTACATCGTACTATGACGTCATACACCTCAGTGCATTCTAGGTACATTTCGTCCCGTCACCGTAACGTAACGCCAGATCTCAGCGTAACGACAAAGTCGACAAGATCATTTGAAATGATAAAATTAACATAATATAGTACATTATGCAACGAGCCTATAATGGCAATAATTAAGACACGAGTATGTTTATAAAACGAGCGTATGCGAGTTTTATAATTCGCATAATTATTATAACTATTATTCATAAATATCTGTCAAGATTTCGCCAGTTTTATATACTGAACAGAGCGCATTGTATTTGACCATGGCCTCCTCTATTACCCCACTATGACACTAGGCCACGCAGTGAAATTTAAATTAGAAGGCCTTGGAACTCAGCGCAGGTGCGATGCTATCCTTACCTAATTGGTCAAACAACTGTTTCTTGAGCTCTGATTGGTGGGAGACACTGTCCCATGATGAAAACTTGTACTACAATGAGCCTCATTATAGCACAGTTTTCTGACATATAATATTTCCATTTCGACATCGTCGAACATAAAAATATTTATTGATGGTCAACCCCACTTGCCGTTCCATAAAATATAAGGTGCGTTCAAAAAGTAACGAGCTGGAGGCATAATTACAGAAACCAGTACCTGTATGTTAGAAGTATTAGCCCTGGCTGTTGAAGCACTTGTCCCACTGTGACACGAGGCGGTGAATGGCTGTCTCATAAAATTCCCTGGGCTGCGATGTGAACCAGTTCCGCACGCACAGTTGGACGTCGGCGTCCGAGGTGAATCGTTCGCCGCGCAGAGCCCTTTTCAGGGGACCAAACATGGCGTAATTACAGGGAGAGAGGTCTGGACTGTATGGAGGGTGGCCGAGAACCTCCCATTTGAATTTATGCAGGAGTCCCGCGACTGTGTTGGCCGTATGAGGTCGTGCATTGTCGTGGAGCGACCACGGCGGCTATGGCGTTGACTGTCACTCGGCGGTCCTGGGAAATGAGTGCATCAACCAGCTGGACGTTGTCAACGGTAATGCAGGGGGGTGCCCCAGACCGGGCATCATCGGCTAACGACACCCGTCCTTCCGTGAAGCGCTTGTGCCACGCCTTGACCCTTGCAAGGGACATGCAGTGTTCGCCGTACACTTGTGACATTCGGCGATGAATGTCCGTTCCCGCTACTCCTTCCGCTGTCAGAAACCGAACAACACCTCTTTGCTCTTCGGTTGACGCCTCCCTGTCACTGTTTGCAATGCGACTGGCGGTGTTGGACGATTGATGCATGCTGCTGCTCGCTTTGTATCGTCACGTGACGTGCACACGTGCCCTCTAGAGACGGGCTGTGACCTTCCACGCTCTGGTCGGAACCACACCTCGTTACACACGCCACGATTAGACGATGTCGTCACCGTTTTGCGCATTCCAGCCTCCAGCTCCTTACTTTTTGAACGCACCTTATAGTTGAGATATTTCAAAGAAAGTGTAGTTATATGACCGTATGTTCCTATTTTCGTTATATTAAAAATAGAAACGCTAAAGAATAAGGAGTGATCATAATTGCGTAGTTATTTCATAGTGCATATTATTTGAGACGTGATACATATTTGACCAATAATGAGCGCATTTTGGGATACATATTATTCATTTAACAGTGCATTAACTACCGGGCCTTATTTATCATGTTTCTTATAAAGGTTATCGTGATGGAAACTAAATGTTAGTGTTGCCTTAGTAAACGAAATGTAAATGCTTTTCTGTCGGTCAACACTCAGGATAGCCGCTGTCTGTGCCGGGATTCAAACCTATAATCTGCAGACTTGGTGCAGATGCCCTCGCGGCCGTGGTGCACGGGGCTGGAAGTTTAGAGTATAATTGCTTACAACGCTTCTCTCACGAATTCCGGCACAACCTTGTTGTTGTTGTTGTTTCATTTGAGGGGTGGTCATTTACCCCCGTGTACTAGGGTGTGTGTGGAAATATGTCTGATAAATAATAATAACCCCCGGCACTACAGCCCATTAAGGGCCTAGGCCTAAAAGCGACCACTGCTCAGCCATTTGGCCTGCAGATATTGGGGTGACGCGTGATCAGCGCATCGGGTACCCTCGGCCGTTAATCTTGGTTTTCGTGATAGGGGGGTTGCCTCACTGTCAGACAGCGGCTTCGGTGGGGTAGTTGGTAGCATGCTGAACTGCTGTGCCCAAGATAGCGGGTTCAAACCCGGCCGAAGTTGACGGATTTTTTAAGAGCGTTAAAATCCTTCAGTATGGCTTTCTTCGGAGGAAAAGTAAAATATCCTTCCACAGACTAAACTAGTGTGAAGGTAAATTTCTAGGTTATATTTCGTTGGAACGCTCTATGAAAGTTCCAACGTTCACCACTAGGTATCAGTGACATCTGGTAGCGATAGTTGGAACTACTTGAAATTGAAAGGAACTTGTAGCTCACCCTATGGGTGTCCGCTTGAAGTTGCTACAGCCTCTGGCGAGCCAAACATGTCCTCGGACACTCCCGGCACTAAAAGCCATAGATAAATAAATAAATAGCTACTCAATTGTCCTCACGAGGCTGAGTGCACCCCGTTCCATCCCTCATGTCAGTTTCTAAAATCCCTGACGGAGCCGGGAATCGAACCCGGGGCCTCTGGGTGAGAGGGAGAAAATTTGTCTGATAACTTGTGTAATTGATGACTGTATTAGTATGTGTAGTATTGATGTAATTCAGGTGAGGATTGGGAAGGAGATGGCCGTGGCCTTAAGTTAGGAACCATCCTGGCATTTATGCCTGGAGTAGAAGTGCGGAACCACAGACATCCAATTTCAGGATGATTGAGATGGGAATCGAACCCGGACCTGTGGGGTGACAGCCAAATACGCTAGCCACTACAGCACGAGATGTTGAGCACTGCTGTGTGTGTCTCCTCGCAAATATTCGCTGTTCACTGCAGCTGAGACCCTCACTGCATCATCCATCACGCTACTGTCAACACTCAGCCTATCAATACCGAGCCTCGGCACGCCAGGGGCATTCACTTTCTCCGCATGGGAAGCCAGAACAAGGCCATTTGGCAACCGGTACGTTATTATTATAAGGCCTATTGCTTGCCACGCTGGGTGAGTGGTTATCGTGCCAACCCCTAGCATGCAGGTTCACTCTTGGCCATGGTAAGTGATTTTTGAAAGGTGACAAAATTCACGCTACGCGTGTCATACGATGTTGGAATGTTAAAGAGCCCATTTGAATTCTATAGGCCGTGTTCTTAATGGCAAAATTAATCTCGGGATTTTTCCGCCAACACAAAGTTCCTCATTTCTCGACTAGAAAGCGCTATAGTGTCAAGGAGCTTAAATATCTAACCTCCTTGACTTTCATAGCGCTTCAAGGAGCGATAAAATTCGACATGGAAGTTGCCCTTTGGGCGTCAATTAACAAAGCTTGCACCCGGCACCCGAGGCCATACGATATTATTATCATTATTATTATTATTATTAGGCCCCTTCTTCTTCTTCTTCTTCTTCTTGACGTTTCGCCCAGTAACACCTCATGTGTTCTCGATGCTGTTTCCTGGATTCAGACCACGTCTTCCCTGTTGTCAGTTGAGGCTTTTCCTGGAAACTCTCTTGTTCTTTTAGTTTTATCTTAAGGGGTTTTTAAGACACACTATATTGCACTATCACTAACCGTTCGTCAATATGACGACACCCACCAAATTATTATAAAAACGAGCAAAGATATCAACAATCGCACCCGCCACATTCAACAACTGATCGAGAAATTCAGCTACACAAATTGGCGGCAGGCACGCATGCGCGGAGGACAATAAACTATACCGTACTGCTACCTACCGTCGTAAAAATTACGAAGGGTTAGTGTTCTAGGGTTGGACTTGCAGTGGGAACCATAGGAACTTGTGTCCGGAACGTACCGCAATGAAACCACCATAGGACACGTTCTCAGCTCCCTCATGTTCGTTGCCAGTGTCTAGAGTACGTACGTCATTGAGCGATCACCCGATGTCCCATAGCCCCTACAGGTTTGTTGACATTCCATACCTTCTTCCTCGAAATATCACAGGTGCCGCGTACTTGTTATTGTTTGAAAACATACTGCATGTGCGTCAAAACATGCGGTTTCTGCACGATGGCGTACCACGTCATTTTTATAATTTTAAATGATCTTGACGACGTCTGGCGTTACGTTACGGTGACGGGACGAAATGTACCTAGATGCACTGAGGTGTGTGACGTCATAGTACCGCTTGGTGCATGTGTTCCCCGACAATCTCCACTTCGTTAGTATAAGACAAAAATCCCCGATTGTCGGATGTCACGGGTAATCTCGAGAACCACTGGATGGATTTTGATGCGGTTTTCACCATTCTGTAAAGGATACCTCGAGGAAAGAATCTGTAGAAAATAATTTATGTATGATCAAAGGAAGCCAAGCAGTAACGATTTCAGTCAAAAAGTCGAAAACAAACTTGGCGTCCGTGGGCTTCTTTAGCTTACGCTGGGAAAACCGTTAAAAATCCCATTATACTAAGAGCGTAAGGATTGGTCAGCATGAAAAGTTCTACAAAAAAGTCCCCGAGAGCATATCACTATCTTCAATACATCGCCCACTATAAGTGTTTTTAGACTGGATGGAAGGGGCACATCCCCACCGTGCGACATCCCGCGCGCTTGACCTTGCTCTGCCCTTGGTTTGCACTTGCCGTTCGCGAGTAATTTGAAACAAGAAGTATTATAAAGCAAGATAAGTATTATGCAGATAATTTTCTAACATGTCAAGAGTCTTTCAGCCTTTCTAGCATTTTTCAACATTTGTAGCATTTAAAATGATACAAAGTCTAGTCTTTCAGATTCACTGACTCACTTTTTCACTTGCGGTCCGAGATCATCTTCACCACAAATTTGGTCTACAGTTGATGGGCCATGGTGGCCTGATTGCTTGGCCTTCACGTTCATCCGACTTGACACCGCTTGACTACTGTACTCCGTCCAAGCAATCTGCTAAGTACCAGAGTGAAAACACGTGGTCTGCGCACAGCAGTGACTCGGTTGACTGGTACAAAGAGGCGCGATACTACTGAATAATTAGCGCAGGAAGGTGGCGCGACCGTGGCTTCAACCAACTCTCGCAATGGCTTGGCTACCAAGCTCCGTCGATCGCATTCTCTTTTCACTGCGGCTTTGTGACGTCATGCGCAAACTTACTTCACAGATTCCGTGGATGAGGTATACTTGTAGGGTCACATGAAAACCTTGATTTACGAGACCTCTGTGGAATCCGAGGAAGACTTACTGGCGCGGGTTATGGCTGCGGCGAATGTTGGAGGATTGCTGATAATGTGTACTAGAACATGGTACGGAGGTATCGTGTCTGTGCTGACGTCGCATCGAGCCCCACCTGTAATTGGACCCAAACGACAAGCAGCGCTTCATACTCATTTTCTCCAGATCCTTCCTGACCTCCCGGAACCACTTGTCAGAGGTTTTAGGTCTATGAAAATTCTGTTAGTCAATCGATTATATCATCATATAGGCTATTGTAAAACTCGTAAGTTATATGTTCCACTAAACTCAACCTCATAAACCAGAGGGAGTTAGAAGGTGCGGTTTGTACCAAAATCTTCCAAATCGTTTTAATGTTGTTGTTTGAATCTTCAGTCTTTTGACTGGTTTGATGCAGCCCTCCATCCTCCCTGTCCTGAACTAATCGTTTCATCTGTACATAGCTACCACATCCTACATCCGAGGCAAACTGTTTGACATATTCTAACCAGACGTCCGGCGAGTGTCACTCTGGAAACAAATAGTACCAGAGGGGTTCACCCCTAAAGAAGAACTGAGCTATGGCAGTCATTTGCCTTATACCACCTGGAGGTCCTTAAACCGGATGAGAACAGGAGTGCCTAAGTGTCGTAGCTACCATGTGAAGTGGGGTTATGCAGAAGATCCGAGATGTGACTGTGGAGAAATCCAGACTCCACAACACCTGCTCGCGTGCCAAGATCTTAATGACACCTGCAGCCAGGAAGACCTTATGTTGGCCACAGATCGAGGGATAAGAGCTACAGAGTTCTGGAAAGGTAGAATTTAGTGTGTCTCCCGAACACGGAAATATAATATATATACCTTGGTCTACCCCTACAATTCTTGTCCTCGACCCTTCCTTCCATAACTAAGTTGGCAATTATTGAGTGTTACCAACCTATCTCTTCTCTTCATTAACAGTCGCCAGAAACATCTCCCCTCACCCACTCGTCTTAATACCTCTTCATTTGTTACCCTATCTCTCCATCTGATCTTCATAATTCTTCTGTAACACCATATTTCAAATGCTTCTATTCTCCTGTTTTCTGCCGAGCCAACAGATCAAGTTTCACTTCCATACAGCGACACGCTTCCGACAAAGGCTTTCAAAAATGACTTTCTAATACCTAAATCTATTTTTGATGTTTACAGATTTCTTTCTTGTAGAAATACTTTCCCTGCCTTAGCCAACCTACTATTGATATCCTCTTTGGTTCGCCCATCACTGGTTATTTTGCTTCCTAAAAGAAGTCTCCTACTTAGCTTTGCACCTGCCAATTGGACGTCAATACGGGTTTCTGATTTCATTCGGCTGCATTCCATTATTGATATTGATACCATGCCATAAAAAACGACAAATAATTATCTTCATTATCAACATTCTCTGGACACCAGTCTGTTTCAATTTGTACCACACTTGTGGAATGTTTAATATTGTGAACATACAGTAGCCTATATTTTCGAAATATTCTGTACAACAATAGAGACACACATGTGTGACAAGTTGTGCCCCGATGTCGCGGTATGAATACATTACTACAGTTTGAGCCATCACGTGTGAGCATGGATCATACATATGAATGAATACTTACTCATGTTAGTTCCGATGTTTATTTGAACATTTCTGAACTACGGTGTCCATCCGGTTTGCGGCACACACGGTGAAAAATCTGGACTAAACATCATCGAGTTTTACGAGGTGTTTAAGGAAACCGGGTAGTCTAGATTAGCCAGCAATGCAACTATTTAATAAACGCTTTGTTATTAGATAACCATGACAAGTACAAACTTGAGATTTTTACAAGTTATCAAAAACAGTGATTTGATACTGAATTATAGAAATTGGAAACATATTTGAAAAATAATGAATATTTGAAGAGTCTGAAAATTTTAGAAGAGTATTTGTACAGGGTGATTCTTTAGCTGGAGCGGGGCTAGCGGCCGTCTGCCGAGCGCGCGCACCTTCCGCCAGCCAACCGAGCTCACATCGCGGATTGCGCGCCGGTGGAAACCGTAACAAAGTACATTAATTAATGGTAAATTCACCAGCAAATCATGGTTAAAGAACTTACCTATCCACTGGAGAACCTGCGAGTGTTCCCCTTTAGCTGACATACAGGCGTTGTACTACACGTTGTAATTCCCTTCTGTTGTGAGGGATATCTGCTGCCGTATATTGTTCTCCAGCTCCACTAGATTACGGGTGATTGATCTGTACACTTCGAATTTTAAATAACCCCACAATTAAACATAAAGCGGGCCGTGGCCCGTGCTTCGATTAATTTACACTAAACTCGCAGGGGGGTGCAGGAGTTCATTCATTCATTCATTCATTCATTCATTTATTTGCAATTGGGGGGGGGGGGGGGGCTGTCCCCCGGTGGCAAATTTGATATACATAACAAATAAATAATTATACATAACAATTCAATAACAATTAAACAACAATTAAACTGGAGTATTTACACAAATAGTCAGTCTTTTCTTAAACACACCTATATGTTTGGGAAAAGGCTCTAAGACTGCGGCAGGTAGAGAGTTCCAGTTATCAATGGCACGGTTTACAAAAGAATATTTACCATAATTTGTTCGCTGTGGTCGGCCCTTAACTTTGAAAGGATGATCGCTCCTATCCATGTAAGTGGGCTTTCCCAATCGTTTGCTAAGCTCACCCCATGCTGGTTGATTTGTATACGTGTTGTACATAGCGCAGAGTCTAGATTTCATCCTCCTAGCCTCCAGTAGCTACATAATAATAATAATAATAATAATAATATCGTATGGCCTCGGTGCCGGGTGCAAGCTTTGTAATTTATCACCCAGAGGGTAGCTTGCATGTCGAATTTCGTTGTTCCTTGAATCACTATGAAAGTCAACGAGGTTAGATATCTAAGCTTCTTGAACACTATAGCGCTTTCTAGTAGAGAAATGAGAGACTTTGTGTTGGCGGAAACTCCCGAGATTAACTTTGCCATTATGAACACGGCCTACTGAATTCAAACGGGTTCTTTGACATGCCAACATCGCATGACATGCATGTCATATTTTTGCCGCCTTTCAAAAAAAAAAAATCACTTACCACGGCCAGGAGCGAACCTGCAATCTTGGGGTTAGTAGACCGACACGCTATCCACTCACCCACATAATGTAACGATGCAACTTCCAAAGTTACTGTCTGTCAGCTGAAGGAGAACATTTTAGTATCTTCTGTGAAAAGATAAGTTCTAACCTTTAACTGGTGACATGAGGTCATCCAGATTCCCTAAAAATAAAAATAAAATCACCTGTGCTTCTTTAATTAAATCTTGCAGCTGTTGTTTATATTACCTTCTTATCTGTGCGCTGACACAGTGACTTAATGACGTAAATGACCCTGGTTAGCTCGCATCTGCCTCGCGCAACCCTGCGGTCCGAGCTCGGTTGGCAGTCGGCCGCCGGCCGCGCTCCAGCGAAATAATCTCACTGTATTTTGGTACCTCTTTCTCTGGTGTTAAAATAGATAATTAGGTGAAATCTATAATTCTTAATCTAATATTATTGGTACAGCTTGTGAAGCAGAGTTATTGTTGTCAGGCATTTGGTTTCGATTTTATGAATTTTTGATTTCGTCTGTATCTTTTAGCCATTATTTGAGTTTTTTCAATTTTTATTTTTTTAAATCTTTTTTTTTTCGATTACTTCCATTTTGCTTCGCAGCTTTTAGTTTGTAAGCATCTATAACTTCAGAAAATTTCAACTTGATCAGTCATGTGGTTCCTGAGAAAAAGGTTCAAAATATCAAAAATTTTAAATCTTGAGTAAATTAAGGTTAAAGTTTCAGTCGGTTGGTTGGTTCTTAAGTTTAGGGGCTGCGACAACGCGGTCTTGTAGCCCCGAGTACTTTGGGTGTGTGTAGAATCTGTCTGATAACCGGTGTTAATTGTGATGACTGTATTAGTGTGTGTTATCTGTTTTTTAATTTAAGTACAGACTGCAACTTAGAAATTTTCAAATAGTTCCTACTTTTGCCGCCAAGTGCCACCGTCAACGACTACTAGGCCAAGCTCACAACTTAGCTACTATACGTCACCGCAGTCGGCTCTTGGCAACGAACGTAGAAACCTAAGAGTGTTGTTTACATTCTTAATCTATCCAATTTAGCTTCACACAGGTGTAATTAGTGGAAGGTTCATTAACATGCCATAAATCTATGACATGGGACCGCCGGCTTTACTTCCCCTCCGAAGGAAGGCATACTGAGGGAGATTCAGTCGTTTCATGTAATTGACGTATGCATGGTTACATTAAAATATCAATAATGACCTCAAATATGGATTCTATACCTATGTGTTATATATTGGTGTAATCGGGAAAGAATGGAGAATATTCTGAATCTAAAAACAAAAAATGGTGTTTCCGGTCATTCAACACTACCTGGTTCCCTTAAATTAAGTAATGAGTGATTTTGTTACCTGTTTTTATTCCAGTACCATTACAATTCAACACCGTCCCCTTCAAAGTAACTGCCTTAAGAAGCTACACAGTACTGGAGGTGTTGGAACTCGGATACTGCTTTTAGAGATGCCGGGGTGTCGGAATTTTGCACCAAAAAGGATTTTAACGTGCCAATAAATCTACTAGCACGGCCTCCTCGCATTTAAACACCCTTAAATGTCAACCGACTGCGCCAGGATTAGATCCTGCAACCTTGGACACTTCTGGTGGTAACGTTACCGCTGTGCCACGCAGCCAGTCTGACTATTCTTTATTCTTTATTCCTTGTTCCTTATTGTTTATTCTTTATTCCTTATTTCCTTCATTTCTCTTTGTTGTTAATTCCTAATTCCTAATTCTTTATTCTTTATTATGTATTCTCTATTCTCAATTCATTATTCTTTATTCTTAATAATTGTTTGTTCTTATTCTTATCTTTATTATTTATTATTTATTCTTTATTCAGTATTCCTTCTCCCTTATCATTTATTGCTTTACTTTATTCTTTATTCTCTATTCTCTATTCTCTATTCTCTATTCTTTGTTCTTCATCCTTTATCCTTTGTTCTTTGCTTCTTGTTCCTTATTTGTTTATTCCATATTCTTTATTTCTACATTCCTTAATTTCTTAATTCTTGGATCTTAGTATTTGTTCTTTGTTATTTATTATGTTTTAGCCTATTTTCAATTTTGAAAAAATAGGCTTATGAAATCACCTTTTGTCCGTGTGTGTGTGCGTGTGTGTGTGTCCCCCTAATAAAATCTAAACGGCTGGAGCGATTTCATTGAAACTCGATAAGTTCATAACACTATTCCGGGCGACCACGACCGTGCCCTTCAAATTTTCTTACGACTCACCAATCAAACATGGCGGCTGTGCGTAATATATTACCAGCATTCAATATCTCCGAAACTATTACCGATTATAACCTGAGATTTTGTATGGTGATAAAGGGAACTACTATAAGGTCACTTATGTGACCTTTGAAAACCTGGTAACTAAAAGACCAACATGGCGGCCAAGCGAAGTTGCGACATTTAAATACACGTTTCTCGCGATTTAACCAACCAAACGCAATGAAACTCGGTACAGTGTATGTTTATATAAATTGTAATGCACCGACATCTAACTTCGTTCAATTGTTTACATAAGCACAAGATGGCGGATGTGCGAAATATTTCACCGGCATTCCATATCTCTGAAACTATTAGCGGTATCTCCCTGAAATTTTGTACGGAGATAAAGGGCACTACTGGAAGTCCATCTATAAGACTTTCAAAAACCGGTTAACTACAAAACGAACATGGCGGCCAAGCGATTTTTTTTAAATAGACCTTTCTCGCAATTTAATGTTCCAAACGCACTGAAATCTGGTACAGGAAATTTTATACACATTTAAATGCACTGGTATCTAATTTAGTTCAATTGTTTACATAACTTCAAGATGGCGGCTGTGCGAATTTTAAAATTAAGTTTTCATTTCTTGTGATGTAGTCATGCGATCGAAGTGAAAGTTTGAATAATGAAGCTACGCAATAATTTTCCTTTAATGGTATATGACTCTATGGCCAATACATTTAACAATCCAACATGGCGACCATCCAAAATATTTAGACGGCTCTGAATATCTACGAATCTATTATAGCAATCAAACTGAATTTTTAATGTTCATAGTGGCTATGAACTTAAGTTCACCTATAGGACTTTAAATAACCTGGTGATCACAAATCCAACATGGCGGCGACGCGAGTTAGAAATATTCACATGGACGTTTCTCGCAATTTAACCATCCGAGTGCAGTGAAACTTGGTACAGTAAATCCTTATACGAATGGTAATCTACTGGCATCTAATTTATTTCAATTGTTTCCATAACCTCAAGATGGCTGCTGTGCGAAATTTTAAAATCTCCTTGTTACTTCTTGTGTCCTAACCATGCGATTGATGTTTGAATACTACACGTACACAATAATCTGCATGTAACAGTACATAACTCTAGGACCTACATATATAAAATCCAACATGGCGACCATCCGAAATATTTAGTCGGTTCTCAATATCTACGAATCTATTACAGCAATCAAACTGAAATTGTGTATGTAGATAGAGGCAATTAACATAAGTAGGATATATGAAAATAGGCTGTATAGTTCTTCACAGAACTACTTGCTTCATCTTTCTTGTTGCATCTATGATTGTTAATTCTTACAGGATGTGTCCTGGACAATAACAACTCCTGGCACTACAGCCCTTGAAGGGTCTAGGCCTACCAAGCGACCGCTGCCCAGCCATTTGGCCTGCAGATATTGGGGTGACAGCCGTTAATCTTGGTTTTCGCGAACAGGGCGCTGCCTCACTGTCAGACAGCTACTCAATTGTCCTCACCCCGTTCCAGCCCTCACATCAGTTTCTAAAATCCCTGACAGAGCCGGGAATCGAAACCGGGGACTCCGAGTGAGAAGCAGGTGCGCTACCCGAACACCACGGGGCCGGAGTACTGGATAGGAGGCACAACAATTATTTTGAGACACCCTATATATCATCGTGGCAAAGTCTTATTTTCCCTGTTTGTATGTAACGGCAGAGCCAATGCCTGCATAATTTCATGTAAATTATACCGTTGTCGTGTTTTCTTCAGTTATATTAGCATTAACCTTCCAAGATAATTGGGTTCTAGGAACGAATCGTGCGATGTTTGTTTTATAAGAGCCCGGCTAATAATCTCCTCCCCCCACACAGAGTGGGACGAGTTATAGCGGATTAGCTTTTATTGCAAACCAAATAAAGAACGGTAAAATATGAACTTTCTCCGCATTCAACAAATCTTTCTCACGCTGTTAATGCTATAAAATAACGGGGTTCATATTATCCACTTTCCGTATTTCATACGCTTCGATAAATTCCACAATTTATATTTTGTATTTAATGGCAAATTCAATTTAATTGATGTACTTCCAATTTTACGAGCTTCAATATTTCGCTATTATTTTAAATCACTGTAGTTATTGCTAGGGGTGGCGGCGTACTTATGCCTGCAAATGAATCGATACGATAGTAGACTATACAGTATACACTGATGTAACATTTCATGAAGCTATGTAGGTATGTTTGCTCTGATAATTATATCTTTGATGTGAAGTAGGTACTTTGGAGCGCTTGTGTGGTGGAATATTGAACTTGGCGTACGGGAGTGACTACTCTTAGTATTCCATAGAGAAAAGAGACAATAGAGGCCGTGGAGTGCTTGTGTGAAAGAAAGAAAAGAAGGAAGATTGTAGTTTTACGTAACCGTGAATCTTATGATTATGAGCCACGGGACCTCCTTTTAACGTGGAATCCGAACCACAGGACATGGCATTTCACTTCGAAAATCTCACATGCATTGACCGGGAATCGAACCCGGACTGCCTTGGTGAGAGGCATACAGCTAGACCGCTGAGCCACCACGCCCCAGTGAAAGAAAGAGAAACTTGTCTTACGGGAGGTTGGTTGGTTTTTAAGTGTACTTTGGGTGTGTGTAGAATTTGTCTGATAACCGTTGTTCATTGTGATGACTGTTTTAGTGTGTGTTATCTGTTTTTTTTAAATTCAAGTAAGGACTGCAACTTTGAATTTTTCAAATAGTTCCTACTTTTGCCGCCAAACGCCACCGTCAACGACTAATAGTTCAGAACTTAGGTACCAGACGCCACCGCAGTCAGCTCTTCGCAACGAACGTAGGAACCTAAGAGCGTTGTTTACTTTCTTAACCTATACAATTTAGCTTCACACAGGTGTAATTAGTGGAAGGTTCTTTAACATGCCATAAATCTATGACATGGGACCGCCGCCGGCTTTACTTCCCCTCCAAAGGAAGGCAGACTGAGGGATTTTTAACGCTCTTAAAACATCCGACGACTATGGCCTGATTTGAACCCGCGATCTTGGGCATAGAAGCTCAGCATGCTACCAACTACGCCACCGAAGCCGCCTTACGGGAGGTAGCAGTGCTGGTGATTCCAGAGAAAGTAAGAGGACAATAGATGGCGATTATTGTAAATAAAAGGAATTGTATGAGACTAGATAATTATTGAAGATTGATAAAAAATTGAGATATTCTGCTATTATAACGACGTTGCATTGCTTGTATTGTATTTCTGCACATTATATTATTTCTTCTCCAAAGAATAAGTTAAAGGTGAATAAAAGTGGAAATCAGATCCTATAATTAGCAAATCATATTTCATTACTACAGCATTACTGGTATTTCTCAAACTACTTCCTGCATTCCCTCTCAAATAGTAAGTGTTATCCTGACGAATTATAGTTATATTACAGTAAAAATGATGCTTGACAGTCTTCATGAAATAGCTCGAAGAACAGGTCTTCAAATCTCTTATGAAAAAACGGAATATATGGAGTGCAAACACCAAAATGAGAGATATATGGAAGTAAATCATGGGAAGATTAAGAGGACAGAGAAGTTTAAATACCTGGGGGAATGGATCCAACCCAACGGACTGGATAAGCAAGCAATCAATCAAAGGAAGAACCAGAAAACTGGACCTGGCCTACAAACTAACCCAGAATAAATACAACAAACAAGCTTTATCATACAAGGCCAAAATCAGACACTACAAATCGGCAGTACAACCTGAAGGATTGTACGCTTCAGAGTGTCTTATTTTAAGTAAAAAGGGAGAACTTCAAGTACTAGAAAAGAAAGAAAGGAAGATTCTGAGAAAAATACTTGGACAACAGAAGACTACTGATGGCGCATGAAAGAAGAGGAAAAATGAAGAACTTTACAAGTGTACTGAAAAGATCACAGATGTAATGAAGAAGCGGAGGCTAAAGTTCTACGGACATTTACTACGAATGGATGAAGGCAGGCTAACCAAAAGGATCTTCATTTACATCATGGGGTTAAAGGTCACATCCAAATGGGTGGATGAGGTGAAGAGGGATGCAGCGGAAGTTGGAATTACTCCACCGATGGCCTACGATAGAAGAGAATTCCGCAGTCGAGTTGACGGAGTAAAATCATTTCAGGAGAAACCACCAAGCAGGAGGCCAAAACGGATCATTTCTGAGGAGGAGAGAAAACAAAGAAGTGACGGGATGAAGAAGTTCTGGGAAGAGAAGACAAAGAAAGCCAATAAGTCTTGAGTTCCTTGCGGTCCATAGTTGGCCAAGTCCGATTAAAAAATAAAAAATAAAACAGTAAAAATGATTTTACCTTATTCACTGTGGTGTCCTGGTTGGTGTTATAAAACACACCATCCCCTGCGATGGTAAAGTACTTGTGTTCTTTATTTAGACAATATTTGTTCAGTCGCTCATAGATTTCTTATATGACCGGGCGCCCTACCGGATATATTTCTTATTTCTATAGCAATTACATTGATATACTCAACTGTGGGACTTGTTGTTGTTGGTTGACCCACCCATCTTTAAAAACCATTACTCTGAGCGACCAGAAGTCATGGGAGGACACGGATTATGATGTTAATTACGAGTTGCTCCTCCGCGGACCCTCAAAATGGCAGCAAATACGGCTTCCGGGATATTCTTGTAACAGTAAGTTGACTGAAATTGTATTATCAATACGGTATAACATTACGGTATATGAAGAATTTACTATTTCTGAATATTAGAAAAACCATTTGATAGTAGGTAACATATGAGTAGTTTCAACGGTTGTGTCCTGATTGCGGTCATTCCAGATTGCGTTCACCTCATTAGTAGTCCAGATTGCGGTCACTTTCATTTTAGGGAAGAGCTATAAACATTCCAGCGTCCAGATTGCGATCACTTTTCTTGGGAGACCGGTCAGGACCCTTGGCACTTGCAGGAGTACCCTAACTTGACCACAACATTGAGGGCAAGGTAGGGGGAAAGCTTCCTTCAAAAATACCATCTTATAATTTTAGTAGTTTTGATAGTGAACTTATTGATTTTGACTTATCAAACGTCACAGATTTCAAATATGGAATGTTAATTAACCTAAAACTTCAAATGTTTGATTTTGTGTGTAGGAGGGGGTGGGGACAAACATTGGTTACAAAGGGGATTTAGAATCAAACGCAGAGCAAATTACTTTTACGAGGCGATTTTTACGGGGTAATGAAAAGAATGTTTTCACGAAATACAGTACCTATTATAAAATAGATATCTCGCGCCTCAAATGGGAGAGGAGGAGCAGAAATTAAAAATTATACCCTGTAAGTCTAAAATTTCCCGTTACAACAATTTTGTTGAAAGCGAAGGTCATTGATTCCGATCCTAAACGTTTCTATTCTTAAGACTGAAAATGTTATAATCATTGCTTTACGAGGTGCTGTCAGATTGGGAGGGGACTTGATTCTTTTAAGCGAAGTTTTATGGGGTGTGCTCAGCTGAACGCTGAACTGTATTCTTTGGTTAGTTAGTGAAATATGAGCTTCCCCTTGTTATTCACAAAACTTACGGAAGGTATGAGTCAGTCGGTAAGAACCAAGCAGCAAGGACCGGTCTCCCAAGAAAAGTGATTGCAATCTGGACGCTGGAATGTTTATAGCTCTTCCCTAAAATGAAAGAGACCGCAATCTGGACTGCTAATGAGGTGAACGCAATCTGGAATGACCGCAATCAGGACACAACCGTTTCAACAACTGAGTGTTGGCCAGTGAATCGTTTCAGGAGAGTCCCGTAAGCGTTCATATACAATTCCGCCAATGTTGATGAAACTTGGGTGAGTTGTTGTGCACACTCTCACAAATGTTTCTGAATAAGTAAATACATTTTACATTAGATGGCCCATGAGTAGTTTCAACAAATGAGTGATGAGCACGAATTTCAAGAAATTAACTTTGGTGAGCTGTTTGTGCGCACGCTCGCGAAGTTTTCCGAATTAGAAATTAGAAAATCCATTTTACAATAAATGGCGGTCGTTTCAACAAATGGACTTCGGTGAACATTTGTGCAAGTCCACATAGGTTTCTGAATTACGGTAGTAAATTGATTTTATTGAGTCGCTTCAACATATTAGTGTATTTCATACATTTTTGCGTTATTGCACGTGTTTTCTTTGTATGAGAGTGAATGCTTGACAGAATTGAATTGAATAATTCACAGCGACATTTCACTTCGCGTGTGACATAATTTGCTTCATTTGTTACTTAATAATTGTCCATGTATGCCTCTAACCGGGGCATATGACCTCGCTGTATTGATTTGGGAGTATCTCAATATTTCAGGCATTTAATATTTTACCAGTTACATCTACATAATTCAACCAACATGTGCATTTCTAAATATAGATATTTGGTGTCAAAACTGTATTCCTGTCTATTCCAATACAGTACTGCTAACATAGGGCCGTAGCCTAAACCACTGTGGTGTTGCGAATGAGTGAGTGGTTCACCGACCAGTGTATTTGGTCTGTTCCTAAGCAAGGACCGGGAACCCCACAAGTATGTCATCATAGGCTATATTGTCATCATGCGATCCATATTCCTCTCAGATTCACGGATCTGGGACCCGAGCAGTGCGCCAACAGTTCATTCTCTAGCACAGGGCCATCCAGTCATTGCGCTCCGAGAGCGCGGCCGCACTCTGGGAGCACTGGGCAGTCAGACTAACGCTCCTTCCCCTATCACCACTACACTGTGGCAGCTAGGAGACCTGACACAGACGGACGATGTTCCCACCGCGCTCACAAGATACGTACGTAGAGTCGTGAGGTCACGGCTTTTGTGGGATTGTTGACATATTGATAGGGATGTTCTGCCATAAAAAAATATACCTCATATAGGCCTACAGGGTGAGATTTTTTCTAATTTCTCAACTAGCTCCGTAGGACGAATACATGCCGCCACGTCCATTAGGCACTGCTTGATTAAATTCCCTCCCGCGAAGGGTGTCCCAACTTCGGCAGTTCGCATCGAACATTTGTAGCTTGCTCGTAAATTGGGTCCACCAACCTCACTCTCCTCTATCTCCTGTTGGACATAAATACGGCAAGTAACAATTTTAGTGTTCTTCAGTTAATTAAGTAATTTGTTTGTTTGTAAACAAGCATTTTAAAATTAAAACAATAATACTTAAAGAAAAGTGCTGCTTGAAATTTTCTTTCAATTCTTCCAACTTCGATTGGCGACTGTCGTCTGTTAAATCACCGTAGTCATCCATGTGGTTGGCACTGCAGTGCCGTTCCAAATTGTGTTTCTTTAAACACATTAAATCTCGGTGGCACACCAAGCTGTACAGAAACATGATATTTCCCATTCTCCTTTGAATGTTGCTGCATCGCCACTCCTTTTTTTTGTAATATGATGTTTAGTCGTGACCACTGCGAAACTGACTTACTTACACGTACCCAACAAAGCGCATTGGACTAGACTAGCGACTAGACGCGCTCAGCCAGCCAAGCTCCTCCCACCCCTAACGAAATTACGTCCCACCAAAGCGCTCGGAGCACTGCCTTAGAGCGCGGCCGAAGCGCTGTGTGGATGGCCCTGCTCTAGAGTATCGGTCTAAGCCAGCAAATAAGGTTGAGACTAGGAAGATATCGAAGGTAGGAATCTGAATTACCTATATCATTTTTAAAATTTTACCATGTTCGTTTAGTAATCGTTTCCTTTCCTATTAGCCTATTATAATCATTAAGGGCAAATGGCCTAGATGTTACACCGCAGTTGTTAAAAAAGACGTAAAACCAATAACAGTATTATCTTCCTTTCTTTCTGTCTGTCTTTGATTGGCGTTTCAATGCATGCCGGGTATAGCTAGTTACTGATAAATATTAGGGCACTAGCAGTTGTACCCGGCTTCACACGGTGGGTTTATTTGTTTTACAGAACTGGAGCGCTCAAGGATAAGGATCGGAAAAATGAAAGTAAATTTGAAAGCACCAACGCTTATTGCAGCTGATAACAGCAGAATACTGCACCAACATCATCGCCCTTATACAGAGGCATACTATTGTCATGATGATAACTGTTTTAAGGGGCCTAAGAAATCTTTTTGCACTAATTACTCCCCGTGACTGCAATTTATAAGCAGCTCGCAATTCTGCACCAGAACATTGGTAGGGGCGACGTGATGTGGCCTGCATTACATGGCAACAATAGACTTCGATATTATTGAAGCCGTTGTGGAGCGCTTGTTCTTCCGACTTACTGAACAAAAATCAATCTCTAAGGTTATCTGAGAGGTATATCATAATGCTACATAGCCTAAACTATTCCTCTTGAATCAGGCTATCATATACAAAAAGATTTTTTCGAATCCGACTGGCAGTTCCAGAGATTAGCGCGTTTAAACTCATAAACACACAAACACACACACACTCTTCAGCTTTATGATATTAGTATAGATTAAGCACGAAAAAAATAACAATTTATTTTAATTTTGCAAAACTTAGGAATGACAATCCCATCAACAAAACAGTCTTCCTCCACCAACTAAGCTATGTTGTGATACACTTAAGCAATGGGCCCTAAACTACAGCTGAATTGTGAAATAATATGTGGAAATGAACTATGCTGTGATGATGGTAAAAAACTGCATCTACAACTTATGAAATAGTGTTTGTATACTATTTTCTAAAGTTGAATTTCATTAAAGTTTCAAATGGTTGTCAAAACCAATTTTAGATGAACACATATCAGTGAAATGTCACTTTGAGTGTCTTTTCAAGCATTAGCAAATGGCCCTGTGAACACCGACTGTATTCCCACCACTGAAGCCAACGTTTTAGTTTGGTCGAGAGAAAAACATCCTCATCTGGCGCTTTGACTGACTGGATACTGAAAAGGAGTACTTTGCTTCCTGTTGTCGTCACGCTCTGCCATCAATGGTAAGCCTTTTGTTCTGATGGGAACAAATACCATTTGACCCCTTAAAAAAAAATATTCACTACCGAAAGTGTGCCTCTGCCAACCAATCGATAGCCAGCGAATGTTATCTGGATGTTGCTATCTGATCAGATAGCTGATAATTACAGGGCGGACCATGCTCGCGGATTAGCACCTGCTGGCTGTACCATCACGCGCTGCTAATTGCAACTGTGTGGAGTTTCAAAACACTGTACTTCCTACATTCATGTTACTAAAGGCGAGAAAATATCCACAGGCAAGGAACTCAATGCTGAAAACATCCTTTAGACCAGGGGTGCACAACCTATTTATAAGTGGGGGCCAAGTTTATTTGTACATAATAAGTGGCGGGCTGCAAGTTACCTTTCCACATAGGCACTTGCCAAACGCTACCGCTAAAGCTAAATGTTACTATTATCCGAATAACCTATTTTACCAGCAGACAAAAGTTGTGTTTCAATACCATTTTTGTGTCCTCTAAATGTTTTAAATCCATTTGTGAAGTTTTTCGGCAAATTGCGTTATAAAGTTATCAACTTACTCCTAATTCGAAAAGGTTTAGGGGTATATAAAATAAAATATAAGGTGCGTTCAAAAAGTAACGAGCCGTATGCTGGAATGCGCAAACCGGTGACGACATCGGCTAATCGTAGCCTGCGTAACGAGGTGTGGATCCGACCAGAGCGTGGAAGGCCACAGCCCGTCGCTAGAGGGCACGCGTGCACTTCAAGTGACGATACAAAGCGAGCAGCAGCATGCATCAATCGTCCAACGCCGCCAGTCGCATTGCAAACAGTGACATGGAGGCGTCAAACGAAGAGCAAAGATATGTTGTTCGGTTTCTGACAGCGAAAGGAATAGGGGGAACGGATATTCATCGCCGAATGTCACAAGTGTACGGCGAACACTGCATGTCCCTTGCAAGGGTCAAGGCGTGGCACAAGCGCTTCAGGGAAGGATGGGTGTCGTTAGCCGATGATGCCCGGTCTGGGGCATCCCCCTGCATTACCGATGACAATGTCCAGCTGGTTGATGTACTCATTACTCAGGACCGCCGAGTGACAGTGAACGCCATAGCCGCCGTGATCGGAAGTGTGCACACCATCATGAAGGAACGACTGCACTTGCGCAAAGTGTGTGCCCAATGGGTGCTCCACAGTCTTCAACCACACCAGGAAGCATGTCGAATGGCCTACTGTCTTGGTCTTGGTTGGACGATTGATGCATGCTGCTGCTCGCTTTGTATCGTCACGTGACGTGCACGCGTGCCCTCTAGCGACGGGCTGTGACCTTCCACGCTCTTGTCGGAACCACACCTCGTTACACACGCCACGATTAGCTGAAGTCGTCACCGGTTTGCGCATTCCAGCCTCCGGCTCGTTACTTTTTGAACGCACCTTGTAATACTATCATAAGTTTCTTTTTTACAAAAAACAGAATTCTTAACATCAAAGTATATAGAATAGTATAGAACCCCTGCTTTAATTGCATAGACTAGACTTTCCATGAACACTATTCCTTTAGGGGGCATGGACTTAGGAATTTACGGACCGTCAATCTCTGGGGATATGAACTGGGAATTGTAGCTAAAAGGGAAAGGAAACTTTTAGTTTTACGTGACCGTTAATCATGCGATCATGAGCCACGGGACCTCCTTTTTACGTGGAATCCGAACCACAGGACATGGCATTTCAATTCGAAAATCTCACATGCATTGACCGGGAATCGAACCTTGGTGAGAGGCCAACAGTTTGACCGTTGCGCCACCACGCCCACTAATTTTAGGTAAATAAAAATAATAAAGTATGAGAATACATTCTTTATTGATTCCTAAAAATTACAATCCTTTTCTTAATCATGAAATGTGTATTTAGACACTTTGATCTTTGGTTCCGTTGAATCTTCACAAGTATTGGACCCTACTTCTTCGTCCTCCTCGGGAGTTGAATTGATGTTACATTTATTGACCTCAACCATATCCGGTCGATTAGATTACCAGTTTGCCGTTACTACCACTACGAGTGCTAGCGTGAGCCAATTCAGAGTTTCATTTAAGCCCTTATATCTACTTCCGGTGTGAAGATTTTTCAAAAAAATAAACAAGTAGTTCCGTGAAGAACTATACAGCCTATTTTCATATATCCTGCTCATGTTAATTGCCTCTATCAACATACAAAATTTCAGTTTAATTGCTGTAACAGATTCGTAGATATTGAGAACCGTCTAAATATTTCAGATGGTCGCCAGGTTGGATTTTTATTTTTGTACTATTATATTAAGATTATTGTGTACGTGTGGTATTCAAACTTCAATCGCATGATTAGAACACAAGAAGTAAAAACGAGATTTTAAAATTACGCACAGCAGCCATCTTGTGATTATGCAAACAATTGAAATAAATTAGATGCCAGTGGATCAACATTTGTGTAAGCATTTAACGTGCAACGTTTCACGGCACTCGGATAGTTAATTCGCGAGAAACGTCCATTTAAATATTTATACTTTTCGCGTCGCCGCCATTTTGGATTCGTGCTCACCAGGTTACTGAAAGTCCTATAGGTGAACATATGTTCATAGTCTCTATGAACATAAAAATTTCAGTTTGTTTGCTGTAAAAGATTCATAGATATTGAGAACCTTCTAAATATTTCGGAACCTCGCCATTTAGGATTGTTAATTGTATAGGCCATAGAGTTATGTACCATTCAAGGACACTTATTGCCTAGGTTCATTATTCAAACTTTCACTTCGATCTCATGATTACGACACAAGAAATAAAAACTTAATTTTAAAATTTCGCACAGCCGCCATCTTGAGGTTATGTAAACAATTGAATTAAAATAGATGGCAGTACATTACAATCTGCAAAATAATTTACTGTACCACATTTCACTGCGCTCAGAGAGTTAACTTACGAGAAAAGTCTATTAAAATATTTCAAATTCGCTTGGTCGCCATGTTCGTTTTGTACTTTACAGGTTTATGAACGTTACACAGGTAAACTTGTATCAGTACCCTTTATCACCGTACAAAATTGCAGGGTGATATCTGTAATAGTTTCGGAGATATAGCATGTCAGTGAAATATTTCGCACAGCCGCCATTTTGAGGTTATGTAAACAATTGAACTAAATTAGACTCCAGTGCATTGCAATGTGTATAAAAATTTGCTGTACCAAGTTTCATTACGTTTGAATAGTTAAATCGCGAGAAAAGTCTATTTAAAAGTCTCAACTTCGCTTGGCCGCCATGTTGGTTTTGTAGTCACCAGGTTTTTGAAAGTCTCAGAGGTGAACTTCTAGTAGTACCCTTTATCACCGTACACAATTTCAGGGCGATATTGGTAATAGTTTCGGAGATATGGAATGCTAGTGAAATATTTCGCACAGCCGCCATGTTGGATTGGTGAGACGTAACAAAATTTGAAGGGCACGGTCGAGGTCGCCGGGAATAGTGCTATGAACTTACCGAGTTTCACTGAAATCGCTCCAGCCGTTTAGATTTTATTAATGGGGGGGGGGGGGGGGGCACACACGCACACCTCTCTCTCTCTCTCACACACACACACACACGGACAAAAGGTGATCTCATAAGCCTATTTTTTAAAATTGAAAATAGGCTAAAAATGCCCGAGTGTATAAAACCAAGGAAAACATTAAAGAAAGAATATTATGTAAATGAGTTAATTTGGCTAGGATTTGAATACAAATGGAACCGAGTAAAGAAACGAGCTAATTTAGGAGCTGGATTTAGGATTGGGAAGGAAGCGGCCGTGCCCTTAATTTAGCTCCCATTCCGGCATTTGCCTGGAGGTGAAGTGGAAAACCATGGAAAACCACTTCCAGGATGGCTGAGGTGGGAATTGAACCCGCCTCTTCTCAGTTTTACCTCACGAGGCTGAGTGTACTCCGTTCCAGCCCTCAGACCAGAATTAAATTTCTTGGCAGAGCCGGTAATCGATCCCGGACCTCCACGGTGACAGGCAAAAGTGCTAGCCACTACGCAACAAGGCGAACCCGATGTGTTTCTAAGTAGCTTTTTAACTCTTGCTAGAATTGACAATTTGTTTATTCGGAAAGGTGAGTGATCAGAATCATCGTTAAGGTCCAACACACAGCTGTAATCCAAATTAATTTAAACAACAGTTGCTTCGAACATCAGAGGTCTTCCAGTCGTGCGTGTTCACCTTTTTAAATATCTAGTGCAGGGCCATCCAGACAGCGCTCCGGTCGCGCTCTAAGCCTGTGCTCCGAGCGCTTTGTAGGAAGGTAGTTCCAGAAGTGTTGGGAGGAGCTTGGCTGGCTAAGCGCGCTGAAGTGTGCAGCCGATCCATCAGTCGCTAGTCTAGTCCAATGCGCTTTGTTGACAACGTCTAAGTAAATCAGTTTCGCAGTGGTCATGGCTGAACAGCATACAAAAAAAAAAAAAAAGAGTGGTGAAGCAGCAGTCTTTAAAGCAGAATGGTAAATTTCATTTTCCTGTACAGCTTATGAAGGGCATGCCCAATGTTTAGTGTGCAACAGAGATGTAATGTGTTAAAAATAACTCAATTTGTTGTTGAATTTTCCTCTCTAATATGTTCACATTTCAGTTTGGAATAAATCACAATATTCTTTACTTAACGCATGCGTTCGTTTCCTGCACATTCCATTCGATTTGTATATGCGGTATGTTTGTTATGGCAAAACAGCCCTATTAATATGTCAACAATCCCACACGAGCCTTCGGTCGCACGACTGTACGTACATATCTAGTCAGCGTGGTCCGAACATCGTCCGTCTCCTCGCTGCCACAGTGTAGTGGTGGTAGGGCAAGGAGCGCTAGTCTGACTGCCCAGTGCTCCCGGAGCGCAATGACTGCATGCCCTGATCTAGGGAGTATCATCACTGACGATTTAAATCCCGACGTTGAAATCAGAAGTCGCATTGAAATGGCGCGCAGTGTATATAAGAAAATGTCCTCGTGCTTCAACAATGACAACTTAAATCTGGAGCTCCGTCAAAGATTGGCTCGAGACTATGTCTGGTCGACACTCTTGTATAGTATGGAGGTTTGGACTTTGAAGGTCAACACCATGAAACGATTAGAGGCCTTCGAAATGTGGATTCATAGACGATTGCTTAAAATACAGGGTGGTGCATGAAATGTGTCACAATTTGTCTCGTACATAATTTTAAAGTCGCACTAGATATCCCGTTGACCATCTCAACAGTAGTAGCAGTGGAGCTTGCAGAAACAAATGAGTTATGAAATGACGCGTAATTCACGATACCGTCGCCAGGAGACCAGTGTTTCCAACACGGCCTCTTTGTTCGCCGGAGAAAATTGAAGTGGTATGAGTTGCTGTAGAGAGAAGCCCCGGCAAATCGTGTAGAAAGGCAGCAATGCAACTGGGCATATCCAGACACTCCGTTCAACGGATTCTTAAAAGTGACCTCCAGATGTACCCGTACAACATGACCTCTGTTAGAAGCTCATGGCAGTACACAAGCGGCAGAGATTCGCTGGGCGGAGGATAGGGAACAAACTCTCAACAACGTTTGGTTTTCAGACGAGGCGTATTTTCATTTAAACGGTGTGATTAACAAACAAAATGTACACTTTTGGGCGCAGGTGCTTCATGAACGACAACATTATGCTCCGAGGATTGCAGTGTGGTCCGCATTTTCCAGCCACGGATTTATTGGACCTTTGTTCTTCGAAGAAACTGTGAACAGTTAGCGTCATTTGAGCATGCTCCGCAATAACTTCGTTCCACAGCTTCTTGCTACTGCGTTGCCCTTCAACACGCAGTGGTTCATGCAAGATGGAGCAAAGCCACATACTGCAAGCATTAAGTTGGATTTCTTGCACGAGCGTTTCGACATGCGGGTCATTTCACTCAGATTTCGGGATCGTTTCAACGACGGACAATTTTGGCCCCCCCAAAAGGCCAGACCTCAACCCATGTGACTTCTTTCTCTGAGGGTTCCTAAAGGAAACAATTTTCCGAAACGTCCACATGTTTTAATGGAGCTCAGACGCCTTATTCTTCAAGCTTGGAGTGAATTCACGGAAGACATGTGCCGTAGGGTGTTCGCTAACATGAGTGTTCGTTTGAAGGAAATTAGGAATCTAAATATTGAACATATTGAGCACGTGCTGCATTAGAATAAATCCCCACAGAGTGTACTACAAAGTAGTATATGTTCCTTTGAGTTTGTCTTACCAGTAAAGCTTTTATTCAGAAACAAAAAGGTGACATATTTCGTGCGCCACCTTGGACTGATAGAGTTACTAACAGAGATTTCCTCAGACGAGCGAAATGTGATCTTCAGCTTTTGTCTACCATTAAGTATCGAAAAACTGCCTATTTGGGTCATGTACTTATATCAGTTGCTTCGACTAATATTGAAAATCCATAGCCTGCTTCCAGTCCCCGACCGGGTCAGGAATGGAATGAATGAAGCCCCCATCTAGCGGCGAGGATATGAAGTGTGCCGGCTGCCGAAGCCTGTCGCACTCCTCTGGGGCAATGATTAAATGAATGATAGATGAAATGATAGTGGAGAGTGTTGCTGGAATGAAATTGTGACAGGGAAAACCGGAGTACCCGGAGAAAAACCTGTATGCCTCCGCTTTGTCCAGCACAGATCTCACATGGAGTGACCGGGATTTGAACCACGGACCCAGCGGTGAGAGGCCGGCGTGCTGCCGCCTAAGCCACGGAGGCTTTCGACTAATATTACAAGGCAAAATAGATGGCAGACGAGGACCAGGCAGAAGACAGTTGTCCTGGCTTCAGAATATCAAGGAGTGGTCACGGATTCGATCTGTTGAAGAATTGTTCCGGCTTGCAGTGGACAGAGGCACCTTTTCCATGATGATCGCCAACGTTCGGAGGACCGAACACGGTGCTCGTAGAAGAAGGAAATTGGGTAGGTAGACTGCAAGAGTTCAAGTGATCTGTCAGCAGGCAGGAACAAGTGAGAAGGAAACTCAAAAATAGACGCAGATGACCTCGTAGTTCCGCCCCTTTAAACAACAATAACTAACTAACTAAACTCAAAAGTTTTAGAGCTCCTCCGATATTTCGAAATTCTTCTCTTTGATATAAACATATTCTTGCGATAGTATTATGATTCTATTTATATATTTCCCTCAACTGATTGTTATACGCCGAACTTAAGCTCTTCTGTACATACACTTTCCCTAACACTGCTAAATTTATCATGTTATTTAATTGAGTTCCGGAAGATGCGTGCTTCTGATTTTTTTCGCTCAGTTTTCTTAGTTTGAGTTCAGCTAAATTCTCCACTTGCTATATTGTGAAATAATATACAAGCATTTGTTAAAATCACGCAAGCATACTACCATTAGGATCTCGATCTATAATTCGCATGTTGGCAAGACTGATTGTACAAGTGTTTGAAGAAAATATGCACAAATCATGGCGATGGTGGAATGCCTCCCTTTCACTGGCTAAGGAATGATGATGGACTTGGTTCTTCTAGTACCTAGTAGATGCCGTGTGCGCCTACTTGAGTTCCATCCTACTTCTATTCATTCAGTGCTTCATTCAGTTGCAGCAAAAGCCTTTCCCATTTAAACATTTTCTTGCGATGGTATCGGTATTATATTTTATATCCGACAGATTCTACATACATCCAATATAGACGGGGCTACATGACCGCGTTGTCGCAGCCCCTAAACTGAGGAACCAACCATCCTAGTTGGCCGTGGTATGAACTCAACAAACCATGTATCTAACAATGAGCGCGTAACCATAACGATTGTACATTATCATGTAACTAATTCCATTGCGAAGGATTTGAAGCTGTATCATAAATGCCATGTCACCGGTGTAAACAACTAGAATGTGCATACCGTCGAAATTCTTGCCAAATACAGTATAATAGGCTACTTATCCCACACGTGCGGATGAATGGCCAAGAAATAACCCAATCATCGAGCAACGCTACGGTGAATTTCCAAAAACACCCCGTCCGTATGTAGGCTGTTAGGTTAAACTTCCAACCTGCTTGATCTGATCCACGTCATTTAGGATTCATGCTAACGAATGGCTATGGCATTTACTGAATTGCAGATCAAAGAAGGCTAACTAGATCATTGTGTAAGTCTTCCCGGACATTCCTCATGTGTTTTGTCGAATCTTCTGTTGCTCTACAGTACAAGAATCAACTGACCTCTGTGCCTCATAGATTCAACAGCCAGTATCGCCAACTGCAAAGATGGCATCAGTATCTTCGGTTAGGTAGTATTGAACTAAGGACCAGTAAGTGTTTTGAGAATCGGTAAGTGTCTAGTTTATTAACGGATATCATGTGTGTCTGGTGATGGGAGTGAGAGCACATCATCACAGAGCAGTCTCGGTCACTGGTATCAGGAGCACAGCCATGCCAGTGAGGAGGTTACGTACCCATAACTGGACCCCCATTGGCTGTGAGACTGCTGTATCCTTCAATACCCTCCCATTCATGTGTGTCTAATGGAGAGTTTGTGTGTGTGTGTATGAGGGAGAGTGGGGTCATCATCAAAGTGTAGTCTCGGTCGCAGGTATCAGGAGCACAGCCATGTCAATGAGGAGGTTACGTTCCCATAACTGGACCTCCTTTGGCTGTGAGACTACTTTACCCTCCAATACCCTCCCCATCATGTGTGTGTGAACTAATGTAGTATTGTTGTAACCCTACTGACTAAATAAAGAGGAGGATTCCCATTTGTTTCAGCAAGCGCTGGTCGCTTACAAATCAACTCTGAGACACGTCTGATTACAAAAAGGAACACGAAGAGGGAGATAAAAGAAATATATCAGAAACACTACTGATACACTATCGCCGACGTGAAGGAACAGCAACAATGTTCGTAGTACATATGGCATGCAATAGAACCAAGATGTATTACACTGAAATGGCTGAAATATTTTGATACATAAGAAAATGAAAGACCTCACCAAATTATAGTGATCCAAGGATATGCTTAGCTCTTCTTGTTTTATTAAAGGCAGTTGATGGAGACCAACAGGTGCCTTGTATTAAGTCTGACTGAACATGTTTAGTGATTATTAACTTCTTAACTGGAGAACCAGCGAATATTCACCATAGAAAGACGATGGATGACGAGTCACCAGTGGAAACAGTCAAAGGTTACGATCAGTTTACAACGAAGTAGACGCAGTATTGCTGAATATTACTGTGGACCAGAACCGGCCATGAGGGTCATATATTATTAAACAGAGGAATCGTGGACTAGGCCTACTGGGGAAACCACGTTAAAAAAACGCGCCATGTACTCTACCTCATGGTGGTGTGGAAACGAGTATTCAGCCAGACCGACCATCACTTACGATCGCTTTATGAACAAAGGCGGCTCGCACATATCGTAGTTGGGGGTTCTACATGCACAAGCATTAACTTACCCTACATTATTTGTAGATCAGCTCCAGGCGCCGAGTCTTGAACATGACGAATTTTTCGAAGACGAGGTTATTGAAATTTGGTATGCTATTAATCGGACCCTTCTCAATAGACAGCATTCCAAGTGCAGTAATTCTTTCTTGTCCCGTGGCATTTCTGAGGTACGTTTTGATCCTCTTGAGGCACGAGAAGCAGCGTTCTGGTTCAGCGGTAGTCTTAGGCAGGGTGATAGCGATACGTAACAATTCAACGAACTCTGTAAATGACTGGCATAAGTTTTCAGTGATAAGGAAATTCAAAGGTTTTACACTGTGCCCGTTTAGACCGGAGTCCGCACGACCACATATGCATTTTACCAATAATCAGTCAGCACGAGAATCAAAATATCCCGGAGCGCCAGATGGGTTACAGCAAATCACAAAAACGACATCAAATGAAAAAAATGCTTAACTGATCTTTGGCTCAATGCAACAATAAGGATAGAAGGAGATTCAATTGGGCGTAACACATCAAGTAAAATTATCTCAGTTTATTTTGAAGTTAAAATTGACTGCAAAGATGCTCAAAACAGCATCACTCACGTGTGGCGACCCACACTCCTATTTACACAATATACAGAAATTTTCCAAACAAATTTGACAATTTTTTTTGGAAACACAAGTCTGATTATTAGTCCTGTAGACTGTGTTCCAAAATTATTTATGATTAATTCCAGTTCAAACTTAATTGTCTCTACTGGAAATATCGTAGTTCACTGTTTGAATTTTTACATAACATTAACACTCGTAGAATAAATGTTCGTAGAATTTTTAACTTTCACTTATTTTTCCAGTTTCAAAAAATATATTGTCGAAAAATATTATTATCATTGAATCAACACACATTATTTACACATATTAATAACATCTGAAAAGTATTTGACCTTGAGCATAGCATCGAAGAACTGTGCGAAGCACAACAAAAATTGATTGTTCTTCTGACATTAAACATTTCGAGAAGTGACTCGATTATGAACTTCAAGTTCCTAACAAAATATATGATTTCTGAATCATCAACTTGATCAATAAATTGTTGAACCATTCAACTATTCAATTTTCCACTTGGAATCATTATTATAAAAAAAATATTTATATTCATGGCCATTTTTAGTAATTTTCACAACTTGCAATTCTTCGACAGAATGCGGAAATAAGAATTATAGCTTTATAATAAATTCATTTAGTTCATGGCACTAGGATTGAAAACATCCTTCAAATTATTCGTGGTTAAAGAATTATTTTTAATTGGCAGTGGCCCATTCTATTATTTGTGTAAGAACACAATATTCCAACAACAACGGCAAAGGTATTCCTCTGAAGAAGAATAAACTACTATCATGACACATCCGGGTTCTAGCAAAATCAAAGTCTTAAATGGAATCCGTAAACAAGGTTGAAATAAGAACTGATGGTTTTAAGAAATAACCTTCGGGTCATTCATACGACGAAATGGGTAGTTCCAATACTCCTTCTATAAACCTGAGCCATCGAACCTGCTATTTGATTGATGCTCGAAAAAACCTCTTCATTCCTGCGACTTAAACATGCGCACCTGGGAATGGCATTTCAACTACTCCACACATATAAATTTTCTTCCCAAAATTTATACAATAAATCAAGCCTCTGCTTGTTATCAACACTGGAAGATTAATAAACTTACAAGTTTATTTTATTTTACCATTCAGTTCAACCCGTGAATTTACCATACTTATGAAAATCTTTATTTCACTTTCGAGTGTATTTACGTCATGATTTTATATAAATACAAAAATATCCTATTTGATACAAATATCATTTGCTTCCCGTTTCATGCCTCTCCGTGTTATATGAAACATATACTTTGCTCAATGCAAATATCAACTGCTCAACCAGAACTGAAATGTTGGTTGAATGCGGGCTTGCGCTAACCACTCTCCTTCGGAAAATCTCCTGTTCCAAACTAGAAATGATTAAACTACTTCAAAGGCTCTCTCTCAATACATATGATTATTATAAAATATAATATCCAAGAATTATTTAGAAAAATTATGAAAATAATTATTATTATTATCCGTGGATTATTATTATTATTATTTGTTATATTATTTTAAATATGTTTAATTATCATCTCATTATGTGAGAATCCACATGTTAGAATCTTCGAATATGGAAAAAAATATCCATTCCTCAACAAAAATAATTTAACTCAACCTTCACATCGACGGTTTTCCGTGATATCCCTAAAATATGAAATATTCAAATAAATGCTCGAAATGCTCGGTCATCGATCCTAAACTGTTCTGAGTGCTGAAAATGCTCAGAATAACTCTAACAAGTCTTGCGTAAATCAATGCAAGATTTAAATACGAAGAAAAATAAATGTGTTGGTCATCTGCAGAAAAAATAGTTTGTTCCAATTAGCTAGGCATAATATAATTCAAATGTGGCTTACATTTCTTGATGGTCTTGAAGCGTAGTAAACCTGGTCTGTACCAGATTTATCCATAAACATGCCCTATCGGACGAGAATGTATAATCCTTGTATCGGCCGCCATTATATACCCACAATCCGTCTAGTAAGACATAGTGGTAGTATCTCTTGACGTTTGAATTAACTGTTGTTCCATTTTAATATGGGCTTCTATCAAAGCCATAACAGTTTGTTTAAATGGGGTCAGATCTAAGTGATCTATTCTTAGATATGTCAGTTGTAACATAATTCACGGTAATCTTATCAATACAAGAAGACACTGACAGTCTAACCAATCAACGGCTGTTCTGAAGATCGTTCCCTGGGCATGGCTTCACACCATCTACCATGCGCTAAGCAACCTGTAGTTTCCCTTGCGTAGACTAATGAACACCACCGTGATCGACTGGTCTTCAGTGTACTGATAGATCGAAGTGGTTAACAAGTTACCAATATGAAAACTGACTGAAATGGACTTAAACATCCAAGTATTAGGTTATTACTGGACTGTGACAAAGTACTAATTCTAGACAAAGTCTAGCATATGTCCATGTAGAAACATAAATATTTCCACTAATGTCTGTAGAAAAAAAATTCAATCACCTCAGTGATTCTCCTCGCCGGAAACTTACTAAGTTCCACTTCGTAGCGCAGCACTTTTTGTGACTATCACAACTTTGAAAATTACTTCTGCGTAGATCCGGCAACCATGTGCCTTGGCTCAGCGTAGCAGCAACTTGCTCGGCAAGTGCTTGTGTTGGAATGAGCTCCTGATGCCTGGGCCAGCCGGCTTTTATTCAAAACTGTCAGGGTCACGCTGCTCATATCTCTGGTATCCCTGGTCCGATTTACTTGATACTAATTGCATTCTCTTTCATTTGGCCGTGCCAGTAATCTGATCCCAGTCTCAAGTCTCTACTCCATGGTTAACTATTTAATCAATAAATAGCCTCGACCTCTGCTATTACTCGCTACGTCACTTGACATGCTAATATCGGTATATTCTTTCCAATTGCTTCTGGAAGCAATGTAGCGCGATATTCAAATATCTCGACTTTCAAAAGCGGCTACAGCCTTTCCCTTGATATCTAGGTGTCTGAATCTTGGAATACCCATTCCTAGAGTTGGGCACAACACCTCCACCGATATTTCGAAATTCTTCTCTATGATATAACTAGCTGTACCCGGCATGCGTTGCAATGGCAATCAAAGAAAGTGTTGGCGTTGTAACTTTGTTTGTTGAAGTTCTTTTGGATTCCCAATATTGTTTTCTTTTTCCGTTAACCACCTCTAAACTATTGTAAAATTGATTTACTATCTCAAAAAAAATCCTGGGAGCGTGCTCAACAACTCACCAAAGTTTCATTGCAATGAAATGAATGGCATATGAACGCATACGGGACTTTGTTGAAACGATTCGAGCGCCGTCACCCATTTGTTGAATATACTCGTATGATACCTATTGTAAAAAGGATTTACTAATTCGAAAACCTTCCCTGGCGTGTACACAAAAACTCATCAAAGTTTCATTGCAATCGAATGGATGGCATATGAAGGCATACCGGATTTTGTATAAACGATTCGCGCGCCGTTACTCATTTTTTGAATATACTTGTGCGCCACCTATTGAAAAACGGATTTACTAATTCATACACCTTCGCAAGACTGCACTCAACTAACCAAAGTTTTATCACAATCGGATGAATGGTATATGAATGCATATGGAACTTGGTTGAAACGATTCACGCGCTGTCGCTCATTAGTTGAATCTACTCGTGCGCTACCATATTGTAAAATGGATTTACAAAACCAGAAATCTTCGCGGGAGTGGAAACAACATTTCACCAAATTTCATTGCAATCGCATGAATGGTATATGAACGCATACGGAACTTTTTTTTAAACGATATGCGCGCCATTACTCATTTGTTGAATCTACTCGTGCACTACCTATTGTAAAAAGGATTTACTAAGTCAGAAACCTTTCCTGGAGGGTGCACAACAATTCACCAAAGTTTCATAGCAATCGGATGAATGGTATATGAACGCATACGGGACTTTGTATAAACGATTCGCGTGCCGTCGCTCATTTGTTGAATCTACTTGTGCGATACCTATTGTAAAGTGGATTTACTAAGCCAGAAACCTTCCCTGAAGTGTACACAACAACTCACCAAAGTTTAGTCGCTATCGGACGAATGGTATATGAACGCATACGGGACTATGTTGGAACACTTTGCGCATCGTCGGTCATTTGTTTAATCTACTTGTGCGATACCTATTGTAAAGTGGATTTACTAACCCAGAAACCTTCCCTGAAATGTGCACAAATCAAGTTTCATCGCTATCAGACGAATAGAATATGAACGCATACTGGACTTTGTTGGAACGCTTCGCGCGTCGTCGCTCATTTGTTGAATCTACTCGTGCGCTACCTATTATAACATGGATTTACTAAGCCAGGAACCTTGCCTGTAGTGTACACAACCTCTCACCCAAGTTTCATCGCTATCGGACGAATGGTATGTGAACGCATACAGGACTTTGTTGAAACGCTTCGCCCGTCGTCGCTCATTTGTTGAATCTACTCGTGCGCTATCTATTGTTAAGTGGATTTACTAAGCCAGAAACATTCCCTGAAGTTTACACATGTCACCCAAGTTTCATCGCTATCAGACGAATGGTATATGAACGCATACGGGACTTTGTTGAAACACTTCGCGCGTCGTCGCTCATTTGTTGAATCTACTCATGCGCTTCCTATTATAGCATGGATTTACTAAGCCAGAAACCTTGCCTGTAGTATACACAACCTCTCATCCAAGTTTCGTCGCTATCGGACGAATGGTATGTGAATGCATACAGGACTTTTTTGAAACGCTTCGCCCATCGTCGCTCATTTGTTGAATCTACTCGTGCGCTACCAATTGTTAAGTGGATTTACTCAGCCAGAAACCTTACCTGAAGTGTACAGAACATCTCACCCAAGTTTCATCGCAATGGGATGAATGGTATATGAACGCATGTGGGACTTTCTTGAAACAAACGCACGCCATTTTGTTGAAGCTACTCACGCCATCTATTGTAATTTGGATTTACTACCCCTATACATATTACGTTGAGTAACTAACGGGATTTCATGTTAAGAGCCTCTTTTTCTATACCGGTAGTGGAGAGCGCTACTCGCATCCAGTCGGCCGTGTCTCGTCATGAGTTACTGTTGCCTGGAAACGACTTGCCTTAGCTGTCATTTGCGTTACGTTTAAGGGCCCCTTCAGACGAGGCCACTTAGCAGCGCTGCTTCGTGGCGCGTTGGTGGCGCTTCTACCAAGCGTTAGTGGCGCTTCTACAGAGCGTTAGTTGCGCTTCTACCAAGCGTAGCTCAGTTTTCCAGTAAACATGGACTTAGAAGGTGATATAATTCTTGCCATTCTCCTCATACGGAGGAGAAAGAGACTTAAACGGAAAACAAGAAGATTCTGGGTGCATCCATTGGTTTTGGAATGGCAGAATCGAGGACTGTTCTACACCTTATTCGATGATCTACAACAGGATGACGAAAAGTTCTTTGCGTACTTTCGCAAGTCCAAAAAATCATTTTAAGAGTCCCACGCCGTAGTTGTGATCGTAGTTAGTTGTTTATTTATTGAGGGTTTAAGGGGCGGAACTACGAGGTCATCTGCTCCTGTAGTTGTGGTCGTTTAATCGTGCACCACGGCTGTGAGGGCAGCTGTAGCAAGTCTAGAGATCGTACGTTCAAAACCCAGCACTGACAGAAAATATCCAGAGTGTGGTTTTTCTACACTCCATCTAGGCAAATGCCGGGATATTACTTTACCACTGCTAGTAACGCACATGTTAAGGACTTTCTGGCCTCTGAGACCTACGAAGATATCCAATTAACTACGGAATCAACCGGCCAGTGCATATCCATAAGGTATCTTCTGAAAAATGGGTATCATAATGTTTTCTTGCGATTCTGTTGAATCATTCTTCAGTACATCCCCTAGGGGCTTACGACTAGTGGGACGTGGGTTTGGTGACCACGAGACCCCAGCTGAGTCCGGTATTACTTGCACTTACTTGTACCGGGCCCCTTTCTGTCATCTTTCATGTCAACCACCCTTGATCACCTTTCGTTTACTTACGACATTACGACACTCCCCCTCCCTTAGGGGCTTACAACTTGTGGGACGTTGGTTGTTGACCACGGCCCAGCTGAGTTCGCGATTGATTCCACTTAATTGTGCCGGGGTCCTCTCGGGAATATTTCCTGTCGGCCTCCCTTGATCAACTCTCGTTCTCTTCCAACCCTGACGGTATTAGGATATCCAAGGTCTAGGGAGTCTTTCAAATTCCCACCTTAATTGTACATTGTCTCATCTTTCCTGATACCCTCGTTCTTCAAAGGGTCAGATCTCTTGTTTTTCTTGTCATCATATCTCTTTCCTTCTGCACAAGGTCATAAAGGAGGCACGGGTTGTGTAGACCCACCACTGAAGGTGCGCCCTGGATAGTACTACACCCTCAAGGGCTCACGGCTATTGAGTTCGGGAGGATACCCGAGCTGGATCTTTTTTTTCCTTTTTCCAGTGACTCTGGGGCGGACTCTCTTATTTCCCTTCCTATGTGCCATTCATGGCTCTACATCCTTCCAAATCCATCAATTCTCATTTTTCGAGAGTTTAGGGCATTTCTGTTACCTGTATTTTATTTCCCTTATTCCTTCCTTTTGTCCTTTTCTTCTACTAATCCGTAATTTAGTTGTAAGTTTTAGTTCTGGTGTTCATTTCGTCATCATAATTCATTTTCGCGAAAAAAAAGAGGCCGATAACCTCGACGTTAGGCCCTTTAACATCAACAAACATCAAATTACAGTTTAAGCAATACCTTTGCCGACAATGAAAACTGCAAGTCTGGGGTACGTTGTATGCACAGTGGAAATAATTTCTTGTATGAAATGCTTGGATTGCATTTCTCAGAACTCTAATTCTCTCCACTCATTAATCTAACCATGGCAACGGACTTGCCAGCGTCATTGCAGAGAAATTTGTATCACCGATTACGAATATTAGACCGTATTGCACAAGCCGAAATAGGCTACCGGTTGCTACCAAATGCCTTCTGTGCCAACCACTCAGCAAGAAAGTTAATGAAGTTTTATAAAAACCGAGTGAACCTAATGGAATTCTATTTTAAGAAGGTGTAAGGTATGCCTAGTTTCTCTCAGATTTAATATCACGCTATTTTATTTTGGGATATAATTTGCATTTTGATATTGCGGAAATTATAATAAGTCATAAGTCTTTGTTATGCTATGCGGTGTTGACTGCGCTGGGTGAGCAGTTGAGTAACTAACGGGATTTCATGTAAAAAGCCTCATTGTCTAGGCCAGTGGTGGAGGGCGCAGCTGGCATCCAGTCGGCCGTGAAAATACACGACCATGTGGCGAGCCGTCCGTTAGTAGCGCTACCGACGCGCCACTAACGCGCTACGTATGCGCCACTAATTAGTGGCGAGGCTGCAGCCTCGTATGAAAGCAACAATCTAGTTCCTGGTTTCGCGAAGACAAGCGCTTCTTTTTGTGGCCGCCACCAGCGGCGAAGTCAACTACTCAGAGCGTCTGCAGCGCCACTTTTCTGTAGCGGTGGCTGTGTGTGAACGCTCTCATTTATCTATAGTATTTATGAACGGAAGCGCTTGTATTCTCATTGATGTTTTATGTCACGCCACGGGATAAAAAGTATCCTATGTCCGTGTCCTGGTTCTAAGCTACTTCCACACCAATTTTCAGCCAAATCGGTTCAGCCGTTCTTGATTTATAAATAGTGTAACTAACACGACTTTCTTTTATATATATAGATACTAGCAGAAGTACCCATTCTTCGAACGGTCTTTGGTATTAATAGCCAGACGTAATCAATTGAGCTACTGTTGCAATGGTTAGAGGCTTGGAACCTGTTTGTCGACAAAGTTAAAATATGCTCAGAAAATAAATTTAGCCTACCTAACGTGTACTTCCTGACGTGAAAATAAAATTGAAAACCTCGTAGACGAAACGCAATACACGTCATGTTGCAGTTTGGAGATATAATAGACCTTCTGTACGATATATCGCAGGTTTAAGTCGTGTGAAAAAAAAAATCTATGGTAACCTCTGACCCCCTTAAGCGCATTGATGAATTTTACAGTTTTAGTTGGTTCCGTGATAACCTTATTGCCATTTGAAAACGTTCACAGAAATTTAATAAATGGAGTGGCATTACTTCTTGCAGAAATAGATGGAAAGTTGGATGTCACCTTTTGAGATGCTTTTGTCATGGCTATTGGCGTGCATTCCTTCATTAGTTTATTAAATGAAATTAGTTTTCTTAGAATATCAGAAACTGTTGGTATTAGAGGCTTAAAATTTAGTTTTCGGGAACGCTTTACGGCTATTTAGGGTCCCCGAGTTTTGTTTCTGACACCAAGGGGCAGAAAATAAGCTTTGTCTCGTCGTTGTAGGCCGTAGTATGATAATAATAATTGTATTGTATGTCTACCCCTTATTATTCCCGTTTTTCCAACGGGGTCGGGGATGAGATGCGATGGAAGTCTTTGTGGCAATGGTTTTTACGGCCGGATGCCCTTCCTGACGCCAACCTCATGAGAGGAGTTAATGAGAGATGAAATGAATGATGGTGAATGAAACTGGGCAAGGATGTGGAAGGAAGCGGCCGTGGCCTGTCAGAAGGTACCGTCCCAGCATTTGCCTGGTGTTGAAAATGGGAAATCATGGAAAACCATTTCAAGGACGGCCGACGGTGGGGCTCGAACCCACGCGTCTACCGAGTCAGCAGAGAGCTTGGCCCCATGACCTAATGCTGCGCTTTAGCCAGCGTAGCCACTAATGTCGGTAGTGTGATAATAATAATAATAGTAATAATAATAATAATTATTATTATTATTATATAACAATATAGAGATAGGGACGTAATAGACCTTCCGTACCACACCCGCACGTGTAAATCGCGTGAACAAATTCTAGAGTACCCCTTGACCCCCTTAAGCGCATTATACGCTATGTATTCATGAATTTTACAGCTTGATTTTGTTCCGTTATAACCTTATAACCGTTTGCAAACTATCTCAGTAATGTATTAAATGGAATTGTATTTCGTCTTACAGCAATAGATGGACCTGTGAGTTTCTGTTGCCATGGTTACCGGATTGCATTCTTTCATTATTGTATTAAATGAAATTAGTTTTCTGGGAATATCTCAAAAACGGTTGGTTTTAGGGCCTAAAAAGGGGCCCCCGAGTTTCATTTCTCACATTGAGGGGCTGAAAATGAGCTTTGTCTCGCCCTTCTACGCCTATTTCAGCAAGATTTTTAAGGGGGTAGGCCCCCTTTTATTGGAGCTACAGAGAAGAGTTACATCAATGATTAGTGTCGTGCCTCTGAAGGATATCTGTACCAAATTTTACATTGATCCACCCAGCCGATCTCGAGTTATAAGGGAACATACTTTCCACAGACAAACAGACAGACAGACATACAGACAGACAGACATACAAACATTTTATTTTCGCGCGCATCCGTCATAAAACAGTCTGAAACGCGTTAATAACGCAAATTTCCGTAGAAATTCAGAAAAAACAGACAAACTTTCATTCTTATATATAGAGATAGTCAGTTCGGTCCCTAGTTTGTCCGGCTCGAACATCGGAAAGACACGTACGGTTTCTCGTAAGTCTCCTTTTGGAAATGAGTTCTTATGTATCTGAAATTTTTAGCCTACTTTTCACATTTTGCAAAAATGAGGAAAAAGTAGTCTTATGAGATCGGGCAAATGTGTGTCTGTCTGTCTGTCCTTCTGTCTGTCTGTCTGTCTGGCTGTGTGTGTGTCCCCCCCTATCAACTCCTAAACGGCTGCAGCAATCAAAACCAAATTTAGTATGAGTAAAGATGTGCACCGGAATAGCTCACGTCCATATTTGAAAATGATGTCAGTGCTACCAACTGCTGAAAAAACGCACTAGAAATTTGAGCTCCATGTTGGATATCCTGCAAGGTATGCATAGGAGCTATTCCAAAATTGGCACACATGTAGATAATACTATTTCAGATTAATTTCCAGGAGGCCAACCATGACAGTGTTGCCAAAATAATTTTAAGCCTTCTGATAGGTCCAATGTTTAAATGCATATAACTTCTACACTATCAACTGGATTTCAACCAAATTTTGTATATAATATCTGTACATAAACAGATATGACTGAGCGTATTCTTAGGAGCCACCAGGGCTGCCAACTGTTAATAATTGCTCTCTCTATTTTTTTTATCCAAATACCAATATATCAGAATGTGTGCAAGCCGACAGCTTTAAACTATGCACACGTATAGTACCTGACATGTTTGATTAATTTTGGAGTAACTTATATACGTCAGTTCTACCAACATGATTCTAAGCCTGCTGATAGGGCCAATTTTTAAATACATGTAACTTCTATACTATCAGTAGGATTTCATCCAAATTTCGCATGTGCTATGTGTAACATATCAGATATGACTATAAGTATTCTTCAGTGCAATCAGGGCTGCCAATTGTTAATAAATGCTGTCTATATTTTTTACCCTAATATCAATATATCAGAAAGTATGCAAGCCAACAGCTCTATACTTTGCACACGTATAGCACCTGACATTCTAGATTAATTTGGAGTAATTAATACAAGGCAGTGCTGACAACATGATTCTATGCCTGCTGATATGTCCAATTTTAAAATACATGTAACTTCTATACTAACAAATGGATTTCTTCCAAAATTGGCACAACAAGATATCATAATATTTCAGATTATTTCTGACCAGCACACGCATGGTATTGTTGGCAACATGCTTTTACGCCTGCTGATAGATCCAGTGTCTAACTGCATGTAACGTCCATTGGACTTCAACCAAATTTTGTATTCTGTACCTTAAGAGATGGAACTAAGAATATATTCAGTCACCAGGGCTGCCAACTGTAGTGCTCTATTCGGCTACATTATACCAGGTATATTTTGAACTAATTAGATATTTCGATATTACCAACTTAATTTCGTCATTATTCTAGATAGGTTCATATTCTGTAGAATAATCATTGGCATGAAAAGTAGGCTGTATAGTTCTTAACGGAACTTCTTGTTCGTTTTGCAGAAGAGAAGAAAGTACTAAATGGTCAACAAATTGAAACCGCGATGTGACTTGATTATCGATGACGTCACAAACATCTCTTGCAGCAGCAATACGCGATTGACTTCCTCCGATCTTCCGTCTCTTTCTAGGATGTACACTGTCGTCAGCGATATTATCCAAATGGAATGAGTCGCGGACTTTCTGGACAGTTTCAACAAAACTCGAAACGCAGCTACGCACTTTTCCTACACCGATCTCACGACTCTGTAATTTTTGGAACAGAATGTACACATGAGGCATGATGCAATGAAAGAAACGAAGCCAGAAATTGAATTCTGGATCATCCAGTGTCCGAAGAAGAGAACTAGCCTCGTTAACTCTAATATCACTCGAACAATCCGACACGACTAACACAGTTAAACATTCTTCTAGGGCTTTCTATAGCAACTTCAAAACAACCTTGCAATTCTAAACATGTGGCATTTATTTCGTGTGCAAGATGCCGAGAAAATTACTGCTTTCCCTAGTTTTACGATCAATATCGCCCCAGCACATGTAAATCATCAACTATAAAATCATAAATGTTTCTAATGTTATGTACGACGCTCTCGTGCTTGGCGGCTTCGGTGGCGAAGCCGTCGGATTTTTTAAGAGCATTAAAAATCCCGCAGTATGCCTTCCTTCGGAGGGGAAGTAAAGTTGTGGTCCCATGTCATAGATTTATGGCATGTTAAAGAACCTTCCACTAATTGCACCAGTGTGACGCTAAATTGGATAGGTTAAGAATGTAAACGACGCTCTTAGGTTTCTACGTTCGTTGCCAAGAGCCGGCTGCGGTGGCGTCTAGTAGCTAAGTTATGAACTTGGCCTAGTAGTCGTTGACGGTGGAGCTTGGTGGCAAAAGACTCTTTATCTGGTCAAGGTACCGGTTCGCGCTCGTCCCCTCAAATGTTTCCCGCTAACTTTACTCTGGATGATACACTTCTCAATGTCGTCTCGCCGGATGACATGGCCGAAATATTTCAACATTTGCCTTTGGATGTTTGGGAGTAAGCGTGCTTTAGGAGCAATACTTAACTCCTTACGAATATATTCATTTATTCTTCTTGCTACCCACGATATTCGTAGCATTCTTCGATAACAAGTCATCTCGAAGGCTTCTTTCTGAGGCTTCCAGGCCACATGGGAATGGCGAGAAATGAGTTAGCGGATCAAGCTGCAAAAGAGGCGGTATCACTACCACCTCGACCAATGCAGGTACCCGCTAGAGATATTCGCTCTCAGTTACGCCTACAAGTTCTGGCTTTTTGGGAGAGTCAGTGACTAGCTGACCCACTGAACAGTAAACTGGGAGCGATCAAGGGAACTACTCGCGTGTGGCGGAGCTCTTTCCGGTCACGGAGAGAGTCCGTCATTTTGTGTAGGCTAAGGATAGGTCATACAAGATCCACCCACTCGTATCTGATGAGAAGGGAAGACCCCCACTTTGTACCTGTTGAGCCGTTTTCACCGTGGCCCACATTTTCACCGAGTGTGTGGACCTTGCTGACTTACGAAGAAACCTTGGTTTGCAGATTACTCTCAAACTTATATTAGCCGATGATGCGGTGGCTGCTGATCGCGTTATCCGCTTTATAAGTGAGAGTGGGTTAGGGCCAGCAATCTAAATTCTCCAGTGAACATTGACTCAACGACTTGTTCGTTTTTGAATGATTATTTTTTGTTTTTCCGCAATTTTTGTTTATTTTTATAATTTCTATTTTTATTTAATTTTTTGTTTTTGTCTTATTAATTTTTGGTCCTTTTAAATTTAGGTGTCCACCTCACAATTTTAAATTCAATTCCAAATTTGTATTCTTTAATCTGTGTTAAGAGGGGCAGATGACCTCGTAGTTCCGCCCCTTTAAACAACAATAATTAATTAACTAACTCGAAGGCTTCGATTCTCCTACGGTATGCAGCATTTATGGTCCAGGACTCAGAGCCATTTGTGACGATAGGAAATACCAAAGCTTGAACCAGTCGCTTCTTCGTTTCCTTGGCAATATTCCATATTCTTGTTAGACTAGACAGTACTTTCTTAACCATACCTATTCTTCTTTCAATTTCTCCTTCACAGTTTCCCTTAGTTTAATGTGAACTCCTAGGTAAACTATTTCTTCCTTGAGATCAATATCTCGTATTAGCTGGAGGGGACGAGTTAATGCACGCTTAAAGTGAAAATACTTGCTTAATCCTGCCCTCTTGTACCTTCCGGTGTCGAGGTTTGGCAGCGAGCTCGCCATTTCTTCCTGTTCAACGCTGACTGCTTGCCTTCCTCCCAAGTGATGTTTCTCTTGTGGAGTATTTCTCTCACGGAGTCGTCCCATGTCTTTCGAGGTCTTCCTCTGGGTCTTCTTCCTATATTTCCCAAACGTGCTTCCCTTAACTGTTTTGGCCCTCTATTGCTGTCCATTCGGTTCAGATGTCCGAACCATCTTAACTGGCTTTGTTCAACCTGATTTTGTGTAGGTTGAACTTCTAAGGTCTTCCTAATTGTTTGGTTCCTGACTTTATCCCATCAAGTCTTTCCGGCTACATTTCTTAGGAACTTCATTTCTGCTGTTTGTAGATTCTGTCTCTGTTTGGTGGTAATTATCCAGGTTTCACTTCCATATATCAGTGTTGGGACATAATATGTAGATTTATATACGGCCATTTTTGTACAACACCAAAAGCCACGTGCGATGCCCTGCAGGACTGAATGATAGCTTCCCTGTGACAGTTGGGGTTCATCAAGGTTCAGCTCTGTCTCCCCTGCTCTTTGTTATCGTCATGAATTCCATGGACATTTCTATACGCTGATGATGTGATGCTTGCGGCAGACTCCGGGAAGGATCTTGAAACCCAAGTGCAGACATGGCATGATCGTCTGCAAGGATTTGGTATTCGTTTGAACATCCACACGACTGAATACCGGTACCTTGAAATGATTCCATCCCCTGGAACTATAGGTATTAATGGAGCTCCTCTTACCAAGGTAAGTACATTCCGATACCTAGGTTCACGATTACATAGCGACAGCTCCGTGAATGAAGATGTGCGAGCACGAATCAATGCGACTTGGATGCGATTCAGAGATGTCACCGGTGTTCTTTGTGATAAGAAGATGCCTATCCACCTAAGATCAAAGATATACCGCACAATGGTGAGACCAGTTGCATTATACGGTACCGAGTGTTGGCCAGCACCTAGAAGTGTTGAGCACTCACTTCATGTCATGGAAATTCGGATGCTGCGAAGATCTTTAGACATTTCTCTGCTCGACCATATCCCCAACACAACGATTCGACATATAGCTGGCGTGGCTCCAATCAATGAGAAAATGCAGGAATTTAGACTCCTTTGGTATGGACACGTTGTCCGTGCACCACAAAGTTCAGTCATCGGCTCGGCCTACCATCTAACGGTCGACGGCCAGATACAGCGTGGGAGACCAAAATTGCGGTGGCTGGACAATATTAACGCAGATTTACGAACAAGAAACTTAAAATCGCGGGAAGCATTAGATCGCAAGAAATGGCGTGCATTGATCCAAAAAGGGGACACCGTTGCTACGGGATGACGCTAAGAAGAAGAAGACGATTTTAGTATTTTTACTTATTTCCTTCTTTCTCAGGAATGGTGGTGAGATGCGAATAAGAACTCTAAAAGAGAGATCTCGTAGCCTCTCTCATCTCAATACTCCTAATCCTACCTACACATGGTGCCCCCGTTAAGCCGAGCAACCAGTGGAAGGTTGGGTAACCAACCCCAGCAGGAAACTGGGTCGGTGAGCAAACAGGATAGGAGGACAGTGGGAATTTTAGTAACACAGAGCTGAACACCTAAGGTACCTGCTGCATGGAGCAGATAGGAGGCAGCCCCTCCACCATGATAGAGTGCTGTGGCCAATCCCCGGAATACTCGAAATTAAAGGATTAAAAGCGCAAATAGAGAAAAACATAGAGACTCGACCCCACGACCCTCGGATTACCGCTAAAGATCAAGTAGACAGATCGGTTGACAAACGATGCTGTACTGAGAAGAGTAGGTGAGAAGAAAACCTTTCTGAATACAGTTCTTCAGAGGAAGGCCAACTGCATCGGGCACATACTTAGACATGAGGTGCTCATGCACGACGTCATTGAAGGGAACGACAGGACTGGGAAGAAGAAGAATTCAACTTCTGGATGACATGAAAGATGGAAGGAGTTACAGCCGACTGAAGGAAGAAGCTTAAGACCGGGAACATTGGCATCAGAGATTCTCTGTACGAAGACATCGACCTGCCTCTAGGCAGAATACTGTATAATAATAATATAATGCTAACGTACTGTGACCGTTTTTGGATTTCCGATAGTAGTAAGTGTTTGCTACACTCCAAATATTGCATCATCATGACCAGAAATTGCGTAATCCTGATGACGTCATGGGATGACGTCATGGGTCCTTAGAGCGAGCACGTGGTCCAGGAGCGAGCATGTGCACTGCACGTGTTAGCGTGGGAAGGGGTTGACCTTTGGGCTTGTTTGTGCGATGGTGATAAAAAGTTAATGGGTGTTGACGTCATGGGGGTTGTTTATTAGGATTTTAACTGTCATCTGACGCCCGTGCGACTGTGAGCATGTGTGCCAGTGCGAGCAATCCACACATGTGGTGTGCAGCTGTTATGTTTTTTTGCTCGCGATTGAACCCTCGTCGTATCGGTCCCGAACCTGATATCTCGCACTCGTAGTAATGCCCCCCTCTTTTCCTATAGCCTCATTATTTAAATAAAATACCAAAACAAAAGGTCATTCGCGGGTAGTGGGGTAGTGTATGTTCTCTTGCAAGTCGCGTGTGTGCTTGAATACGTATGGCTATGTTGGGAAAATGTTTGGTGGTGGGCGAGGACTAGGGTTGAGTGAGGGCTCGTTTAAATGCTATTTTTCCCGCTCTATTTGATGGTGAGGTAATTTTTTAAAATGGGTGGAATTTGGAAACGCAATTTGAGGTAAACGTGCGTTTTTGACATTTTGGCGAATTTAATGAGCTTGTAAGGCTAGAACGATGTGTTATTTAGGAATGGTGTGACGTCCTCTTTGCTATGAATGCGTGTCGGTATATATATATTTTTTAAATTGTTGTTTTTGAAATTGGTGCTATTTTGGAAACGGTGAAGATGAGAGAAAAGTTTGTTTGAAGTCAATGAAAGGTCCCTATGCCCTCTAGGCTGACAGCAAGTTTGAAGTGTGTAGGACAAAACAAAATGATAGCCTACTTTCTGGCGAACATTGGCGATGATTCGCGAACGCATGGTCGGGTTTGAGCATATAGGGTGTCGTAGGACTTGTGGTGAACCACCCCTTGCTATGGACGGGAGTATATCCACCCCAAAATAAATCTACCCTTACCCGGAGGTTAAGTAGTGGTTATTTTTGTATGCATGCGCACTTGAGGGCTTTTGTAAGAGAGCGGAATTTTTTAAAGATTCTTTATAGATGAGGCTTTTTAAAAAATTTATTAAAAAAACAAAAACTAATAGGTCATTCGCTTTTTAGTATCTCGCTAACCAATAATGCGATTTAAACATATGGGGTGTCATAGGACTCGTAGTGAATTCTCCTTTTGTATGAATGAGGTATGTCAACCCCCAAAATAAAAACTACCCTTACCTGGGGTGAAAGAGCAATTTTTGTATGTATGCACACCGGTGGCTTTTGTCAAAAGGGCCTAACTACACATTTATAATATTTTCTGAACCCAGGATGGGATTTTCCCATAGGCAGTATCCTAGCACTTGGGGTGACACCTCGTTTTTGAAAGTATCATTCATTTATTTTTTTGTCAAAAGGGCCTAACTACACTTTTGTTAATATCTCGTGAACCAATCATGCTAGGGACTTGTATGAGGGGTCCTAGCACTTGGGGCGACGTCCCCCTTTTTGGGGTGAAACTACCCCCCAAAATTGAAAACTCAATATCTTGGAAACTATGAACCCTAAAATTAGGCGTTATAGCTTTAAAAATAGGTGATGACATAGGCTTTTACCTGGATTGGTCATTTCACCCCTAAAACAGTAAATAGTCATGTTATGGGGAAAAAACGTGTTAAACACCTAAAAATGATAAATGAAACTAAGATCTTTTGTTTTTGATGAAAAATAGCAGGGGGGTGAAAACTACCCCCAAATTGAAAAATCGATACCTTGGAAACTAAGAACCGTAAAATTATGTGTAATAGCTTAAAAAATTCGTTGTGACATAGGCTTTTACCTGGATAGATGATGTCACCCCTAAAACAGTAAATAGTGATTTTACAGTGGGGAAAAGGTCTTAAACGGGTAAAAATGATAATTGAACCTAAGATCTTTTGTTTTTGATGAAAAATAGCACGGGGGTGAAAACTACCCCCAAATTGAAAAATCGATACCTTGGAAACTAAGAACCGTAAAATTATGTGTAATAGCTTAAAAAATTCGTTGTGACATAGGCTTTTACCTGGATAGATGATGTCACCCCTAAAACAGTAAATAGTGATTTTACAGTGGGGAAAAAGGTCTTAAACGGGTAAAAATGATAATTGAACCTAAGATCTTTTGTTTTTGATGAAAAATAGCACGGGGGTGAAAACTACTCTCAAATTGAAAAAATCGATATCTTGCAAACTAAGAACCCTAAAATTAGGTTTGAAAGTTGAAAAATAGGTGATGACATACGCTTTTACCTCGATAGATTATGTCACTCATAAAACAGGGAATAGTAATGTTACAGGAGAAAAAGGTATTAAACACTTAAAAGCATAAGAGTTTTTTGAAACCATGCTTTTTAATGAATGTGTGTTTGGAGGATGACAGCTTGCAAATTAATATTATTATTATTTTTATTATTATTATTAGGTAATTATGGATTAATGTGTTTATAGCTAATGAATAAGGCTACAGAGTTGTATCAGGTGTTGTACAAATCAGGATGGCCAAACCGTTGCCATTCCCCCATGAATATACCCAAAAGAGCCAAAACGTTAAGGTTATCGACCTGAGATTTTATAAAACTAATTATCGGAGAGGGTGAAGTAAGGTGTTGTTTTGGACTGACAGTGGCTAACCCTTTCCCATGATTTATGAATTCACCCAAAATGTTTTACCTGACAAGACTGAGTGTACCTGCTGCAGCCTTTAGAAAATCGAACCCGAACCTGTGTGGTGACAGTCGAGTTATATTAATGATGCTTTTTGAACAAACACAGTCTTGCATACTATCGCTGGGTTGAATCTGCACAGAGACACTGGCTTTGTTTGTGTAATGAGTCTTGGTGATAAGAACACGAAGCTCTTGCCAGCAAGTTTCATATTACTCGTCTGCTTGATGGTGGACGTGATTCGCACCGTGTTAACGTACATGACTTGATAGTTGTTAGGTAAGGGTTGACAAGGCTCAATGAACCTTATTGCAACCTTAAGATGAATATGAATTTCTTGGTATAGTCGGGGTTGCAAGCCAAGGCCTTAGGGTAGACAACCAACTATGTTAAACACTACACTGTGAGATGGTCAAATGATAATGTAACAGAACATATAGAAAAGTTTTATGTAGTTTAACGAATTGACTAAGAGCCATACCATGAGAGGTATAGGTAATTGAAATTGAATCCTTAGCTGTTGACCCTACTACATGTAAGCTATAGCAATGCCCGCCTATAAGCTATCATGTTAGAAAAAGAAATGTATGGGTTGTTTTAAACGGAGAATGATTGTGTTTACTGTGAAACACACATCTGAATTTAAAAATAGTTTATGCCCTACATGATGTTTGAACTCTCTTTTTATTTATACTTTAGACAAACGCTAACATAGTTGTAATTCAGAAGCCATGGGCAGCCTCCTTTCCAATCCTACACCGTACACTGAAGTTAAAGTTAATAATGATCACGTTACAGGCAGCCAGTTTCAAAGCCATGAGAAATAAGTGAACAAAGTATAAAATACTTGAACCAGTCGGGAAATCAACATGGTGTTGTTTCAAACAAAAGATAAGCGTTCTATAAACTTGACCACCAAGCTGTCCTATCGACCCCTAATTGTTTGGCTGATGGTGAAAAATAAAATTAAATGTAAACTATAACTAAAACAAACTACACATTTATAACTAGAAAAATGAAATGTAAGACAAAAGGATAACAGGACAAATAAAGGACAGAAGGAATAAATAATGCCCCTCAACCCTCAAGAATGTGGATTGATGAACTTGAAAGGAAGGAGAGCCATAAAAGGTGGATATGAAAGTAAAAGAGGAGAGGGTCCCGCTCCAGAGGTAATCGATAAAAAGGAGGAAAACTGGGCCCAGCTCAGGAATCCCTTGTGGTCGCAAACTTCCAAACTCATCAGCCGTAAGCCCCTGAGGGTGTAGGCATATCCAGGGTGCACCACAAGTGGTGGGCTACATACACCCTACCTTTAGTGTGGCTTGGGCAATAGGCAGGAAATAACATAAAATAAAAAGAAGGCTGCCTCCTCACACAAGGAGGGTATCAGAAAAAATAAACAAGGGTCAATTAAGTCGGAAAATAAAGAGACTCCCTAAGCCTTGGATTGCCTAATAATGTCGGAGTCGGTAGAGAACAAGAGTTGACCAAGTGTGGTCGACAGGAAAGAAGACAGACAGGAGCCTAGCACAAGTCAGTGGGAACAATGACGGACTCAGCTGGGGCTCCATGGTCGTCAACCTACATTCCACTAGATGAAAGCCCTTGTTTGGGGGTGGTGGAAAATAAACAGCTCTTTTGTTTTAAATCACTGGCTTTAAGGACGGTAACAAATGGCATGCCTTTATAATGCAATACTGGCCCTAGGGGTATGCAAAATTGTATTAGGTACTCAGCTAATAATAGTGTACATCACCCCTTATTATTTTCCCTAATTACAGTACATGGGAATGATGACCATGATTTCCAAGCCTCTAAGTAAAACAAAAACAAATTATTTCCATTTCCAAACAGTTGGTGTGAGGTGAGGTGAGGTGAGTTTTCTAAACGTCAAACTCATGTGGATTTCCACTTTTACTCCAGGTAAATGCCATGTTTGCCCACAGACAAGTGCAAAGAAAATCGAAACATGTTATGTTTGGATCAATTCCTTACCTACATGACAACATGTACTCGAAAGAACAAGTAATGAGCATTCTATGTTAACAATAGAGAGATGCTTGCAAACTGCCAATGCTTAGAGCTCATTAGCGGCTTCTAAGAGAGATAAGGAGTACACTCACTTGAAAAACTAATAAGAGGAGTTTTCGATTTTCCCACAACATCCAATCTGAAAGTAAATATAAATGACTATGCACTTAAGTCCATAACCATCTCCTTACCATTCCTACCCTTCATAGTCAAAGGCACACATTAATACAGCCATCACAGTGACAGAGGTTATTTTTAAAATATCTAAATATCTGAGATTTATCTTGAAATTGACCAGAATTTTGTAAAATCCACTAAATTTACCGCAAATTTAGCAAATTCCACCAAATTTCAGCAAAATCCAACAAATCACTACCAGATTTATTGAAATGCCATTGAATTATTAAAGAATGGTTTGAACTAGCTCAAATTTATATAAAATTACCCGAATATTGATGAAAATTCACCAAATTCTACCAAATTTAGCCAAGAGGACTACAAAGCATGAAATTTAACCATTTTTTTTAATTCACAACATATACTCGAAAATTTTATAATATTCCCTTTACGTGTATGCTTTTTTAGTTGTTGTTTCGTTTCCCACACTCCCTGCAGACAAATACCTGAACATGACTTTCTGCTAGACTAGGAGCTCCACATTCGACATGATAGCTGAGTTTCATCTCCCATAAACTCGTCTCTGAGGTGGGTGCCAGAAAAGGCATCCAGCTGTAAAAACCACACCCTCACATAGACTTTCATAACTTCTTACGTTGAGGTTCATAACACTACGTTGAATGATTTATCGGTTTCCTTTTCACAATTCCTGTCTATACTTTCCTCTTGAAGGTTGCAAGATGCTTGCAAGGTTCCTAAAATGCAATTCAATTTAATAAATGCCTTAAGATGGTTTGATTTGTTTAATGATATGGTGTTAATACTATTTTTAGGTCTTGACTGGCTTTGCAATAAGAATTGACTAACCAAACATGAGTTACCTATGAGGGAAACATTTTGGGCACTATGTTGGCTATTGACCAGTGAGTTTAGCTGTTTATCATTTTTTAAAATGATAAACAACAGAGGCTTAAACCTATAGATAAACCGTGTGACCATGTTTGTTAAACAAGACATTATACCAGAGACAATTAGGATACTTATGTAGAGTTTACCAAAAATAATGTTGTGTAACAGTAAATGCTAGTCAACAAACAGTTATACACTTCTAAAAAAAATCATCATACAATACCTGAGAGCTCTTCTAAAATTATTGATGTGTAACATGATTCCACTAACTTGCTATGTATTTTTTGGCTTGGGGGTGATTTTCAAGAAATGCAAATGGAACTGAAATGCAATACAAACGATGAGCGCGCCTGGTGGCTGAAATTGATACCACGACGTACTGTCGGTTATGTAGCTATGTGGAATGTATATCAAATATGGTTTACTTAAAGGTTTGGTGGTCCCATTAAAGGTATTCCTACAATAAATGATTTTCAAGTTGTCGTTCTGTGACGTGAAAATATTTATTATATGATATTTGCTAACAGGATATGCCACTGGAATTATTTTACAAGTAGTTATTTTAATGACAACAGAGTTCACTGTTAATAACGGAGAGCCCTATGTGGAATGTAGGATAACATGTAACATAATATACGTGATATGTCACAACTGTAAGGCTTGTGATTTTTTAAAGATGCCTTTATACCTATATTAATCACCCAGTTTACAAGACTGATAACTGTAATGCTACGGAAAATCATAACAAACCAAAAAAATGTGCATTGAAAAACCAAGAAGTGGTTGAGCAAATATACAGTCAACATGCAAAGAAAACAAGAAATATATACAAACTGTGTTAATTAATTTAATTCAAATATATATATTTTTACAATAGGTACACACACACACACACACACACACACACACACACACACACACAGAGAGAGAGAGAATACAGCTCTTTTTTGTTCATGTTGTCCTGCTAGAGTTTTTAAATATAACACTTGCTGAACATTATTTTAGGGGATGGAGGTGTTGCTAGGTTGACCAATTACACAATAATACCAGCTTTACGAAGTTCATCTTCTATTTTTAACAGCTCTTCCTCATAACCAATATGACCAGCCTGTTTACAGGCATGCAAGAGCTGTAGACGTTCGACTAATATATTAGGATCGTTCCATTTGCTATTTTTTATGAATGGTTTCAAATACTCGGGAAGCAGTCCATCATTTTCACCATCAATATCATTATCATCCTCATCATTATAATCATCTTCATAATGATCATCATCATCCTCATCATCTTTACCATCATAATTTCCACCTGTGTCCACAGTCTGTTCAATGGTTTGAGTTCCCTTTGATAGTGTTGAAAGCTTCTTTTTAGATGTACTAGAGTGCTTCAACATTATGTTATTATTATCACCATCACCATCCTTTTCATCTTCCCCAACCAACTTCTTGATGGGGTATGTTGTCTCTGATAGAGTTGAGGGCTTTTGAGATGTGTGTGTGTGTCTGATCATGGGTTTTACTGGAGGTCTTAAAGGTTTCTCATTAATCAACTCGCTAACAGCATGAGTGCGTTGTAGTGTATTAAACCCGAGGTTAATATTATCTTGAGCAGCACTATTTTTTTCTTGGACTTGGTTTTTTGCTTCGGTTTGAGTTTTCCTTACATTTACACTAGCATGATTATTATGTTTACAATCATGACTGTTTGATGAAAGTATGTCCAATTCTCTTGTCTTAAGCATTCCTCGACACTGTTTCGATCGTTGCTTTGAACAGCGCCAAATAACAGTTCCATTTTTATTGCTTCGTTTCACAATATATGAATATCCTTTATAGTATGCATAAGGCTTACCATACCTAGTCACTGATACTTCCATATCAACTGTCAAGCATAAACTAATTTCTAGTAAAGACAACTTGGTAATAACAACAATAGATTAATGTGGGAGCATATATAGATGCAAAAAGAGGGAGCAAAAGTGGGGGTAAAAAGTGTCAGCGAAAGTGGGAGCAAATGTGGGAGCAAAAACTGTGAGCAAACATTGGGAAGCAAAAAGTGGGAGCATATATGGGATGAAATGTGGGAGCAAAGCAAATATAAAAAGTGGGAGCAAATATGCTAACAAATATGTCAACAAATATGCCGGCAAAAGTAAATACACATTTCAAGATAGTTGAAAGTGCAAAGAAAATATGGAAGCAAATATGAGAGCCAATGCAGTGTTTTTCTAAAACAACTAAGCATAACAAACTTAGTCATAACCTAACCTGCCCCAACCTCACCTAACTTAACTTCACCTATCCTAACCTACCCTAACCTAACCTAACTTCACCTATCTTAACCTAACCTAGCCTAACTTAACCTAACCTAACCTCACCTAACCTAACGTAACCCAACTTCACCTAACCTAACCTCACCTAACCCAACTTCCCCTAACCTAACCTAACTTCACCTAACCTAACTTGACCCAACTTTACCTAACCTAACCTATCATAAATTCACCTAACCTAACTTTACCTAACCTCACCCAACCTAACCTTTCAACTCTCAGATCAAAATTAAATTCTGGGCATAGCCGAGTTGGAAACCATGACCTCAGGGATAACACCAAAGTATACTAACCACTACATCGCGAGATGGGCAAATTATCACACAACACAACACAAAAATAAAAGTTTCCTGTAGTGGAATTCATTGGCTGACAACCATAGTTGGGAATTCAAACCCAAGACTTCAGGACTTTTGTTATGAACATTATCAGAAATATTATTCCATTTACATTTTGCTGCTGCTTATAATTATAAGAGTTGGCATTAATATGGGATCAAAAAGTGGGAGAAAAAGTGGGAGCCAATATGGGAGCAAAAGTGGGAGCAAAAGTGGGAGCAAATGGGGGAGCCAATATGGGAGCAAATGTGGGAGCAAATCAGCTCACCTCGGATATCACCAGTGAGTGCTCATATCCACCGCTAGGTAGCGGAAACACACTTTGCGTGTTGTATGTAATTATCTTACTAAGTTTGACTGCATGCAAAACGTGCTTGTATAAGCTGTGCATATAATTTTAATATACAATTAACACTAATTGTTCAGAACTAACATGTATAGCCTTTTCTAGGGTATCCTTAGCAAGAAAGACTGACTAACCCAGGAGTGTAAAGCCTTGCCATATTCAGTAAGCACCTGTTGCCGCTTCCATATTTTCTTTGCACTTTCAACTATCTTGAAAGTTGAAATTTTCTCTTTAGATGATCTGGTAGATGTTCCCACTCTAGACGAATTCGTTGTGGTTCATATATAGTCAAGCCTTACAGTTGTGACATATCACGTATATTATGTTACATGTTATCCTACATTCCACATAGGGCTCTCCGTTATTAACAGTGAACTCTGTTGTCATTAAAATAACTACTTGTAAAATAATTCCAGTGGCATATCCTGTTAGCAAATATCATATAATAAATATTTTCACGTCACAGAACGACAACTTGAAAATCATTTATTGTAGGAATACCTTTAATGGGACCACCAAACCTTTAAGTAAACCATATTTGATATACATTCCACATAGCTACATAACCGACAGTACGTCGTGGTATCAATTTCAGCCACCAGGCGCGCTCATCGTTTGTATTGCATTTCAGTTCCATTTGCATTTCTTGAAAATCACCCCCAAGCCAAAAAATACATAGCAAGTTAGTGGAATCATGTTACACATCAATAATTTTAGAAGAGCTCTCAGGTATTGTATGATGATTTTTTTTAGAAGTGTATAACTGTTTGTTGACTAGCATTTACTGTTACACAACATTATTTTTGGTAAACTCTACATAAGTATCCTAATTGTCTCTGGTATAATGTCTTGTTTAACAAACATGGTCACACGGTTTATCTATAGGTTTAAGCCTCTGTTGTTTATCATTTTAAAAAATGATAAACAGCTAAACTCACTGGTCAATAGCCAACATAGTGCCCAAAATGTTTCCCTCATAGGTAACTCATGTTTGGTTAGTCAATTCTTATTGCAAAGCCAGTCAAGACCTAAAAATAGTATTAACACCATATCATTAAACAAATCAAACCATCTTAAGGCATTTATTAAATTGAATTGCATTTTAGGAACCTTGCAAGCATCTTGCAACCTTCAAGAGGAAAGTATAGACAGGAATTGTGAAAAGGAAACCGATAAATCATTCAACGTAGTGTTATGAACCTCAACGTAAGAAGTTATGAAAGTCTATGTGAGGGTGTGGTTTTTACAGCTGGATGCCTTTTCTGGCACCTACCTCAGAGACGAGTTTATGGGAGATGAAACTCAGCTATCATGTCGAATGTGGAGCTCCTAGTCTAGCAGAAAGTCATGTTCAGGTATTTGTCTGCAGGGAGTGTGGGAAACGAAACAACAACTAAAAAAGCATACACGTAAAGGGAATATTATAAAATTTTCGAGTATATGTTGTGAATTAAAAAAAATGGTTAAATTTCATGCTTTGTAGTCCTCTTGGCTAAATTTGGTAGAATTTGGTGAATTTTCATCAATATTCGGGTAATTTTATATAAATTTGAGCTAGTTCAAACCATTCTTTAATAATTCAATGGCATTTCAATAAATCTGGTAGTGATTTGTTGGATTTTGCTGAAATTTGGTGGAATTTGCTAAATTTGCGGTAAATTTAGTGGATTTTACAAAATTCTGGTCAATTTCAAGATAAATCTCAGATATTTAGATATTTTAAAAATAACCTCTGTCACTGTGATGGCTGTATTAATGTGTGCCTTTGACTATGAAGGGTAGGAATGGTAAGGAGATGGTTATGGACTTAAGTGCATAGTCATTTATATTTACTTTCAGATTGGATGTTGTGGGAAAATCGAAAACTCCTCTTATTAGTTTTTCAAGTGAGTGTACTCCTTATCTCTCTTAGAAGCCGCTAATGAGCTCTAAGCATTGGCAGTTTGCAAGCATCTCTCTATTGTTAACATAGAATGCTCATTACTTGTTCTTTCGAGTACATGTTGTCATGTAGGTAAGGAATTGATCCAAACATAACATGTTTCGATTTTCTTTGCACTTGTCTGTGGGCAAACATGGCATTTACCTGGAGTAAAAGTGGAAATCCACATGAGTTTGACGTTTAGAAAACTCACCTCACCTCACCTCACACCAACTGTTTGGAAATGGAAATAATTTGTTTTTGTTTTACTTAGAGGCTTGGAAATCATGGTCATCATTCCCATGTACTGTAATTAGGGAAAATAATAAGGGGTGATGTACACTATTATTAGCTGAGTACCTAATACAATTTTGCATACCCCTAGGGCCAGTATTGCATTATAAAGGCATGCCATTTGTTACCGTCCTTAAAGCCAGTGATTTAAAACAAAAGAGCTGTTTATTTTCCACCACCCCCAAACAAGGGCTTTCATCTAGTGGAATGTAGGTTGACGACCATGGAGCCCCAGCTGAGTCCGTCATTGTTCCCACTGACTTGTGCTAGGCTCCTGTCTGTCTTCTTTCCTGTCGACCACACTTGGTCAACTCTTGTTCTCTACCGACTCCGACATTATTAGGCTATCCAAGGCTTAGGGAGTCTCTTTATTTTCCGACTTAATTGACCCTTGTTTATTTTTTCTGATACCCTCCTTGTGTGAGGAGGCAGCCTTCTTTTTATTTTATGTTATTTCCTGCCTATTGCCCAAGCCACACTAAAGGTAGGGTGTATGTAGCCCACCACTTGTGGTGCACCCTGGATATGCCTACACCCTCAGGGGCTTACGGCTGATGAGTTTGGAAGTTTGCGACCACAAGGGATTCCTGAGCTGGGCCCAGTTTTCCTCCTTTTTATCGATTACCTCTGGAGCGGGACCCTCTCCTCTTTTACTTTCATATCCACCTTTTATGGCTCTCCTTCCTTTCAAGTTCATCAATCCACATTCTTGAGGGTTGAGGGGCATTATTTATTCCTTCTGTCCTTTATTTGTCCTGTTATCCTTTTGTCTTACATTTCATTTTTCTAGTTATAAATGTGTAGTTTGTTTTAGTTATAGTTTACATTTAATTTTATTTTTCACCATCAGCCAAACAATTAGGGGTCGATAGGACAGCTTGGTGGTCAAGTTTATAGAACGCTTATCTTTTGTTTGAAACAACACCATGTTGATTTCCCGACTGGTTCAAGTATTTTATACTTTGTTCACTTATTTCTCATGGCTTTGAAACTGGCTGCCTGTAACGTGATCATTATTAACTTTAACTTCAGTGTACGGTGTAGGATTGGAAAGGAGGCTGCCCATGGCTTCTGAATTACAACTATGTTAGCGTTTGTCTAAAGTATAAATAAAAAGAGAGTTCAAACATCATGTAGGGCATAAACTATTTTTAAATTCAGATGTGTGTTTCACAGTAAACACAATCATTCTCCGTTTAAAACAACCCATACATTTCTTTTTCTAACATGATAGCTTATAGGCGGGCATTGCTATAGCTTACATGTAGTAGGGTCAACAGCTAAGGATTCAATTTCAATTACCTATACCTCTCATGGTATGGCTCTTAGTCAATTCGTTAAACTACATAAAACTTTTCTATATGTTCTGTTACATTATCATTTGACCATCTCACAGTGTAGTGTTTAACATAGTTGGTTGTCTACCCTAAGGCCTTGGCTTGCAACCCCGACTATACCAAGAAATTCATATTCATCTTAAGGTTGCAATAAGGTTCATTGAGCCTTGTCAACCCTTACCTAACAACTATCAAGTCATGTACGTTAACACGGTGCGAATCACGTCCACCATCAAGCAGACGAGTAATATGAAACTTGCTGGCAAGAGCTTCGTGTTCTTATCACCAAGACTCATTACACAAACAAAGCCAGTGTCTCTGTGCAGATTCAACCCAGCGATAGTATGCAAGACTGTGTTTGTTCAAAAAGCATCATTAATATAACTCGACTGTCACCACACAGGTCCGGGTTCGATTTTCTAAAGGCTGCAGCAGGTACACTCAGTCTTGTCAGGTAAAACATTTTGGGTGAATTCATAAATCATGGGAAAGGGTTAGCCACTGTCAGTCCAAAACAACACCTTACTTCACCCTCTCCGATAATTAGTTTTATAAAATCTCAGGTCGATAACCTTAACGTTTTGGCTCTTTTGGGTATATTCATGGGGGAATGGCAACGGTTTGGCCATCCTGATTTGTACAACACCTGATACAACTCTGTAGCCTTATTCATTAGCTATAAACACATTAATCCATAATTACCTAATAATAATAATAAAAATAATAATAATATTAATTTGCAAGCTGTCATCCTCCAAACACACATTCATTAAAAAGCATGGTTTCAAAAAACTCTTATGCTTTTAAGTGTTTAATACCTTTTTCTCCTGTAACATTACTATTCCCTGTTTTATGAGTGACATAATCTATCGAGGTAAAAGCGTATGTCATCACCTATTTTTCAACTTTCAAACCTAATTTTAGGGTTCTTAGTTTGCAAGATATCGATTTTTTCAATTTGAGAGTAGTTTTCACCCCCGTGCTATTTTTCATCAAAAACAAAAGATCTTAGGTTCAATTATCATTTTTACCCGTTTAAGACCTTTTTCCCCACTGTAAAATCACTATTTACTGTTTTAGGGGTGACATCATCTATCCAGGTAAAAGCCTATGTCACAACGAATTTTTTAAGCTATTACACATAATTTTACGGTTCTTAGTTTCCAAGGTATCGATTTTTCAATTTGGGGGTAGTTTTCACCCCCGTGCTATTTTTCATCAAAAACAAAAGATCTTAGGTTCAATTATCATTTTTACCCGTTTAAGACCTTTTTCCCCACTGTAAAATCACTATTTACTGTTTTAGGGGTGACATCATCTATCCAGGTAAAAGCCTATGTCACAACGAATTTTTTAAGCTATTACACATAATTTTACGGTTCTTAGTTTCCAAGGTATCGATTTTTCAATTTGGGGGTAGTTTTCACCCCCCTGCTATTTTTCATCAAAAACAAAAGATCTTAGTTTCATTTATCATTTTTAGGTGTTTAACACGTTTTTTCCCCATAACATGACTATTTACTGTTTTAGGGGTGAAATGACCAATCCAGGTAAAAGCCTATGTCATCACCTATTTTTAAAGCTATAACGCCTAATTTTAGGGTTCATAGTTTCCAAGATATTGAGTTTTCAATTTTGGGGGGTAGTTTCACCCCAAAAAGGGGGACGTCGCCCCAAGTGCTAGGACCCCTCATACAAGTCCCTAGCATGATTGGTTCACGATATATTAATAAAAGTGTAGTTAGGCCCTTTTGACAAAAAAATAAATGAATGATACTTTCAAAAACGAGGTGTCACCCCAAGTGCTAGGATACTGCCTATGGGAAAATCCCATCCTGGGTTCAGAAAATATTATAAATGTGTAGTTAGGCCCTTTTGACAAAAGCCACCGGTGTGCATACATACAAAAATTGCTCTTTCACCCCAGGTAAGGGTAGTTTTTATTTTGGGGGTTGACATACCTCATTCATACAAAAGGAGAATTCACTACGAGTCCTATGACACCCCATATGTTTAAATCGCATTATTGGTTAGCGAGATACTAAAAAGCGAATGACCTATTAGTTTTTGTTTTTTTAATAAATTTTTTAAAAAGCCTCATCTATAAAGAATCTTTAAAAAATTCCGCTCTCTTACAAAAGCCCTCAAGTGCGCATGCATACAAAAATAACCACTACTTAACCTCCGGGTAAGGGTAGATTTATTTTGGGGTGGATATACTCCCGTCCATAGCAAGGGGTGGTTCACCACAAGTCCTACGACACCCTATATGCTCAAACCCGACCATGCGTTCGCGAATCATCGCCAATGTTCGCCAGAAAGTAGGCTATCATTTTGTTTTGTCCTACACACTTCAAACTTGCTGTCAGCCTAGAGGGCATAGGGACCTTTCATTGACTTCAAACAAACTTTTCTCTCATCTTCACCGTTTCCAAAATAGCACCAATTTCAAAAACAACAATTTAAAAAATATATATATACCGACACGCATTCATAGCAAAGAGGACGTCACACCATTCCTAAATAACACATCGTTCTAGCCTTACAAGCTCATTAAATTCGCCAAAATGTCAAAAACGCACGTTTACCTCAAATTGCGTTTCCAAATTCCACCCATTTTAAAAAATTACCTCACCATCAAATAGAGCGGGAAAAATAGCATTTAAACGAGCCCTCACTCAACCCTAGTCCTCGCCCACCACCAAACATTTTCCCAACATAGCCATACGTATTCAAGCACACACGCGACTTGCAAGAGAACATACACTACCCCACTACCCGCGAATGACCTTTTGTTTTGGTATTTTATTTAAATAATGAGGCTATAGGAAAAGAGGGGGGCATTACTACGAGTGCGAGATATCAGGTTCGGGACCGATACGACGAGGGTTCAATCGCGAGCAAAAAAACATAACAGCTGCACACCACATGTGTGGATTGCTCGCACTGGCACACATGCTCACAGTCGCACGGGCGTCAGATGACAGTTAAAATCCTAATAAACAACCCCCATGACGTCAACACCCATTAACTTTTTATCACCATCGCACAAACAAGCCCAAAGGTCAACCCCTTCCCACGCTAACACGTGCAGTGCACATGCTCGCTCCTGGACCACGTGCTCGCTCTAAGGACCCATGACGTCATCCCATGACGTCATCAGGATTACGCAATTTCTGGTCATGATGATGCAATATTTGGAGTGTAGCAAACACTTACTACTTCCGATTATGGATGTCTGAGAGAGCGCTTCATGGCGGGGTGTTATTTTGTGTCTCGGGAGCGGGTTGTGTTTACAACATCTGATGTGACGTAACGCAGGGGCTATCGCCCTCTCTTGCCTTGATCGGACCATGTGACTGTGGGTAGACTCGAGGTCGAGTGACGTCAGTAGCTGGCGGAGGGGTGAGTTGTCTGGCAAGGTCTGTGAGAGATATTCTTGTTCTTGCTGGCTTGCATACCAGAGCGGGACCGCAGTGTGTTCGATGCTCGCTGAGTGTGATTCTTAAGTTGCTGCAGGCGGAATTTTCTTCGCGTGGATTGGCGTGACCACATTATAGCTCAGTACGTGAAGTTCGTTATACGCACTCGAGTGGGTCTCTGCATGGTTCAAACCTTCTTTAAGTTTGTTTAAACTTTATTCTTGTTTCGATTTGGATCTACTGATATCCTATTCTGGCATCTCGCCATAAAAAACAGGACTGAAGTACACTGTGGAAATTAAACGCTGCTTGATCTTTATCCACAGTCTAACATGCATTCTAAGCGGTCGCCGATAGGAACAAGACTTTGGTGCTCGCGTTCCACGACAATGAACGCTTAAAATGTTATACAGGAGCACAGTATAATCGAGTGGAGTTCTGACATAGTGAAGTAATTGTGGAGTACGTCTAGCCAGATATGTTTTTAGAGCATTTTCTGAATACCTTTGCCATGAACTGTAACTCACTCAGAGTCATGGATGAGACGAGCGTAAACCGCGGAAGCAATTTGAAGTTACTTCTATGCTATCATATCAAGATTGTCAATGAAGAATGATGTCTACAACATTCGTGTGGGAACTTCTAGAATATACCGGATCTGAGGCATAGTTCCACCCGGGGTGTGGTCATAGGGAGACGAGAATCTGGGTTCGACGCCAGGATGTTGAGTCACTACACTCAAGGCCAGGATTCTTCTGGAAGACGGACTCGGGATATTTTGTTCCGAATGACGCCCCTCCATCATCTGAAATTCAGGTATAAATCTGACAATCTTTGGTAGTAGTCGAGCATTTTCATTTGTTGTATCCAGTTGCCAATTAGTTTGTGTAGTTAGTTTATTTGATGACGGGGTTTTAAGTCAGATAAATCATTGTCTTTCTTGACCCCAGATTTTTCTTTTTGAGTTCGTTTGACGAACTAGTTTATCCATGTCTTGTTGCGATTTACTATTTCTTTCTTGCTTTTGCGTCAGTTTTTCCGTTCGTCGTAATTTTCTGAAATTTTCAATCGTTGGGAAGACCGTCATACAGGAAGAAGATTTGCGTTTTAGTATTATGATTTATTTTATCAAATTTTTGCACCGTTATGGTCGTGTTACTGTCATTCTCTGCAAGTAAATTTTTCCTTCACATTTAAATCGTTTGACGTTATAATATACTTCAGCATCATGGTTTCGTGATGGGTTTTTGATTGATATTTACTCTAAAAGATTATTTGATTCCGAACTCAAGGATGTATGTTTAAATCTTGGTGTTTTTGCGAAATTGTATTTTTGCTAAGCCATTTAGGAATTTGATCCTTGAAAAATACTGATATAAAAGATTTCTCTCGTTAATCAACTGTAATATTAATGTTATTAGTGAAGTAAAATTGATTGTGAAATTGAGCTCGTGGACTATTGGAACCACGTGATATATTGTTAAGCTGGAGAATGTTTTTTGGATCACTGTGAGTGATTATGATTGTGAAACTTATAAAATGAAGTCATAGAAATACTGTGTGACTGACAAGTGGTGGTTGATGTGAAATTAATTTTTTTAAATGTTTCGTCATGTTGTTTTATCCTTTAAAAAGGATTGGTTGGAGTTTAATGGTGGTTCTTGTTTACTTAATTTTCGTCTTGTTAGAATACGTCATCGAGTGACGTCTGTGACATTTTGTTTTCAAATCAATTGGAGATAGTATCTCTAGGATATTTACTGTGATTTAACTTTATCAGTAGTGGTTTTGTACGGGTTCTACACCCACCTCCACCTCCCCACCTCACAAGATGGCGGCAGCCCGATAACTCCCGAACGCATGGTCGGATGATGACGAATGAGGTGTCATTGAACTCGGGCTGATACTCCCTTTCCTATGAACAACATATTCCCACCCCAAAATAAAACCTACCCCTACTAGGGGGTGAAATTGTAATTTTTTAGAGAATCTCTCTTTCCAATTGCAACATGTGAGAGTTGGAATGCCGATATGGAATGAAACGTTGTTCTACATAAAGTGCATATGTTCGGTGGAAAGCCACTATGAATTAGCATGCCCACTCATGGCTTTTGAAGAGGGTGGGGGAGCGGTTCCCTGTGGACGGGTCCTTGTTGACAGGTCCCTGTGGACGGGTCATTGTTGCCGGATCATTGTGGACGAGTCCTTGTGGACAAGTCCTTGTGGACAGGTCCTTGTGGACAAGTCCTTGTGGACAAGTCCTTGTGGACAGGTCCTTGTGGACGAGTCCTTGTTGATGAGTCCCTTTGGACTGATCCCTTTTGGACCGGTTCCTACGGACTGGCTCATGAATTTATTTAAATTATGTCAAAGGGCCTAACTACATTTCGCGTGTGTTGAACTGACGTTGTTCTCCAGTCTCTACTACTATAATAGGATAACGATATGAAAGGAAAGTGGCGAAATACATGCGAACATACAAGGGATCTAACTCGGTGGATGGATGTGTTCTAACGAGTCATTTGTAGTTGAAAGAGAATAATACATGTTCTTAAGATGTTAAAACTATGGAGATGGTATGTGCAGTAAGACGTCTTGTTATATTTCCTGTGTGTCATATTACATACATGGCAGAGAGCGCACAGATCTGTTGCTATTACTAACGCTGCAGTAATTTGAAACCGCAAGTGTTCATTAAGACAATGGGTGATGATCATGTAAAGTTAACAGTTATTGGATATTACACAGGTGTTCCTTCCGGTGTCATGTTGCTGACATTGCAGAGAGCGCACACTGTTGTTGCTATGACTGACGCTGCAGTAATTTGAAACCTCAGGTGTTGATCAAGACAATGGGTGATGATTATGCAAAGTCAGCAGTCATTGGATACCACACAGGTGTTCCTAGTGTGCTTTGGACTCTCAGCTGTATTGGGAGAGTAATTGCAATGATCTGCAAAAAACTGCTGACACGAGCGATGAGAGTTTATATAAGAGGGGTGTCATATATCTCCCTACTGTCAGTCTTTATTACTCGCTTTGAGTGAACAGTGCTCTATTACTGCTCAAGAGTTGTAAAAAAAAGAACCGTTTTGGTAGAAAATCATTAAATTATTTTGCAAGGTAAGTACTTATTATTAATGGATTGTAGTCTTTTATTACTAATTGATGTTGAAGTTATTGATTGGAATGTATTTATTGATTGATTGATTTGTTTACAGATAATTGGGTACCTGTAGGTTACCAGATTCATACAATCTGTTCATTCAGTGGCAGCAGTTGATAAATTATAAAAAGGTAAGTGCCCCTCTAATAACTTTTAAACAGTTAGAGTGATATTTTCCAATGTTCACCACTACATGTCAGTGAAAATGGTATATTTGGCAGTCAAAAGTTGGATCTACTTGACCATGGTGTGTAAAGCTAATTTTGTAGGTTAGATTTTGATTACCGCTCTATTAAGTCTGAATGTTCATTGCTAGGTGTCAGTGACAGAGGGAATATTTAAAGACTTAACCTCAGTTCACCTAACATAACCTAACTTTACCTAACTTAACCTTGACACGTGACATGTTCTACAAGTTTAGACTTGTTTCAAGACTGGCTATGACGTCACACTTAGCTCACTTAACTGGTGAACGCTGGTTTCTATCACGTGACATGTTCTACAAGTTTAGACTTGTTTTAAGACTGGCTATGACGTCACACTTAGCTCTCTTAACTGGCGACTGCTGGTTTCTACCACTCTATCAAGTTCCAATGTTCACCGCTAGGTGTCAGTGACAGTGGTATATAGTAACCCCCAGTTAGAACTACATGAAGTTAGACTTGCTAGGAGTTCACAGATGATTGATTTAAATACCCTGCTATAACCATTGACTGGAATATAATTAAACTATCTATATTGTACTTTTGTTCTATCATTTATTAACATTTATGATTTCTTTCTTTTATAGGTAATTTCGAAAGTGATCATCATGTTCAAGTGTGGTGACTGTAAGAAACAGTTCTCAAGACCTGACAACCTTCAACGACACGCAAATGCTAAACATGGCATTAAAATGTTTGTGTGCAGTCATTGTGCTACCACATTTAATAGACAAGATAATCTTGCACTTCATGTAAATTTAATGCATGTCAGTTCAGCACCATTTTCATGTTCAGTTTGTGAACTTGGTTTTTCTGCTGTAAAGCAATATCAATCCCACATGGTTGAAGTGCATGGGGAACAACAGGAATTAAAAACTATAAAACCATCAACTAGCACGGAACCTTTAAATAAATGTAATGCTCAAAAGCGTAAACGTTCTCAAGATTGTGATAATAGTTGTGCAACAAAAAGAAATAAGAATGGTGAACCTTCGATAACCCATTGGGATGTATGTAATATTGATATACCTTCTTCAATCATTCATGGACATTTACGTAGTATTCATCATAAAAATAACGCTTGCCATGAAAGAAATTCTGGAAATGTTCAACAAATTGGTAGTGCGTTTAAAAGTCGAATTGCTAGTTACAGACTTTATAGTGAAGAAAAAACTCAAAGTATTGAATCATTTTTAAGAAATGTTCAACCTACTGTGTTTGGCTTGGTAGGTAATGTTTTAGTGGAGCATAAAACATTTAAAATGAATTTTGAACTTTTTGGACTCTATGTAAAAACTGGGAGTGAAGGTGAAATTACAGATATCAAATCTTTTAATACAAAAAACATAATTGTTAGCGAATCAACTAATATTAGTGATATATACCAAAATATTTCAAGTGCTATCATTGTGAAGAGTGAAGAGTTTCAGGAAAGGGAGTCGGGCTGGGCATTGGTTGAAGTACTTTATTTAGAAACCAACATGAATAAATATAATCCCCTTCGAGCATCATCATACATTGATTTGCCAGGATGGATCAAACGTAAGCATGCTTGTGTAAACGTTATGAATAATGATGACGCATGCTTTGCATGGGCTGTAACCTCAGCTCTCCATCCAGCAGTGGAAAATATGGATAGAACATCATCTTATCCTCACTATTCTTCAGTGTTAGATTTAAAATAAATAGAATTTCCTATGGCGATAAAAGACATTAAACGTTTTGAAGAGCTGAACAATGTAAGTATTAATGTTTATGAAATTGAAAATAAGAGTATAGTAGGCCCTCTATATTATACTCAGGAAAAAAGGATGCTCATGTAAATTTACTTTACATAACCGAAGGTGAAAATGCCCACTATTGTTGGATAAAACATTTAAGTAGACTTGTTGGTAGTCAGATAACAAAAAGAGAACATAAGAAGTGGTTGTGTGATGGCTGTTTGCTATATTTCAGAAAAGAGGACCAACTAACTCAACATCAAAAATGGGGGTGTAATCATGTTCGTACGGTATTACCGACTCCTAAAAATAACATTCTAAAATTTAAGGATTATGAGAAACAGCTTCGAGTACCATTTGTTATATATGCTGACTTCGAGGCTTTGCTAAAACCATTTAATACATGTTCATCGAATCCAGCCCAACCTTTTACCAACACTACTCACATTCATGAACCTTTTAGCTTTGCATATTATATTAAATGTAGTTATGATGACTCTTTAAATAAGTTTGAGCTCTATCGAGGACCTGATGCACCTAAAGTTTTTATGGAAAGGCTTGAGAAAGATGCCATCCGTATATCCTCTATTTTAAATACGATCATTCCAATGGAACCACTAACTTTATTATAGCAAATGAATTTTGAAACTGAAACTAATTGTTTTATATGTGGTGAATGTTTATATACAGACAGGGTTCGCGATCATGACCATTTAACAGGACAATATCGTGGTGCTGCTCACCAAGAATGTAATTTAAATTATAGAGTAAGTAAATTCATTCCGGTCATTCTACATAACGGTAGCAAATACGATAACCACTTTATCGTTAAAGAATTTGGAGCTTCAGATGTGAAAATTGATGTGATTGCAAATAATAAGGAACAATACATATCGTTCACAAAATACATCAAAACTGACAATAAGAAAACCATTAAACTGCGATTTTTAGATTCATTCCGCTTTATGCCGAGTAGTCTTGATAAGCTTGCTAGTAATTTAAAATCAGATCAGTTTCATGAAATTCAACGTGTCTTTCCTAAAGAAGATGATTTTAATTTGATTTGTCAAAAGGGTATATTCCCTTACGAATATATTAACTGTGTGGAACGTCTTGAGGAGTGTTCTTTACCACCGAAAGATGCATTTTACAGTTCCTTAAACACAAGTCATATCAGTGATCAGGAATATTTACATGCACAACGTGTATGGGCACAGTTTAACATTCAAACTTTAGGAGAATTTTCAGACATATATTTGAAGACAGATGTGTTGTTATTAGCAGATGTTTTTGAAAATTTTCGGAATGTTTGTATGAAAACTTATGACCTTGATCCTTGTCAGTATTTCACAGCTCCTGGGTTAAGTTTCAGTTCAATATTGAAAAAAAAAAACGAAAGTAAATTTAGAATTAATGACTGATATAGACATGATCAATTTTATGAAATCATCAATTCGAGGTGGATTAAGTCAATGTAGTGGACGGTACTCTAAAGCGAATAATAAATACATGCCTAGCGACAACCCTTGTGAAGAGTCAAAGTATATTGTCTACCTCGATGCAAATAACCAATATGGTTGGGCTATGAGTCAATATCTACCACTGAAAGATTTTCGCTGGCTGACACAACCTTAAATTGATGTCTTACATGTTGACAATCTTAATGATAATGATGATAAAGGATATATTTTAGAGGTAAATCTTGAGTACCCTAAAGAGTTACATGATGATCATAATGATTTACCATTATGTCCTGAGAATATGAAATCTCCATACATCACATCACGAACAAAAATGTTAATTGCTAATGTAAATAATAAATGTAAATATGTAATACATTATCGAAACTTGAAACAGTGTCTACAGCATGGATTGAAATTAACTAAAATTCATCGCGTATTGCAATTTCATCAGTCAGCATGGCTCAAACCGGTTATTGATCTAAACAATAATTTAAGAACACAGTCAACAAACGCGTTTGAAAAAGATTTTTATAAACTCATGAATAATAGTGTTTTTGGAAAGACTATGGAGAATGTTGATAAACGAGTTGATGTAAAGCTGATAACAAAGTGGGAGAATGATGGTAAAAGGTATGGTGCGAGCAACTTAATAAGCAAGCCTAACTTTCATAGCTGTTCAATTATTCATGAGGATTTAGTTGTAATACAAATGAATCGTCTTAAAGTAACTTACAACAAACCCATATATGTGGGTTACACCATTCTGGAATTATCAAAAACACTTATGTATGAATTTCACTATGATTATGTAAAGAAAAACTATCTTGATAATGCTAAATTACTCTACACAGACACAGATTCTTTTATTTATGAGTTTAAAACTGATGATTTTTATGAGGATATCAAAACTGAGCTAAATAGGTTTGATACAAGTGACTATCCCGAGGATAATATTTACCATTTACCTCTAGTAAACAAAAAGGTTCTTGGGAAATTTAAGGATGAATGTGCTGGTGTTATTATAGACACCTTTGTAGGCACAAAATCTAAATCATACAGCTATATAACAATTGATGATGTAGTAAAAAAATTAAAAGGAGTGAAAAAGAATGTTGTTAGTAAAGAGTTAGATATAAGTGATTATAAAAACTGTATAGTTAGTAACCCACCTGTATTATATAAGAAAATGAGTGTATTTAGAAGTAAAAATCATCAGCTACATACCAATTTGCTGAACAAAGTTGCTTTAAGTAATGAAGACAACAAACGATTCATTATACCCAACACATTTGATACTTTTGCTTGGGGAAACAGTCGCATTGACGACTATTACTTTACTTAAGTCTAATGATCACTATATTGTAATATTTGTAGTGTGTTTTATATTGTAATATTTTTTTGTAAAAAACTGTAAGTAGAATGTATAATGTTAGACTACTGTAGTTTAGTAAAAATAAGATAAGTAATACATTTTAGTGTAAAATGTTTGCTTTTGTATATTACGAAAAAGATTTTTAAAAAATGTACAGAATGTGTGAACTAAACAAGGGAAATGTAAAAATGTAAAGTGGAAAATTGTAAATATCCATGTGTGAAAAAGTGAAATAGTTATCACCATTTTAAAATTAAAAGACATTGTCATCTGGTAAACCTTGTTTTTATTTCACAACAACAAAAATGTACAGAATGTGTAAACTAAACAAGAAGAATGTAAAAAAATGAAAAGTGGAAATTGTAAATATTCATGTGTGAAAAAATGAAAATAAAGAAATGGCTATCACCATTTTAAAATTAAAAGACATTGCGACCTTGTAAACCTTGTTTTTATTTCACAGCATATATGGCTTTACAAAATAGAATACAAAGAAATACCATTTCCTCAATCCTTTTCAATGTTCATGTCCACTCATCATTAACTTCCCTTTTATAGCAGTAATCACAATGAGGGCTGCCAACCTCTCCCCCACTGAGCCATTATAGGATGTCAAACGTTGCTTAGCTTTTCAACGATACTTTATCCACCACACGTATTAAAGCATAAAGACTATGACGATAAGAAAGGTCGTGTTCTTTACATGCTTAATCCAAAGAAATAATAGGTATTTACTTAACACAGGGTCTTGAGTCCATGAGTTTGGTACATGTTGCAAGATTTCTTTCACGGCATTGACTGTCGCAAAATAAATGAAAACTTGGAGAGCACCAATAATTCATCTTTGGTAAGACTATCCAGGATCGTGAGTCCATGATTTTGGTATAAGTTGCCAGATTTCTTTCACGGCATTGACTGTCACATAATAAATGAACAACTTGGAGAGCACCAATAATTCTTCTTTGGTAAAACTATCTGCATATCGATGACAGATAACCTTTTAGTTCCACCCTTAAAACAACAACACTACCTCTTGCATAATCTGCGATGTTGATGGCTCTTGAGACGTGAAAGATGGATTAAACATAACTTTTACATCGACAGGAGTTAGACTTTGCTCAGTAAACAATGCACTGTCATGAGCCACAGTATTTTTTTTCTTGGACTTGCTTTTTTCTTTTCTTTATAAGTGTTTGAAACGGTGTATTAAAAGAGAATGATAAACATCCAAAGGGTAAATAGAGTAACAAATAAAGAGAAATGAAAATGATACTTCCTTATCAATTGTCAAGCATGAACTAAATCTCTAGCAAAGTTCACTCAATACTATAAATAATAGTTTAAAGTGGGTGCAAAAGTGGGTGCATAAGTGGGTGCATAAGTGGGTGCATAAGTGGATGAAAAAGTGGGTGCATAAGTGAAAGCAATAGTGGGTGCAAAGGTAGGTACAAAAGTGGGTGCATAAGTGGGTGCAAATGTGGGTGCATAAGTGGGTGAAAAAGTGGGTGCATAAGTGAATGCAATAGTGGGTGCAAAGGTAGGTACAGAAGTGGGTGAAAAAATGCCCCCCCCCCTTTTGAATCTCGCTAACGCCCCCTTTTTAATCTATTTTTTGAAATTTTGACAAAGGGTCTAATTGGACGGGTCCTTTTTGAAGGGAGTCATTTTTTTACGGGTCCCGGAGGACGGGTCCTTGTTGACGGGTCCCTGTGGGCGGGTCCTTTGGACTGATCCCTATGGACTGGCCCTTGCATTTTATCCAAATTATGTCAAAGGGGACCCGCCACAGGGACCCGTCAACAAGGACCCGTCCTCCGAGACCCTTAAAAAAAATGGCTCCCTTCAAAAAGGACCAGTCCAATTAGACCCTTTGTCAAAATTTCAAAATATAGATTAAAAAGGGGGCGTTAGCGAGATTCAAAAAGGGGGGGGGGGCATTTTTTCACCCACTTTTGTACCTACCTTTGCACCCACTATTGCATTCACTTATGCACCCACTTTTTCACCCACTTATGCACCCACATTTGCACCCACTTATGCACCCACTTTTGTACCTACCTTTGCACCCACTATTGCTTTCACTTATGCACCCACTTTTTCACCCACCTATGCACCCACTTATGCAGCCACTTTTGCACCCACTTTAAACTATTATTTATAGTATTGAGTGAACTTTGCGAGAGATTTAGTTCATGCTTGACAATTGATAAGGAAGTATCATTTTCATTTCTCTTTATTTGTTACTCTATTTACCCTTTGGATGTTTATCATTCTCTTTTAATACACCGTTTCAAACACTTATAAAGAAAAGAAAAAAGCAAGTCCAAGAAAAAAAAATACTGTGGCTCATGACAGTGCATTGTTTACTGAGCAAAGTCTAACTCCTGTCGATGTAAAAGTTATGTTTAATCCATCTTTCACGTCTCAAGAGCCATCAACATCGCAGATTATGCAAGAGGTAGTGTTGTTGTTTTAAGGGTGGAACTGAAAGGTTATCTGTCATCGATATGCAGATAGTTTTACCAAAGAAGAATTATTGGTGCTCTCCAAGTTGTTCATTTATTATGTGACAGTCAATGCCGTGAAAGAAATCTGGCAACTTATACCCAAATCATGGACTCAAGATCCTGGATAGTCTTACCAAAGATGAATTATTGGTGCTCTCCAAGTTTTCATTTATTTTGTGACAGTCAATGCCGTGAAAGAAATCTTGCAACATGTACCAAACTCATGGACTCAAGACCCTGTGTTAAGTAAATACCTATTATTTCTTTGGATTAAGCATGTAAAGAACACGACCTTTCTTATCGTCATAGTCATTATGCTTTAATACGTGTGGTGGATAAAGTATCGTTGGAAAGCTAAGCAACGTTTGACATCCTATAATGGCTCAGTGGGGGAGAGGTTGGCAGCCCTCATTGTGATTACTGCTATAAAAGGGAAGTTAATGATGAGTGGACATGAACATTGAAAAGGATTGAGGAAATGGTATTTCTTTGTATTCTATTTTGTAAAGCCATATATGTTGTGAAATAAAAACAAGGTTTACAAGATCACAATGTCTTTTAATTTTAAAATGGTGATAGCCATTTCTTTATTTTCATTTTTTCACACATGAATATTTACAATTTCCACTTTTCATTTTTTTACATTCTTCTTGTTTAGTTTACACATTCTGTACATTTTTGTTGTTGTGAAATAAAAACAAGGTTTACCAGATGACAATGTCTTTTAATTTTAAAATGGTGATAACTATTTCACTTTTTCACACATGGATATTTACAATTTTCCACTTTACATTTTTACATTTCCCTTGTTTAGTTCACACATTCTGTACATTTTTTAAAAATCTTTTTCGTAATATACAAAAGCAAACATTTTACACTAAAATGTATTACTTATCTTATTTTTACTAAACTACAGTAGCCTAACATTATACATTCTACTTACAGTTTTTTACAAAAAAATATTACAATATAAAACACACTACAAATATTACAATATAGTGATCATTAGACTTAAGTAAAGTAATAGTCGTCAATGCGACTGTTTCCCCAAGCAAAAGTATCAAATGTGTTGGGTATAATGAATCGTTTGTTGTCTTCATTACTTAAAGCAACTTTGTTCAGCAAATTGGTATGTAGCTGATGATTTTTACTTCTAAATACACTCATTTTCTTATATAATACAGGTGGGTTACTAACTATACAGTTTTTATAATCACTTATATCTAACTCTTTACTAACAACATTCTTTTTCACTCCTTTTAATTTTTTTACTACATCATCAATTGTTATATAGCTGTATGATTTAGATTTTGTGCCTACAAAGGTGTCTATAATAACACCAGCACATTCATTCTTAAATTTCCCAAGAAACTTTTTGTTTACTAGAGGTAAATGGTAAATATTATCCTCGGGATAGTCACTTGTATCAAACCTATTTAGCTCAGTTTTGATATCCTCCTAAAAATCATCAGTTTTAAACTCATAAATAAAAGAATCTGTGTCTGTGTAGAGTAATTTAGCATTATCAAGATAGTTTTTCTTTACATAATCATAGTGAAATTCATACATAAGTGTTTTTGATAATTCCAGAATGGTGTAACCCACATATATGGGTTTGTTGTAAGTTACTTTAAGACGATTCATTTGTATTACAACTAAATCCTCATGAATAATTGAACAGCTATGAAAGTTAGGCTTGCTTATTAAGTTGCTCGCACCATACCTTTTACCATCATTCTCCCACTTTGTTATCAGCTTTACATCAACTCGTTTATCAACATTCTCCATAGTCTTTCCAAAAACACTATTATTCATGAGTTTATAAAAATCTTTTTCAAACGCGTTTGTTGACTGTGTTCTTAAATTATTGTTTAGATCAATATACGGTTTGAGCCATGCTGACTGATGAAATTGCAATACGCGATGAATTTTAGTTAATTTCAATCCATGCTGTAGACACTGTTTCAAGTTTCGATAATGTATTACATATTTACATTTATTATTTACATTAGCAATTAACATTTTTGTTCGTGATGTGATGTATGGAGATTTCATATTCTCAGGACAAAATGGTAAATCATTATGATCATCATGTAACTCTTTAGGGTACTCAAGATTTACCTCTAAAATATATCCTTTATCATCATTATCATTAAGATTGTCAACATGTAAGACATCAATTTAAGGTTGTGTCAGCCAGCGAAAATCTTTCAGTGGTAGATATTGACTCATAGCCCAACCATATTGGTTATTTGCATCGAGGTAGACAATATACTTTGACTCTTCACAAGGGTTGTAGCTAGGCATGTATTTATTATTCGCTTTAGAGTACCGTCCACTACATTGACTTAATCCACCTCGAATTGATGATTTCATAAAATTGATCATGTCTATATCAGTCATTAATTCTAAATTTACTTTCGTTTTTTTTCAATATTGAACTGAAACTTAACCCAGGAGCTGTGAAATACTGACAAGGATCAAGGTCATAAGTTTTCATACAAACATTCCGAAAATTTTCAAAAACATCTGCTAATAACAACACATCTGTCTTCAAATATATGTCTGAAAATTCTCCTAAAGTTTGAATGTTAAACTGTGCCCATACACGTTGTGCATGTAAATATTCCTGATCACTGATATGACTTGTGTTTAAGGAACTGTAAAATGCATCTTTCGGTGGTAAAGAACACTCCTCAAGACGTTCCACACAGTTAATATATTCGTAAGGGAATATACCCTTTTGACAAATCAAATTAAAATCATCTTCTTTAGGAAAGACACGTTGAATTTCATGAAACTGATCTGATTTTAAATTACTAGCAAGCTTATCAAGACTACTCGGCATAAAGCGGAATGAATCTAAAAATCGCAGTTTAATGGTTTTCTTATTGTCAGTTTTGATGTATTTTGTGAACGATATGTATTGTTCCTTATTATTTGCAATCACATCAATTTTCACATCTGAAGCTCCAAATTCTTTAAAGATAAAGTGGTTATCGTATTTGCTACCGTTATGTAGAATGACCGGAATGAATTTACTTACTCTATAATTTAAATTACATTCTTGGTGAGCAGCACCACGATATTGTCCTGTTAAATGGTCATGATCGCGAACCCTGTCTGTATATAAACATTCACCACATATAAAACAATTAGTTTCAGTTTCAAAATTCATTTGCTATAATAAAGTTAGTGGTTCCATTGGAATGATCGTATTTAAAATAGAGGATTTACGGATGGCATCTTTCTCAAGCCTTTCCATAAAAACTTTAGGTGCATCAGGTCCTCGATAGAGCTCAAACTTATTTAAAGAGTCATCATAACTACATTTAATATAATATGCAAAGCTAAAAGGTTCATGAATGTGAGTAGTGTTGGTAAAAGGTTGGGCTGGATTCGATGAACATGTATTAAATGGTTTTAGCAAAGCCTCGAAGTCAGCATATATAACAAATGGTACTCGAAGCTGTTTCTCATAATCCTTAAATTTTAGAATGTTATTTTTAGGAGTCGGTAATACCGTACGAACATGATTACACCCCCATTTTTGATGTTGAGTTAGTTGGTCCTCTTTTCTGAAATATAGCAAACAGCCATCACACAACCACTTCTTATGTTCTCTTTTTGTTATCTGACTACCAACAAGTCTACTTAAATGTTTTATCCAACAATAGTGGGCATTTTCACCTTCGGTTATGTAAAGTAAATTTAAATGAGCATCCTTTTTTTCCTGAGTTTAATATAGAGGGCCTACTATACTCTTATTTTCAATTTCATAAACATTAATACTTACATTGTTCAGCTCTTCAAAACGTTTAATGTCTTTTATCGCCTTAGGAAATTCTATTTCTTTTAAATCTAACACTGAAGAATAGTGAGGATAAGATGATGTTCTATCCATATTTTCCACTGCTGGATGGAGAGCTGAGGTTACAGCCCATGCAAAGCATGCGTCATCATTATTCATAACGTTTACACAAGCATGCTTACGTTTGATCCATCCTGGCAAATCAATGTATGATGATGCTCGAAGGGGATTATATTTATTCATGTTGGTTTCTAAATAAAGTACTTCAACCAATGCCCAGCCCGACTCCCTTTCCTGAAACTCTTCACTCTTCACAATGATAGCACATGAAATATTTTGGTATATATCACTAATATTAGTTGATTCGCTAACAATTATGTTTTTTGTATTAAAAGATTTGATATCTGTAATTTCACCTTCACTCCCAGTTTTTACATAGATTCCAAAAAGTTCAAAATTCATTTTAAATGTTTTATGCTCCACTAAAACATTACCTACCAAGCCAAACACAGTAGGTTGAACATTTCTTAAAAATGATTCAATACTTTGAGTTTTTTCTTCACTATAAAGTCTGTAACTAGCAATTCGACTTTTAAACGCACTACCAATTTGTTGAACATTTCCAGAATTTCTTTCATGGCAAGCGTTATTTTTATGATGAATACTACGTAAATGTCCATGAATGATTGAAGAAGGTATATCAATATTACATACATCCCAATGGGTTATCGAAGGTTCACCATTCTTATTTCTTTTTGTTGCACAACTATTATCACAATCTTGAGAACGTTTACGCTTTTGAGCATTACATTTATTTAAAGGTTCCGTGCTAGTTGATGGTTTTACAGTTTTTAATTCCTGTTGTTCCCCATGCACTTCAACCATGTGGGATTGATATTGCTTTACAGCAGAAAAACCAAGTTCACAAACTGAACATGAAAATGGTGCTGAACTGACATGCATTAAATTTACATGAAGTGCAAGATTATCTTGTCTATTAAATGTGGTAGCACAATGACTGCACACAAACATTTTAATGCCATGTTTAGCATTTGCGTGTCGTTGAAGGTTGTCAGGTCTTGAGAACTGTTTCTTACAGTCACCACACTTGAACATGATGATCACTTTCGAAATTACCTATAAAAGAAAGAAATCATAAATGTTAATAAATGATAGAACAAAAGTACAATATAGATAGTTTAATTATATTCCAGTCAATGGTTATAGCAGGGTATTTAAATCAATCATCTGTGAACTCCTAGCAAGTCTAACTTTATGTAGTTCTAACTGGGGGTTACTATATACCACTGTCACTGACACCTAGCGGTGAACATTGGAACTTGATAGAGTGGTAGAAACCAGCAGTCGCCAGTTAAGAGAGCTAAGTGTGACGTCATAGCCAGTCTTAAAACAAGTCTAAACTTGTAGAACATGTCACGTGATAGAAACCAGCGTTCACCAGTTAAGTGAGCTAAGTGTGACGTCATAGCCAGTCTTGAAACAAGTCTAAACTTGTAGAACATGTCACGTGTCAAGGTTAAGTTAGGTAAAGTTAGGTTATGTTAGGTGAACTGAGGTTAAGTCTTTAAATATTCCCTCTGTCACTGACACCTAGCAATGAACATTCAGACTTAATAGAGCGGTAATCAAAATCTAACCTACAAAATTAGCTTTACACACCATGGTCAAGTAGATCCAACTTTTGACTGCCAAATATACCATTTTCACTGACATGTAGTGGTGAACATTGGAAAATATCACTCTAACTGTTTAAAAGTTATTAGAGGGGCACTTACCTTTTTATAATTTATCAACTGCTGCCACTGAATGAACAGATTGTAGGAATCTGGTAACCTACAGGTACCCAATTATCTGTAAACAAATCAATCAATCAATAAATACATTCCAATCAATAACTTCAACATCAATTAGTAATAAAAGACTACAATCCATTAATAATAAGTACTTACCTTGCAAAATAATTTAATGATTTTCTACCAAAACGGTTCTTTTTTTTACAACTCTTGAGCAGTAATAGAGCACTGTTCACTCAAAGCGAGTAATAAAGACTGACAGTAGGGAGATATATGACACCCCTCTTATATAAACTCTCATCGCTCGTGTCAGCAGTTTTTTGCAGATCATTGCAATTACTCTCCCAATACAGCTGAGAGTCCAAAGCACACTAGGAACACCTGTGTGGTATCCAATGACTGCTGACTTTGCATAATCATCACCCATTGTCTTGATCAACACCTGAGGTTTCAAATTACTGCAGCGTCAGTCATAGCAACAACAGTGTGCGCTCTCTGCAATGTCAGCAACATGACACCGGAAGGAACACCTGTGTAATATCCAATAACTGTTAACTTTACATGATCATCACCCATTGTCTTAATGAACACTTGCGGTTTCAAATTACTGCAGCGTTAGTAATAGCAACAGATCTGTGCGCTCTCTGCCATGTATGTAATATGACACACAGGAAATATAACAAGACGTCTTACTGCACATACCATCTCCATAGTTTTAACATCTTAAGAACATGTATTATTCTCTTTCAACTACAAATGACTCGTTAGAACACATCCATCCACCGAGTTAGATCCCTTGTATGTTCGCATGTATTTCGCCACTTTCCTTTCATATCGTTATCCTATTATAGTAGTAGAGACTGGAGAACAACGTCAGTTCAACACACGCGAAATGTAGTTAGGCCCTTTGACATAATTTAAATAAATTCATGAGCCAGTCCGTAGGAACCGGTCCAAAAGGGATCAGTCCAAAGGGACTCATCAACAAGGACTCGTCCACAAGGACCTGTCCACAAGGACCTGTCCACAAGGACTTGTCCACAAGGACCTGTCCACAAGGACTTGTCCACAAGGACTCGTCCACAATGATCCGGCAACAATGACCCGTCCACAGGGACCTGTCAACAAGGACCCGTCCACAGGGAACCGCTCCCCCACCCTCTTCAAAAGCCATGAGTGGGCATGCTAATTCATAGTGGCTTTCCACCGAACATATGCACTTTATGTAGAACAACGTTTCATTCCATATCGGCATTCCAACTCTCACATGTTGCAATTGGAAAGAGAGATTCTCTAAAAAATTACAATTTCACCCCCTAGTAGGGGTAGGTTTTATTTTGGGGTGGAAATATGTTGTTCATAGGAAAGGGAGTATCAGCCCGAGTTCAATGACACCTCATTCGTCAACATCCGACCATGCGTTCGGGAGTTATCGGGCTGCCGCCATCTTGTGAGGAGGGTGAGGAGGAGGAGGATTTAGAACCGGCCAAAACACACTACTTTTATCTCTACTTCAAATTTCATATCTATAAAATTTAATTAGAGCTGTGGCGATTTTCGAGAGATCTCTTTAAGTACAGCCATTTCTCAGTAATCTTTTTCAAATTTTGCATTTTCGTTTGACATGGTGCAAACATATTTATACTTAACTGAGCTCCTTCTCTTGGCTCAACTGCGTCCTCAGTGGCGATTCCTTTTTGTACAATTTAAGCAAATAAGATGGTGTAGTGATGGTGAATGTTGCCATTGGACCTTGTTTCATTAAGAAACATTATATATATATATATATATATATATATATATATATATATACACGTGCACATTATTGTATTATATTCAGGTGAGGGATTCTTTCAGTAACATTTTTACTGAATAAATATTTTATTTTACAGCAGTTCAATCCGAGAGTCATAATTCATACTAACTACATAAATTGTGCCGGGAAGATCAATGTGTTTCCTTTTCTTTTCTTAAATTTTCTCACTACTCTATGAGATTAGTTGTATCTCGTTTGCGTCTCGTGTCACGTTTTGACCTGAGCTAGTTTTCCTTGTTTGCATTTTGGTTTGTCTTTGCACAATTTAGGTTTGTCGATATGCTCCTTTGTACTTCCTTCTCCTGTTGGTGGGATCTGGGGGGTGTTTTCAGCCGGGCAGTTTTAGACCCTACGATCCAGTGTTCCTCGAGGGATTCAACAGATCTTGGTAAGTTATAAAAGGGTACAGTACGTGGTTTATGCCTCACTTGGCCAGCGCCAAAAATGGTCTTTTTCTCTAAACGCTTGGCCATCTAGAGGAGGACTTCTGTGAGTTTCATTTCTGGACAAGCCCTGCATTAACCATAAATTTGGACGAAATCGGTGATGACGAGTAGGCGTGGTCCCCTTGCTTTTTTTTTTGTCCTCGGACAGTGTTTCCATGGAGGAAGATATTGAAATAATGAAATGAAATATGACATAAAATGAACATGATAGCCCGATTCCTTACTGACGATGTAATTATAATAAAATGTATTTAACCATACGTCAATATATGTTGTACACACCAAACAACCAGTTATAACCTAATTATTTTAACTTACCTATTTTCACAACCACGTAAGTGTTATACAGTAGTCTTTTTACAGCTTTCTTCCGTTCTGTTTTCTAGTTTTTGTTTCTCATTTTAATTTCTTCTTTCTAGATCTCTTCTATCCCACGCTGTTTTATCAAGACTTTTTCATGTTTTTCTTAACACATTTTGTAACAGATCTGTTTTTTTTTAGATTTAAATTTGTGAGCTTTTGGAACAAGAATATTTTTAGAATCCTATGTTATACGTACTTACTCCTTGGCGCTACCTTGGTCTCCCGGACAATCTCCACCCATTCTTCCCTGTTGACTGCTTTGGTTCTCCATCTTCTGACTCCCATCCTTCTCAGATCCCCCTCCACGTTGTCCAGCCATCTGGTCCTAGGTCTTCCCCTCACACTCCGTCCTTCTGGCTTCCCATTGAAGACCTTCCTTACCACCCTGATCTCTGTCATTCTTTCTACATGTCTCAAGCAACGCAGTCTACTACTCTCTATTTCCACTACTATATCTGGCTTACCATACAACTCTCTTATCTCCATATTATTTCTGATTCACCAGAATTCACCTTCTTTTACTGGTCCATATACTTTCCTAAGTATTTTCATTCCCCATCTCCTTAACAATTCCTCATCACCTTGTGTCATGGTCCAAGTCTCCGAACCATACATCACCACAGGTCTCACTACCGACAATATACAGCCAGCTTCAGATTTCTACTAAGACTTCTTGATTTAAAAACTTTGCTTAAAGCATAGTAACTCCTATTTTGCAGCTGCTATCCTTGCATGTATCTCTTCTCTCATATCATTGTTTTGAGCTATCATTGACCCTAAATATTTAATTTTTTTACAGCGTTCATATTCTTTCTCATTCAGTTTCACATTTTTCTCTAATTCATTATATTTTCTCCTAAATGTTAGCATATACTTAGTTTTTGACTGATTAATCGTCAATCCAATCTCTGCCCCGTATTCCTCTAATTTCCTTAGCTTCTCTTCCAAATCCTGTTTCGTCCTAGATAATAAATCAATATAATCTGCATAAGCAAGGTCTTGCGTCACTCGGTTAAGCAATGTTCCTCCTGCGTTGCCCTCTTGTATCCTTCGCATTACATTCTCCAAGGCAATGTTAAACAGTAAGGCGGAGAGAACATCACCCTGTCGCAATCCTTGGTTAACTTCAAAGGTATTTGATAGAATACCTTCAACCTTTACTTTACATGTTGTTCTTTCCAAAGTAATTTGTACCATTCAATCCTGTGTTATGGCAAAATTTATATTAAGTGTATGTTCTTGCACATTTACATAATTACACTGAGGAAAGTCACAATGTGAGTGAAGCCGGTACGGTTTTAAGGGGTCTTGTAGCCTAGAGGGGTCAAATCTGTGAATTTGTTTACTGTTTAACCTGATTACGCACACCTTTCTGAATAAATCTACTTTTGCTACATAACATTCAGACAGTTTCTTCTTCCGGTGTGCGCGGAGAGGTCAGCTCTAACTGTTGAGGTAACAGAGAATTATCATTTGTGTAACTTTTAAATTGAAGCTAATGTTAAAGTGATTTCCTCAGTTTTCGGTACACATTTCTTGAAAAGTAAGAATGAAACTTCCACAACTTTTTCTTCATACACAAATAATGAAAATAGTGCACAGTTATGGCAATCTGTTGCGTGTACTGTAAGTGAAAAGACTTGAATGACAAGCAGTGAAAATTTGGCTTTTATTGTAAAGAAGTGAATCACATATTTAATTTATATCTCAGACCTCATGAGTGCTAATGTATTAAATCTGCATGATATTGTTCAATATATAATACCCTACATCCATGATTCTTTAAAATATATTTGAGTGGTTCTTTTGTCAACAAAGTGTACCAAAATATGGTACATTTTAGGATTGGGTAAATAGGACATTCGTAACCTACAAGGTCCCCTTAATGTACAGCGTATATTGACTTATGGTTAAATAAATTGTATTAAAAATAAATATGGTAACCCTAGGTTAAGAACTGCCATCAGTTTTGGGTTTTCCTCTCTCCCTCGGTTAAATTTAGTAAATTTATCTTCAGTGTACATGATGTGAATCAGATGCCTTCATATTTGAGATGAAATTCCTGGGTCGTGCCAATTAACCGCTGTAATTACACTAGCAGTGGACACAACGTTCTTGCGGCCTCTTGGCCTTTGATCTTCTTCAGCTGATTGCATTTTCATCCCAAGTCAGCAATGTTATGTGCGTTATTACTCTCATTAGGTTACATACCAGGCAGAGCTAGGGACGATATTAAAAATGGTATTTTCCACGTTCTATATTTATTTTATTATCGCAGCCAATGGCTATTTATTTAATTTTCAGGACGGGTCAGGGAATGGATTTTGGAGGGAAATCGGCCGTGGAGTTCGAGTTCGTTAATGGGTGAAATCGGTCCAAGGAGGTGGGAATGAAGGGGCCTTTTCGAAAGGGACCGTTCCGGCATTTGCCTGGTGATAATAATAATAATAATAATAATAATAATAATAATACTAACAATAATAATAATAATAATAACTAATAAGAAGAACCATCACACGTACTTGATTGACATATCTGATCCGAATACCCAATAATATCCACCATAAATACAGAGAGAAGATTGATAAATATACTCCTCTTGCTATGGAGATGGCTAGAATCTGCAGACAAAACAAGTAGTTCCGTGAAGAACTATACAGCCTATTTTCATATATCCTACTCATGTTAATTGCCTCTATCAACATACACAATTTCAGTTTGAAGGTTGTGATAGATTCGTAGATATTGAGAACTGTCTAAATATTTCAGATGGTCGCAAGGTTGGATTTTTATTTTTGTACTATTACATTAAGATTATTGTGTACGTGTGGTATTCAAACTTCAATCAAATGATTAGAACACAAGAAGTAAAAACGAGATTTTAAAATTTCGCACAGCTGCCATCTTGTGATTATGAAAACAATTGAAATAAATTAGATGCCAGTGGATTACAATGTGTATAAACATTTGCTGTACCAAGTTTCATTACGTTTGTATGGTTAAATCGCGAGAAAAGTCTATTTAAAAGTCTCAACTTCGCTTGGCCGCCATGTTGGTTTTGTGGTCACCAGGATTTTGAAAGTCTCATAGGTGAACTTCTAGTAGTGCCCTTTATCACCGTACACAATTTCAGGGCGATATCGGTAATAGTTTCGGAGATACTGAATGCTGGTGAAAGATTTCGCACAGCCGCCATGTTGGATTGGTGAGACACAATAAAATTTGAAGGGCACGGTCGGGGTCGGCCAGAATAGTGCTATGATCTTACCGAGTATCATTGAAATCGCTCCAGCTGTTTAGAAGTAATTAGGGACACACACACACACACACACACACACACACACACACACACACACACACACACACACGGACAAAATGTGATCTCATAAGCCTATTTTTTCATAAAATGAAAATAGGCTAAAATGTGACGATCCTTCCTTTTCTTCTTTCTCCCACTGGCCTGACACCTAAATCCTTTTCAGTAAATCTAGCTACACTAAATCGTCCCATATATACGCACACTATTGCACAAAAGACTGCAATTCTGAAAACCTGTAGCATCGTTTGAGCATTTTGAATACACACTAGGATTTTCTTGCACCCTCTTGTGAAAAGGAAACGGGGAAGATAACATTACTGGAAAAGAAAATTAACTGTTAAACGTCTATGTTATGTAGTTTGAAAATGTATGCTATAGGCTCTTCAAAGTGTTATTTGACTCATTTTCTTGTACGTAATGTACCGATATGAGTCATGTTGCCAACTGTAAGTTGAGTGAATAAAGGAAATAATATCTTATGGCCTCAGGTGCCCAGAGGACAGCTTGCATGTAGAGATTTTGTTGTTGTTCCTTGGAGCGCTATGAAAGTCAAGGAGGTTAGGTATCTAAGCTTCTTATCACTATAGCGCTTTCTAGTAGAGAAAGGAGGAAGTTTTGTGTTGGCGGAAAATCCTGAGATTAATTTTACCATTATGAACACGGCCTACTGAATTCAAATGGGTTCTTTACAATGCCAACAACGTATGACATGCGTATGCAAGCTTGGGGTTGGCAGTTCGATACGATAACCACTCACCCACATGATAATATATTTTTTTTGTTAGGGGAAGAAATGCATTTACGCACAGAGTGTCGGGTTCCTACTCCTGAGTAGCAGACTACCGACTAAAACTCCCCCGTTACTTCTGAACACTAGCCTGGAACCGTTTAGCACATTACTTCAGGCTAGAGTAATTTTATATTTGCCCGTAGGGCACTCTTCCGTAATGGATCATCTTCAGTGGCGATCCAGATCCAGATAATAATAATAATAATAATAATAATAATAATAATAATAATAATAGTGCCAGTACGCCAGCGAAAGCCTTTCGATGAATTACAAGCTAGACAATTTGGAGGTCCTGGAAAGGAGAATCCTACGGAAAATCATGGACCAAATCCAAACTGAAGCCAGATGGAAACTTCGGAGCAACAACTAAGTCTACAAGAATGTAGAAAAATCTCTGAGGCCATGAGGAAACGGAGGCTAATATTTCTTGGACACCTGTATAGAATGGACAAATCGAAATTAACCAAACAGTTATTTGACTACTTCTGGAACAAGAAGGCCACTACATCGTGGATTACAGAAACTCGGAAAGACCTTGAAAGATGTAACATCTCGAAGGCCTAAATGTTAGAAAGGGATACGTTTTGAAACAGTATACAAGATCTGGAAGGGTTTCAAGACGAGATAATTGCTACAAAGACCGGAAGAGCTTGGACGGAAAACCAACGGCAGCAGCACAGCGAACGTATGAAGGAGAGCTGGAGGCAGAGGAAATTACTCACAAAGCAGCAATAGTCAAATTGTAGCTTGATCCTAAGTGGTCAGTTCGCAAGTAGAGCTGACTACGGCCGGACGGGTCCACAGGTGGCGGATAGTGGATCGCCCTCTAGATATGGAGGGTAGCTGCGACATAAGCAGGGCAACCTGACGAATAAGCAGTCCCGGACCAACAGCGGCATTGCTAACAGGATGTGGTGGGTCTGTGGATGGCACCACAGTCTCTATAAAATGCCCACATATATCCAAAGACAGCAATGTGACAAGGCGTGTCAGTGCCGCCATAAGCACTAGCCAACATCGTCTGTACTCCATGTTAGGGGCGGCTGTGAAAGGCGTCTGTACCCCATGTTAGGGGCGGCCTAAATGAAATCCTGGCAGTAGGTATAAAACGCAAGCCATTGATAATGGAGAAAATGTGAAAGAATAATGAGCATCGGAAAAGGACGCTACCCGAGGTGCGTCGGGGCACGTTTGGAGCTGGTGCTGAACGTGACAGCAGGCGAACCACCAGTGACATGATGCTGAACAGGCGGGCACATGTCGGGTCACCCGAAAATTCTACAGCCGACAACGCAGATAGGAGAACCCAACAGCCGTCATCTCCCCCTGTCGAAAGTGTTTCAAACAGTCAACTGACCACTAAGGCAGGCAAACTGAGGCAGCGCTTAAAATGGACTGATGAGATGAACAAATTCATAATGCGCTCCTACTTTATTGTTACAAACTTAGAGAGAGACCTCACAACATATAGGAAAGATTTGCACAAGTTGTTTGTGGAGAATTTTCCTGAGTACTCTTTCATTACAGAACAAAGAATTGCAGACCAAAGACGTGTAATAGTGAGGAACAATAGACTTCCTGCAATTATGATTCAAAGTCTTAAAGAGGAAGCAGCAAAAATTCTAGCTTCAGAATCCAACAATGAAAGCAGACCCACATTATTGATTCAAGCTGTTCAGGAAGTAACCTGCAGAAATGACACAGGGGAAGAGGGAATTATTGAACCCACTATCCCTACTAATATCTCGAGTTCTGATGAAACAAGTTGTATTGAACATGTGTTTAAAGAGGCAATGAAAGAATTTATGGGCCTTAAAGTAGACTATCGACCAAAGCTGCCCAAACTCCTAGAAACAGCAAAGAGTAAGTCTCTTGTCAGTATGACAAATAACATCCTAAAACAGTATGTGGAAACATCCGATAATCTAGAAGAAACAAACTCTCTTGTATATTGCGCAGCAGTAACTGTGAAAAGGCTGAACAACCAGAAGCTAATACCTTTGTCTGGAAGCTCTCGTGGAAAAGGTGCAGAAGCAGAATACATTCCACCCAGGCAGCGTCGATTAGAAAATGACATCAAGGAACTGAGGAAAACCATAGGCCAACTAACAGCATATTTAAACAATAAAACTAAACCCAAAACCAATCGAAAGCTGAGGAATATATTCAGAAAAATCAACAGCCATATAAAGGAATATGATCACACAGAAAAAATCAAGGAATACATTGACAACCAAAAGCTAAAATTATGCGCAAAAGCAGCGAGACTCAGGAGGTACAAGGAATCACGAGCGAGGAAAACACAAAACAAACTTTTCTCCAACAATGAAGGTCAGTTCTACAGAATGATCAAACGAAACAAACAATCCATGACAAAAGCAGAACCTCCTAGCACGCAAGAAACGGAAGATTTTTGGAGAAGTGAATGGGCTGCGAAGTCACCGCACAATGAAAATGCAAATTGGATCAACGAAGAACGAAATAGCAATAATGTATATGAGGAAATGGATTTTGATACCATTGAAGAACGGCATGTGTGTGATGCTATAAGGAGAACTCAGAATTGGAAAGCGCCGGGCACAGATAAAATTCACAATTATTGGTACAAACATTTCATGTGCGTGCACCAGAAGATAGCCCAGCAATTTACTTACCTCATCCATCATCCTGAGGAATGTCCTGATTTCCTTACTGCTGGAATTACATATCTAATCTCAAAAGAAAGTGGAAATACTAAAGACCCATCAAACTACAGACCTATCACCTGTCTCCAAACACTTTACAAACTATTTACGTCCATAATTGCGGACGAAATATACAAGTATCTCGACAAACATAACATTTTGGCTGAGGAACAGAAAGGATGCAAGAAGCTGTCGCAAGGATGCAAATAACAGATAGTTATTGATTCTGTGATAACACAACAGGCGATACATATTCAAAGGAATCTATATACGGCATACATAGATTACCAGAAAGCATTTGATTCAGTCCCGCATTCATGGCTGAAAGAAATCCTCCATATGTATAAGATTAACCCTGCTGTAATTCACTTCCTGGAGGTCACGATGGATAATTGGAAAACAGTACTGTATACTAAGACAGACAATGAATATGTCACATATGACACAATACAAATTGAGCGTGGTATCTATCAAGGAGACTCGCTAAGCCCAATATGGTTTTGCTTAGCCATCAATCCTCTCTCTAAAATTCTAAAATCCACCGGGTTCGGATTTGACATCAAATACTACAACAGGAAATACAGAATATCCCATCTCCTTTACATGGATGACCTCAAAGTATATGCACACAGTGAGACTCAAATGAATGCCATGCTAAATATAATAGATTCATATTCATCCGATGTCCGAATGACGTTGGGAGTGAAGAAATGCAAGCGTCTGACAATTGAAAGAGGTAAAAATGCAACTTCTGAACCACATGAGCTACGCAAAGGATCTCTAATTGAAGGAATGACTGAAATAGAAACCTACAAATATCTGGGATTTGCTCAAAATACAACTTTGGATCATAAAAGTATCAAAGATGAACTCATTGGAAAATATACCACAAGACTACATCAAGTGCTGCGAACCAATCTATGTGCAAAGAACAAAATTAAAGCTATCAACACATACTCTATACCAACCCTAGTATATTCATTTGGGATTCTGAAATGGTCAGCAACAGAAATGGAAAGCCTGCAGAGAAAAACAAGGACCCTTCTCACTACTTATCGTTTACATCATCCAAACGCCTGTAAAGAAAGGGTCACTCTTCCACGAAAGATGGGAGGTCGAGGAGTACTGGATTTACAAATTTTGCTCCAGAACCAAATTAAAACCGTTAGAAGATATTTCTACCAAAGAAAGGAAAACAGCATTCTCCATAAAGCCATTGTACTTGCTGATAAACACACTGTATTGAACCTTCGTACATCCTCTGATGATCATATCAGCCAGCCAATACACATACATGAAAAAGAAAAGGCATGGGGAGAAAAGAACCTCCATGGAAAATACTACAGCAACCTATCCCAACAGAGTATTGATAAAACGCATCGTGTATGTGGTTACAAAGTGGTCGACTGTTTGGAGAAACAGAGGGATTCGCAATTGCCATCCACGATCAAGTCATTGCTACAAAAAATTACAAGAAATACATAATCAAAGATACCAGTGTAATTTCAGACAAATGCAGGCGATGCGCCATTCATCTCGAGACCATTGACCATGTCACTGCAGGTTGCCCAATACTAGCATCAGTTGAATATACAAAACGGCACAATCAGGTTGCAGGCATCATTCATCAAGCACTCGCACAGAAATATAAATTAACTGAGGAGTATATTCCTTACTACAAGTATCATCCACCATCCCTCCTCGAAAATGAATTGTGTAAAATATACTGGGACACTGGTATTGTGACAGATAAAATAACAGATCACAATCGACCAGACATCATAGTAGTAAATAAGGTTGATGGCACTACATTTATAATAGACATAGCAGTCCCCAACGACACCAACATCGAACGTAAACACAATGAAAAAATCACCAAGTATAGACAGCTTGCAGAGGAAATCAAGAGGATATGGAAGGTGAACTGCGTCCGGATAGTGCCTGTAATCTTGTCAGTCAACGGCCCCATACCTCACATACTCCACAAGAGTCTGAAGGAATTGGATCTTCCGCCGACCATCTACAAGAGTATGCAGCATTCGGTCCTATTGTCCACATGCAATATTGTGCGATCTTTCCTTGCTAGTGAATGAGTGATAATGAACTCGTATATTTTGTATATACATGATATGTATCTATTATAGTTTGTATTATAGTTTTTATGTATTGTTGTAAAGCACTTGGTTTAACCCGTGCTTTAGAGTAACCCATGCTTGTAATGGTGAATTGAATAAATAATAATAATAATAATAATAATAATAATAATAATAATAATAATAATAACAACAAACTCCGCCAACCTGGGCTCCACATGGGGAAGCCAGGCTCTGCCTGTCACAAGCCAGGACAAAGGAGGAGTGATTGAGGAGTAACACCTCACAAAAAAAACCTTGGTTCACCTGGCTCCGGGTGATAGTACCTTGTGAGGGCCCCTTACCATGGTTACGGTGAAGACCTCAACGGCAATGATGGCGGAGATGATGATCATCAGTACGGCGGAATTGGCGGAAGAGGCAATCCCTCCCAAGTGGGGTTGATCAGTTGGAACCACTGCCTTGTGGGTAGAGAAGGGATTCTCAAAGGCTTGGGGACCCACCCCGAGAGAAAAGGGCTCTGGGGCTTACAACCTCAGTTCTATTTCCGAAAACAGGATTTCCTGTTTTCTCAATGACTTCAACAATTGACATGATGGAAACGTCTTCAATGACAACTACTCCAGGGGGCAGCCGGAAACGGAAATCCCCCACCACCATGAGTGGTGCAACCAGGCCTTTGGATTCTGGAGAGCTTGGATCGTCATGTAAGGAAGAGTCGGAGCTTCCTGGAACCCCATCACAGAAAATAAGATCTAAACAAAAACATCTGCTTGGAACACTGAACATTAACACACTCCGTCAAACAGGAAAACTGAGACAATTGACTACAGTGTTGAAAGAAAGAAACATATCCATTTTAGCGTTGCAAGAAACGAGATTTCTGGATGAAGACACAATGGAGTCGGATGGCTTTAGAATATACAAGGGCAAACCCGGGTATACAATCTCAAATGGGAGACTGCCAATTCTAGGAACAGCTTTCGTGGTCAAGAAAAGCCTAATGAATTCATTCACAAAATTTAGCTCACCGTCGGAGAGAATCTCATTCCTATCATTCAGATCAGGGAACAAATCCTACACAATCATCAATGCCCACGCTCCCATTAACCAAGACAATAAAAGGAACAAGGAGAAAGTGGAAGACTTTTGGGAAACACTCGAAGATGAGACATCAAAAATTCCCCTTGGAAATGTAAAAATCCTGGTTGGTGATTTCAATGCCCAGATAGGAAAAGAAAGAAAATACAAAAGGATTGTTGGAGAATATCCTGCACATAACAGAACAAATCGAAACGGCGAGCGATTAATCAACTTTTGTAAGCAGTTCAACCTAAAACTTATGTCTACGCACTTCAAAGCCCTCCCAAAGAAGAAGAAAACATGGATTTCGCCCAATCCAATATTAGGCGAATTTCAAATTGACCACGTTGCAATTACAACAAAAAACAGATGCGAGATCATGAACGTAAAAGTGAGAAAAAGTTTGAAAATCGACACAGACCACTTTCTGTCAGAAATTAAAGTAAAATTTCAACCGAATAGGCATCAAAAGAGAGGTAAAAGGAAACCAAGGATCGACACGGAAATTCTGAAACAAAACAAAAATATCTATCAAGAAAACCTGTCGAAGTTGGAAATGAATAACTGGGAAGAAATTAGAGAATCGTTAACTAAAGCGGTCGAAAACGTGGGGCAGCGAAAAAGAAAAAAGAAACACAGGTGGTGGAACATACGATGTGACAACGCTGTTGACGAGAGGCTGAAGACATGGAAGAGGTGGTATTCCAACCCAACGAAGGAAAATTGGAATGATTTCAGTCAACAAAGGAAAGCCACTGCCAAGATCATCAGAGGAGAAAAGAGACAATATGATAAAGACCGGTTAGAAAGTATAGAAGAAGACTTCATGAAAAATAACACCAGAAAGTTCTACAGAACTTTTAAGGAAGAATTACAACAATACCCACCTCCAAGTCTATGTTTTAAAAGGAAGGATGGTACACTCGCATTGAGTAACAACGAAAATTGCCACCTGTTGGCCAAGTATTTCGAAAGCCTGTTAAACTGCAAGGAACCACTGGAAAAACTGAAGTTCGAGAAGCCACCAAAGATGAATACACAGTCTAAACCACCAAGCCTCATAGAAATACAGAAAATCATTAAAGAACTCAAAAACGACAAAGCACCAGGAGAAGATGGTATAGTAGCTGAAATGTGGAAAATTGGAGGAGATAAGCTAGCGGAGAACTTACACCGTCTAATCTGTGATATTTGGGAAAATGAACAAATACCCAAAGACTGGAAAGGCGCACTTATACATCTGCTCCATAAGAAGGGAGATCGGACTGACCCAAACAACTACCGGGGAGTTTCGCTACTATCTATTGCTTACAAAGTACTTTCCAAGGCGTTGCTAAACATCGTAGAAGAATAGGTGGATCATCAAATAGGTGAATATCAAGGGGGCTTTAGAAAGGGAAGATCCTGTGTGGAACAGATCTTTGGTCTGAAAAGTATTCTGAGAGTAAGAGCTCTACGAAGCAAAAACACCGTAGTTGTGTTCATTGATTTCAAAAAAGCATATGATTCCATCGACCGGCAGACACTCTTCAATGTTTTGGAGGAATTTGAAATAGATGGCAGAACGCGGGCAATTATAAAACAGACACTAACAGAAACCGTCTCCAAAGTAAAATTTCAAGGAGAAATCTCAGAGGCTTTTGAGATTAAGACAGGAGTCAGACAAGGAGACGGACTATCACCAATTTTGTTTAACATCGTCCTGGAAAAAATAATGAGAGTATGGAGAAAAGCAATAAAAGAAGAAGGTATAGAAGAAATCTGTTTAGGAACAAAAAAGCAAGGTGTAAAGGTGGATTGCTTAGCATTTGCTGATGACATGGCATTGCTAGCCAAAGGAAAAGACGAAGCTCGAATAATGCTTGAAAAATTACATGAAATAGCTGAGAAGACTGGACTCAGGATCTCATACGAAAAAACAGAGTACATGGAGTACAAACACAATAAAGAAAAGCATCTGGAAACGAGATATGGGAAAATCAAGAGAGCTGATAAATTTAAATATCTTGGAGAATGGATCCAGCCGAATGGACTTGATAAAGAAGCAAATAGAGGAAGAGCTAGAAAGATGGAGCTAGCCTATAAATTAGTACAAAATAGATACAACAAGAGAACTATATCCTACAGGGCAAAGATAAGACACTATACCACGGTTGTCAAGCCAGAGGGACTCTATAGCTCAGAATGCTTGATATTGAATAAGAAAGGGGAAATCAAGGATTTAGAGAAGAAGGAAAGGAAAATCTTGAGAAAGATCCTAGGACCTGAAAAACAAAAAGATGGTACATGGAGGAAGAGGAGAAATGAAGATCTCTACAGACAGGCAGAGAAAATCACAGACACCATCCGTAAGAGGAGATTGAAGTTTTATGGACACCTCATGAGAATGAGCGAGAGTCGACTAACGAAGAGAATCTTTAACTACATCACCAAGATCAAGGCAACTACATTATGGATAGAGGAAACGAGAAAAGACATGGAGGAAGTGGGGATAAATCCAGAAGACATTTGGAATAGAGATGTGTTTCGAGCTAAGATTGATAAATTCAAGGGGTTCCAGGAAAAGCAATGTAAAAGGGCCAAAAACACCTGGTCAGATGAGAGGAGGAGGAACCACAGCGAAAGGATGAAGAAATTTTGGGAGAAGAAAAAAAGACTAACCAACAAATCAGTTGTTCTCCGTGGTCCACAGTAGGCCAAAATCGATGGAAGAAGAAGAAGAATAATAACAACAATAATAATAATAATAACAGGACTCCAAATTTCATTTGAGAAGACAAAGTATATGGAAGGGACTAAATAGGGTTTCAACATTCAACCAATAATCACCAACTATGAGAATATCGCTCAAGTAGACAAATTTAAATATTTAGGTGAAACTTTTGAACCAGCGGGGTTAAATCAGCAAGCTAATAGAGACAGAACTACAAAAGTACAAAGAGCATACAAAATTACTTGGAATCTATACTAATATAATAAAGCTGAAGAGTTTGTGCGTTTGTGTGTTTATGTGTTTAAACGCGCTAATCTCTGGAACTACCAGTCGGATTCGAAACATTATTTTTGTATATGATAGCCTGATTCAAGTGCAATAGTTTAGGCTATGTTAAATTTCGGACAGACCACTCCATTCCCCGCATTTAGGCCCTTTTGCACAAGTCTACACCGTTGCACCGATCTAATAACTTGACGGACATATTGTCGCTAGGCGACAACGACTAACACTGTATCATGATAGTCAACGCCGCGCCCCTGATGGACAGGTTGTCACTAGGCAACAACGACTAACACTGTATCATGATAGTCAACGCCGCACCATTGATGGACAGGTTGTCACTAGGCAACAACGACTAACACTGTATCATGATAGTCAACGCCGCACCATTGATGGACAGGTTGTCACTAGGCAACAACGACTAACACTGTATCATGATAGTCAACGCCGCACCATTGATGGACAGGTTGTCACTAGGCAACAACGACTAACACTGTATCATGATAGTCAACGCCGCACCATTGATGGACAGGTTGTCACTAGGCAACAACGATTTACTCTGTATCATGATAGTCCGGTAAAATGTGCTAAAGGACACATGGGAAAACTGGACGATTGACAATCAAGGATTGTATTGGACTGTAGTATTCTCTATGCTATCGTATGCACAGTTAATATTTCATTTGCGGGGCTTAGACATCGTGGTGATGTTGCCCCGTGTACATGGGTGTGTGTGTGTAGAATTTATGTGATAACCTGCGTTATTGTAATTGTTGCACTAGCATGTGTAAATACGGTATAAAGCTCAATGTTGGTTTGTCTGTTATTTATACAAATCTACACCGTTTCACCGATCTGAACCAACATTTATATACTTACCCTTTGGAATCCTGCGAGTAACACTGTTTACATGAAATTTCGGACAGACCACTCCATTCCCTGCATTTAGGCCCTTTAGCACAAATTTACACCGTTTCACCGATCTGAACCAAAACGAGTATTCTTACCCTTTGAAAACCTGCGAGTAACACTGTCTACGTGAAATTTCGGACAGATCACTCCATTCCCTGCATTTAGGCCTTTTGGCACAAGTCTTCATCGTTTCACCGATCTTAACCACACTTAATGTAGCCTATTTACCCTTCGAAACCCTGCGGGTAACACTATCCACTTGATATTTTTAACAACTCCCTCCATTCCCAACATTTAGAACAACAGACAAAATTAACTTGAAAACTACGTTTTAAGGTCCTAGAATCATTCATGTCCGTATAGTGTAACTGTAAGAATATTTTAATAAGTCAATTGTTGGCTGGCAATGCGGGCTGCATCACGTCGCCCCTACCAGTGTTCTGGTGCAGAATTGCGAGCTACTTATAAATTGCTGTCACGGGGAGTAATTAGTGCAAAACGATTTCTTAGGCCCCTTAAAACAGTTATCATCATGACAATAGTATGCCTCTGTATAAGGGCGATGGTGTTGGTGCTTTCCGATCCTCATCCTTGAGCGCTCCAGTTCTGTAGTAGCGGGGCACTACTGCTAGTGTAAGATCTAATAGTAGTTATACTAATAATAATAATTAGAGCTATCGATTTAATTGATTAATCGAACCGATTACCGTTTAATCAATGTCCTTTAGTCGATAATCGAACCGATTAACCGTTTAATCTAAATACGATGATTCGATCAATGGCCTTTAGTCGATAATCGAACCGATTAACTGTTTAATCTAAATACGATGAACCGATCAATGTCCTTTAGTCGATTAATCGAACCGATTAACCATTTAATCTGAATACGATGAACCAATCAATGTCCTTTAGTCGATTAATCGAATCGATTACCGTTTAATCTAAATACGATGAACCGATCAATGTCCTTTAGTCGATTAATCGAACCGATTAGCCGTATAATCTAAATACGATGAACCGATCAATGTCCTTTAGTCGATAATCGAACAGATTACCCTTTAATCTAAATACGATGAACCGATCAATGTCCTTTAGTCGATTACTCGAACCGATTACCGTTTAATCTAAAAACGATGAACCGGTAAATGTCCTTTAGTCGATAATCGAACAGATTACCGTTTAATCTGAATACGATGAACCGGTCAATGTCCTTTAGTCGATTACTCGAACCGATTACCGTTTAATCTAAATACGATGAACCGGTCAATGTCCTTTAGTATATAATTGAACAGATTACCGTTTAATCTAAATACAATGAACCGATCAGTGTCCTTTAGTCGATAATCGAACCAATTAACCGTTTAATCTAAATACGATGAATCGATCAATTCCTTTAGTCGATAATCGAACCGATTACCGTTTAATCTAACTACGATGAACCGATCAATGTCCTTTAGTCGATTACTCGAACCGATTACCCTTTAATCTAAATACGATGAACCAGTCAATGCCCTTTAGTCGATAATCGAACAGATTACAGTTTAATCTAAATACGACAAACCGGTCAATGTCCTTTAGTCGATAATCGAACCGATTACCGTTTAATCTAAATACGATGAACCGATCAATGTCCTTTAGTCGACAATCGAACCGATTACCGTTTAATCTAAATACGATGAACCGGTCAATGTCCTTTAGTCGATTACTCGAACCGATTACCTTTTAATCTAAATACGATGAACCGGTCAATGTCCTTTAGTCGATTACTCGAACCGATTAAAATAGTAGTGTGGTGTAAGAAAAGTAATTGCACAAAACCTGTGTATTGTGTTATGGTTGGCCATTTGTCGAGCTAGCATCAGCTATATTGGAAATATCAGTTCCCGAAAGAAACAGGATGTTAAAGGATGTTAATTGTCCGATTTAGTTATGCATATTAACAAATTCACAATGAAATTTGATAAAATGGTCAGGGCTCTACTAATCTCGAATAAAAATGATAAAAAAGAAAGGAAAACACTCAGGAAAATCTTAGGACCAAAGTGTGGAAATGGAATTTGGATGAAAAAGAAATCACATGAAATTTATCAAGTTACAGAAAAAATCACAGATACCATAAGGAAACGGCGGTTACATTTTTACGGACTCCTATATAGAATGGATAATAACAGCCTCATAAAGAAAACTTTCAACCTAGCCTTATCAATGAAATATCAAAACAATTGACTAACAGAAATCAGGGAAGACATAAACGAAATTGGCTGTCATGAAGAAACCATTCAAGACAGAACAAAATTCAGAACATTAATTCACAAACACAAATTTTCTGAGAAGCCCATCTGACAAAATACAGGATGGACAGAACAGCGTAAAAGAGAACACAGCGAGAGGATGAAGAGATATTGGGAAGGGAAGAAGAGACAAGTGCCAATAAGTTCAAACACGCTCCTTTTGTTGGGCACAACGAATAAAATTACAAGTAGTTCCGTGTAGAACTAAAGCCTATTTTCATAAATCCTACTTATGTTAATTGTCTCTATCAACATACAAAATTTCAGTTTGATGGCTGAAATAGATTCGTACATATTGAAAACCATATAATATTTCGGTTGGTCGCCATGTTGGATTTTTATATATCTAGGTCTTAGAGTTATGCACAATTATATTAAGACTATTGTGTACGTGTAGTATTCAAACTTCAATCGCATAATTAGGACACAAGAAGTAAGAAAGAGATTTTCAAATTTCGCGCAGCTGCCATCTTGTGGCTGTGGAAACAATTGAAACAAATTAGATGTTTTTCAAATTTATGTAGATAATCGTGTAGTTGTGGCCTTTATCACCGTACACAATTTCAGGGTGTAATTAGTAATTGTTTCGGAGATATAGAATGCCGGTGAAATATTTCGCACAGCTGCCATTTTGAGGTTATGTTAACAATTGAACTAAATTAGATGCCAGTACGTTAAAATGTGTATAAACAATCTCTGTACCAAGTTTCATTGCGTTTTGATGGTTAAATTGCGAGAAAAGTCTATTTAATGGTCTCAACTTCGCTTGGCCGCCATCTTGGTTTTGTAGTTACCAGGTTTTTGAAAGTCTCATGGGTGAACAGCTACTAGGGTCCTTTATTACCGTACAAAATTTCATGGTGATATCGGTTAAAGTTTCGGAGATATTGAATGCTGCTGAAATATTTGGCACAACCGCCATTTTGATCGGTGCAACGTAAGAAAATTAGAAGGGTACGGTTGGGGTTGGCCTAAATTGTGCTATGACCTGACCGAGTTCCAATGAAATCGCTCCAGCTGTTTAGAGGTTATTAGAGGGAGACACACAAACAAACCCACACACATACACACACACATACGCACACACATACACACACACGGACAGGTGATCTCATAAGCCTATTTTGTCATAAAATGAGAATACGCAAAAAAACAAGAAGTTCCGTTAAGAACTATACAGCCTACTTTTCATGCCAATGATTATTCTACAGAATATGAACCTATCTAGAATAATGACGAAATTAAGTTGCTAATATCGAAATTTCCAATTAGTTCGAAATACTGTATCCTGGCATAATGTATCCTAATAGAGCACTACAGTTGGCAGCCCTGATGACTGAATATATTCTTAGTTCCATCTCTTAAGGTACAAAATACAAAATTTGGTTGAAGTCCAATGAATCGCATGGACGTTACATGCAGTTAAACATTGGATCTAACAGCGCGCGTAAAATCATGTTGGCAACAATGTCATGCATGTATTGGTCAGAAATAATCTGAAATAATATGATCTATTGTTGTGCCAATTTTGAATGAAATCCATTAGTTAGTATAGAAGTTACATGCATTTTAAAATTGGACCTATCAGCAGGCTTGGAATCATGTTGGCAGCACTGACGTATATTAGTTACTCCAAATTCGTCTAGAATGCCAGGCACTATACGTGTGCAAATTTTAGAGCTATTGGCTTGCATACTTTCTGATATATTGATATTAGGGTGACAAAAATTGGGACAGCACATATTAACAGTTGGCAGCCCTGGTTGCTCCTTAGAATACGCATAGTCATATTTGTTATGGTACACATAACACATACGAAATTTGGTTGAAATCCAAATGATAGTATGGAAGTTGCATGTATTTAAAGTTGGACCTATCAGCAGGCTTAGAATCATGTTGGTAGCACTGACGTATATAAGTTACTCCAAATTAATATAGAATGTCAGGTACTATACGTGTGCATAGTTTAAAGCTGTCGTCTTGCATACTTTCTGATATATTGGTATTTGGATAAAATAAATTAGGAGCATTTATTAACAGTTGGCAGCCCTGGTAGGTCTTAAGAATACGCTCAGTCATATCTGGTTATGTACACATACAACATACGAAATTTGGTTGAATTCCAATTGATAGTGTAGAAGTTATATGCATTTAAATATTGGACCTATCAGGAGGCTTATAATCATTTTGGCAACACTGCCATGTTTGGCCTCCTGGAAATTAAAGTGAAATATTATGATCTGTACGTGTGCCAATTTTGAAATAGCTCCCATTCATACTTTCCAAGATATCCAACATGGAGCTCAAATTTCAATTGCGATTTTTTAGCAGTTGGTAGCACTGACATCATTTTCAAATATGACCGTGAGATATTCAGGTGTAGATCTTTACTCCTACCAAATTTTGTTTCGATTGCTGCAGCCGTTTAGGAGTTGATAGGGGGGGACACACACACAGCCAGACAGACAGACAGACAGACAGAAGGACAGACAGACAGACAGACAGACAGACAGACAGACACACATTTGCCCGATCTCATAAGTCTACTTTTTCCTCATTTTTGCAAAATGTGAAAAGTAGGCTAATAATAACACTCTTTCAATCTATTGAGACGTTCACGATTCCTCCTCCACTCTATCTTGAAGGAGAGTAGCTTGTAGCATATAGGCCTATAGCTTTATTTTGTTTATTCTGCGCAATTCTTGGAGATACTTTGAAATACACTCTGATACCATCGCACTATCTTGCTCGAGGTCTCTGGAATTCAACAAACAAAGAAAGCATATTGTTCGTCTCTCATGAAGTTTGTTTCGCTCCCTTTCTAAGCCCGATGCTGACACTCGCGTCGAAGCTACAACAGACGTGGAGCTTTTATGGATTAAATTCCAGAAAACTTCCATCTGATACTATTTTAACACAAGAAGGAAACTTTGTAAACAAACAGATTATTTGAAAGTATCCCTCTAGTTTGCAACAACAAACAGGACAATAGTTGTCCAACTTCTCTCAGTGCTAACTTTCTTTTGGCGTGGAACATGAATTCACTTCCGTCAACTTGTCTCTGTTCTCATGGATGACATTCAAAGCACTGCGATAGAAATTCTAGTTGTATTTGTTGCTCTGACCGGCCTTGTGGAATCTTAGCCTTCTTGTCACATTTTGCAACAAGTAGTTCCGTGCAGAACTATACAGCCTATTTTCATATATCCTACTTACGTTAACTGCCACTATCAACATACAAAATTTCAGTTTGATTGCTGTAATAGATTCGTAGATATTGAGAACCGACTAAATATTTCGGATGGTCGCCATGTTGGATTTTATATATGTAGAACCTAGAGTTATGTACTATTACATGAAGATTATTGTGTATGTGTAGCGGCGCGTGCCTGCATCAAGGGAAGTGTGCTCCGGGTAATTTTAGTATTTTTAATGGTAAAATGTGCAGTGACTGTGGCAAGACGTGTTCATTCTGTGACCGTTAATGGTGAACAGGATCTGAAGAATCAACCCCTTATGGAAAAACTTCTGGTGAGTGACAAATGCACAATATATTCCTGGACATGGTGTGGCAGTGAAGGTCTGGGGCTGGCCACCATTAGCCGGCCACGCCGAGCGGGAGGGGAAAGTGTTGCAAGGCTACCTGCTACCGGGTTCTCGCTCTGCTGTCTAGCGCTTGCTCTAAGCGGCGACATAGAACTCAACCCTGGACCTTTGCAATGCGCAATATGTGAAAAAATCGGCCGAAAAAATCAGTTATATATTCAGTGCTGTAATTGTAACACGTCGAGTCACAGGACGTGTGCTAAAATCAGTACCTCTGAGTTCCGGTGCATTAAAAAAGGCACGCGAATGTGGACATGTTGGCAATGTGCTATGCCGCCGTTTACCGACTCGTTGTGCAACAATACCAGTGATATTCCCAGTGACTCTGTAAATAGTGTAAATAACCTGAATTTCACTTGTAAATAAACACTTATCACTGTTCGCCTTCAATGCCCGCAGCATCACGCGGCCGGGACGGAAACAAAACATTCATGCTGCAGTGACCGCCCTAGATCCAAGTATTGTGTGTTGCAGTGAAACGTGGCTCTCTGGGGTGGTAGGTGATCGGGAGGTGTTACCAGACACATACCAGCTGTTCCGGAAGGACCGACCACGGACTTCAGGGGGCGGGGTTCTCATTGCTGTGAAACCTGAGTACAATGCAACTCGCGTCCATCAGCTGGAAACTGACGCTGAGGCCGTGTGGGTTGAGGTTCAATGCAGTAACGGTAAATATCTGATCGGATCAGTCTATCGCTCTCCGAAATCGTCCCAGCTGATGAATGATGAGCTGATTCTCTCCCTCAAACGGGTGCAAAACCTTCAACAAAATTATGACGCTGTCTACATTGTTGGTGATTTCAACCTACAAATCACATGGAATAGAAATGCCGCTCCTATCCCAAATAATCCTATATCCAACAACTTCCTTACAGCATTCTATGATCTATTCCTCCATCAACTCATATTTGAAGCAACCCGTATCACTGAGACCTCCCGTTCAACCCTCGATCTCTTCCTAACAAACTCTCCATCCTCAATTCAGTCTCTACAAGTCATCCCTGGATTTTGTGATCACCAAGCCCTCCTAGCTATATTTACCCACAAAATGAACAGTCCAAAATTACAAACCAGAACAGTATACAATTACTCCCGTACCAACTGGAAACTCCTTTCTGACATCTTACTTGACAGATTACCGGTCATTACACCTTCAGTCACCAACAGTGTAGATATAGATGGTACCTGGCATACTTGGAAGGAAATCTTTTGTCAGTGCGTCGATGAAGTGATCCCTAAGGTTACAATTAAAAATAAGAAAAAACACCTTGGATCTCAAAGGACATAATATCCAAAATAAGAAAGAGAAATCAGCTCTATAACAAATGGAAACAGTGCCCAAGTGACAGCAGGTGGGAAAAGTATAGGCTGGCTAGAAATAGTACCAAATCCGCAATTCGTGAAGCCTACAGTACGTATATGGACAAATTAAGCTTTAATCCCAAGGCAATGTGGACATTCATTCGGAGCAAAATTGGCAACACCGCACCACAGAGCTTTAAACATAACGGACTTTCTATTTCCAACCCACTAGACATAGCCAACTCATTCAACTGTAAATTCCAAAGTAACTTCTCTCCACCTGACACCAGTGAAGGAATGTTCCTACCAAGGACATCATCCCCTCTCTTTCCCCTAGCCAGTCTATATTTTACACAACAGGAAGTTCGAGACAGCTTACGGAGAACTAGACCCCATGCCGCGACAGGACCAGACTTAATCCCTGCTCGGATCCTTCATTACTGTGCAGATGCCCTAGCACCCTCATTGTGAACACTTTTCAACCAGTCCATTAACACCGGGACTCTACCACAAGAGTGGAAACATGCTAACGTGGTCCCTGTGTTCAAAGATGGTGACAAGGAAGACATGGACAACTACCGCCCGATTTCTCTGACGTCTGGTATCTGTAAATGTATGGAGCGCCTGGTTGCTAAGAACATACTGGAATTCCTGAGTGAGCGAGGCCTATTAAATCCAAGCCAACATGGCTTTGTTCCGGGGAGATCTTGTACAACTCTTTTGACAAAAGTGATTGACGACTGGCAGAACTCTTTGGATCAGACTAACGTCTCCCAAGTGGACTGTGTGGCCCTGGACTTAAGCAAAGCTTTTGATCAGGTGCCTCATCAAAGACTCTTGTTAAAGCTTGGCAAATATGGCATCGGAGGCAAACTGATTACATGGTTGACGTCATTCCTGGTAGGTCGATCGCAGTGTGTCGTGTTTGGCGGGGCCAAGTCACCGAACATAGTGGTAACTTCGGGAGTATCACAGGGGTCGGTGATCGGGCCTTTATTGTACATGGTTTTTACCCTCGACCTTCCAAGCTGTGTGACGTCCACGATGGCGCAGTATGCAGACGACTCAATAATTTACAGAGCCATAAAAAACAATGATGACGTCAAAGCACTACAGGAAGATCTGGACAGTGATGATGATGATAATTGTTGTTTTAAGGGGCCTAACATCTAGGTTATCGGCCCCTGAATCGAAGATCTGGACAGTGTGGCACTGTGGTGTGATGTAAATAAGATGACCTTGAATGTAAACAAGTGTAAATATATTCGGCTAAGTAGGGCCAGACAGCCTATTGCACATAGCCTTTCACTGAGCGGCAAAGTTCTTCCCATGTGCAATTCACTGCGAATGCTGGGAATACACATTTCCAGCAATTTGAAGTGGAATGTACACGTTGAGGAATCTAGGTGTAAGGCATTTAGAATTCTAGGATTTGCAAGACGCAATCTTCTGGGATTCAGAAGCCGTGCACTCCGAGCGGGGTATCTCTCCACTATACGGCCCATTCTTCTGTATGGACTTCCTGTCTGGCATCCCACTACCGAGGAAAACATGAGGAAGTTAAGTGCAGTCCAACGTCGAGCAGAGCGACTCATTTACAAACAGGGAAACAAAGTTTTGAAAAAACCACTAACATCAATCAATGACATATGTAGCCAAATAGATCTCACCTTTCTCCGAAAATCTCTAGCTGGCACCATTAAACTGTCCCCATTTCACCGCCTTCAACTGTCATATCGCTCAGTCCGTAGAGCACAGGGTGTCACCCTCGTTCCTCCATTCGCTAGGACAACAGATTATCAATCTGGATTCTACAATCGCTCTGCTCGACTTTGGAATGATCTGCCTCATGAAATAAAAGACCTTCCTCCACGACAATTTTGCCGCAAAGTGAAGGCTCTAAAGGGACTAAAACCCCATGTAAATTGAATTTATATACTGTATAATGTAACTTTGTGAGTGATTGGGAGTGTGCGCGTGCGTGTATGTATGTATGTATGTATGTATGTATGTGTGTGTGTGTGAGCGTGTATATGTGTGCGTGCATGCCTGTGTCTTCCCTTTTATTTATGAATTGTATGATATAGACGTCATGTACAGCAGATTATGTGTGTATAGCAAATGTAAAGGTGTAAATTGTATAATGTAACATTTGAGATTTGTTTAGTTTTAATGAACGGAGATGGAGACACTGATGTGTATGTGGGGCTTGCCCTTTCTCTATCTGCCGTCCATAAATTGTAGACACAATTTTTGGTAAATACATAATAATAATAATAATCGCATGATTAGGACACAAGAATTAACAAGGAGATTTTAAAAATTCGCACAGCTGCCATCTTGTGGTTATGGAAACAATTGAAATAAATTAGATGCCAGTGGATTAACATTCGTATAAGGATTTACTATACCAAGTTTCACTGCACTCGGATGGTTAAATTGCGAGAAACGTCCATGTGAATATTTATATTTCGCGTCGCCGCTATGTTGGATTTGTGATCACCAGGTTATTTGAAGTCCCCCAGGTGAACTTAAGTTCATAGCCCCTATGAACATTAAAAATTCAGTTTGATATCTATAATAGATTCGTAGATATTCAGAGCCGTCTAAATATTTCGGATGGTCGCCATGTTGGATTGTTAAATGTATAGGCCATAGAGTCATGTACCATTAAAGGAAAATTACTGCGTAGCTTCATTATTCAAACTTTCACTTCGATCGCATGACTACGACACAAGAAATAAAAACTTAATTTTAAAATTCGCACAGCCGCCATCTTGATGTTAAGTAAACAATTGAACTAAATTAGATACCAGTGCATTACAATGTGTATAAACATTTCCTGTATCAGATTTCATCGCGTTTGGAACATTAAATCGCGAGAAAGGTCTTTTTAAAATTTTAAAATTCGCTTGACCGCCATGTTCGTTTTGTAGTTAACCGGTTTTTGAAAGTCTTATAGATGTACTTCCAGTAGTGCTCTTTATCTTCGTACAAAATTTCAGGGTGATACCGCTAATAGTTTCAGAGATATAGAATGCCGGTGAAATATTTCGCACATCCGCCATCTTGTGGTTATGTAAACAATTGAACGAAGTTAGATGTCGGTGCATTACAATGTGTATGAACATATACTGTACCAAGTTTTATTGCGTTTGGTTGGTTAAATCGCGAGAAACGTCTATTTAAAAGTCGCAACTTCGCTTGACCGCCATGTTGGTTTTGTAGTCACCAGTTTTTCAAAAGTCACATAGGTGAACTTCGAGTAGTTCCCTTTATCACCCTACAAACTTCCTGGGTGATATCGGTAATATTTTCGGAGTATTGAATGCTGGTGAAATACTTTGCTCAGCCGCCATGTTGGATTGGTGAGACGTAACAAAACTTGAGGGGCACGGTCAGGGTTGTCCGGAATAGTGCTATGAACTTACCGAGTTTCATTGAAATCGCTCCAGCCGTTTAGAAGTTATTAGGGACACAAGTACACACACACACACATGAATCACACCGCGCTGACAGACAGACACACGGACAAAAGGTGTTCCCATAAGCCTATTTTTTCATAAATGAAAATAGGCTAAAAATGAGGAAAAAGTAGACTTATGTGATCGATCCGGGAAAATGTCTGTACGTCCTACCCTACTAACTCCTGAACGGCTGCAGCTATCGAAACCAAATTTGGTATGAGTAAAGATCTATAGCAAGATATTCCATGCCTATATTTGAAAATGATAGCAGTGCTACCAAGTGCTGAAAAATTGTATTGAAATTTGAGCTGCATTTGGATGCATGTTACATCAGATTAATTTTCAGGAGCCCATATATGACAGTATTGCCAACATGATTCTATCCCTGCTGATAGGTCCAATCTAAAAATTCATGTAACTTCCGTACTATCTATTGGATTTCAACCATATTTGCTATGTGATTTGCGCACCATAGCAGATATGAATATGCGTTTTCTTTCGTGTAAACAGGACTGCCAACTGTTGAAAAATGCACTTTAATTTTTAAAAACCTAATCCCAATATATAAGAAAGTATGCAGGCAAACCGTTCTATACTTTGCATACATCTGAAGTATCTGCAAATGTAGACCAATTTTCAGTAACCGTTATACGACTGTGCTGCCAACATGATTCTACGCGTGCTGATAGGTTTAATGTTTAATCACATGTACATTCTATACTAATAAAAGCGTTCTTTTTCTAGATTGGCACATGCAGACTATAGATCATAATATTTCAATTTACGTTTGAGCATCCCAATTATGGCAGTGTCGCCAACCTGATTTAACGCATGCTGATATATTCAATGTTTAAATACATGTAACGTGCTTACTACCATTGGACCTCAACCAAATTTTGCATGAGGATTTTGGACTTTAAGAGATGGAATTAAGAATATATTCCGAGTTGCCAGGTATGCCAACTGTTGATATATGGTCTCTAAAATTTTAAGACATGTAGCCTGTTTAGTTCGTCACGGAACTAATTGTTTCTTACCCAGGAGGCCCTAATTTCCATTCCCGGCCACGCATCATACAGGCCAAAAAAATGTAGCCGCCCACTGAAGACATCACTCCAATATGATGTTTATGTTGTTAATTCATACTAGGAGTTATTTAATCATCAGCCCCGTGTTCTTGGGTGTGTGTTAGTGTGTTTTCCCCCTGGGGTTCACAACTTGTGGGACGTGACTTGGCGACCACGGGACTCCAGCTGAGTTCAGCACTGCTTCCACTTACTTGTGTCGGGCTCCTCTCTGTCATCCTTCCTGTGGGCCGTCCTTGGTCAATTCTTGTTCTCTTCCGTCTTCGACGGTATTAGGGTATCCGATACCCAGAAAGACTTTCAATTCCACACCTTAATTGGCCCTTGTCTCATATTTCCTGATACCCTCATTCTTCGAGGGGTCAGACCTCTTGTTTTTCTTTTCAAGGTATCTCTTGACTTCTACACGAGGCTCTAAAGAGGCAGGGTGTATGTAACTCCACCACTTATGGTGCACCCTGGATAGTGCTACACCCTCAAGGGCTCACAGTAACTCCTGCTCTCTGCTCAAGGCCCTAAAGGAGCCAGGCTGTGTGTAGCCCCAACACTTATGGTGCACCCTGGATAGTGATACACCCTCAACGGCTCACAGTATCTCCTGCTCTCTGCACAAGGCCCTACAGGAGGCAGAGTGTATGTAGCCCCACCATTTATGGTGCAACCTGGATAGTGCTACACCCTCAAGGGCTCACAGTATCTCCTGCTCTCGGCACAAGGCCCTACAGGAGGCAGGGTGTATGTAGCCCCACCATTTATGGTGCAACCTGGATAGTGCTACACCCTCAAGGGCTCACAGTATCTCCTTCCTTCTGCTCAAGGCCCTAAAGGAGGCACGGTGTGTGTAGCCCCACCACTTATGGTGCACCCTGGATAGTGCTACACCCTCAAGGGCTCACAGTACTCCTGCCTTCTGCTCAAGACACTGAAGGAGCCATTGAGTGTGTAGCCCCACCACTTATGGTGCACCCTTGATAGTGCTACACCCTCAAGGGCTCACAGTATCTCCTGCCTTCTGCTCAAGGCCCTAAAGGAGCCAGGCTGTGTGTAGCCCCACCACTTATGGTGCACCCTGGTTATTGCCACACCCTCAAGGGCTCACAGTATCTCCTGCCTTCTGCTCAAGGCCCTAAAGGAGGCAGGGTGTGTGTAGCCCCACCACTCATGGTGCAACCTGGATAGTGCTACACCCTCAAGGGCTCATAGTATCTCCTGCTCACTGCTCAAGACGCTAAAGGAGCAGGGCTATGTGCAGCCCCACCACTTATGGTCCACCCTGGATAGTGTTACACCATCAAGGGCTCACAGTATCTCCTGCCTTCTGCTCAAGACCCTAAGGGAGGCAGGGTGTGTGTAGCCCCACCACTTATGGTGCACCCTGTATAGTGCTTCACCCTAAAGGTCTCAGAGTATCTCCTGCTCTCTGCTCAAGACCCTAAAGGAGACAGGGTGTGCGTAGCCCCACCACTTATGGTGCACCCTGGATAGTGCTACACCCCCAAGGGCTCACAGTATCTCCTGCCTACTGCTCAAGGCCTTAATGGAGGCAGGGTGTGTGTAGCCCCACCACTTATGGTGCACCCTGGATAGTGCTACACCCTCAAGGGCTCACAGTATCTCCTGCTCTCTGCTCAAGACCCTAAAGGAGGCAGGGTGTGTGTAACCCCACCACATATGGTGCACCCTGGATAGTGCTACACCCTCAAGGGCTCACAGTACATCCTGCCTTCTGCTCAAGGCCCTAGAGGAGGCAGGGTGTGTGGGTAGCCCCACCAATTATGGTGCACCCTGCATAGTGCTACACCCTCAAGGGCTCACAGTATCTCCTGCTCCCTGCTCAAGGCTCTGGAGGAGCCAGGCTTAGTGTAGCCCCACCACTTATGGTGCACCCTGCATAGTGCTACACCCTCAAGGGCTCACCGTATCTCCTGCCTTCGGCTCAAGACCCGAAAAGAGGCAGGGTGTGTGTAGCCCCACCACTTCTGGTGCACCCTGGGTAGTGCAACACCCTCAAGGGCTCACAGTATCTCCTGCTCCCTGCTCAAGGCCCTAAAGGAGGCAGAGTGTGTGTAGCCCCACCACTTATGGTGCACCCTGGATTGTGCTACACCCTCAAGGGCTCACAGTATCTCCTGCTCTCTGCTCAAGACCCTAAAGGAGGCAGGGTGTGTGTAGCCCCACCACTTCTGGTGCACCCTGGGTAGTGCTACACCCTCAAGGGCTCACAGTATCTCCTGCTCTCCGCCCAAGGCCCTAAAGGAGCCAGGGTGTATGCATCCCCACCACTTATGGTGCACACTGGATAGTGCTACACCCTCAAGGGCTCACAGTATCTCCTGCTCTCCGCCCAAGGCCCTAAAGGAGCCAGGGTGTATGTATCCCCACCACTTATGGCGCACCCTGGATAGTGCTACTCCCTCAAGGGCTCACAGTATCTCCTGCTCTCCGCCCAAGGCCCTAAAGGAGCCAGGGTGTATGTATCCCCACCACTTATGGTGCACCCTGGATAGTGCTACACCCTCAAGGGCTCACAGTATCTCCTGCCTACTGCTCAAGGCCTTAAAGGAGGCAGGGTGTATGTATCCCCACCACTTATGGTGCACCCTGGATAGTGCTACACCCCCAAGGGCTCACAGTATCTCCTGCCTACTGCTCAAGGCCTTAAAGGAGGCAGAGAGTGTGTAGCCCCACCACTTATGGTGCACCCTGGATAGTGCTACACCCTCAAGGGCTCACAGTATCTCCTGCTCTCTGCTCAAGGCCCTAGACGAGGCAGGGTGTATGTAGCCCCACCACTTTTGGTGCACTCTGGTTATTGCTCCACCCTCAAGGGCTCGCAGTATCTCCTGCCTTCTGTTCAAGACCCTAAATGAGGCTGGGTGTGTGTAGCCCCGCCACTCATGGTGCACCCTGGATAGTGCTACACCCCCAAGGGCTCATAGTATCTCCTGCTCTCTGCTCAAGACGCTAAATGTGCAAGGCTGTGTGTAGCCCCACCACATATGGTCCACCCTGGATAGTGCTACACCCTCAAGGGCTCACAGGATCTCCTGCTTTCTGCTCAAGACCCCAAGGGAGGCAGGGTGTGTGTAGCCCCACCACTTATGGAGCACCCTGTATAGTGCTTCACCCTCAAGGGCTCACAGTATCTCCTGCTCTCTGCTCAAGACCCTAAAGGAGACAGGCTGTGTGTAGCCCCACCACTTATGGTGCACCCTGGATAGTGCTACACCCTCAAGGGACCACAGTATCTCCTGCTCTCTGCTCAAGACCCTAAAGGAGGCAGGGTGTGTGTAGCCCCACCACTTATGGTGCACCCTGGATAGTGCTACACCCTCAAGGGCTCACAGTATCTCCTGCTATCTGCTCAAGGCCCTAAAGGAGGCAGGGTGTGTGTAGCCCCACCACGTATGGTGCACCCTGGATAGTGCTACACCCTCAAGGGCTCACAGCATCTCCTGCCTTCTGCTCAAGGCCCTAAAGGAGCCAGGCTATGTGTAGCCCCACCACTTATGGTGCACCCTGGTTATTGCTACACCCTCAAGGGCTCACAGTATCTCCTGCTCTCTGCTCAAGGCCCTAAGGGAGCCAGGCTGTGTTTAGCCCCACCACTTATGGTGCACCCTGGATAGTGCTACACCCTCAAGGGCTCACAGTATCTCCTGCCTTCTGCTCAAGACCCTAAAGGAGGCAGGGTGTGTGTAACCCCACCACTTCTGGTGCACCCTGGGTAGTGCTACACCGTTAAGGGCTCACAGTATCTCCTGCTCTCTGCTCAAGGCCCTAAAGGAGCCAGGGTGTATGTAGCCCCACCACTTATGGTGCACCCTGGGTAGTGCTACACCCTCAAGTGCTCACAGTATCTCCTTCCTTCTGCTCAAGGCCGTAAAGGAGGCAGGCTGTGTGTGGCCCCAGCACTTCTGGTGCACCCTGGATGGTGCTACACCCTCAAGGGCTCACAGTATCTCCTGCCTTCTGCTCAATGCCCTGAAGTAGCCAGGCTGTGTGTGGCCCCACCAATTATGGTGCACCCTGGATAGTGCTACACCCTCAAAGGCTCACAGTATCTCCTGCTCTCTGCTCAAGGCCATAGAGGAGGCAGGGTGTGTGTAGCCCCACCACTTATGGTGCACCCTGCATAGTGCTACACCCTGAAGTCCTCACAGTATCTCCTGCTCAAGGCTCTACAGGAGGCAAGGTGTGAGTAGCCCCACCACTTATGGTGCACCCTGGATAGTGCTACACCCTCAAGGGCTCACAGCATCTCCTGCCTTCTGCTCAAGGCCCTAAAGGAGCCAGGCTATGTGTAGCCCCACCACTTATGGTGCACCCTGGTTATTGCTACACCCTCAAGGGCTCACAGTATCTCCTGCTCTCTGCTCAAGGCCCTAAGGGATCCAGGCTGTGTGTAGCCCCACCACTTATGGTGCACCCTGGATAGTGCTACACCCTCAAGGGCTCACAGTATCTCCTGCTATCTGCTCAAGGCCCTAAAGGAGGCAGGGTGTGTGTAGCCCCACCACTTATGGTGCACCCTGGATAGTGCTACACCCTCAAGGGCTCACAGCATCTCCTGCCTTCTGCTCAAGGCCTTAAAGGAGCCAGGCTATGTGTAGCCCCACCACTTATGGTGCACCCTGGTTATTGCTACACCCTCAAGGGCTCACAGTATCTCCTGCTCTCTGCTCAAGGCCCTAAGGGAGCCAGGCTGTGTGTAGCCACACCACTTATGGTGCACCCTGGATAGTGCTACACCCTCAAGGGCTCACAGTATCTCCTGCCTTCTGCTCAAGACCCTAAAGGAGGCAGGGTGTGTGTAACCCCACCACTTCTGGTGCACCCTGGGTAGTGCTACACCGTTAAGGGCTCACAGTATCTCCCGCTCTCTGCTCAAGGCCCTAAAGGAGCCCGGGTGTATGTAGCCCCACCACTTATGGTGCACCCTGGGTAGTGCTACACCCTCAAGTGCTCACAGTATCTCCTTCCTTCTGCTCAAGGCCCTAAAGGAGGCAGGCTGTGTGTAGCCCCAGCACTTCTGGTGCACCCTGGATGGTGCTACACCCTCAAGGGCTCACAGTATCTCCTGCCTTCTGCTCAATGCCCTGAAGTAGCCAGGCTGTGTGTGGCCCCACCAATTATGGTGCACCCTGGATAGTGCTACACCCTCAAAGGCTCACAGTATCTCCTGCTCTCTGCTCAAGGCCATAGAGGAGGCAGGGTGTGTGTAGCCCCACCACTTATGGTGCACCCTGCATAGTGCTACACCCTGAAGTCCTCACAGTATCTCCTGCTCAAGGCTCTACAGGAGGCAAGGTGTGAGTAGCCCCACCACTTATGGTGCACCCTGGATAGTGCTACACCCTCAAGGGCTCTCAGCATCTCCTGCCTTCTGCTCAAGGCCCTAAAGGAGCCAGGCTATGTGTAGCCCCACCACTTATGGTGCACCCTGGTTATTGCTACACCCTCAAGGGCTCACAGTATCTCCTGCCTTCTGCTCAATGCCCTGAAGTAGCCAGGCTGTGTGTGGCCCCACCAATTATGGTGCACCCTGGATAGTGCTACACCCTCAAAGGCTCACAGTATCTCCTGCTCTCTGCTCAAGGCCATAGAGGAGGCAGGGTGTGTGTAGCCCCACCACTTATGGTGCACCCTGCATAGTGCTACACCCTGAAGTCCTCACAGTATCTCCTGCTCAAGGCTCTACAGGAGGCAAGGTGTGAGTAGCCCCACCACTTATGGTGCACCCTGGATAGTGCTACACCCTCAAGGGCTCTCAGCATCTCCTGCCTTCTGCTCAAGGCCCTAAAGGAGCCAGGCTATGTGTAGCCCCACCACTTATGGTGCACCCTGGTTATTGCTACACCCTCAAGGGCTCACAGTATCTCCTGCTCTCTGCTCAAGGCCCTAAGGGAGCCAGGCTGTGTGTAGCCCCACCACTTATGGTGCACCCTGGATAGTGCTACACCCTCAAGGCATCACAGTATCTCCTGCCATCTGCACAAGGCCCTACAGGAGGCAGGGTTTGTGTAGCCCCACCACTTATGGTGTAACCTGGATAGTGCTACACCCTCATGGGCTCACAGTATCTCCTGTCTTCTGCTCATGACCCAGAAGGAGGCAGGGTGTGTGTAGCCCTACCTATGGTTCACCCTGGATTGTGCTACACCCTCAAGTGCTCACCTTATCTCCTGCCTTCTGCTCAAGGCCCTGATGGAGGCAGGGTGTGTGTAGCCCCACCACCTATGGTGCACCCTGGATAGTGCTACACCCTCAAGGGCTCACAGTATCTCCTGCCTTCTGCTCAAGGCCCTACAGGAGGCAGGGTGTGTGTAGCCCCACCAGTTATGGTGCACCCTGGATAGTGCTACACCCTCAAGGGCTCACAGTATCTCCTGCTCTCTGCTCAAGGCCTTAATGGAGCCAGGCTGTGTGTAGCCCTACCACTTATGGTGCACCCTGGATGTTGCTACACCCTCAAGGGCTCACAGTATCTCCTGCCTTCTGCTCAAGACCCTAAAGTGCCTGGCTGTGTGTAGCCCCAACTCTTATGGTGCACCCTGGATAGCGCTACACCCTCAAGGGCTCACGGTATCTCCTGCTCTCTGCTCAAGGCCCTAAAGGAGGCAAGGGTTTGTGTAGCCGCACCACTTATGGTGCACCCTGGGTAGTGCTACACCCTGAAGGGCTCACAGTATCTCCTGCCTTTTGCTCAAGGCCCTAAAGGAGGCAGGGTGTGTGTAGCCCCATCACTTATGGTGCACCCTGGATAGAGCTACACCCTCAAGGGCTCACAGTATCTCCAGCTCTCTGCTCAAGGCCCTAAAGGAGGCAGGGTGTGTGTAGCCCCACAACTTATGGTGCACCCTGGGTAGTACTACACCCTGAAGGGCTCACAGTATCTCCTGCTCTCTGCTCAAGGTCCTAAAGGAGGCTGGTGTGTGTAGCCCCACCCCTTATGGTGCACTCTGTATAGTGCTACACCCTCAAGGGCTCACAGTATCTCCTGCTTTCTGCTCAAGGCCCTAAAGGAGGCAGGGTGTGTGTAGCCCCACCACTTATGGTGCACCCTGCGTAGTGCTACACCCTCAAGGGCTCCCAGTATCTCCTGCCTTCTGCTCAAGGCCCTGACGGAGCCAGGCTGTGTGTAGTCCCATACTTCTGGAGCACCCTGGATAGTGCTACACCCTCAAGGGCTCACAGTATCTCCTTCCTTCTGATCAAGGCCCTAAAGGAGGCAGGCTGTGTGAAGCCCCACCACTTATGGAGCAACCTGGATAGAGCTACACCCTCAAGGGCTCACAGTATCTCCTGTCTTCTGCTCAAGGTCCTAAAGGAGCCAGGGTATATGTAGCCCCACCACTTATGGAGCACCCTGGATAGTGCTACACCCTCAAGGGCTCACAGTACCTCCTGCCTTCTGCTCAAGGTCCTAAAGGAGGCAGGGTGTGTGTAGCCCCACCACTTATGGTGCACCCTGGATAGTGCTAAACCCTCAAGGGCTCACAGTATCTCCTGCCTTCTGCTCAAGGCCCTAAAAGAGGCAGGGTGTGTATAGCCCCACCACTTATGGTGCACCCTGGATAGTGCTACACACTCAAGGGCTCACGGTGAGTCTAATCACGAAAAAAGTCTATTTAAAAGTTTCATCTTCGCTTGGCCGCCATGTTGGTTTTTGTAGTTACCAGGTTTTTGAAAGTCTAATAGGTGAACTTCTATTAGTGCCCTTTATCACCGTACATTTCAGGATAATATCAGTAATAGTTTGGGAGATATTGAATGCCGGTGGAATATTTCACACTGCGCCATGTTAGATTGGTGAGACGTAATACAATTTGAAGGTCACGGTCTTGGTCGGCCAAAATGGAGCTATGACCTGACCGAGTTTCATTGAAATCTCTCCAGCCATTTAGCATACACACACACGGACAAAAGGTGATCTCATAAGCCAATTTTTTCAGGGATATCAGTAATAGTTTCGGAGATTTAGAATGCCGGTGAAATATTTGCATAGCCGGCATTTTGAGGTTATGTAATTAATTGAACTAAATTAGAAGCCAGTGCGTTGCAATATGTATAAACATTTTGCACTTTAAATTATTATACAAATGTTAATCCACTGGCATCTAATTTATTTCATTTGCTTTCATAACCACAAGATGGCAGCTGTGCAAAATTTTAAAATCTCGTTTTAACTTCTTGTGTCCTAATCATGCGATTGAAGTTTGAATACCACACGTAAACAATAATCTTTATGTAATAGTACACTAGCAGAAGTACCCATTCTTCGAACGGTCTTCGGTATTAATAACCAGATGTTATCAATTGATCTACTGTTGCAATGTTTAGGGGCTTGGGACCTGTTAGTTGGCAAAGAAAAATGATTAGCTAAAATGTGCTCTCAAACTAAATTTACCTAACGTGTTCTTCCTGGCGTGAAAATAAAATTGAAAACTTCGTAGACGAATCGCAATACACGTCACATACGATCTGACCCTAACCGTTGTGTCAAGTGCCCAACTACAGGAAGGCCCCTTTTATAAATTACTAGCTGAAGTACCCGTGCTTCGCTACGCGTCATAAATAAATTAAAATGTGAAAGTGACAGTTAAAACAGGGGATAGGCGAGGTGCTGCGCAGAGGGAGATTAAGGATGGAACATTTTGTCCAACTACACCGTTCGGCGTTGACCGTGTTTTATAGCACAAATTTAGGTTTTACTCGCTAACCGTTGGAGATACCTTTCGGATAGAAAATGTAATTTTAAACCTCGTATATGCTATCAAAAGTTTGCTATTTCTTAGCGTTCACTTTTTATTTGAAATGGAAATATGAAAGTTTGAAACCAAAGGGTGTAGTGACGTCACTAAAATGGTCGCCATAGTGCAAAGTATTGAAATCAAAAGTAGCCTATATGTTAACCAGTTAAATCAGCTACTTTCATGTAAAATTCATGTAAATCGGACCAGTGGTTCTTGCGTGATTGAGTAATACACAGACACACACCATCTCATTTTTAGCCTCGCTTCGCTCGCGTCATAGTCGTGTCATATTGTTATTCAATGACATGCAGGTTTAACCCCGTTAACACCCCTTTAGAACCTGAATATCCAAAAATCCCTCCTTAGTAGACATTTTCGACACACAACAAACATATCCCCTTCTTCTAACTTCAATAGTTTTGATTGGTCGATGAGAGTGAACTTCCAAAAATCCTTCCTTAGTGGACGTTTTTATTCCAGAATTTCACCCCTCCCCATATGCCCCTTAAATTGGATTTATGAAAAAAAAACGGTCGAACATCTACCTATTTTAATTATTTATTCATTTATTAATTTTTAAGGTGATTGGAACTCGGAGAAAATCAAACTCCTCGTCTATGTCGTTTAAGAGATACACGCTCCGTTCGGAATCTTTCAACCCCCACTTTTCATCCCTTTCACCTCATAATATACACCACATCGAAAAAACATTAGACATGTGTCAGCTTATTTTAAATGATTAGTATATATGCCAAGTATCACATACCCAAATGAAACCACTCATGAGATATTGTTATTCAATGAAATGCACGTTTACCCCCTTAACACCTCATTAGAACCTGAATATCCAAAACTCTTTCCTTAGTGTACGTTTTCGACATACCACGAACTTATCCCCAAAATTTCATGTTTCTAACTTCAATAATTTTTGCTGGGCGATGATGAGTGAGTGAGTCAGTCAGGACATTTTCTTTCATTAATATTTGAGAATTTCACCCCTCCCCAAGAACCCCTTAAATTGGATTTATGAAAAAAAAAACGGTCGAACACCTATTTACTTATTTAAAGCTGTTTTCCCCCTGAGTTTGATAAGTGAGTAAGTAAGTCAATCAGTTAGGACACCTTCTTTCCTGTTCCCCCCCCCCGAATTTCACTCCTCCCCATGGGCCCCTTAAATTGGATTTATGAAGAAATGGTCGAACACCTATTTACTTATTTTTAAGCTGCTTTTTCCGCTGAATTTCAATCGCCTATGTTGAATAAGAGATACAGTACACGCTCCGTTAAGAATCCTTCAACCCCCAATTTTCTCCCCTTTCACCTCATAATATACACCATATCGATAAACCCCTAGACATATGTCTGCTTATTTTAAATGATTAGTTTGTATGCCGAATATCACATCCCCAAATGAAACAACTCGTGAGATATTGTTATTCAATGAAATGCAAGTTTAACCCCCCTTAACACCCCTTCATAACATGAATATCCAAAAATCCATCCCTAGTGGACTTTTTCGACAAACAACGAACATATCCCCAAAATTTCAAGTTTCTAACTGCAATAGGTTTGCTGGGGGATGATGAGTGAATATCCAAAAATCCTTCCTTAGTGGACTTCTTTCCCCAGAATTTCATCCCTCTCCATGAGCCCCTTAAATTGGATTATGAAAAAACGATCGAACACCTATCTACTACTCTTTCAATCTGATTTTTCTCCCTGAGATTCTTACTTTTTGCCTCTGTCTTTTAAGAGATACTTGCTCCGTTAAGAATCCTTCAACACTCACTTTTCACACATACACCTCATAATATACACCACATCGAAAAACCCTCAGACATGTGTCTTCTTATTCTTAATGATGAGTTTATATGCCTAGTATCCCATCCCAAAGGAAATCATTCGGGAGATATTGTTATTCAATTAAATGCAAGTCTACCCCCTTAACACCCCTTTAGAACCTGAATATCCAAAATTCCTTCCTTAGTGGACGTTTTCAACATACAACGAACATAGCCCCTTAATGGCATGTTTCTAACTTCAATAATTTTGGCTGGGGGATGATGAGTGAGTAAGTCAGGACATTTTCTTTCAATTATTTTTCAGAATTTCACCCCTCTCATGAACCCCTTAAATTGGATTTATAAAAAAAAAACGGTCGAACACCTATTTACTTATTTTTGAGCTGTTCTTCCCCCCTGAGTTTGATGAGTGAGTGAGTTAGGACACTTTCTTTCCTGTTTCCCCCCCCCCAGAATTTCATCTCTCTCCAAGGGCCCCTTAAAATGGATTTATGAAAAAACGGTCGAACACCTATTTACTTATATTTTAAGCTGTTTTTTTTCCGCCGAATTTCAAACTTCTCGCCTATGTCGTTTAAGAGATACACGCTCCGTTAAGAATCCCTCAACCCCAATTTTCACCCCTTTCACCTCGTAATATACACCTCATCGATAAACCCTTAGACATATGTCTGATTCTTTTAATGATTAGCTTATATACCGAATATCACATCCCCAAAGAAACAACTCATGAGATATCGTTATTCAATGAAATGCACGTTTACCCCCTTAACACCTCTTTAAAACCCGAATAACAAAAATCATTCATTAGTTGACGTTTTCGATATACAGCGAACATATTCCCAAAATGTCATGTTTCTAACTTTAATAGTTTTCGCTGGGCGTGACGAGTGAGTGAGTCAGACAGGACATTTTCTTTCAATTATTTTTACCAAAATATCACCCCTCCCCATGGGCCCCTTAAATTGGATTGATGAAAAAACGCTTGAACACCTATTAACTTATTTTTTAAGCTGTCTTTTTCCCCTGAGTTTGATGATTGAGTGAGTTAGTCAGTCAGTTAGGAAACTTTCTCTCCTTTTTCCCCCCAGAATTACACCCCACCCCATTGGCTCCTTAAATTAATTTATGAAAAAACGGTGGAACACCGACTTACTTATTTTTTAAGCTGATTTTTTTTCGCCGAGTTTCAAATTTCTCGCCTATGTCGTTTAGGAGATAGGCCTACACGCTTCGTTAGGAATCCTTCAACCCCCAATTTTCACCCCTTTCACCTCATAATAATACACCACATCGAAAAACCCTTAGACACATGTCTGCTTATTTTTAATGATTAGTTTATATGCCGAGTATCACATCCACAAATGAAACCACTCGTGAGATATTGTTATTCAATAAAATGCAGGTTTAACCCCCTTAAGACCCCTTTAGAGACTGAATATTCAAAAATCCTCCCTTAGTGTATGGTTTTGACAAACAACGAACATATCCCGAAAATGACATGTTTCCAACTTCAATATTTTTGGCTGGGCGATGATGAGTGGGTGAGTGAGTCAGGACATTTTCTTTCAATTTTTTTCTTCAGAATTTCACCCCTCCCGATGAACCCCTTAATTTGGTTTATCAAAAAAAACTGTCGAACACATATAAGTTATACTTATTTTAAGCAGTTTTTCCCCCTGAGTTTGAAGAGCGAGTGAGTCAATCGGTTAGGACACTTTCTTTCCTGTTTTTTTTTTTTACACAGAATTTCACCCCTCGCCATAGGCCCTTTAAATTGGATTTATGAAAAAAAAAACGGTCAAACACCTATTTACTTATTTTTTTATGCTGATTTTTTCCCGCTGAGTTTCAAACTCCTCGCCTATGTAGTTTATGAGATACAGGCTCCGTTAGGAATCTTTCAACCCCCACTTTTCACCCCTTTCACCTCATAATATACACCACATCGAAAAACCCTCAGACACATGTCTTCTTATTTTTAATGATGAGTTTATATGCCGAGTATCACATCCCCCAGTGAAACCAATCGGGAGATATTGCTATTCGATGAAATGCAGGTCTACCCCCTTAACATCCCTTTAGAACCTGAATATCAAAAAATCCTTTCTTAGTGGGCGTTTGCGGCCCTTGAGTAAGCTGCATACCAAATTTCATTCCAATCCGTTGGGTGGGTTCTGAGATTTCGTGATGAATGTGTGAGTGAGTGAGTGAGTGAGTGGTATTTGACAAATATCTAGTAGATAGTGTCAAGTCTTTGTTATGCTATACTCGGTTGACAGTGCTGTGTGAGCAGTTGAGTAACTAACGGGATTTCAAGTAAAGATCCTCATTTTCTATACCGGTAGTGCAGAGCGCAATTGGCATCCAGACGGCCGTGTCTCGACGTGAGCTATGTTGCCATGGAAACTATCTGCCTTGCCATTCCTTCATGAGTATATTTTATGATTTGATTAGCCTGTTTTTGAGTGAAAAAGTGCCGAAATCAGAAGAATGAGAAAGACTATCGAAAATTCATGTAGCCAGCGGTTCCTTCTGGGTCCTAAACTATGTGTATGCAAAATATGGTTGAGATTGGTGGAACGGTGTAGATTTGTATACGGAACCAACATATATACATACATACATACAGACTTTCACTTTTATATATTAGATAAAGGCTTGTGGTGCATGAAAATTCAGTTTTTTTTAGCCTCCAATGGTCCAAATTCCTAAAATCAGCAAAAAACAGTCTACTATTTCAAATCAGGAATTTTTGAAAATAATGTTGCTGTTTGGAGATATAATAAAATTTTTGTACGACATATCGCACGTGTAAGTCGTGTGAAAAAAAATCTAGGGTACTCCTTGAACCCCTTAAGCGCATTGATGAATTTTACAGTTTTAGTTGGTTCCGTGATAACCTTATAGCCATTTGCAACCTTTCACAGAAGTGTAATAAATGGAGTGGCATTACTTATTCCAGAAATAGATGGAAAATTGGATGCCACCTCTTGAGATACTGTTGTCATGGTTAGTGGCTTTAATTCCTTCTTTAGTTTATTAAATGAAATTAGTTAATTGGGAATATCTAATAAACTGTTGGGTTTAGAGCCTTAAAATATAGTTTTCGGGGACCCTTTACGGCTCTTGAGGGGCCCCGAGTTTTGTTTCTGACACCAAGGGTTTGAAAATGAGCTTTGTCTCGTCGTTGTACGCCATAATAATGATAATAATTAAAAGAATAGTAATAATAATAATATAACAATGTAGGGATAGGGATATAATAGACCTTCCGTACCATACCCGCACGTGTAAATCGCGTTAAAAAATTCTGAAGTACCCCTTACCCCTTAAGTGCATTATATGTATTGATGAATATTTCAGCTTAATTTGGATCCGTTATAACCTTATAACCGTTTGCAAACCTTCACAGTAATATAATAAATGGAATTGCATTGCGTCTTACAGAAATAGACGGATCTCTGAGATTCTGTTGCCATTGTTACCGGCATGCATTCCTTCATTAATTTATTAAGTGAAATTAGTTTTTTGGGAATATCTCAAAAACTGTTGGTTTTAGGGCCTTAAAATGTGGTTTTCGGGGTTCTTTTAGGGCCCCCGAGTTTCGTTTCTCACATTGAGGGGCTGAAAATGAGCTTTGTTTCACCCTTCTACGTTTATTTCAGCATGTACGGAGAAGAGTTACATCAATGATTAGTGTCGTGCATCTGATGGATATCTGTATCAAATTTTACGTTAATCCACCCAGCCGTTCTCGAGTTATAAGGACACAAAATATTGTCCACAGACAAACAGACAGACAGACAAAAAAAAATTTGCGTGCATCCGTCACAAAACAGTCTGAAACGGGCAAATATGTCAAATTTCCGTGGAAATGCAGAAAAAACAGACAAACATTCATTTTTATATAATAGAGAAGGGATATAATAGACCTTCCGTACCACACCCGCACGTGTAAATCGCGTGAAAAAAATCTAGAGTACCCCTTGACCCCTTAAGCGCATTGTATGTATTGATGAATATTTCAGCTTAATTTGGATCCGTTATAACCTTATAGCCGTTTGCAAGCCTTCACAGTAATGTAATAAATGGAATTGCATTGCGTCTTACAGAAATAGATGGACCTCTGAGATTCAGTTGCCATGGTTACCGGCATGCATTCTTTCATTAATTTATTAAGTGAAATTAGTTTTCTGGGAATATCTCAAAAACTGTTGGTTTTAGGGCCTTAAAATGTGGTTTTACCACCGAGGTTCGTTTCTCACATTGAGGGGCTGAAAATGAGCTTTGTTTCACCCTTTTACGCCTATTTCAGCATGCATTTTAACGGGGTAGGGCCCCTTTTATGAGAGGTACGAAGAAGAGTTACATCAATGATTAGTGTCGTGCCTGTGAAGGATATCTGTATCAAATTTTACGTTGATCCACTCAGCCGTTCTCGAGTTATAAGGACACAAAAAATTGTCCACAGACAGACAAACAAACAGACAGACAGACGGACAAACATTTATTTTTGCGCGCGTCCGTCATAAAACAGTCTGAAACGCGCAAATATCGCATATTTCCGTGGAAATTAAAAAAAAACAGACAAACTTTCATTTTTATATATATAGAGATAACTCTAAGAACTACATATAAAAAAGCCAACATGGCGACCATCTGAAATTTTTAGACGGTTCTCAATATCTACGAATCTATCACAACAATCAAACTGAAAGTCTGTATGTTGATAGAGGCAATTAACATGAGTAGGATATATGAAAATAGGCTGTATAGTTCTTCACGGAACTACTTGTTTCATAAATGAAAATAGGCTGATAAAAAGCTTTGTATGTATTTATTTTCTTGTATTGCTGGATGTAATATTGCTTATTCTAAATACGTTCTATTTTTAGCCTATTTTCAATTTTGAAAAAATAGGCTTATGAGATCACCTTTTGTCCGTGTGTGTGTGCGTGTGTGTGTGTGTGTGATTCGTGTGTGTGTCCCCCCTAATAAAATCTAAACGGCTGGAGCGATTTCAATGAAACTCGGTATGTTCATAGCACTATTCCCGGCGACCTCGACCGTGCCCTTCAAATTTTGTTACGTCTCACCAATGCAAAATGGCGGCTGTGCGAAATATTTCACTAGCATTCAATATCTCCGAAACTATTACAGATATCGCCCTGAAATTGTGTACGGTGATAAAGGGTACTACTAGAAGTTCAACTATGAGACTTTCAAAAACCTGGTGACTCCAAACCAACATGGCGGTCAAGCGAAGTTGAGACTTTTAAATAGATTTTTCTCGCGATTTAACTATTCACACGTAATGAAACTTGGTACAGCAAATGTTTATACACATTGTAATGCACTGGAGTCTAATTTAGTTCAATTGTTTACATAACTTCAAAATGGCGGCTGTGCGAAATATTTCACTGATATTCTATATCTCCGAAACTATTACAGATATCACCCTGCAATTTAGTACAGTGATAAAGGGTACTGATACAAGTTTACCTATGTATATTTCATAAACTTGTACAGTAGAAAACGAACATGGCGACCAAGCGAAGTTGAGACTTTTAAATAGACTTTTCTCACGATTTAACCATCCAAACGTAATGAAACTAGGTACAGCAAGTGTTTATACACATAGTAATGCACTGGAGTCTAATTTAGTTCAATTGTTTACATAACCTCAAAATGGCGGCTGTGCGAAATATTTCACTGACATTCTATATCTCCGAAACTATTACAGATATTACCCTGCAATTTTGTACGGTGATAAAGGGTACTGGTACAAGTTTATCTATGTATACTTCATAAACTTGTAAAGTAAAAAACGAACATGGCGACCAAGCGAATTTGAAATATTTTAATAGACTTTTCTCGTGATTTAACTCTCTGAGCGCAGTGAAATGTGGTACAGTAAATGATTTTGCAGATTCTAATGCTCTGCCATCTAATTTAAATCAATTGTTTACATAACCTCAATATGGCGGCTGTGCGAAATTTTTAAATTAAGTTTTTATTTCTTGTGTCGTAATCATGCGATCGAAGTGAAAGTTTGAATAATGAACCTAGGCAATAATTGTCCTTGATTGGTGCATAATTCTATGGCCTATACATATAACAATCCTAAATGGCGAGCTTCCGAAATATTTAGACGGTTCTCAATATCTATGAATCTTTTACAGCAACCAAACTGAATTTTTTTATGTTCATAGAGACTATGAACATATGTTCACCTATAGGACTTTCATTAACCTGGTGAGCACAAATCCAACATGGCGGCGACGCGAAGTATAAATATTTAAATGGACGATTCTCGCGAATTAACTATCCGAGTGCTGTGAAACGTTGCACGTTAAATGCTTATACAAATGTTGATCCACTGGCATCTAATTTATTTCAATTGTTTGCATAATCACAAGATGGCTGCTGTGCGTAATTTTAAAATTTCGTTTTTACTTCTTGTGTTCTAATCATGCGATTGAAGTTTGAATACCACACGTACACAATAATCTTAATGTAATAGTACAAAAATAAAAATCCAACCTGGCGACAATCTGAAATATTTAGACGGTTCTCAATATCTACGAATCTGTTACAGCAATTAAACTGAAATTTTGTATGTTGTTAGAAGAAATTAACATGAGCAGGATATATGAAAATAGGCTGTATAGTTCTTTACGGAACTACTTGTTTAAGTTTAAAAAACCTAGTCTAATAATTTGCACACCTCTGCAATTGCACTTCTTGATAAGTATTTATGGCACGTAATAACATCAGTGTAAAATACCGGTTGTGGAGATGCATTCAATGATACTAGATGTCACAATAGGATGCTTGAAGCAATTACATTTTGCAGTTAGCTGATACATCATGTTTGTATTTCATTTGCAGTGTAATGGCCTTGTCTGCCTTGCTAATGGTGTCATTTGGCTTCCAGTATTGCTTTCATAATCGATTTCGGAAACATGGTTGCTTTATACTCATTTTATGTTTGCTGTTCATACAATAATGTTACTCGCTGAAACAATTGAATTGCAAAGAATACATTTCAATGGCTGCATTCATAAAATCCACCTTTGGGAAACAATATAATCGGTTTTGTTAGAGGACACTGTGTCATTAAAAGCAACCTGTCACCTCTCTAGAATTAAAGTGGGGTTGATATCGGTTTGTCAGAGGGTGAAAATGATAATTAAATAATAATAATAATAATAATAATAATAATAATAATAATAATAATAATAATAACAAGATGAAAATGAAGAGAGCCTTATACAAGACACAGGGTGTCTACAACAAAAAATGTCTGTCCAGATTCATTAAACTTCGTCATTACAACACGGTTATTAAACCTGAGGTGCTTTATGCTAGTGAGACGTTGACGTGACACACCAAGGGCGGTTTGGAAAAAATCCTCACAGAGGAAAGAAAAATAGTAAGGAAAATAATTGGACCAAAGCACACAGATGAAGGATACAGGCTTCACTCCAGAGACTCCACAGAGAAATTGTCCAACCTCGCAGCAGACATCAGAAAGAGGCGACTAAAATTTTACGGCCACATAAGCAGACTCCCACAAACCAGACTCACCAACAAAATTCTTAGATACATACAGCGGCTCAAGATTACTACACCCTGGATGATGCAAGTCAAAATTGATCTAGTAAAAGCACAGGTCAACCCAGAAGACGTCATAGACAAAAGCGTATTTAGACACAAAGTATACAAGTGGGAAATCATGTCAGAGAAAGCGGCACCTACAGCCCAAAGACCAAAGTGGACCGAAGAAAGGAAGAGGGCCTTTAGTGCACGAATGAAAGAGTACTGGAAAGACAGGAAGAACAAAAAGTCACGATTGCTTCGCGTGGTCTAATAGGCCTGTAACGTGTAAAATAAATAAATAACAATAATTATTATCCCAGCTGAATGTAGCAAAGAAACACTCCTTAAGTAATAATGTTCTGCCTTATTATCAACTAGCTAACCACCCGGCTTCGCCCGGTGTCTTGCACGGTTTATCCAGCGTAAGCTTAAAAGGCGCAAGGACGGCAGGTCCCAGACGCAATTCAGAAAAGCCGAGGTGAACAGCGAAACTCCATACACATATACTCTTCTCTGAAGTCTTAACTCGACAAGACTAGACAGTTTGATGTGGGTCGAAGCTGGGATGATAGGCTCGCTCGCTCCGACACTTTTAGTGGGCGATGTGTTGAAGATAGAGATATGCTCTCGTGGACTCTTTTGTAGAACATTTCATGCTGAACAATTATTACACTCATAGTATAAGTTATATATTATATGTTTAATGGTTTGCCCAGCGTAAGCTTAAAAAGCGCACGGACGCCAGGTTTTCTTCGAATTTTTCACTAAAATCATTACTGCTTGGCTTCCTTTGATCATAAATAAATAATTTTCTACAGAAAACTTCTTCGAGATATCCTTTACAGATCCTGTTTAACGATGACTTTGCCAAGTTGACGGCGACCGAACCACTGTTTTGATGTGTATAATGCTTCGGGTTGAATTACCTTGTTACAGTGTTTTAATTTTGTGTTCTGAGATATTGAGTTTTGTTGTATTTGTTGCAGGTAATTCTATTCTTGTAATTTAGAGATTCTCTCTTTGCTTGCCTAACGATTTAATTATTCATTTAGGAGAGCGACTGAACTTGAATACTCGATTAACTCATCTTCTGGCGTTTTCCCGCTTCTCTTCCCAAAATCTCTTCATCATCTCAGAATGCTCCTTTTTCTGGTCAGCTGTCAATTTTCTTCCAGGCTCTCGTGATGGTCTATGCTCAAACGTAACATTTATAATTTTATTCCGGCACTCGGTGCGGTCCTCGAGATTTTGTATGTTGACCTGTTGTTGGTCCCTCTGGACCTCTGTCAGCCACTCCGTGCCACTCGTACTCTGTGTTATAATGTGACTGCTACCACATCCAACATACATCTTGCGCCTTCAGGTTGCCATCTTTTTCGTTCCATGGCCCATTTCTTCCGCGGAAGAAATTTTGAAAACATTGAAGCTGTGGAAGTGGACTCGCCAAATTGTTTGCATCAAACCCAAGAGACTGGTAGCGTCGCGGGATATGAAACCTCTCTGAAAGATGGCTCAAGACCAGAGAATCTCATGGTATCTACTTTGAAGAATAGTTTAATTTCTTGTCTGAAAACTTTACAAGTAAAATTTTCTTTAGAAAACACCATTACTTACCTATAATTGGATCACAGCTTATGTACTTATTTCAATATTAATAAATAAATGCCCTTCTTTCAGATTTTGAGGTAAAAAAAAGAACAACGATGTGTATGTGGAACCACTTGCAAATCACCCATATCAAGATTAACGTTTGTAATTTACAAAAGCAGATTGTGTAATAATGTAACGTGTCCAATTTACAATTCAACAAATTTATTTATTTGTTCGTATCAGAAGTAAACATTTTACATTTAAAAATATGGTACTTAACAATGCACATATCATATTGTTTCTGTCCAAAATTTTGCCAAGTCACGGGCATTAGGCATCGCAGCCATCAAGTCCTCCATTGTGCAACTTAAAGGACACTTACTGCAGTTCATGAAATTGACTGTGGTTTGGACTTCACCACAATCACATAGCCTGGATGTGCCAGGAAAACCCCACTTCATCATATTTATTCTTGATCTACCAACACCAGTGCGAAGCCTGTTCAATGGCTTCCACGTAGACCAGTGTTCCTCATGTCCTGGAGGGAGATGTTCAATTAGGAGCATCCAGCCATCAAGTTGACTATTTTTATCTCCATAATCTTAACCTTGTGGACTTAGCAGATTCGTGTAGATCTTCTGTTGTATTCAGGAAACTCCTCCTAGACCTCAGTCGTCGATCGGCAGGTTCTTATCCGTACAATGGGTGTGCGCATGAGGTAATTGCTTTGGTTCTCTCAGTCAAGGCTGCAACTTCTCTTCTAATATCTGGTGGGACGATTCCAGCCAAACAGTAGATTCTATCTCGTGGTGTTGGTCTCAAACAGTCAGTGATAAGTCGGCATGTTTCATTAAGTGAAGTGTCAACTTGTTTATTTCACCAATAAATTACTAAGATAGGAAAGATAGGGCAAACCTAAAAGTATACAAGTGGGAAGTGTTGTCACAAAGAGCTGCACCTACAGCCCAAAGACCAAAGTGGACCGAAGAAAGGAAGAGGGCCTTTAGTGCACGAATGAAAGAGTACTGGAAAGACAGGAAGAACAAAAAGTCACGATTGCTTCGCGTGGTCTAATAGGCCTGTAACGTGTAAAATAAATAAATAACAATAATTATTATCCCAGCTGAATGTAGCAAAGAAACACTCCTTAAGTAATAATGTTCTGCCTTATTATCAACTAGCTACCCACCCGGCTTCGCCCGGTGTCTTGCACGGTTTATCCAGCGTAAGCTTAAAAGGCGCAAGGACGGCAGGTCCCAGACGCAATTCAGAAAAGCCGAGGTGAACAGCGAAACTCCATACACATATACTCTTCTCTGAAGTCTTAACTCGACAAGACTAGACAGTTTGATGTGGGTCGAAGCTGGGATGATAGGCTCGCTCGCTCCGACACTTTTAGTGGGCGATGTGTTGAAGATAGAGATATGCTCTCGTGGACTCTTTTGTAGAACATTTCATGCTGAACAATTATTACACTCATAGTATAAGTTATATATTATATGTTTAACGGTTTGCCCAGCGTAAGCTTAAAAAGCGCACGGACGCCAGGTTTTCTTCGAATTTTTCACTAAAATCATTACTGCTTGGCTTCCTTTGATCATAAATAAATAATTTTCTACAGAAAACTTCTTCGAGATATCCTTTACAGATCCTGTTTAACGATGACTTTGCCAAGTTGACGGCGACCGAACCACTGTTTTGATGTGTATAATGCTTCGGGTTGAATTACCTTGTTACAGTGTTTTAATTTTGTGTTCTGAGATATTGAGTTTTGTTGTATTTGTTGCAGGTAATTCTATTCTTGTAATTTAGAGATTCTCTCTTTGCTTGCCTAACGATTTAATTATTCATTTAGGAGAGCGACTGAACTTGAATACTCGATTAACTCATCTTCTGGCGTTTTCCCGCTTCTCTTCCCAAAATCTCTTCATCATCTCAGAATGCTCCTTTTTCTGGTCAGCTGTCAATTTTCTTCCAGGCTCTCGTGATGGTCTATGCTCAAACGTAACATTTATAATTTTATTCCGGCACTCGGTGCGGTCCTCGAGATTTTGTATGTTGACCTGTTGTTGGTCCCTCTGGACCTCTGTCAGCCACTCCGTGCCACTCGTACTCTGTGTTATAATGTGACTGCTACCACATCCAACATACATCTTGCGCCTTCAGGTTGCCATCTTTTTCGTTCCATGGCCCATTTCTTCCGCGGAAGAAATTTTGAAAACATTGAAGCTGTGGAAGTGGACTCGCCAAATTGTTTGCATCAAACCCAAGAGACTGGTAGCGTCGCGGGATATGAAACCTCTCTGAAAGATGGCTCAAGACCAGAGAATCTCATGGTATCTACTTTGAAGAATAGTTTAATTTCTTGTCTGAAAACTTTACAAGTAAAATTTTCTTTAGAAAACACCATTACTTACCTATAATTGGATCACAGCTTATGTACTTATTTCAATATTAATAAATAAATGCCCTTCTTTCAGATTTTGAGGTAAAAAAAAAGAACAACGATGTGTATGTGGAACCACTTGCAAATCACCCATATCAAGATTAACGTTTGTAATTTACAAAAGCAGATTGTGTAATAATGTAACGTGTCCAATTTACAATTCAACAAATTTATTTATTTGTTCGTATCAGAAGTAAACATTTTACATTTAAAAATATGGTACTTAACAATGCACATATCATATTGTTTCTGTCCAAAACTTTGCCAAGTCACGGGCATTAGGCATCGCAGCCATCAAGTCCTCCATTGTGCAACTTAAAGGACACTTACTGCAGTTCATGAAATTGACTGTGGTTTGGACTTCACCACAATCACATAGCCTGGATGTGCCAGGAAAACCACACTTCATCATATTTATTCTTGATCTACCAACACCAGTGCGAAGCCTGTTCAATGGCTTCCACGTAGACCAGTGTTCCTCATGTCCTGGAGGGAGATGTTCAATTAGGAGCATCCAGCCATCAAGTTGACTATTTCTATATCTCCATAATCTTAACCTTGTGGACTTAGCAGATTCGTGTAGATCTTCTGTTGTATTCAGGAAACTCCTCCTAGACCTCAGTCGTCGATCGGCAGGTTCTTATCCGTACAATGGGTGTGCGCATGAGGTAATTGCTTTGGTTCTCTCAGTCATGGCTGCAACTTCTCTTCTAATATCTGGTGGGACGATTCCAGCCAAACAGTAGATTCTATCTCGTGGTGTTGGTCTCAAACAGCCAGTGATAAGTCGGCATGTTTCATTAAGTGAAGTATCAACTTGTTTATTTCACCAATAAATTACTAAGAAAGGAAAGATAGGGCAAACCTAAAAGCAAATACACTAGAGTTCAAAGTAAGAATTTGAATTTTGAATTGATTTAAGGTGAAAATCAGCGAGGTCATCTCCCATTCATTCAGAAAAGAAAAAAATACGTCATAATAATACTGGCATGTGGTCATGCGATCCATTTCCTGCTAATGGCAAACAGTTCCGGACCTTGACTGTCTACCGCAGACCAGCCTCTCATCCGGTCCCGGTGGTAATGTGGTTATCATCTTAATGTAGCGAATACACAAATGATCATTTGACATGACACCCACATTACAATGGGCCACCAGTTTAAGTAGAATGTAAATAACTAAATAGTGTATTCATCATTCCTGAAGTTAGTCACAATAATAATAGATCGCAGGTTATCATACTTTAGTACATAATGCAACGATCCTATAATGGCAATAATTATCACACGAGTATGTCTATAAAACAAGTGTAAGCGAGTTTTATAATTTCCATACGAATGTCTTAATTACCATTATAGGCGAGTTGCATACGACTGTTTATGATCGACGATAATTATAACTTTATTATGTTTTAACATAAATATTGATAAATATCTATTGAGATTCAGTCACTAGAATTTTGTGATCGGAGTGCAGCGCTGGGTAGGATATCTCTGTTTTCCTAGCTCTCTGACCGACCGAAGCATGCGTTCTGTGTGTTTGGCAATGGATTTTGAGGGCATGCGCGAAGGCATCCTTATCTAATTGGTCACACAACTATTTCTTGAGCTTTGATTGGTGGGAGAAACTGTTTCATAATGAAAAATAGTGTTATAATGAGCCTCATTATGATACAGTTTTCTGACACATAATGTTTATATTTCGACATCGTCGAACATAAAAACCACATTAACAACAACACAAAAACAGTTGGAGTGAGCAATACTACTGTAAATAACATTGAACCGTTACACAAGTTGTTACTAACTTATGTAATCTAATCATTGTATTGTATATATATTTGTTGGTTGGTTGGTTCCTTAGCTTAGAGGCTGCGATAACGCGGTCATGTAGCCCCGTGTACTTTGGGTGTGCGTAGAATCTGTCTGATAATCTGTGTTAATTGTGATGACTGTATTAGTGTGTGTATCTGTTTTTAGGTAGATTTCATTAGAAAGCTAACTATTGCAATGGGTACCATGTTTCGACTTCCGGAAAATTTCGACATATCTTCGCGTTTCACATCCCCCCGACCCCAAAACCACCATCAGTTCAAAAGTTTATATATAATTTATGTATATATGTATCTATCTATCTATCTATCTATATATATATATATATATCAGTTTCTTGTGGACACGATAACTGCCGTAATTTTGCACCAATCACTTTGAATTTATTACATAATATGTATCCCTATAAAATCTCGGTCGAGTTCGTTAATGGGCAAAATCGGTCGAAGGGGGTGAAAATGGGGGGCTTTTTTTCGAAAAAGTGAAATTTCGCTATAACTCTCTTAATACGTGAAATATCTAATCCATTCATATTTCATAATATGTGTCGGATAAGGGTCAAACATTTATGTCAAATAAGGTTTTTGATAGCACCAACCATTGACGGGAAACATTAATCATATCTCTCTTAATAGGCACAATATCAAAACCGTACAAAATGGAAAATATTCCCCTAATAATTACCTAAAACTTTTGTCTGAAAGAATTTTTGATATGACCCACCATTACGCCAAGGGATGAGAAAAATGATTTCGGAATTTTAAACAAGAAGTTCCGTGAAGAACTATACAGCCTACTTTTCATGCCAATGATTATTCTACAGAATATGAACCTATCTAGAATAATGACGAAATTAAGTTGCTAATATCGAAATTTCCAATTAGTTCGAAATACTGTATACCTGGCATAATGTATCCTAATAGAGCACTACAGTTGGCAGCCCTGATGACTGAATATATTCTTAGTTCCGTCTCTTACGGTACTAAATACAAAATTTGGTTGAAGTCCACTGGATAGCATGGACGTTACATGCAGTTAAACATTGGATCTAACAGCGCGCGTAAAATCATGTTGGCAACAATGTCATGCATGTATTGGTCAGAAATAATCTGAAATAATATGATCTATTGTTGTGCCAATTTTGAATGAAATCCATTAGTTAGTATAGAAGTTACATGCATTTTAAAATTGGACCTATCAGCAGGCTTAGAATCATGTTGGCAGCACTGACGTATATTAGTTACTCCAAATTCGTCTAGAATGCCAGGTACTATACGTGTGCAAAGTTTAGAGCTATTGGCTTGCATACTTTCTGATATATTGATTTTAGGGTAACAAAAATAGGGACAGCACATATTAACAGTTGGCAGCCCTGGTTGCTCCTTAGAATACGCATAGTCATATCTGTTATGGTACACATACCACATACGAAATTTGGTTGAAATCCAAATGATAGTATGGAAGTTACATGTATTTAAAGTTGGACCTGTCAGCAGGCTTAGAATCATGTTGGTAGCACTGACGTATATAAGTTACTCCAAATTAATATAGAATGTCAGGTACTATACGTGTGCATAGTTTAAAGCTGTCGGCTTGCATACTTTCTGATATATTGGTATTTTGATAAAATAAATTAGGAGCATTTATTAACAGTTGGCAGCCCTGGTAGGTATTAAGAATACGCTCCGTCATATCTGGTTATGTACACATACAACATACGAAATTTGGTTGAATTCCACTTGATAGTGTAGAAGTTATATGCATTTAAAATTTGGACCTATCAGGAGGCTTATAATCATTTTGGCAACACTGCCATGTTTGGCCTCCTGGAAATTAAACTGAAATATTATAATCTGTACGTGTGCCAATTTTGAAATAGCTCCCATTCATACTTTCCAAGACATCCAACATGGAGCTCAAATTTCAATTGCGATTTTTTAGCAGTTGGTAGCACTGACATCATTTTCAAATATGGCCGTGAGATATTCAGGTATAGATCTTTACTCCTACCAAATTTTGTTTCGATTGCTGCAGTCGTTTAGGAGTTGATAGGGGGGGACACACACACAGCCAGACAGACAGACAGACAGAAGGACAGACAGACAGACAGACAGACAGACAGACACACATTTGCCCGATCTCATAAGTCTACTTTTTCCTCATTTTTGCAAAATGTGAAAAGTAGGCTAAAAATGCCAAGTGCCATCAGAGGTTACCATAACAACGCTTTTAAATTGATAAGGGATGATCTATCAGAGGTTGCCAAGACAACGCCATTGACGAGATCACATTCATTTTTAGCCTACTTTTCACACTTTTCAACAAGTAGTTCCGTGAAGAATTATACAGCCTATTTTCATATTCCTACTTATTGCAACTATCAACATACACAATTTCAGTTTGATTGCTGTAATAGATTCGTAGATATGAGAACCGACTAAATAATTCGGATGGTCGCCATGTTGGATTTTATATATGTAGGTCCTAGAGTTATGTACTGTTACATGCAGATTATTGTGTACGTGTAGTATTCAAACTTCAATCGCATAATTAGGACACTAGAAGTTACAAGGAGATTTTAAAATTTTGCACAGCTGCCATCTTTAGGTTATGGAAGCAATTGAAATAAGTTAGATGCTAGTGGATTACCATTCGTATAAGGATTTACTGTACCAAGTTTCACTGCTCTCGGATGGTTAAATTGCGATAAACGTCCATGTGATTATTTATAATTCGCGTCGCCGCCATGTTGGATTTGTGATCACCAGGTTATTTAAAGTCCTATAAGTGAACTTGAGATCATAGCCCCTACGAACAATAAAAAATTCAGTTTGATTGCTACAATAGATTCGTAGATATTGAGAGCCGTCTAAATATTTCGGATGGTCGCCATGTTGGATTGTTAAATGTATAGGCCATAGAGTCATGTACCATTATAGGATAATTATTGGGTAGGTTCATTATTCAAACTTTCACTTCGATCGCATGACTACATCACAAGAAATAAAAACTTAATCTTAAAATTCGCACAGCCGCCATCTTGGGGTTATGTAAACAATTGAACTAAATTAGATACCAGTGCATTAAAATGTGTATAAATATTTCCTGTACCAGATTTCAGTGCGTTTGGAGTATTAAATCGCGAGAAAGGTTTATTTCAAATTTTCTAATTCGCTTGGCCGCCATGTTTGTTTTGTATATAACCGGTTTTTAAAGGCGTATAAATGGACTTCCAGTAGTGCCCTTTATCTCCGTACAAAACTTCAGGGAGATACCGCTAATAGTTTCAGAGATACAGAATGCCGGTGAAATATTTCGCACATCCGCCATCTTGTGGTTATGTAAACAAATGAACGAAGTTAGTTGTCGGTGCATTACAATGTATATAAACATATACTGTACCAAGTTTCATTGCGTTTGGTTGGATAAATCGCGAGAAACGTCTATTTAAAAGTCGCAATTTCGCTTGGCCGCCATGTTGGTTTTGTAGTTACCAGGTTTTCAAAGGTTACATAAGAGAACTTATAGTAGTTCCCTTTATCACCATACATGATGTCAGGGTAATATCGGTAATCGTTTCGGAGATATTGAATGCTGGTGAAATATTTCGCGCAGCCGCCATGTTGGATTGGTGAGTCGTAACAAAATTTGAAGGGCACGGTTGAGGTCGCCCAGAATAGTGCTATGAACTTACTGAGTTTCATTGAAATCGCTCCAGCCGTTTAGATTTTATTAGGGGGACACACACACACGAATCACACACACACACACACACACACACACACACATGCACACACACACGGACAAAAGGTGATCTCATAAGCCTATTTTTTCAAAATTGAAAAAAGGCTAAAAATGAGGAAAAAGTAGACTTATCAGATATATCCGGGAAAATGTGGCTGTCCTTCTGTCTGTCTGGCTGTGTGTGTGTGTGTGTCCCCCCCCCCCCTATCAACTCCTAAACGGCTGCAGCAATCGAAACCAAATTTAGTATGAGTAAAGATGTATACCGGAATATCTCAGGCCCATATTTGAAAAAGATGCCAGTGCTACCAACTGCTAAAAAAACGCACTAGAAATTTGAGCTCCATGTTGGATATCTTGGAAGGTATACACGGGAGATATTCTAAAATTGGCATACATGTAGATAATACTATTTTAGTTTAATTTCCAGCTGGCCATACATGACAGCGTTGCCAAAATAATTTTAAGCCTTCTGATAAGTCCAATTTTTAAATGCATATAACTTCTACACTATGAATTGGATTTCAACCAAATTTTGTATGTAATATGTGTACATAAACATATATGACTGAGTGTATTCTTAAGAGCCACCAGGGCTGTCAACTGTTAATAATTGCTCTCTATTTTGTATCCAAATATATCAGAAAGTATGCAAGCCGACAGCTTTAAACTATGCACACGTAAATTACCCGACATTTTACATTAATTTGGAGTAACTTATATACGTCAGTTCTACCAACATGATTCTAAGCCAGCTGATAGGACCAATTTTTAAATAACTGACATGTAACTTCTATACCAACAAATGGATTTCATCCAAAATTGGCACAAAAATATATAATATTTCAGATTATTTCTGACCAGCACTCGCATGACATTGTTGCCAACATGCTTTTACGTGTACTAATAGATCCAATGTCTAAATCCATGTAACGTCCTTTGGACTTCAACCACATTTTGTATTCTGTACCTTAGGAGACGGAAGTAAGAATATATTCAGTCACCAGAGCTGCCAACTGTATTGCTCTATTAGGCTACATTATACCTAGTATACCTTATTTCGAACTAATTAAGACATTTCGATATTACCCACTTAATTTCGTCATTATTCTAGATAGGTTCATATACTGTAGATTAATCTATGGCATGAATCTTAATTTTAAGAAAAGTAGGCTCTTTAGTTCGTCACGGAACTTCTTGTTCCATCTGGCTATGAGGGAAGCGGCTAACTGGTAGCATGCTGAACTTCTATGCCCAAGGTGCTGGTTCAAAGCCGGACAAAGTCGCCGGATTTTCTAAGAGCGCTAAAAATCCGTCAGCATGCTTTCCTTCGGAGGGGAAGTTACAACGTTCGTTGCAAGTTGCTGGTTGCTGTGGCATCTAGCAGCCAAGTTCACAGCTAGGTGTCGTTGACGTTAGTATTTGGTACAAAATTAGGTACTACTACTTAAAATTGACCGTGTGCAGACCTTACCTGAATTACAGACTAATACAGTCATCACAAATAACACCGTTTATCAGACAGATTCTACACACACCCATGTACACGGGGTTACATGACCACCTTGTCGCAGCCCCTAAACTGAGGAACCAACCAACATCTCTGCGGGAGATAAAATTTTGCGTGAAGAAGTAGCAGACTGTTAGATAGTTACACATTAGTTCCAAACCTTGCATAAGGACAGTGTGATCACAAGTATAAAAATTAACCCCTAATGACAAGAAAGTTACTATCCACATAAGACAGTAAAATGTTAAAAGTATGCATAGAAAGACGAAAAAATGTTAACTAACCTCCAATTGTAAAATACTTTCTCGCAATAAATGAGGTCTGATCCTCCTACGAAAACCTGCATATTTTGCCTATTATAGCCTATCCCCTAGTTTGCCCGGTGAAATCTACCTCCGCCTTCCGGCGTGCCGAGAGGAATTTTTTAAATTCATGTAAGGACTGCAAATTTGAATTTTTCAAATAGTTCCTACTTTTGCCGCCATACGCCACCGTCAACGACTACTAGGCCTATTTCAGAACTTAGCTACTAGACACCACCGCAGTCGGCTATTGGCAACGAACGTAGCAACCTAAGAGCGTTGTTTACATTCTTAACCTATACAATTTAGTTTCACACAGGTGTAATTAGTGGAAGGTTCTTTAACATGCCATAAATCTATGACATGGGACCGCCGGCTTTACTTCCCCTCCGAAGGAAGGCATACTGAGGGATTTGTAACGCTCTTAAAAAATCCGACGGCTTCGGCCGGGTTTGAACCCGCTATCTTGGGCATAGAAGCTCAGCATGCTACCGACTACGCCACCGAAGCCGCCAAATATATATTTGTACATAATTGTAATTTATAAACATCGTACACTATCTCAGCCTAAGTGAGCAGGATCTGATGAAGATCAAAATATGTCATCCAATTTAGTAGCTTGCCACGGTGGGTGAGTGGTCAACGTGTCGGTCTACTAACCCTCAAGCTTGCAGGTTCGCTCCTGGCCGTGGTAAGTGATTTTTGAAAGGCGGTGAAAATTACGACACGCTTGTCATACGATGTTGGCATGTCAAGGAACCCATTTGAATTCAGTAGGCCGTGTTCATAATGGCAAAATTAATCTCGGGAGTTTCCGCCAACACAAAATTCCTCATTTCTCTACTAGAAAGCGCTATAGTGATCAAAGAGCTTAGATATCTAACCTCCTTGACTTTCATAGTGCTTCAAGGAACAACGAAATTCAACATGCAAGCTACCCTTTGGGTGTCAAATAACAAAGCTTGCACCCGGCATCCGAGGCCATACGATATTATTATTATTATTATTATGTACAAACGTGGGGGAGGGGTACTAAATTGGATGATAATAATAATAATAATAATACTATCGTATGGCCTCGGATACCGGGTGCAAGCTTTGTTATTTGACACCCAACGGGTAGTTTGCATTTCGAATTTCGTTGTTCCTTGAAGCACTATGAAAGTCAAGGAGGTTAGATATCTAAGCTCCTTGAACACTATAACGCTTTCTAGTCGAGAAATGAGGAACTTTGTGTTGGGGGAGACTCCCAAGATTAATTTTGCCATTATGAACACGACCTATAGAATTGGGTTCTTCAACATGCCAACAACGTATGACATGCGAGTCGTAATTTTTTCCGCCTTTCAAAAATCACTTACCACGGCCAGGAGCGAACCTCACCCACCGTGGCCAGCTACGTTTGTACATAAAAGCTGGGAACGTGTGCTGTGGTGGTTTTTGCGGGCAGTGGGAAGACGGTAAGTTTCAGGACACAAGTTCCTATGCTAAACTAAACCGTCTGGTCCCCACTACAAGTACTCAACGTTTGTAATGTGAATTTAGAAGCACCCTATATATATTTATTTTGACCAGATATCACTTTGTTCAGGAAATTACTTCGTTAGTTCCAGTAATTAGGATTACATTGTCTTGGCCGACTAAAAGTTGCAATATCAATATGGCAACACTGTAAAATGGCTTCAAAGCTCTCTAGAAATATGAACTGATCAAAAAGTGAAAATGAATAGGCCTATCACACTTTAACTGAAACAAATGCCGGGATAGTATAGAAGTGTTCAAATTATTAGATTCAAACAATTTAATTCAGTCACAATTTTTTATTAAAAACCATTTTATTTTATTTTTATTGCACCACATTTCAAACGCTTCTATTCTCCTCTCTTCTGCTGCACCAACAGTCCAAGTTTTACTTCCTTATAGAACCAAGCTCCAGACTAAGGCTTTGAAAAATGACTTTCTAATACCTAAATCTATGTATATTGTGCCCTTTTAGCAAGAAATATGCCAATCACAGTATACCAGCGTAGCTCAATTCGGAATTTTCGGGGCAGCGGTAAGTTCCCCCACTCTGTGACTCACATATTTTGGATTAATTAGAGGATAAACTTGCAAAAATAACAACAAAATCAACTCCTATTTAAACACATTTATTTCATAAAATTAATGGCGCTACAAACACTTTAACAAATTTAATTACTGACCCTTAATCATCTACTTGCTCCAAATGAACAAGGAATCACAAATATAATAAACAAATATTGTATTTAAACATATGGTTTCCACATAAACCAACAATTCCTACTTAGTCTTACTTCCATAAAGCATTAACTGTAAGCTTTATATAACTCCGAGCTCTTTTGGCTCCATGCTTTACATAAATATGGTGTCATTCTTGTACACCTCAAATACTATCCTTTATATTTTTTTTTAATTCTCAAAAAAACAAAATGTATCATCATATTTAACATTTTATGTTAATTATCTAACTCAATATTTTGGGCATGTCCACACATTCAGCTGTTATCATCTCTCTTTATTTTCACAAATATATTAAGGTAATCAGGAAATCAATTGTGTACTCCAGAGCGTGAAGATACTTGACACAGTCAAAAAACTATAGTTACTCCCGAAACTTAGTTGCCTTCAATTAACTCGTGGAATCCTACGTCCATACATCATTACAATAGGGATTGTTATTTATCTCTTATGTCTTATAAGACCATTATCATATAAGAAACTACGATCTGAACAGGCAAACGAAAAATATCAATCTACAAGGACCTCGGTTCAACGCCCGGGTCGTTAACAACTTTAAACACTCCTGGTGTATTCATTTCTCTTTACAACATCTTACGAGACGGTTCCTGCCCACCCTTACTCTAAGAGAGCTAGGCCATTCTACTCGGGCGCGATTTATGACACGGAGGGTGACGGGCGACTCTCTGTCTAACCCACGTTAGCAGCTCATTTCCAAGGCTTTCAAAACAAACCTTCACATTATATTCAGTTCTGGGGAGAGACCGGGCTTTTACTGTACCGTATTCATTCAAACAACTATTCTTTGGTTCATAGACCACTTTCGTAACCTTGGCATTTATTAATTATGAGAGGGTCCTCATTGATTGGGAAGATTAATACACATACGACGACGAAGAATTAAGGGGCTTTTACCATAAGAAGATTCTGAGTTCGAATCTCTTCACATGCCTCGGGAACCATTCCCTTATAGAGGACTTTACACAATGCGATTTAGGGTCAGCCAACGGCTAAATAGACCTACGCTCAATACCATACACTTTGCTCCCTTTCAAATACATACACAATGCCTCGTGATACTACGTCACAAATAGAGGACTTATACAATTATCAATTCACTACAATCAACTACCCTCCATAAGTAATTTACCAAGTATTTTAACCTCTACGCGTTCCTAGCGTGACATTTTAATATTATTTGCGCTCTTTTGCGCTATGCATTATTTTAAGCCGAAATGTCTTCCCAAGAACTGATAAATCTCATTAGTAACAATTCATATTATTTTAATTCTTATATTAATCTTTTCCGTTGCCGATAAATCGCTCCCTTTTAAAATATTCCCTTGAACATCATATCTTACACATTTATTAAGGCTTTAACGCTCTTATGTTCACATCCATTTATTTGATCTTTATTTAATATTTCCATACTTAGTTATTATTATTATCTTTATTCTTTACACAAGCTCAAAAGCTATTTCTTTCATATCTCAAATTTACTTTATTTAAATATCTTTCATGATAATTACTGATATTTCGCTTGCTCTTATGACATTTGTTAAATACATTAACATTTTTATTCACTTATTTCCTCTACAGGATTTATTCTTTACATAATCATTTATAATTTCTCAAATTTTTATTATTGTTCAGACCGCGTTCTTGTTTATTCAGTATTTATTTCTTAAAACACATCCCTTTTACTCAAAAACTCCGGTGGATTTGTACACAACCATTTCCTGACACCAAAATAGAATGAAATTCAGTACTCACATGTTTTTAAGATCGTCCCATGATCTTTATTCTTGTGCGGTGCTTCATTTTGGGCCCACTTTGAACTTTTACTCCATATTAAAGGAATTCATCTTATGTATAAACACTTCTTGACATATATTTAAGACACTTAACATTGACGACATTTTTATACACTGATGTGTCCCTTTTGAACACATAATAAACACTAAAAATATTAATTTAACACACAATCTTGATAAATTTACACTTCACAATTCTTGATCACTAGGCCGTATTTCTGAGCCTATCACACGTGACCTTCTTACTTCCCGTTTCCAAGGGTGAAATCTATTCAATGTCGGCTTCCTATCCTGCAGAATACGAAAGTCTCGAAACATCTACTGTTCCCTGGAATCCAAATTCTTCTACTCCTATCCTGGATGACCGGCTATTTATCTAGCTTGAACGGCTTCTTTGTAGATCTGTTTATCGATCCTAGCGAAAGTCTATTCGGATCGAGATCTCCTCAATGACCTATAGATTTAGTTTATAGCAGCTAGTCCTTCTCGAATCTAGTACTTTTTGAATAGTTCGCCTGCTTTCTGGAGATAATGTTTATAGTCTCCGTGCTTCCTTATTTGATCGGTTTTAGCACTCCTACGTTTCTGAAATACGTTCCGAACCTTATTCTGTTCTTCCCTTTTTGGGTTCTTTAATTTAGATAACAGTTTATCTTTCTGGTACGATACTTCCGTACGTTATGATATATTCGTTCGTCTATTTAACGACCTATCGCCTTTAAGTCCGACGTTCGCGGCCTGCTCTGACTATATCTTACGAACTTTCACTATAACTTGTATACAGTCGGGCCTAAATCCTGTAACTAGGATTTTCCTAATATTTCAATACGGCGATACTTTAAATTTCTTCTTTACCACTCCTTATGGAGGCAAGCAAGTTGTTAATACTGCGACGCCGATGGCTATCGGATATTACTTCTGCGGTGTAACACGGCGTTTCTCCCCTCAAGGAGTACTAGTAACAGTCTTCGATGTGACGCAGAGTTACGCCCCACACGGCTGTCTGATTACTGATGTGCTGTGATGTAGTCTTACGCCCCTCACGGACTGCATTCGGTGATCGTGACACAGTGTCACGCCCGCAGGCTGACAATAACTGCATGATTGGCTTGGTGAAGCCCGAAGCTTTATACTATTTCACTACAAAAAAATAAGACTCTAGCCTTTTCTGTGGCCAACTTCTAAAATAATCGTGCCACAAATATAAAAATTATACCTTCCGAAAGCTCGTCTTCTCAATGTCAAATAATCTTATTGCCCCTAAGAATCGATCGTGCAATTCGGAGATATTAATTAATTTCTCGTCCTCAATTGTGTGGGTGTTGCATTTCTTTTGCTTTCTCCCCTCCACACAGGCCTTGGTAATTCCCCAATGACGTCGTCTTGCGTTTGCAGTTTTTTCCTGCGCAATTATTAAATGGTTTCTCTTTACTGAAAAATCTCTCATTCAAAATGATTCACTGTACTGTACTTGTTTACTCATTTTTATACTTGTAAACGGGTTAAATTTAATTATTCCTCTTCTGGCGCATAAGCGGTGTTGTCATTTTCCAGCAACGTCAGCTCGATTTCCGACTCAGGCTTCCTTGTCTATTCGTGGGAAATTTCCACTCGGTTATTAATACTCGTGACTCGCTCCCTTCTGAATGTTAAGAGGGATGATATCATCCTCTCGAACACCTGGTCCTCGTTGGTTGCACAACCTTAGGCTAGCATCCTGGCTGGATCTTTCTTAAAGTTACATTAGAAACTATACGTTTCTTTCATTTCTTCCTCAAATGCATGGATTCGCATTCCTTGGACCCTATGGCACATGGGTTCAATATTCCATGTCAACGGATTCCTTTTGTGCAGAAATGCTTTCTTTGCCTGAAACCAACCTACTTTTTATATCCTCTTCGTTTCGTCCAACACAAGAAATTCTGCCTATTTAACGGCATTGCTTTTCCCTATTTTAGAGGTGTGCAAATCATTATTAGACTCAATTAAAGACTTTAAATCAGTCACAATTTTTAAAAATTAAAAATCGTTTTATTTTATTTGTATTACCCTATTTAGTAATGTTTTATCCCCTTTGGACTTCCAACGTATCCCATAAGGAATTGTACATGGAAATTTTTGAAATGGGATATTCTGAGGGGCCCTGAGCTGGGTCCGTTTTTTTAATTCATTGACTTTGGAATGTATCCTGGCTGCGTAGCTCAACGGTAACGTTCTCGCTTGCTGGGCCCAAGGTTGCAGGTTCGTATCCTGGCACTGTCAGCTGGCATTTGAGGGTGCGCAAGTAGATTTAGTGGCACGTTAAAATTCTGGAACCCTAGCGTTTCTAAAAGCCTGAGTAGTTAAAAGGGACGTAAAGCCAATTACATTATTATTATTATTTATAAATCATGTGATTTCAACCAAGGCTTCATAACGTAACAGAATTGTCAAAAATAACGAATTAATTTTTGTTACGTTACTGCTTCCGTATCCAAAATAAATGGTATATGAATAACGTTTTTAGTACGGCAACGAAATAAGGGGTTATACTTTTCCCTGGTTTGTGCTATTAACGTTATAACCAGCAGAGGAAAAGATTCCGTTATTTTAAAATGCGCTCCCGTTAATAACGTTATATGTCTAGTAACGGTATGACAGCGATTTTGACTCGCTGCGCGCCATCAATAACGTTATTCAGGCAGAGTGATCGATTCAGTTATTTCAAAATGCGAACCTACTAATAACGTTATTCAGGGCAGAAAAATGAATTCTGTTATTTAGAAATGTGAACCCACCAATAACGTTATAAGCTTTGTAACGTTTTTTTTAGCGTATGGCTTTTAGTGCCGGGAGTGTCCGAGGACATGTTCGGCTCGCCAGTTTTGTAGCTGCTTCGAGACGGACACCCAATGGGTGAGCTACAAGTACCGTTGGGGAGGGAAGGAGGGGAGTTGGAATGTAAGGACGAGGAGTTGGAAGGTAGCGGCTGTGGCCTATAGTTAGGGACCAACCCCGGCATTTGCCTGGAAGGAAGATGGGAAACCACAGAAGACCATCTTCAAGGTTGCCGGCGGGGGGATTCGAACCTCCTCGCCTCCCGGATGTGAGCGACTGCCATCAGTCATGCCGTAACCACCACGGCTAACTCACCCGGTTTTGTAACGTTATACGAGCGATATTTACGAGCTTTGCGCTATCAATAACGTTATTCATGGCTGAAAAATAATTCCGTTATTTAGAAATGCAAACCCACCAATAACGTTACAAGTCTAGTAACGGTATACGAGCGAATATTTCCAGCTATACGCTATCAATAACGTTATTCAGAGCAGAAAAATTAATTCCGTTATTTCGAAATGAGAACCCACCAACAACGTTATAAGTCTAGTAACGGTATACAGGCGATTTTTAACAGCTATGCGTTATCAGTAACGTTATTCTAAGCGGAGAAATTGATTCCGTTATTTCAGAAAAGGTTCTCGTCAATAACGGTATGGAAGTGTCTATTTGCCCGCTACCCGGACAAGCATGGAAGGTGACCGTGAACTCTGACGATGCTGGGCCATATGTACTCGTAATTCCTGGCCAATTATGTATTCAAACATAGGATAATTACTTCTTGAAATATCAATGTTAATCAACATAGAGATTTCAATCTGAGCGCGTGCCCCATCAGACAGGGCAAGGCACTTTGCTCGTTTCGATCGTGGTCATACTGTAGCCTACGTTAGAAACATGTTTCCTAAAATCAATATGATGGATCCCATTGATTCGAAATATTTCTTGTTGCTTCATATAGGGGTTTAGAACATAGCCTATTGTTCATCAGTCCCATAGCTTGCCACGGTGGGTGAGTGGATAGCGTGTCGGTCTACTAACCCCAAGATTTCAGGTTCGCCCCTGGCCTTGGTAAGTGATTTTTGAAAGGCGACAAAAATACGATACTCATGTCATACGATGTTGGCATGTCAAAGAACCCATTTGAATTCAGTAGGCCGTGTTCATAATGGCAAAATTAATCTCGGCAGTTTCCGCCAACACAAAGTTCCTCATTTCTCTACTAGAAAGCGCTATAGTGTTCAAGGAGCTTAGATATCTATTATCTAACCTCCTTGACTTTCATAGTGATTCAAGGAACAACGAAATTCGACATGCAAGCTACCCTCTGGGTGTCAAATTACAAAGCTTGCACCCGGCCTCCGAGGCCATACGATATTATTATTATTATCAGTCCCATGTAGTTGAGGTATTTATGGAATTTGTCTGTTAAACTTTGTTACTTTTGGAGTTGGCCATGCCCTTGACTTAGGAACTATCCACGCATTTTCCAGGAGTAGAAGTGGGAAACCACGGAAAAACACTCTAAGATGACTAAGACGGGAATCGAACTCACCATCTCGCAGTGTTGTCATATAAGGCAGAGTGTAACCTACACACCAAACTTTCACTCCTTTGTGACCAATAAGAGTATTTCTTTCCTAAATGAAACCGCCAGTTCTTGCTTTTCGTTTACTTGTTTGCCTATTTTCATTTAGTAGTGATAGAAGCCATTTTTCAGTGACGGTTATTTCTAATGAAGAAAGCTTTTCAGTCGGTTAACACGAATTTCATGCTGACCGAAAGAAAAGCTTTCTTTATTATTTTCATTTATGAACAAATAGGCTTGTGTTAGGTAGTCAGCCCGAAGGCTGGTTGGATCCTCAAACAGTACCGCCGTTACGTTATGTGAGTAGATACCCACAAAAACCCAAGGCAGCGCTATATTGAGGCGTTCTAGGCAAAAAGAGGAGTGAGGTAGTTTGCCATTGCTTTCCTCACTGAGTCAGAACAGTAGTCCTAACTCTATGAGTAGAACCTTTCACAGCATTCACAGGCACTCACTGTGCCCTGAATGCCATTACTATGCACCACCCATACCTCAGTAGCTTCCATATAATCACAGCCATGAGTGAGACTGAGACATCGGTGAAAAGCCACCTTTTACTCTAGCCTGTGCCAACAGACAAATGCAAATGTACTGTATTCATCAAGAGATGGCAAACAGGTTTATGACATCACATTTAGTCCGTGTGTGTGCGTATGTGTGTGTCCCCACCCAATAAAATCTAAACTGCTGGAGCGATTTCAATGAAACTTGGTAAGGTTATAGTACTATTTTGTCCATCCCCGAACGTGATCTTCAAAGTTTATTACAGCTCACCAATCCAACATGGCGACTGTGCGAAATATTTCACTGGCATTCCATATCTCCGAAACTATTACAGATATCACCCTGACATTTTGTACGGTGATAAAATGAACTACTAGATGGGACTCTCAAAATTCCTGTTAAGTAAAAAACGAACATGGAGGCCAAGCGAAGTTGATACATTAAAATAGTTTTTTTTTTCGCGGTTAAACCATCCGAGTGCCGTCAAATGGTATAGCAAATGTTATACACCTTGTAATGCACTGACATCTTATTCAGCTCAATTGTTTACATAACATCAAGATGGTGCCTGTGTGAAATTTAAAAATTAAGTTTTATCTTTCTTGTGTCCTAATCATGCGATCGTAACCAACGTTTGAACAATGAACCTACCGTACGCAATAATCGTCATCTAATAATACATAGCTCTATGGTCTACAAAGTGTATACAAATCGAACATGACGACCATCCGAAATATGTAGACGATTCTCATAGTCAACTAATCTATGACAGCAACCAAACTGAATTGTTTTCATAACCACAAGATGGCCGCTGTGCGGAATTTTAAAATCTCGTATTTAGCCTATTTCCATTTATGAAACAAAATGTTCAGTAAAAAACATATAGCCTACTTTCTATTAAATGTATGGGTAATGTTATAACTCTTGGTCCTTTTCAAGGAGTATAATTGAATGTTGGTTGTAGTAGCTTGTTGAAATACAACGTGCTATACGGATATTAAGCATGAATATGAGGTGCCCTTTGCTAGTGCTACCTCTGTAAAAAAAAAACATTCAATTCGGTTTCAACGTGTTGGAATTTATATGGGGAATTGATTTGCACACATATATGGCCGCCATATGCAAACTATTGGCCTGATGACCTTGTAGTTCAGTCAAAAGATGCTTCCCACAAAACGGTATGTTGTTGCAAAATTTGGTAGAGATCAAATGATTAGGTTAGTCGTAATTTGATTTAAGCTTTTAGCATTTGGGTGGCCGCCATTCCGTTTCCGTCAAGATGGCGGTGATATAAAACATGACACTGAGGTGCCCTTTGCTAGTGCTACCTCTGTACCAAATTTCGATCAATTCGGTTTTACCTTGTTTGAATTGATGTGGGGAATCGATTTGCACATATACATGGCCGCCATATGCAAACCTTGTAGCTAGGGCAAAGAACGCTTCTCACATGAAGGTATGTTGTTGCAAATTTTGGTAGAGGTTGGTCGTAATTTGATATATGCTTTTTACATTTGGGTGGACACCATAACGTTTCCGTCAAGATGGCGGCAATATAAAACATGGCACTGAGGTGCCCGTTGCTAGTGCTACCTCTGTACCAAAATTCGTTCAAATCGGTTTCACCGTGTTTGAATTGATTGGGGGAATCGATTTGCACACATATATGGCCGCCATCCGCTAAGTATTGGGCTGATGACCTTGTAGTTTGGTCAAAAGATTCTTCATTCACAAAGGTATAATGTTGCAAAAATTTGGTAGAGGTCAGATAATTAGGTTGGTCGTAATTTGATTTAAACTTTTAACATTTGGGTGGCCGCCATTACGTTTTCGTCAAAATGGCGGCGATATAAAACATGACACTGAGGTGTTCTTTGCTAGTGCTACTGCTGTACCAAACTTCGTTCAAATCGGCTTCACCGTGTTTGAATTGATTGGGGGAATCGATTTGCACACATACATGGCCGCCATCTACAAACTATTGGGCTGATGACCTTGTAGTTTAGTCAAAAGACGCTGGCAATATCCGTATATGTTGTTGCAAAATTTGGTAGAGATCGGATGATTAGGTTAGTCGTAATTTGATTTAAACGTTGAACATTTTGGTGGCCGCCATTACGTTTCCGTCAAGATGGCAGCGATATAAAACATGACACTGAGGTGCCCTTTGCTAGTTCTACCTCTGTACCAAATTTCGTTCAATTCGGTTTCACCGTGTTCGAATTGATAGGGGGGACAGACATTCCGAGTACACACACTAACACACACTCACACACACACACTCCGACACACAATTTTTGGCCCTGTGTAGATCTCATAAGTCTACTTTCATTTTTTGCAAAAATCGAAAGTAGGCTAAAAATAGGCTTATGAGATCACCTTTTGTCCGTGTGTTTGTGCGTCCGTGTGTGTGCACCAGGGCCGTGCAATGAGCAAGGTGAAGCTGTGCTAGCGAGAAATTAAGTACTCGTGCCGGTGAAGCGCTGCCCTATCCTGTCCATTTCTGAGCAGTGCAGCACAACATCACTCTAGCACTGCAGCGCTTAGTTGCACAAGAACTGCCCATTTGACGGTTTGCTGCAATACGTTTGGTACTGAGCGCCGAGCCTGGACACTAGGCGCACTAGAGCCAACATTTTGTCATATGCGAGTGGTCTGCCGTGCTCATGACGTCTTTTGTGCATTGGGAGCACAAAAATATCATGGTGATTAGTGGGTAAGTCACACATTAAAGAAACACACCGAAGACGTATAAAACATAATATTTTCACGTACATGAACCAGATCTGCAACAAGGATACAGGAAGTTGCATACTTTTTGGTTTAGTAATTGTTGTTTTAAGGGGCAGAACTACGAGGTCATCTGCCCTTACCTTTCGGTGATACAGCAGGTGCAGCGAGATATAATAATCCTAAGAAAGGAATCAAGCATATTGGTAATCATGCATGTGACAGTAACAGGGGCCGGTATGGAATCAGGAGAGTTAAAATACATTTTTTTAATTTGTTGACATAATGTCACAAACCAGCCGAGGTAGCTACACACGCTAACGTGCATGGTCAGTCTACACCGAAGTCGAAACACCACACACAGCCATTTCATGCCTTACCTTATTAATTTCATTTGTCATGAAATCCCCTCATGAGATTGACGTCATGAAGGGCATCTATCCGTAATATCATTCCCACAAGGAAACTGTCTCACCACATCCCCTACCTCATAGCAACCGAAATAATTACGGGTAGAACAAAAAACTACATTAGGACTATAAAGCTATAGTCTATTTCAATAACAAGATTCTGAATTCACCAACTGATTAGATCAAGGCCATCCAGTCATCATAGCGCTCCGGGAGAGCGGCCGCGCTCGGGGAGCACTGGGCAGTCAGACTAGCGCTCCTTCCCCTACCTCCACTACACTCTGGCAGCGAGGAGACGGACGATGTTCGGACCACGCTGACTAGAAACGTACGTACAGTCGTGCGGCCGACGGCTCTTGTGGAATTGTTGACATATTAATAGGTCTGTTTTGCCATGACAAATATACCGCATACACAAATCGAATGGTACTCCGATGTATGGAATGTGAAGGAAACGAACACAAGTGTTAAGTAAAGAGTATTGTGATTTACTCCAAACAGAAATGTGAACTTATTAGAGAGGAAAATTCAACAACAAATTGTGTTCTTTTTAACACAATACATCTCTGTTGCACACTAAACATTTCGAATGCCCTTTATAAGCCGTACAGAAAAATGAAATTTCCCATTCTGCTTTAAAGACTGCTGATTCACCACTCCTTTTTTTAGCCCATTTTCAATTTTGAAAAAAAATAAAAAATAAAAAAAAAATAGGCTTATGAGATCACCTTTTGGCCGTGTGTGCGTATGTGTGTGTGTGTGGGTCCTCCCCTAATAACTTCTAAACGGCTGGAGCGATTTCAATGAAACTCGGTAAGATCATAGCACTATTCCGGAAGACCCCGACCATGCCCTTCAAATTTTGTTACGTCTCACCAATCCAACATGGCGGCTGTGCGAAATATTTCACCAGCATTCAATATCTCGAAACTATTCCTGATATCACCCTGGATATTTTTACGGAGATAAACGGAACTACTTGAAGTTCACATAAGTGACATTTGAAAAACTGGTAACTACAAAACCAACATGGTGGCCATGCGAATTTGCGACTTTTAAATAGACGTTTCTCGCGATTTAACCAACCAAACGCAATAAAACTTGGTACAGTATATGTTTATACACATTGTAATGCACCGACATCTAAGTTCGTTCATTTGTTTACATAACCAAAAGATGGCGGCTGTGCGAAATATTTCACCGGCATTCTATATCTCTGAAACTATTAGCTGTATCACCTTGAAATTTTGTACGGAGATAAAGGGCACTACTGGTAGTTCATCTATAAGGCTTTCAAAAACCGGTTGACTACGAAACGAACATGGCGGCCAAGCAAATTTGAAAATTTTAAATAGACCTTTCTCGCGAATAAATGTTCCAAACGCAATGAAATATGGTACAGGGAATGTTTATACACATTGTAATGCACGGGTATCTAATTTAGTTCAATTGTTTACATAACCTCAAGATGGCGGCTTTGCGAATTTTAAAATGTCGTTTTTATTTCTTGTGTCGTAATCATGCGATCGAAGTGAAAGTTTGAATAATGAACTTACGCGATAATTTTCCTTCAATGGTACATTACTCTATGGCCTATACATTTAAAAATCCAACATGGCGACCATCCGAAATATTTAGACGGCTCTGAATATCTACGAATCTATTATAGCAATCAAACTGATTTTTTTATGATCATAGGGACTATGAACTTAAGTTCACCTATATGACTTTAAATAACCTGGTGATCACAAATCCAACATGGCGGCGACGCGAAGCATAACTATTCACATGGACGTTAATCGCAATTTAACCATCCGAGTGCAGTGAAACTTGGTACAGTAAATCCTTATACGAATGCTAATCCACTGGCATCTAATTTATTTCAATTGTTTCCATAACCACAAGATGGCAGCTGTGCGAAATTTTAAAATCTCCTTGTTACTTCTTGTGTCCTAATCATGCGATTGAAATTTGAATGCTACACGTACACAATAATCTTCATGTAACAGTACATAACTCTAGGACCTACATATATAAAATCCAACATGGCGACCATCCGAAATATTGAGTCGGTTCTCAATATCTACGAATCTATTACAGAAATCAAACTGAAATTTTGTATGTAGATAGTGGCAATTAACATAAGTAGGATATATGAAAATAGGCTGTTTAGTTCTTCACGGAACTACCGTAACTTACTTGTTTTGTATGCTGTTCAGTCATGACCACTGCGAAACTGATTTACTTACACGCTGTCAACAAAGTGCACTGGACTAGACTAGCGACTGATGGTTCGGCTGCACACTTCTGCGTGCTCAGCCAGCCAAGCTCCTTCCACCACTTTTGAAACTACCTTCCAACAAAACGCTCGGAGCACTGGCTTAGAGCACGGCCGGGGCGCTGTCTGGATGGCCCTGGATTAGATTGAGAAGTACACATGAAAGGGAGTATCCAAGCACAAATAGATGGAGGCAAAGGTTGCTCATGTGTGAGACTGTATGCTGCTCACACTGCGGAGTGTCTGATAACCCAGCTCACGTTCAAACACCATAATTAAGAAGGAGATTCACTACAAACGTTAGGAATCACCGACATAGATCCAAGATGCTTTTGTAACATTTCAGAAATGTTACGCGATCCATGTTTTCGTGTCCTCCTCGTGTTAGAAGCAAAAGTACAAGGGTGCAACAGGATAGAATATACTACAGGCACTACCTACGCAGGGCTTTGGTGTCCATCCCCCCTCCCGCACCTAATAAAATCTAAGCGGCTGGAGCGATTTCAATGAAATTCGGTAAGGTCATAGTACTATTTTGGCCGACCCCGATCGTGCCCTTCAAAGTTTATTATGTTTTAGCAATCCAACATGGTGGATGTGCGAAATATCTGACTGGCATTCTATATCTCTGAAACTGTTACCGATATCACCCTGAAATGTTGTACGGTGATAAAAGGCACTGCTAAAAGTTCACTTAAGTGACTTTCAAAAACCTGTTCACTACAAAACGAACATGGCGGCCAAGCGAAGTTGAACATTTAAATAGACTTTTCTGGCGATTTAACCATCCGAACGCAGTGAAATTTGGTACAGCAATTGTTTATATACATTGTAATGCACTGACATCTAATTTTGTTAAATTGTATATATAAACGCAAGATGGCGGCTGTGCAAAATTGTAAAATTAATTTTTTATTTCTTGTGTCCCAATTATGCGATAGAAGTCAACGTTTGAATAATGAACCTACGCAATAATAGTCATCTAATAGTACATAACTCTATGGCCTACGTAAAATACAATCCGACATGGCGAGTATCCGAAATATTTAGACGGTTCACAAAATCTATGACACCACTCAAACTGAAATTTTTGCATGTTGATAGAGTCTATAAACATAAGTTCACCTTTGGAACTTTCAGTAACCTGGGGAGCACAAATCCAACCTGGCAGTGACACGAAATTTGAATATTTAAATGGACGTTTCTCGCGATTTAATCATCCGAGCACAGTGAAACTTGGTACGGTATATGCTTATACAAATTTTAATCCACTGGCAACTAATTTCTTTCAATTGTTTTCAGAACCACAAGATGGTGGCTTTGCGAAATTTTGAAATCTGGTGTCCTAATCATGCGTTTGAAGTTTGATTAATACACCTACACAATAATCTTCATGTAATAGAACGTAACTCTAAGGCCTACACATATAAAATCGGTTACCACAGGAACAATATGTAGTGTTGCCAGAAATAATGTTACTTGAATAAGTCTCTCAAAAAATATCCCTTAATACCGTAACTTGGACTAATATTCGGATATCGGTTATGGTAGGAACAAAAAAGTAGCGCCCACCAGAAAGGACGTTAAATAAAATCTTCGCTCGTAAAAAAGAGCACCTTAATCGTGCAATGCATATTAATAACGTTATTCAGATATCGGTTTATATCAGTGGCTTAAAGGCCATATAAATCACTGAAGTTCACAGTTCTGACTTCAGTGGAACTTCACTGAATATTACAGAGAATATCCACTGACATTTTCAGCAGTGAAAATCCACTGAAGTTTTCAGTGAAAGTTTACTCGCCTTTCCCGGGATTATTTATCCGATTTTCCAGTAAACTAACGATAATAGTAATAAATAACCATGTTTAACGAGATGTACAAGCCTTAATAATCAATTTGGTTAAGTATAAGACTGGGGAAAAAATAAAAGTATATCACGTTGCCCCAGGCAGGGTTTGAACTTTGATCTATGGGTAGATTCATGGAATCGAACTGGAAAGCAGGCCATATTGTTTCCATTGAGCTAATGTTGATAACTCAGTGAAGGCTATGGCAATAAGCACACATGATGTTCAGTGCACCATAAAATATCACTGATAGTCTCACGGAATGTTTCACTTTAGGATCAACGACTAACGCAATGATGTCTCAGTGACCGACCCAAGACCAGTGAACTCCTGTGTATTTCCACCGAAGGTCAGTTAAAAAGCATTTCACTCAAGATTTCAGAAAAAAATCCCTGAAACATGTTGGATTGAGTTGGAATCCAGATGTTTCCTGAAGCTCGTTTATGATAGTCAGCATACGGTCTTCATCGTTTTCGTCTGTGAGTACATACATCATCGGCATATGCTCGTACTGCCACTTTCTTCTCGTTGATCGTCCTCCTCCGGAGGAAGGGTTCCTGTGCTATGATGAATAGGATCATAGAAAGTGGGCATCCTTGACGAACAGATTTACGGATGAGTATATTCGATGTGAGATGTCCGTTAATGATTACTCTAGATTGTGCTGCTGTACAGTCCTGTAATGCATTTAATCAACCCGATAGGAAACCCGAAGGTTCGTAATGCAGACCATAGAAATGAATGTTTTTTTTTCTATCAAAGGCCTTCTGAAAATCGAGACTGACATGTGTCGTAGGAGGAAGATTAGGTGAAGTTTTCCCATTTACAATAATAATATTGCTTAACACCAACAAGTTCGAGATGATATTTTTCCCTGGAGTCGCACAGGTTTGCCACTGCCCTATAATTGGTAGCAGTTGCGGTTTGATTCGGGATGCTATGATTTTTGTAAAGATTTTGCAATCTGTATTGAGAAGTGTGATAGGTTTGAAATCCTCCATTCCAAGTGGTCTTCTGATCTTCGGAATTAAATAATAATTCCAGCAGTAAATCCTTCAGTTATGATTTGTGGGTTTCCCCTAATCTCCTGGTAAATTTTAAGGAGATCTTCTCCTAGTATATTCCACATTAATTGATAAAATTCATATGGTATTCCATCAGGACCAGGAGAGCGGTTACGTTGAGTTTGTCGTAGTGCTGTGAAAAGCTCCGCCGAGGTACAGTAATACCACTTGCCAGCATAGATCCATCCTCTGTGGTCAGTCTGGGTAGGTTTTGATGTATGCTCCCATCTGTTTGCTCTCTATTTTGTAGTACGTCAGAGAAAAATGTTGTGAAATACTTTGCACCAATTTAAAGGATATCATCCATATTCGACTGAGTGCAGCCATGCTCGTCCCGAAGTTTAGTAATGGTCTTTTGCTGCCCTTTACGCCTTTCTGTTAAGATATGGAACAGTGATGAACGTTCTTCTTCTATGACTGAGGGAATCTTTGCTCGAATACATTCACCGTTTAAATAATTTACCTGAATATTTAAAATTGAATGCTTAACCTCTTTCATTTCGCCAAGGACATCGTCACCATTTGCTTGCTTTTGCTGAAGTTCAAATAATAGTCTACCTCATAAGAGAAGTTTAAAGTACTTCTCCTCTCGCAGGCACGCTGTTTGGGAATTTGCTGGATTTTTTTTATAGCAGGTTTTACAACCTAGATCCACCAAGTGATATGATATGGATATTGCGACCTTTTACTGCGCAGCTTCATCCAAAGAGTTTCAAATTTGTTTCGCACATCTTGGTCGTGAAGGAGGAATGCGTTTAGTTTCCAATACCCGTGTCCATATATAGATGGTCGTGTCGTAGTTAAATATCGAAAATACAGTGCGTGATGGTCACTGAAAGATACTGGCAATACTGTGGAACTATGCAGGCTATCTCTCATTCCTCGTGCTATATATGTCCTGTCTATTCTAGATGCTGATCCGGCACGACAGAAAGTAAATTGGACGTCGGTTCCATGTTTAAGTTCCCACACATCATGGAGGTTAAATCCGTCTACGAGACTCTTGAGGCTGCGGCAGTTGTTGAAAGCGCCGGTTTGATCTCGAGTGTTTAAAACACAGTTAAAATCGCCTGCTAATATGATAGTATTGATAGGGCCCTGGAGAAAGTATCTGATGTCAACTTCAAATAAATGTTCTCTTGCTAGACGACCTTGTGATCCAGAAGGGGCGTAGACATTAACAATTTTTGTGTCCTGACATTGCAGAGTAATTATTCTGCCACTCGGGTGTAACTCCACATCCGAAACAATTAACCCTGATCTGTAAACGACAGCTGTGCCTCTGAGAGGTGGGCCAATATTTACTATGTATTCGTACCCACTCAACCAGTCTAAGTTTGGATCATTTACTCCCTGAAGCAATAACATGTCAAGTCCTGAAAAAATCCTGAAGTAGAAAATGTGTCGTCAAACTTATGATGCCATTGATATTTAATGTGGCAAAACAACTCAAGACACTCATATGCAAGAACAAAAGGATGACGAGGACATGCATCAGTATGTTTGAGTGCATTTAAACGACGATGAGCAATTATTTGAGGGGATCATTGGCGTGATGTTTTACTGGTGTGCACTTCCAGTGATTTACGGCGAGTACGTGATGCTTTTCGTGTTTGTGTGTAATATGATTTAACTTCTTCCCTCGCAGTGTTTTTGTTGACAGTTTTCATGTGAAGAGCATGGGTCTCCTTAATGTTGGCTTTATCTGTGGCCATGGGTTTAGCTCCTGTTTGTGGAGGTAGAGCACTTCCTCTGACTTCGTGACTTTTTTTACTGAAACTGATTGCAGCATCAGAGGTGGATGTAAACTCTGCCCCCAATGTTGTAGATAGGGTTTCCTGAACTATGTCTGTGCTTTGTGCGTGAAGTAATTAGGAGCGAACGGTATCGTTAGATGGAGGGTGCTTCGAATGTACTGAGACTTTTGGGAAGCCTATTACTTGTGAGTGTTCTCTTTCTTCTTGTATGGCATCCTGAAATTCCATGTCTTCGGACCACGTGAATTGGGTTTTGGGTACGTCATTAGTGACAGGTTCGTTAGGCTAAATGTCCCGAGATTTGGTAAGAAAATATTTTAACAGATGGCAGCACAAACGAAGCTGAATTTATTTATTATTTTTTTCTTGAAAGGGAGCTCCGATCTGCGATCTGAAAACTGCTATGTACTCTGTCTAGTATGAGAATTGAGATTAATTCATCCCTAAATTTTTAATTTCAAAAACAGAAAAGTTGCTGTTTATATTTTAAATATCTCATTACAATTTTAAAAAAGCGGGTAATAAGAAAGTTGAGTTTTATTCACTGATTCCAAAGACGTATCAAAAACCTAAATCGGTTGAATAGAATCATCGGGATCAATTGGGGAAATTTGTGAATAAGGGTGTAACTGTACTTGGAACAAACGGCGTGGTAGCCTATAGTAGAACAAGGTCTGTGAGATCGGGAGGGAGGGGAGGGGATGGGAGGGGAACGAAAACCAAGTGAGAGAGCGATGTCCTTACCTGACGGTATGGATTCCTCAGCATCTAGTCCGATGTTGTGATTGACTGTGACTGTGATGGCTAGTTCTGAATTATTGTCCAGTTCTGGATATTTCTGAGTGATCCTTTGATATCTTACCAGTTTGTAATTACTACTTCTCGTTTTCTATGTTGTTTTTCCTGTCTTTAGTTCATTGATCCCTTTAATTACTTTTTACTTAATTTATTTTACCTGCAACAGTATTATTTTTAGTGTTCGTTAGGTGTTCTATTTTCGGCACTGATGGAGAGCATTACGGTCATCAAGTGCAGTTAGTTTTACATTTAAGGTGAAAAATGGAGCCACCACCAAAACCGATTCAAGGCAGGACTGGCATGCAAAACGAAATGTATTATCAATTTTAATTAGCGTCGCGAAATTAAATTGTTCAAAGGAATAAAATTTCAATCCTGGCGCGAAATAAAATTATTAACAGAAATTTAATTTCGCAGCAGGGGCGAAATAAAATTCATTAGTCTTTTAATTTCGCTTCCGGCACGAAATAAAACGCATCACTGACTTTCAATTTCGCTCCCGGTGCGAAATAAAATTCGTACCAGACTTTAAATTTCGTTCCCAGGGTGAAATAAAATCCGTTACAGACTCTTAATCTCGTTCCTGGCTAGCAGAATTCTTAACAGACTTTTAATTTTGCTCCTGGCGTGAAATAAAATTCATTATAAGACTTTTCATTTCGCTCCTGGCGTGAAATAAAAACCGTTAGTCTTTTAAATTCGCTTCCGGCGCGAAATATAAAAAAAAAAACATTACAGAGAATTTCACTCCGGGCACGAAATAAAATTCGTTACAGACTTTCAATTTCACTCCCGGCTCGAAATAAAATTCTTTACAGACTTTTAATTTTGCTCCTGGCGTGAAATAAAATTCGTTAGACTTTTGATTTCGCTCCTGGCACGAAATGAAAATCGTTACAGTCTCTTAATTTTGCTCCCGGCGCGAAATAACATCTTTAACGACTGTTATTTTCGCTCCTGGTATGACAAAAATTGCTGGCCCCATGGTGTTGGGGGTAGCGTGCCTGCCTCTCACCTGGAGGCCCCAGGTTCGCTTCTCGGCTCCGTTAGTGATTTTAGAAACGGACGTGTGGGTTGGAACGGGGTGCACGAAAACCAAGATTAACGGCCGAGGGAACCCGATGCGCTGACCAAAATCTGAAGACCTAATGGCTGGGCAGCGGTCGCTTGGTAGGCCTAGGCCCTTCATGGGTTGTAGTGCCACGGTTTATTTTAATGACGCAAAATTCCCAAACAGCATTTAGTTTCGCCCCCGGCGTGAATTTAAAATGCATGGAACATTTCATTTCATGTCTGAAATTAAATCTGGTCTAACATGCGAAACAAAATGGCTGTGGACGCGTAAACATTTTAATTTCGCCGTGAGCGTGATATTCGAGTGCGAAATGATATTGATTGTCAGCGCGAAAATTAAAATGAGCAAAATTTTATTCAAAGCACAATAACATAGTGAAAAGCGACGCAAAATTAATTGCAGTGCGAAACGAAATACTGTACGTGGCACAGGGGTTTGATTTCGTGCTATGGTCAGTATAAATGCGCTGAGGGTAAGAAGGAAGTAGTAAGGAATGCCAAGCCGCCCCCTTCCCCCCCTGAAATGTCCGGAAGTGAAAGAATATAGAATGTAGAAATGAGAGGAAGGACCCCTCACCCCTGTTGTTCGAGTAACCCCCCTCCGAAACAGAACTCCACATACGCTGCTGGTACTACCACAGACGATTTACTGTTATTTGTAGGGCTCGAATTCGAGCATATTTGCATATTTTTTTCCTGAATAGTACACATTGAAAGAAGCCTTTCGGTGGTATTTTCACCCATCTGGGACCAACAGAATTGAAATTTATCGAGCATATAAATGCATAAAACCGCGGTTTTCAGAATAGAAGCATATACATGCATATTCTTATGGTTTTCGTCTAAATAGTTCGTTTTTCTTCGAATTCCGCCCCCGAATTTGGGCCCTGATCATCCTAGGTTCGAAAACAGAAATAATTATTGAAAAGCCTATCTGGTGCGGATAATAGAACCGCAGGTTTTCAACCTTTAGTGAGGTCGTTCTCGTCATTGAAACTTTTATTGACTGATTTAAGAAATTCATTCACAACTGAAAACATAGAAAAAATTCTTGTCGTACAGACCAATGCAGATCTACTTCATTGACTTGCCTAATTCTGAACATTTTGTAAATGAAATTTTAAACTGTAACTTTTATAAGAAAACTTCTCTTATATATACTTGAAAAATTTGAATGCGAGTATATTGCAGTGTATCATACATACAATTAGAAAATAAAGCTCGTATATAAAGGTATGTTATTGGTTTTTTCGTTTCACTTCCCTTTCTATAGTTTTTAACGATGTTTTTCGAGCATATTCTGCATATTTAACCGCGTATAATGTTTTTTTGGAGTGTATCTATCGAGCATATAATGGGTTATTCGAGCATATCTATCGAGCATTAAACACATGGTTTTCGAGCATATCTGGAGATTTTATCGAGCATATCGATCCGAGCCCTAGTTATTTGTAACTCTTCAGTCATTCAACACTAATTTGCCCGATATAGTCCAGTCAAATTAGACCAAAAATGATGCGTTTGCTGCATTAAATCATGTAGTTCCAAATGTTTCGGGAATGTGTAGGGGGAGGTCCCCTGAACAACACCTAATAAAGTCCCGTCAATTTCAGGTGCCGCGGAGGACAGAGGGGGGCTCAAAGCCCCCCTTTTTTAGTTTTTGGTGCATAACTTTAAAACGGTGCATCGCAGAGAAATTTGTATACTATTTAAACGTAAAGGAAATTAAATGCTCTACAAAATGGTGTAATCATATGTATCCTTATGTGTTACTGTCTCTGAGATATATGCCAGTGAACATGGAACATTTGAAGAAAAATATGTAGCGCCTCACGTTTCTCGTCTAATTTGCCCTTCCAATCCGTTTGCCTTCCATTTTACAGGAAACTCGTAGGGAAGGAAGTTGTAGACCATTAAATTTCCTTCAATAATATATATACGTATGCTAATTTTTCTTCGATCTGTCGATCGTTGGAGTGTTTTGACGTATGGCGGTCGGTTTCGAGATTTTGCTAGTGAACTGCTCATTATGTTACTTCCGTTTTCAACGGCTTTAACACTCTGTATTACGATATTTATTGATTATGCAAACATAAATGGTATTTATTACCCATATAACTAATAGTCTATATAATATATACCGGGTGAACAAAATATGCCGCACTTGGAGGTCGGCATGCGATTCCTCATCCAATTGCAAGACAAAAGGTTCAATAGCAAAATCGGACCGCGTGCTCTTTGATAACACAAGTATGAAAACGAGAAGCTGGCAACACTGTCACATCCTGCAGTGCATCGGAATGTACAGATAAAGCTCCGGCAGAGCGCCGATTTCCTGCGACCTGTTTTTGGCCACGCTGTATGTAGTTACAGCGTTGACAGGGCCTCGTTTCTTAACATGCATTTCTGTTAAACCTATTGGCCTAGGTTTTGCAACATAAACTTTTGTCGTGAATTTCGACGAGGAACCGCATGCCGCCCTCCAAGTGCGGCATTTTTTGTTCACCCTGTATATATATGAAAGTATGTGTGTCAACTGTTAATTTGCAACACTAAAAATTTAGCTTAGGCCTTTTAAACGGCGAATATTTTTTTCATATCCTTTTAATATGTATGTATAAGACCCCTCCCCATCTGAAATAGAATGTACTTAATACACTGTGTACATAATATTAAGGTACGTAGGCCTAAGTTTATTATGATATTGTATCCTATGATATCCCACAAATAAGAATATAAGAAAGAAGTAGATGAAAGAATTGATACTGGGAGATAGTAAAGACAGAGACGGCGAAACATCGAATTAAAAACCGTCAATCGTGGACAACAGACGACCTAAACGGAAGGAATAATAATATTCCGAGATATCTGACGACCCAGGAAAGGAAATAATCTTCTGGAATATGAGATACCATGGGATATGCCTGTGACTGATCCCTTTCCCAATCCGGTACGGTTAAAATCTCCAGTGATTTTCATAGATCGTGCCTATTTCAACTGATACACCAATGGCTGGAGTGTGGTCTGATGTGGCGATTGAAGTGACACTGATGTGTGATTACATCAAGGGGGAGCTCTACGAACTAGGCAGAAAAGCAAAAAGCAAGTTTCGAAATGCAAAAATTATAATGAGTGGCATTGTTCGGCGGGGAGATGTTCCGTTAAGGCGAGTTAAGACTGTAAATGACCGCATGGACTGGGTATGTGCACAACTGGGCTTAGTGTACGTAGAAGCTGACTGCTGGATTGGTGGCCGTGACTTCGCCCGAGACGGGCTGCATCTAAATCGACGGGGTGCTTTTAACCTAGGGAGCCTACATGACAGGGTCATCGGTTCGTGCCGGCTTTTGTGAGGAGGAGCAGGTCCAGAGGTTGCCAGCTGATGGGAACAGAAGGAGCAATTTCGAGATATTTGCTGCGGAGTTAAGACTCTAAGATTACTGCAGGTTAATTGTCAGAGTTTAGGAAATAAATTAATTGAATTTTGGAACCTTGTAGAGACGTATTCTCCGGACATTGTCATTGCAACTGAATCTTGGTTATATGAGGACATAAATAGTAGCGAAATAATTCAAGGGACCTACGAAATGTACAGAAGGGATCGGGGGAAGCGAGGTGGTGGGCTATTTATTTGTGTGCGCAAAAATATAGCTAGTTTCTTAAAGTGGGCTGATATGGATCATGAAATGTTAAGTGTACAAATTTCGGATAAAGGAAATAAATTCCCTCTTCAGGTGATAAGGGCGTATAGAGCACCGAAAGATAACTTTTCTCTCCTCGAAACACTGTATGATAAAACTTGTACGGGTAATGCTATGAAAAAGAGCATAATAATTGCTGGAGATTTAAACCTCCCCAAAGTAGACTGGTCTGGTGAGTCAACTAGCTGTAGTCAAGCTCAGAGCGCTGCAAATAAATTCTTAAGGGAGGGGGGATTTTCCCAAGTAGTTGACTTCCCAACTAGAGACAATAATACCTTAGATGTTTATCTCGTAAGGCCTGTAGACCTGTATATTAACTGTCTGAAAGTACCAGGAATTAGTGACCATTCTGGGGTTGAATTAAATATTAGATATGGTGACATTACAAAATTAGACTCTGATGTAGCAAAAAAGATCATATTCCAGTATCGCAGGGCGGATCAGGGCAAGTTTCAGGGGTATTTGAATGAGCTATTTGTAGGATGGGCATCGGAAGGAAATCACATTAATATCCTGTCATGACGAATAGAAGGACCTAGTGTGAGGACTCCGCCATTATAGCACGGTACTTTGTGGTCCCGCCGCTACAAGCACTGCAAGCGATAATGTCCAACAACCTGTACCAGGGTTGTAGGCACTACAAGCACGCCATAAAAAAACAGCAGTTGAAAAACAAGCAACAACAGCAACAACTCCATAAACCCATCCCCTCACTTCTCTCCCTCTCACTAACACTTCCCCCAAGCAATCCTAGCACTCTACATCAAATCCTACAGCTTTTAATCACGCCAGCAGCACAATAAACTTAATAAATCCAGGCTACAGAACAGACCAAAAAACTACATTTTAAGCTAAACCAAATTTACTTCTCAGCTCGACATAAGCCATAATACAACTTAAAACCTATACAAAACATACTCTCCCTGCTGTTTTACAACTATTAAGCGAACTATTCGCACTCAAAAAATAAAAACCCTGAAACGGGAGCTAATTTAAAAACGCAATAGCCTAGCCCGATTACGTCTCCGGCAGTGCTACTGCATACGCATTCATAACTTCACAATAACTTCCAAATTACGGCCAAGTGACCTATCTGCCTGAGTAGTTACAGGTGTTACCGGCTTGCCTGAGACGATGGGTCACCAAACCGGTATTTAAACTCAATTATTAAGCTTTAATTAACCAAATTCAGAGGAAACAGATCAGACCAAAAAACTACACTTTACGCTACACCAAATTCACTTCTCAGCTCGACATAAACTTTAATTCAACTTAAAACCTACACAAAACATACTCACCTTACTGTTTTACAACTATTGAACGAACTATTCGCACTCAAAACCTAAAAACCCTGAAACGGGAGCTAATTTAAAAACGCAATAGCCTAGTCCGATTACGTCTCCGGCAGTGCTACCGCAAATGCATTCATAACTTCACAATAACTTCCAAATTACGGCTAAGTGACCTATCTGCCTGAGTAGTTACAGGTGTTACCGGCTTGCCTGGGACGATGGGTCACCAAACCGGTATTTAAACTCAATTATTAAGCTTTAATTAACCAAATTTAGAGGAAACAGATGGTGCAAAATGATGAGTTTTAAAGCTATCTGGATCCAGTTTTTCAACCAATTTATTGTGATGTGTTATGTACGGTATGGTTAATGTCAAACGCAACTAAGTTAATACCATTTTATCCATAATATAGAATTTTGGGCTTACTCCATGTTTTATTTATTCAAACTCGACGCGTTTCGAAAGAAACCATGTCTTTCTTCATCAGGAATAAACGGAAATACGACTAAATTATTGCTAAGAGAAAGCAACAAAGAAACTAAAAAAGGTGCCCTAAGATGAACAATGAAGTGTATCTAACACGTCCTTCGAGAAGTGTAGCCTATGTGGCATTCTTTTCCAGGCCGAGAAAGTAATTACCGGAAATTTAAACTCAAAATCGATGTGGAGCAAAATATTTATGATTGTATCGATTCCAAAGAAACAATTTCAGTTGATCCTTCAGGAGCTGGCTGCTGTCTTCAGCGTGTCATGGATATTATCCCCAGACTTGTTTATTTAGGGTGCCGATTCTTCTTCAGAAACGAAGGATATCCGCCGAGATTTGCAATCTCGAACACCCGCCAAGTCTTCGAAAGTCCGGTACCGTAGCCGACAAAATGAATTGTTAAGTAGAGTGTTACTTTAAATAGTTTATGTGTGTGCTTGTTTTAATATGCTGGGGATTACGTTTTTTTATCTGTGTCTATATACTCCAGGAATCAGTGCGTTCCGTAACATGTAATGAAGACCGTAGTTCTTATTTCTATGAATTATATTTTCCATTGTGCCCTGCCATGCTATTTTAATTGGAACCGCTAATTACTTTTTAAAAGAGTATTAGTTACAAAGTAATTCGTTTCCCTTAGCAGCATCTCTAAGACCAGCTGACCCCGGCAGTGTGGAACGTACCCACTCTAGCGCTGCCTGGCGGGGCGCGCTTGAACTTCATGAGTCTTCTCACTTTCTCCTTCTATTCGTCATGATCCTGTGGACTAACTTTTTGAAAATTTTAAATAGCGCTGTTGATAAATTTGTCCCATTTAAATTGCTGAAACAAAACCCAGACCCTGAGTATTACACACGAGAAATTAGGAGTCTAAAACGGAACATTAGGAAATTATACAATAAAAGACATGATAGTGACAAGAGTATGTTGAAATTTACGTCCTTATCAAGAGAGCTCGTCTTAAAAAAGAGGGCTGCTCATGACAGTTATATGCAAGGTTTACTTGGTTCGGGAGGTGATGGGTGGAAAAAAATTTACAGTTATGTTAGGAGAAGAAAGGGAAATCCAAATAATTTGTCGATGATAATGTCCGGTGACGGTAAATTAATTACTGAGAAACAGGCCATTGCTAATGAATTAAATGTCTTTTACGGTAGTGTGTTCAATAAATCCATTAGCTGTGTGCTGGACCTTAACGACGAATCAGGGGCTCCCCTGTTCCAAATAAACCAGTCAGCAATTGTAAAGCTAATACAAAAACTACGTTTCAATGTATCAAAGGGTCCTGATAATATTGTTAGTGAAGTACTTAAACTAGGGGGTAGGGCCGTGGCACGATACTGGGAGGTGATGTTTAATGTGTCCATAAACAATGCGCAAATCCCAGATGACTGGAAAAGAGCTACGGTAGTCCCAATATTTAAGGGAGGGAGCAGACTTGAATTGGGCAACTACAGGCCGGTTAGCCTTACGTCCATCGTCTGTAAACAGATGGAGCATTTCATTTGCGACTACTTGAGGGAACAGTGGGAAACATTATCATGGTTTAATGATAGGCAACATGGATTTCGGAAAGGTTACTCATGCGAGAGTCCGATGCTATCACTTTTTCAAGACATTAGCGAATCGTTAGACCATGGAGTTTCAGTCGACGCCGTGGTTATAGATTTTGCGAAGGCATTTGATGTCGTGCCGCATGACATGCTACTCCATAAATTAGCTTCGACGAAGATTGATAGAAGAGTAATTTTATGGATCCAAGAATTTTTGACGGATAGTTCACAGAAAGTGAAAGTCGAAGGCATATTCTCGGATGAAATTACCGTAACGTCGGGTATCCCTCAGGGCAGCGTAATCGGAACTTTGTTATTTTTGGCGTTTATAAATGACTTACCAAATGGGATTCGCAGTGACTGTCGATTGTTTGCGGATGATTGTGTAATATATCGAAAGATACATGACTCACAAGACAATGCAGTGCTTCAAGAGGACCTGAACCTGGTCTATAAGTGGGTGATTGAAAATAAAATGAAAATAAACACAAGAAAAGGTAGTCTCTTAAAAATAGGGAAAGTGCGGAGGCAGGATTTTCAATATAACATTGGCTCGGAAATACTTGTAGAAGAAGATTCTTGCAAATATTTGGGCGTTCACGTAAGGAATGATATGAAATGGAGTAGTCATGTAGGATGTGTAGTTTCAAAAGCTTACAAATCCCTGCACTTTGTAATGAGGGTATTAAAAGGAAGTAGTACCTCTGCTAAAGAATTAGGCTATTTGTCACTTGTAAGACCTATTCTGGAATATGCCTCGGCGGTTTGGGATCCATATCAAGTAGGGCTCATCAATGAGTTGGAAATGGTACAAAGAAAGGCCGCTAGATTTGTGCCCAGTGACTTTAATCCCAGGAGCAGTGTGAGCCGTATGTTAAAGAAACTTGGGTGGGAATCACTGGTGGCTAGGAGGATGAAATCTAGACTCTGCGCTATGTACAACACGTATACAAATCAACCAGCATGGGGTGAGCTTAGCAAACGATTGGGAAAGCCCACTTACATGGGTAGGAGCGATCATCCTTTCAAAGTTAAGGGCCGACCACAGCGAACAAATTATGGTAAATATTCTTTTGTAAACCGTGCCATTGATAACTGGAACTCTCTACCTGCCGCAGTCTTAGAGCCTTTTCCCAAACATATAGGTGTGTTTAAGAAAAGACTGACTATTTGTGTAAATACTCCAGTTTAATTGTTGTATAATTGTTATTGAATTGTTATGTATAATTATTTATTTGTTATGTGTATCCAATTTGCCACCGGGGGACACTCCCCCCATTGCAAATAAATGAATGAATGAATGAATGAATGAATGAATGAATGAATGAAAAGTGAAGGCGGACTAACACGAGGCGGAGGCATGAGTGATTCTGTGTTGGCGAAATGGGTTGGAGGGGCTCGTACAGGTACAGCCATATGTTCTTCACTAAGCTTAGAGCAGTTTGCCGGCGTCCATTCTGTAAGTGGAGAACAGCATGTCAACTTTTGAGCATCACGAATGAGCAGGGATGACCAAGACAGAAGGAAGCTTGCACAGTAGTTGGCTGATCACCCGCCTTTTGCTGTACGTGATTCTTTGATGTCCCTTTCAACCGGAGTAATGGTACCCAGCAACATCAACTGTTGCCAACCATTGGGAATCGGAACCCCTACAAAGGGGACTTTTGTTGGGAGTAACTTTGCAGAAATTAAGCAGTGTAAGAAAAACCCAGAAGTCCCTTTGCCTGCTATGAGCAACACTATCAAACTGGACAATGATGAAGTAGTGGTCGAGCCTTTAATGTTTTTCCAGAGAACCTTAATTAACAAGAGAACCTTAATTAACAAGAGAACTGAAGGGGATGTGGATGAACTGTTGAAGTGTGAGTTAGCCCCTTGTCCCACGACTCTTTTTGACGAAGGGATCATGAGGACAACGAAGAAGTTCGCTCTCAACGATGCCTTTCCTTCATGCAGTCAAATAACCAACCTGAAGATCTGTTTCGCGGTAATCGATGGTGGCTTTCTTCTTCATAGGGTAAAGTGGAACGACACTAAGTTCACATTTATCTGCAACCAATATGTGTCTTACGTTATCAACCATTATTGTTACAACTCTGCTGTTGTGTTTGACGTTGATGAAGACACAAGTTCCACGAAAAGAGGCGAACAACATCGAAGAGCATCAAGTAAAACATCAGTGAAACAGACTTTGATGAGAACATGGTGGCTACTGATAAGCAGGAAAACTTCCTTTCCAACGAATAGAACAAAATTAAGCTGATAACTATGTTAGCGTAGGCCTGGGATGCAAAATGTATATAATTCACCATAGCCAAAGAGACGCTGACTGCAGCAATGTCTGGCGTGGATTACAAAATACCCCTCATTCAACTGTTGTGGTAGTTGTCGAGGACGTAGAGCTGCTCGTCTTACTCATGACACTCACACCACGAGACACGAATGTCCTTTTCCTGGAGCCTGGACGAGGCAACAGAGATGACAAACTGTACTCCTCCCAACAACTTCAGGCCTTGCCATTCTGCCAGTACATTTTATTAATCCATGGCTTCACTGGATGTGATACCACCCCGCTAATTTTGGGAAAAGTAAAGCAAATCAAATGTTTGGAGCGGTATCCTAACGAAACCGAAAGCATCGCTGAAATGTTTATGGCTCCACGTCCACGCCAGAAGACATCAATGAAGCTAGGGAACAAAATATGTTCCTACTGATGTATCCGACACCACTCCACGAGTATGTCCTCAATTATCACAGGTAGGCTACATTTCATTTTGTGTTGCATGTACTAACTTCGTTGAAGCATGCAGTTTGATAAATAAATAATCTATTCTCTTATGTTCTATTCACACGTAGATGTGCTACGTCAAATCGTCAGCCCCGATGAAAGAAAACTTGTCTCCATTGCCACCTACCTGCTCTATATAACTCGTGCAGTGTGTTTCTACAGGTTCAACACAAAAAATTGTTATTGAACACCAAATTTGTCCAGCAAGTGCATTTATTTTTATTTTAAGAGGGTAACAGTGCTGTTAATTTAAAAAAAATTATGTCACTTATAACTTATAATTTTTTAAAAGAATATAAACAACGAAATATAACAAACTTTTCAGAACATATAATACACTCCGATGGGCTGGGCTGTAAATTATTAGATCTTGATCATGTTTTCATTCCCATAAAAACGAAATTGTTTTCCGAAATTTTGGGCTCCCCCGAAACATAATCCTATATACGCCACTGCGTTCATATACTTTCTAGGTATATATTATTATTATTAGTTATATGGTTGATAATACCATCTATGTTTACATAATCAATAAGTAACGTGATACAGAGAGTTAAAGCCGTTGAATACGGAAGTAAAATAATGAGCAGTTCACTAGAAAAATCTCGAAACCGACCCCGTTAAGTCAAAACGCTCTAACGTTTGACTGGTCGAAGATAAATTAGCATAAGTATATATATATATTTAGGAAGGAAATTTAATGTTCTACAACTTCCTTCCCCACGAGTTTCCTATAAAATGGAAGGCAAATGGATTGAACGGGCAAGTTAGACGAGAAACGTGAGGCGCTTAACATTTTTCTGCAAATATTTAATATTCACCGGCTCATATCTCGGAGACGGTAACACACAGAGATAAATATGAATACACCATTTTGTAGGGCATTTAATTTCCTTTAAGTTTTAAAAGTATAAATATATGTGTGCGACGCACCGTTTTAATGTTATACGCCAAAATCTAAAAAGTGGGGCTTTGAGCCCTCCTCTGCCGCCCCCCCCCCACCTCGGCACTTGAAATTGACGGGACTTTATTAAGTGTTGTTCAGGGGACCTCCCCCTACACATTCCTGAAAATATTTGGAACTACATGATTTAATACAGCAAAAATTCCTAATTTGACTGGACTAATAACTGGGTGGGGACATCGTATATAAGATGTAAGTAACACTCCTGGAAATAATTACATGTATTAGATTTAAGATCACTAAAATTGCTGCATTATAATAGTGACCATAAACTAATACATGTAAAGTTTTCCATGAGTGTTAATTACATATACTGTACATTGTACCCCGCCATGTTATTGGGCAAATTATTGTTGACTGACTGAAGAGTTTCAACTGATAATTTGTATTGTAATGGGAGTTCTTCACTTATCTTGAATGTCTGTTCGCACAGCACATTCGTCCTTTTGTTCGCTATGGAACAAGTATAGGTACTTGTTGCCCCATTGTACTCAAAGTATTGCGTTATGAACGTCAGGGAGAGTCAGCCACGAGTCCGAGGTGAAGTCAACGACGATGGTGTTGATGATGCCATAGCACTGACTTTCTCCTACTCTGGAGTGATGACCATTGTGTAACTCACGTTGCTGTTGCAGCCCGACAGATTGTGCAGGCGGTGTACGGTAAGACTGCTACTGCTGCCAACGTCAGGACTTTGAACATCGCACCGAACATAATTTAACTCTCGAAACGAATACATTTTAATTTCAACAACGAAATGAAATGTTCCATGCATTTTAAATTCACGTCGGAGGGAGAAACTAAATACCGTTTAGGAATTTTATTTCACGCCGGGTGCGAAATTAAAAGTCTGTAACGAATTTTATTTCGCGCAGGGAGTGAATTTTAAAGTCTGTAACCGAGTTTAATTTCGCGCAGGGAGCGAAATTAAAAGTCCGTAACGAATTTCATTTCGCACCGGAAGCGAAATTAAAAGTCTGTATTGAATTTTATTTTGCGCCGCGAGCAAAGTTAAGTCTGTAATGCATTGTATTTTGTGCCGGGAGTGAAATTAAAAGACTGCAACGAATTTTATTTCTCACCGGAAGCGAAATTAAAAGTCTGTATCGAATTTTATTTTGCGCCGCGAGTGAAATTAAAAGTCTGTAATGAATTGTATTTCGCGCCGGGAGCGAAATTAAAAGATTGTAACGAATTTGTTTTCGCGCCAGGAGTGAAATTTATTCAATTGCACAATGTAATTTCGCGTTGCTATTAAGTTTCGCGTAGATTTCACTACGTCATTTCACTTCGAATTAAGTTTTACTTCGATTTAATTTCCCGCCGACGATTATTATAATTTCGCTCCCGAGTATCGCGCTCACGGCGAAATTCAAATATAATCGCCCCCCACAGCCATGCATTTCGTTTTGCATGCCAGCCCTGATTCAAGGGCATACCACGAAATCCCAGGGGGGGGGGGATTGCGACTAAGTACTGTACCAAGAAAAGGAAGCCAGGCCCTAAAAAACCTGTACACACACAAAAGATTTTTTCCCCTTAGTTAGCCTACTTTCGAATTTTGCAAAAAATGAAAGTAGACTTATGAGATCAACACAGGGCGAAACGAGATGTTCAGTAAAGAACATATAGCCTACTTTCTCCTAAATGCATGGGTATTGTTATAACTCTTTGTCCTTTTCAAGGAGTTGTAGTAGCTTGTTGAAATACAACGTGTTATACGGATATTAAACATGAATATGAGGTGCCCTTTGCTAGTGATACCTCTGTACAAAATTTCATTCATTTCGGTTTCACCATGTTTGAATTGATGTGGTGAATCGATTTGCACACATACATGGCCGCCATATGCAATCTATTGGACTGACGACCTTGTAGCTTGGTCAAAGAACACCTCTAGCATACAGGTATGCTGTTGCAAAATTTGGTAGAGATCAGATGATTAGGTTGGTCGTAATTTGATTTAAGCTTTTAACATTTGGGTGGCCGCCATTACGTTTCCATCAAGATGCCGTCGAAATAAAACATTACATTGAGTTGCCTTTTGCAAGTGCGACCTCTGAACCAAATTTCGTTCAATTCGGTTTCACCGTGTTTGAATTGATAGGGGGAATCGATTTTCACACATACATGGCCGCTATCAGCAAACTATTGGGCTGATGACCTTGTCGTTTGGTCAAAAGATGCTTACCATATCAAGGTATGTTGTTGGAAAATTCAATAGAGATCAGATGATTAGGTTGGTCGTAATTTGATTTAAGCTTTGAACATTTGGGTGGGCGCCATTACGTTTCCGTCAAGATGGCGGCGATATAAAACATGACACTGAAGTGCCCCTTGCTAGTGCTACCTCTGTACCAAATTTCGTTCAATTCGTTTTCACCGTGTTTGAATAGATGGGGGGAATCGATTTGCACACATACATGGCCGCCATCCGCAAATTATTAAGCTGATGACCATATAATTTGGTCAAACGATTCTACATACATAAAGGTATATTGTTGCAAAAATCGGTAGAGATCAGATGATTAGGTTGGTTATAATTTGATTTAAGCTTTGCACATTTGGGTGGCCACCATTACGTTATCGTCAAGATGGCGGCGATGTAAAACATGACGCTGAGGTGCCCTTCGCTAGTGCTACCTCTGTACCAAATTTCGTTCCATTCGGTTTCACCGTATTTGAATTAATAGGGGGAATCTATTTGCACACAAACATAGCCGTCATCCGCAAACTATTGGGCTGATTACCTTATAGTTTGGTCAAACGATTCTTCATACAAAGAGGTATATTGTTGCAAAAATCTGTAGAGATCAGACGATTAGGTTGGTCGTAATTTGATTTAAGCTTTTAACATTTGGGTGGCCGCCATTACGTTTTCGTCAAGATGGCGGCGATATAAAACATGACACTGAGGTGCCCTTTGCTAGTGCTACCTCTGTACCAAATTTTGTTCCATTCGGTTTCACCGTGTTTGAATTAATAAGGGGAATCTATTTACACATAACCATGGCAGTCATCCGCAAACTATTGGGCTAATGACCTTATAGATTGGTCAAACGATTCTACATACATAAAGGTATATAGTTGCAAAAATCGGTAGAGATCAGAAGATTAGGTTAGCCGTAATTTGATTTAAGCTTTGCACATTTGGGTGGCTGCCATTACGTTTTCGTCAAGATGGCGGCGATATAAAACATGACACTGAGGTGCCCTTTGCTAGTGCTACCTCTGTACCAAATTTCGTTCAATTCGGTTTCACCGTGTTCGAATTGATAGGGGGGACAGACATTCAGAGTACACACACTCACACACACACACACAGACACACACACAAAGACAGACACACATATTTCGCCCTGTGTTGATCTCATAAGTCTTTCATTTTTTGCAAAAATCGAAAGTAGGCTATATTTGTGTGTCTGTGTGTGTGTGTGAGTGTGTGTACTCTGAATGTCTGTCCCCCCCCTAACAATTCGAACACGGTGGTACCGAATTGAACGAAATTTGGTACAGAGGTATCACTAGCAAAGGGCACCTCAGTGTCATGTTTTATATCGCCGCCATCTTGACGGAAACGATATGGCGGCCATCCAAATGTTAAAAGCTTAAATCAAATTACGACCAACCAAATCATCTGATCTCTTCCAATTTTTGCAAAATTATACCTTTATGTATTAAGAAATTTTTGACCAAACTACTAGGTCATCAGCCCAATAATTTGAGGATAGGGGCCATATTTGTGTGCAAATCGATTCCCCCTATCTATTCAAACACGGTGAAACCGAAATGAAAGAAATTTGGTACAGAGGTAGCAATAGCAAATGGCACCTCAGTGTCATGTTTTATATCGCCGCCATCTTGACTGGAACGTAATGGTGGCCACCCAAATGTTAAAAGCTTAAATCAAATTACGACCAACCTAATCATCTGATCTCTACCACGTATTGTAACATTATACCTTTATGTACGAAAAATCTTTTGACCGAACGACAAGGTCATCAGCCCAATACTTTGTGGATGGCGGCTATGTATGTGTGCAAATCGATTCCCCCTATCTATTCAAACAAGGTGAAACCGAATTGAACAAAATTTTGTACAAAGGTATCACTAGCTAAGGGTACCTCAGTGTCATGTTTTATATCGCCACCATCTTGACGGAAATGTAATGGCGGCCACCCAAATGTTCAAAGCTTAAATCAAATTACGACTAACCTAATCATCCGATCTCTACCAAATTTTGCAACGTTATACTTATATATACGGAGAATCCCTTGCCCAAACTACAAGGTCATCAGCTCAATAATTTGCGGATGGCGGCCATGTATGTGTGCAAATCGATTTCCCCTATCTATTCAAACACTCTAAACCGAATTGAACCAAATTCGGTACAGAGGTAGCAATGGCAAAGGGCACCTCAGTGTCAAGTTTTATACGACGCCATATTGACGAAAACGTAATGGCGGCTACCCAAATTTTAAAAGCTTAAATCAAATTACGACCAACCTAATCATCTGATGTTTACTAAAATTTGCAAAAATATACCTTTATGTGGTAAGCATCTTTTGACCAAACGACAAGGTCATCAGCCCAATAGCTTGCAGATAGCGGCCATGTATGTGTGCAAATCGATTCACCATATTAATTCAAACACGGTAAAACCGAATTGAATGAAATTTTGTACAGAGGTAGCACTAGCGAAGGGCACCTCATATTCATGTTTGATATTCGTATAACACGTTCTATTTCAACAAGCTACTACAACCAACATTCAATTATACTCCTTGAAAAGGACAAAGAGTTATAACAATACCCATGCATTTAGGAGAAAGTAGGCTATATGTTCTTTACTGAACATCTTGTTTATATTTGAAATTATATATTTCTTTACGCTTGCATTAGAGAATCTGTGAAGTACTGAGCAGTTTTGATTTCACTGATATTTTATCTGTCATCCCACAATCTTCAAGCTACATGGCTGAACGGCGGTAGCTTGGTAGGCCTAGGCTCTTCAACGGCTGTCGCGCCACGGGTTTAGTCGTTTTTAAAACTTCTAATATATAAGTGTAAGAGTACAAGAGCACGAACTATTCAGTGACAACTTTTTCTGAGAAGCAAGTTCGAATTCAAATGGAAACAATGCGTCGTGTGGAAAAGTGAGACGTAGCCATTGTGAAAATGGAAAATTGATCTCCGTAAATATTGACGACCTTCAAGTGCCATGTTCTCTAGGTGCAAGCGTCCTGCATAAATATCCACCTCCTTTGTACGCCCACAGAAAGCGAGGAAAAGTCCCAGCACAGCTTGTGTATTGGCGTATTGAACGAAAGAAAAGGTAAGGAACTGAAACAATGTCTCTTACAGCAGATGTTTATTGCCGTTCAGAAATTCCTTAACCTACCATTGTGGTTGCACGTGAAGTTCAGTTGTGTCTTGTTGCTCCCAGGGTTTTCCTCACTTCCTCCAGGTAAATGCCGAGATAGTACCTTACTTGAAGACTCAGGGCACCTGCCCCATCCCTGACTCCAATACAGTAACACACATAGTCAACTACACGCGACTGATGATCAAGATGTCCCAAGTCCCTACAATGTATTATTATCAACATAAACAACAACAAGAATGTTTGAGGAAGTAAGAAAAGTATCTGTACAAACACATTGTGTAAACGTTACATAAGCGTGACATTACTATAATTTTATTGCTCAGATATTGTTCCACGCCTAGGCACTTGTACATGTAACTCGCCGAACTACAATACGGTATTCGTCAATTCGGCGTGTTCATCATTTTCCTTGCGAAAGAGATGTTGTGAAGCGGCGCCGCTACTCCTACCACCCTTTTAAAAAAAAGATTCCCAAACTAATGCTGACGATTCCATTCACCCGATTTTATTTATGAAAAATGCATTGGAATCAGGAAATAAATCTCCGTTTTCATATCACCAGGTCTTTTTCATAATTTAAGCAGAAATATAAAAAACTGCTAGTAACGTTTTTGTTTTTCAAATTTTGGGAAATGCATTGAATTAATATCAAATCTATTGTACTCTAGTATGCAAAGTGCTTTTCACATCGCAAATACGAGCTTCCATTCAAGAGAAAACTTAAAAAAGAATTTGTCTCACTTTGGTGCTGCTACATGGTGTCAGAATTACAAACTAAAATCGGGACATTTAGCCTTAATGTCATCTGGCTGCTGCACAGACTGCTGTGTTGGCTGCTGGTGTGTCCCTTCCCCGTGCTGTCCGATCGTGACGTAAGAGTTCCCTCTTCATTGCTATGTAAAGTAGTCAGGGATGTTTCAGCTACGTTATCTGATGGTTGAGTAATTAGGGATGGGCGCGACTGATGCCTGGAATCGAGAGTGTCGACACGATCGACTCCGAACACCGGTCTCGGTTCGCATGAAGCCTCGCGACTCCACGTTAATCTGATGCGTATTGCGGGGCCGCTTCGCATGAAGCCTCGCGACTCCAAGCTCACGTGATGGGTATTGCGGGGCCACACGGTCCCTTCGCATAAAGCCTCGCGGTTCCAAGCTAACCTGATGAGTAAGGCCCGGATAGTTATGTGTTTATATATATTTAATTTTACTAAATATTTTCTATTTATTTACATATATTTGCCGTTTTTATAAATAAATACATATTATGGCGAATTTATTCGTAAGTAGGCTACATATTTCCTGTATTTGGTGGTATGTCGCACTCCTTATATAAATGCTGCCGACATTTTCGACCCTTGGCAATTCCATTAATTTGCCTCTCTATTTCGTGAATGTACCCCTGTCTCTGTATTGTAGTAGTATTTCAAGACAGGAATTCCCTGGCCATTAAGTAGACTATAGCAGGGGGGCTGGAGAAGACTCGCGACTCCAAGCTCATCTGATGAGTATTGCGGGGTGGCTTCGCATGAAGACTCGCGACTCCAAGCTCACCTGTTGAGTATTGCGGGGTCGCTTCGCATGAACACTCGCGAGTCCAAGCTCATTTGATGAGTATTGCGGGGTCGCTTCGCATGAACACTCGCGACTCTGAGCTCATCTGATGAGTATTGCAGGGCCGCTTCGCATGAACACTCGCGACTACAAGCTCACCTGATGAGTATTGCGGGGTCGCTTCGCATGAACACTCGCGACTCCAAGCTCATCTGATGGGTATTGCGGGGCCGCTTCGCATGAAGACTCGCGACTCCAAGCTCATCTGATGAGTATTGCGGGGCCGCTTCGCATGAAGACTCGCGACTCCAAGCTCATATGATGAGTATTGCGGGGTGGCTTCGCATGAACACTCGCGACTCCAAGCTCACCTGATGAGTACTGCGGGGCCGCTTCGCATGAAGACTCGCGACTCCAAGCTCACCTGTTGAGTATTGCGGGGTCGCTTCGCATGAACACTCGCGACTCCAAGATCACCTGTTGAGTATTGCGGGGCCGCTTCGCATGAACACTCGCGACTCCAACTCACCAGATGAGTATTGCGGGGCCGCTTCGCATGAAGACTCGCGACTCCAAGCTCACCTGTTGAGTATTGCGGGGCCGCTTCGCATGAACACTCGCGACTCCAAGCTCACCTGATGAGTATTGCGGGGCCGCTTCGCATGAAGACTCGCGACTCCAAGCTCACCTGTTGAGTATTGTGGGGCCGCTTCGCATGAACACTCGCGACTCCAAGCTCACCTGATGAGTATTGCGGGGCCGCTTCGCATGAAGACTCGCGACTCCGAGCTCACCTGATGAGTATTGCGGGGCCGCTTCGCATGAAGACTCGCGACTCCGAGCTCACCTGATGAGTATAGCGGGGTGGCTTCGCATGAACACTCGCGACTCCAAGCTCATATGATGAGTATTGCGGGGTGGCTTCGCATGAACACTCGCGACTCCAAGCTCACCTGATGAGTATTGCGGGGCCGCTTCGCATGAACACTCGCGACACCAAGCTCACCTGATGAGTATTGCGGGGCCGCTTCGCATGAAGACTCGCGACTCCAAGCTCACCTGTTGAGTATTGCGGTGTCGCTTCGCATGAACACTCGCGACTCCAAGCTCACCTGATGAGTATTGCGGGGCCGCTTCGCATGAAGACTCGCGACTCCGAGCTCACCTGATGAGTATAGCGGGGTGGCTTCGCATGAACACTCGCGACTCCAAGCTCATATGATGAGTATTGCGGGGTGGCTTCGCATGAATACTCGCGACTCCGAGCTCACCTGATGAGTATTGCGGGGTCGCTTCGCATAAACACTCGCGACTCCAAGCTCATATGATGAGTATTGCGGGGTCGCTTCGCATGAACACTCGCGACTCCAAGCTCACCTGATGAGTAATGCGGGGACGCTTCGCATGAAGACTCGCGACTCCAACTCACCTGATGAGTATTGTGGGGACGCTTCGCATGAACACTCGCGACTACAAGCTCATCTGATGAGTAATGCGGGGTCGCTTCGCATGAACACTCGCGACTCCAAGCTCATCTGATGAGTATTGCGGGGACGCTTCGCATGAAGACTCGCGACTCCAACTCACCTGATGAGTATTGCGGGGCCGCTTCGCATCAAGACTCGCGACTCCCACTCATCTGATGAGAATTGCGGGGCCGCTTCGCATGAAGACTCGCGACTCCAAGCTCACCTGATGAGTATTGCGGGGTCGCTTCGCATGAACACTCGCGACTCCAAGCTCATCTGATGAGTATTGCGGGGTCGCTTCGCATGACACTCGCGACTCTGAGCTCATTTGATGAGTATTTCAAGGCCGCTTCGCATGAACACTCGCGACTACAAGCTCACCTGATGAGTATTGCGGGGTCGCTTCGCATGAACACTCGCGACTCCTAGCTCATCTGATGAGTATTGCAGGGCCGCTTCGCATGAACACTCACGACTACAAGCTCATCTGATGAGTATTGCAGGGCCGCTTCGCATGAAGACTCGTGACTCACAGCTCATCTGATGAGTATTGCGGGGCCGCTTCGCATGAAGACTCGCGACTCCAAGCTCATATGATGAGTATTGCGGGGCCGCTTCGCATGAAGACTCGCGACTCCAAGCTCATCTGATGAGTATTGCGGGGCCGCTTCGCATGAAGACTCGCGACTCCAAGCTCATATGATAAGTATTGCGGGGTGGCTTCGCATGAACACTCGCGTCTCCAAGCTCACCTGATGAGTACTGCGCCCCCGCTTCGCATGAAGACTCGCGACTCCAAGCTCACCTGTTGAGTATTGCGGGGTCGCTACGCAAGAACACTCGCGACTACAAGATCACCGGTTGAGTATTGCGGGGCCGCTTCGCATGAACACTCGCGACTCCAACTCACCTGATGAGTATTGCGGGGCCGCTTCGCAAGAAGACTCGCGACTCCGAGCTCACCTGATGAGTATAGCGGGGTGGCTTCGCATGAACACTCGCGACTCCAAGCTCATATGATGAGTATTGCGGGGTGGCTTCGCATGAACACTCGCGACTCCAAGCTCACCTGATGAGTATTGCGGGGCCGCTTCGCATGAACACTCGCGACTCCAAGCTCACCTGATGAGTATTGCGGGGCCGCTCCGCATGAAGACTCGCGACTCCAAGCTCACCGGTTGAGTATTGCGGGGTCGCTTCGCATGAACACTCGCGAGTCCAAGCTCACCTGATGAGTATTGCCGGGCCGCTTCGCATGAAGACTCGCGACTCCGAGCTCACCTGATGAGTATAGCGGGGTGGCTTCGCATGAACACTCGCGACTCCAAGCTGATATGATGAGTATTGCGGGGTGGCTTCGCATGAATACTCGCGACTCCAAGCTCACCTGATGAGTATTGCGGGGCCGCTTCGCATGAACTCTCGCGACTCCAAGCTCATATGATGAGTATTGCGGGGTGGCTTCGCATGAACACTCGCGACTCCGAGCTCACCTGATGAGTATTGCGGGGTCGCTTCGCATAAACACTCGCGACTCCAAGCTCATATGATGAGTATTGCGGGGTCGCTTCGCATGAACACTCGCGACTCCAAGCTCACCTGATGAGTAATGCGGGGACGCTTCGCATGAAGACTCGCGACTCCAACTCACCTGATGAGTATTGCGGGGCCGCTTCGCAAGAACACTCGCGATTACAAGCTCATCTGATGAGTAATGCGGGGTCGCTTCGCATGAACACTCGCGACTCCAAGCTCATCTGATGAGTATTGCGGGGACGCTTCGCATGAAGACTCGCGAATCCAACTCACCTGATGAGTATTGCGGGGCCGCTTCGCATGAAGACTCGCGACTCCGACTCATCTGATGAGAATTGCGGGGCCGCTTCGCATGAAGACTCGCGACTCCAAGCTCACCTGATGAGTATTGCGGGGTCGCTTCGCATGAACACTCGCGACTCCAAGCTCATCTGATGAGTATTGCGGGGTCGCTTCGCATGACACTCGCGACTCTGAGCTCATCTGATGAGTATTTCACGGCCGCTTCGCATGAACACTCGCGACTACAAGCTCACCTGATGAGTATTGGGGGGTCGCTTCTCATGAACACTCGCGACTCCAAGCTCATCTGATGAGTATTGCAGGGCCGCTTCGCATGAACACTCACGACTACAAGCTCATCTGATGAGTATTGCAGGGCCGCTTCGCATGATGACTCGTGACTCCAAGCTCATCTGATGAGTATTGCGGGGCCGCATCGCATGAAGACTCGCGACTCCAAGCTCATATGATGAGTATTGCGGGGCCGCTTCGCATGAAGACTCGCGACTCCAAGCTCATCTGATGAGTATTGCGGGGCCGCTTCGCATGAAGACTCGCGACTCCAAGCTCATATGATGAGTATTGCGGGGTGGCTTCGCATGAACACTCGCGACTCCAAGCTCACCTGATGAGTACTGCGGGGCCGCTTCGCATGAAGACTCGCTACTCCAAGCTCACCTGTTGAGTATTGCGGGGCCGCTTCGCATGAAGACTCGCGACTCCAAGCTCACCTGATGAGTATTGCGGGGCCGCTTCGCATGAAGACTCGCGACTCCAAGCCCACCTGTTGAGTATTGCGGGGCCGCTTCGCATGAACACTCGCGACTCCAAGCTCACCTGATGAGTATTGCGGGGCCGCTTCGCATGAAGACCCGCGACTCCGAGCTCACCTGATGAGTATAGCGGGGTGGCTTCGCATGAACACTCGCGACTCCAAGCTCACCTGTTGAGTATTGCGGGGCCGCTTCGCATGAAGACTCGCGACTCCAAGCTCACCTGTTGAGTATTGCGGGGCCGCTTCGCATGAACACTCGCGACTCCAAGCTCACCTGATGAGTATTGCGGGGCCGCTTCGCATGAAGACTCGCGACTCCGAGCTCACCTGATGAGTATAGCGGGGTGGCTTCGCATGAACACTCGAGACTCCAAGCTCCTATGATGAGTATTGCGGGGTGGATTCGCATGAACACTCGCGACTCCAAGCTCACCTGTTGAGTATTGCGGGGTCGCTTCGCATGAACACTCGCGACTCCAAGATCACCTGTTGAGTATTGCGGGGCCGCTTCGCATGAACACTCGCGACTCCAACTCACCTGATGAGTATTGCGGGGCCGCTTCGCATGAAGACTCGCGACTCCAAGCTCACCTGTTGAGTATTGCGGGGCCGCTTCGCATGAAGACTCGCGACTCCGAGCTCACCTGATGAGTATAGCGGGATGGCTTCGCATGAACACTCGCGACTCCAAGCTCATATGATGAGTATTGCGGGGTGGCTTCGCATGAACACTCGCGACTCCAAGCTCACCTGATGAGTATTGCGGGGCCGCTTCGCATGAACACTCGCGACTCCAAGCTCACCTGATGAGTATTGCGGGGCCGCTTCGCATGAAGACTCGCGACTCCAAGCTCACCTGTTGAGTATTGCGGGGTCGCTTCGCATGAACACTCGCGACTCCAAGCTCACCTGATGAGTATTGCGGGGCCGCTTCGCATGAAGACTCGCGACTCCGAGCTCACCTGATGAGTATAGCGGGGTGGCTTCGCATGAACACTCCCGACTCCAAGCTCACCTGATGAGTAATGCGGGGACGCTTCGCATGAAGACTCGCGACTCCAACTCACCTGATGAGTATTGCGGGGCCGCTTCGCATGAACACTCGCGACTACAAGCTCATCTGATGAGTATTGCGGGGTCGCTTCGCATTAAGCCTCGCGACTCCAAGCTCACCTGATGAGTATTGCGGGGCCGCTTCGCATGAACACTCGCGACTCCAACTCACCTGATGAGTATTGCGGGGTCGCTTCGCATGAACACTCGCGACTCCAAGCTCATCTGATGAGAATTGCAGGGCCGCTTCGCATGAAGACTCGCGACTCCAACTCACCTGATGAGTATTGCGGGGCCGCTTCGCATGAAGACTCGCGACTCCGACTCATCTGATGAGAATTGCGGGGCCGCTTCGCATGAAGACTCGCGACTCCAAGCTCACCTGATGAGTATTGCGGGGTCGCTTCGCATTAAGCCTTGCGACTCCAAGCTCACCTGATGAGTATTGCGGGGCCGCTTCGCATGAACACTCGCGACTCCAACTCACCTGATGAGTATTGCGGGGTCGCTTCGCATGAACACTCGCGACTCCAAGCTCATCTGATGAGAATTGCAGGGCCGCTTCGCATGAAGACTCGCGACTCCGAGCTCACCTGATGAGTAGAGCGGGGTGGCTTCGCATGAACACTCGCGACTCCAAGCTCATATGATGAGTATTGCGGGGTGGCTTCGCATGATCACTCGCGACTCCAAGCTCACCTGATGAGTATTGCGGGGCCGCTTCGCATGAACACTCGCGACTCCAAGCTCATATGATGAGTATTGCGGGGTGGCTTCGCATGAACACTCGCGACTCCAAGCTCACCTGATGAGTATTGCGGGGCCGCTTCGCATGAACACTCGCGACTCCAAGCTCATATGATGAGTATTGCGGGGCCGCTTCGCATGAAGACTCGCGACTCCAAGCTCACCTGTTGAGTATTGCGGGGTCGCTTCGCATGAACACTCGCGACTCCAAGCTCACCTGATGAGTATTGCGGGGCTGCTTCGCATGAACACTCGCGACTCCAAGATCACCTGTTGAGTATTGCGGGGCCGCTTCGCATGAACACTCGCGACTCCAACTCACCTGATGAGTATTGCGGGGCCGCTTCGCATGAAGACTCGCGACTCCAAGCTCACCTGTTGAGTATTGCGGGGCCGCTTCGCATGAACACTCGCGACTCCAAGCTCACCTGATGAGTATTGCGGGGCCGCTTCGCATGAACACTCGCGACTCCAAGCTCATATGATGAGTATTGCGGGGCCGCTTCGCATGAAGACTCGCGACTCCAAGCTCACCTGTTGAGTATTGCGGGGTCGCTTCGCATGAACACTCCGGACTCCAAGCACACCTGTTGAGTATTGCGGGGTCGCTTCGCATGAACACTCGCGACTCCAAGATCACCTGTTGAGTATTGCGGGGCCGCTTCGCATGATCACTCGCGACTCCAACTCACCTGATGAGTATTGCGGGGCCGCTTCGCATGAAGACTCGCGACTCCAAGCTCACCTGTTGAGTATTGCGGGGCCGCTTCGCATGAAGACTCGCGACTCCGAGCTCACCTGATGAGTATAGCGGGGTGGCTTCGCATGAACACTCGCGACTCCAAGCTCATATGATGAGTATTGCGGGGTGGCTTCGCATGAACACTCGCGACTCCAAGCTCACCTGATGAGTATTGCGGGGCCGCTTCGCATGAACACTCGCGACTCCAAGCTCACCTGATGAGTATTGCGGGGTGGCTTCGCATGAACACTCGCGACTCCAAGCTCATCTGATGAGTATTGCGGGGCCGCTTCGCATGAACACTCGCGACTCCAAGCTCATATGATGAGTATTGCGGGGTGGCTTCGCATGAACACTCGCGACTCCAAGCTCACCTGATGAGTATTGCGGGACCGCTTTGCATGAACACTCGCGACTCCAAGCTCATATGATGAGTATTGCGGGGCCGCTTCGCATGAAGACTCGCGACTCCAAGCTCACCTGTTGAGTATTGCGGGGTCGCTTCGCATGAACACTCGCGACTCCAAGCTCACCTGATGAGTATTGCGGGGCTGCTTCGCATGAAGACTCGCGACTCCGAGCTCACCTGATGAGTATAGCGGGGTGGCTTCGCATGAACACTCGCAACTCCAAGCTCATATGATGAGTATTGCGGGGTCGCTTCGCATGAATACTCGCGAATCCAAGCTCACCTGATGAGTATTGCGGGGCCGCTTCGCATGAACTCTCCCGACTCCAAGCTCATATGATGAGTATTGCGGGGTGGCTTCGCATGAACACTCGCGACTCCGAGCTCACCTGATGAGTATTGCGGGGTCGCTTCGCATAAACACTCGCGACTCCAAGCTCATATGATGAGTATTGCGGGATCGCTTCGCATGAACACTCGCGACTCCAAGCTCACCTGATGAGTAATGCGGGGACGCTTCGCATGAAGACTCGGACTCCAACTCACCTGATGAGTATTGCGGGGCCGCTTCGCATGAACACTCGCGACTACAAGCTCATCTGATGAGTAATGCGGGGTCGCTTCGCATGAACACTCGCGACTCCAAGCTCATCTGATGAGTATTGCGGGGACGCTTCGCATGAAGACTCGCGACTCCAACTCACCTGATGAGTATTGCGGGGCCGCTTCGCAAGAAGACTCGCGACTCCGACTCATCTGATGAGAATTGTGGGGCCGCTTCGCATGAAGACTCGCGACTCCAAGCTCACCTGAAGAGTATTGCGGGGTCGCTTCGCATGAACACTCGCGACTCCAAGCTCATCTGATGAGTATTGCGGGGTCGCTTCGCATGAACACTCGCGACTCTGAGCTCATCTGATGAGTATTTCAAGGCCGCTTCGCATGAACACTCGCGACTACAAGCTCACCTGATGAGTATTGCGGGGTCGCTTCGCATGAACACTCGCGACTCCAAGCTCATCTGATTAGTATTGCAGGGCCGCTTCGCATGAACACTCACGACTACAAGCTCATCTGATGAGTATTGCAGGGCCGCTTCGCATGAAGACTCGTGACTCCAAGCTCATTTGATGAGTATTGCGGGGCCGCTTCGCATGAACACTCACGACTACAAGCTCATCTGAATAGTATTGCAGGGCCGCTTCGCATGAAGACTCGCGACTCCAACTCACCTGATGGGTATTGCGGGGCCACTTCGCATGAAGACTCGCGACTCCAACTCACCTGATGGGTATTGCGGGGCCGCTTCGCATGAAGACTCGCGACTCCAACTCACCTGATGAGTATTGCGGGGACGCTTCGCATGAAGACTCGCGACTCCAACTCACCTGATGAGTATTGCGGGGTCGCTTCGCATGAACACTCGCGACTCCAACTCACCTGATGAGTATTGCGGGGTCGCTTCGCATTAAGCCTCGCGACTCCTAGCTCACCTGATGAGTATTGCGGGGCCGCTTCGCATGAACACTCGCGACTCCAACTCACCTGATGAGTATTGCGGGGTCGCTTCGCATGAACACTCGCGACTCCAAATCATCTGATGAGTATTGCGGGGGCACACGGTCGCTTTTTTTTTTCCGAATCTCTCATTATTATTAGTACTATTATTATTATTATTATTATTTACAATCATTGTACCGAATTGTTGTAATATTGCACATTAGGCAGGTTGTATTACTATTATTGTTATAAATAATAATCATCATAATAAACACAATAACAATTACACCTACAACATTACCGATGATAACCCGAAACAATCTTCCATGTTTGCTGGCTAATAATCCTACTGTATTCATCGTAACACAAGGTATCAAGGGACGAACGTTGATGGATAACAAGACCGTCACAATATGAGAGGCCTGTGCGCACATCTTAAACAAAGCAATTATTAAACCATAACATAGGCCAAATCTTACATTAATTCAACACCCAACATTTGTTATTTGAGGCACGTAAATGAAACACCCTATAATGAAAGTAAAAATACACACACAGTGCCAAGAACTTCGTAATTGGTATTCGACATTCCATATAAAGATCCTGCCGGCAAAATAAATATCCCATCACTATGCAGCATATTCCCTCTCATACTGTAGAATCCTACAGTAGATCATAACAAAGAACGACTATGCATATAATCATTATATTGAATCGTTTTGCAGGTTATAATAGCTTGCCATGCATTTCAATACCAAAAAAGTATAACTGGCAAGCTAGCAGCAAGATTTTGTCAGCTGTATTGTAAACATGCTGCAGCGATGGCGAACAACGTTGCTGCTGGCGCTGTGTGGCATACATGTTCAAGCAGTTCCAAAAACAGATGTTAGATGGCGTTAGTGCATCAGTGGAGTCGAGACTGGAGTCGAGAGTATCGGTTCCAGCGGCAGCAGTCTCGACTCTTCGCGACTCCGTTCGCAACCCATCCCTAGTTGAGTTACTTCTGCAATGCTATATGTGTTTGTAGAATGGGGCCTGTTATGAAAGGCCTCGGATATGGCTGGATATTCAGGGGAAGGTACTGCAGTTTCCATGTCGGTAGTGTTGCTTAGCTTACTACTCCCATCTGACTCGCCCAGCACCGTGCTGTAGGTTTGTTGTCTGACATGAAGTACCGAGTGATTCCTTCTGTTCAGACAGCCTATTTGTAAGTGGGAAGTTTCTTTACAATAAAAGCAATACTTAGCTTGTCCTTCATATGTTAACAGAACTTTATATTCATTGACCGTCAAATAAGATGGAATGGGGTATTTAAGTTCAATTGTTACAATACGTACAGTATGCCATTACTTGCAGCAGAAAATTCGTATACTTCATTCCAGCACTCGTCCGTATGTCCTTGACAACTCCATACGTAGAAGGCACGCGGGAGAGCCTTTCGTTGTTGACTTCGGGAGGTAGATTAAACAGACAAGCACACGTTTTGTCAAAGAGTCTTTGTGGTGTTACCGCTAGCTAGCCCGAAGGATTTCACACCTTCATGTCGAGATAATATGTTTTCATACAGTAAGGTGGACACTAATTTAATGTACACTGAATTCTCCCCGTTGTCTAGTTGATTCGCTAGAATTGATCTCGATTAAGCTTCAGGTCGTTTGCTATCCACCTAGGCCTATGTATTTCAAGTGGTGTCGGTCCGTTGTTCCTTTCTTCAAAATCGCATTTAATAGTTTTTTCCGGACATTCGCCATTTTCACTAGTTCAACAAGAAGTTCCGTGACGAACTAAAGAGCCTACTTTTCTTAAACTTTAAGATTCATGCCAATGATTAATTTATATGGAACTATCTAAGTTAATGACGAAATTAGTTGGTAATATCAACATTTCTAATTAATTCGAAATATACCTGGCATAGCCTAATAGAGCACTACAGTTGGCAGCCCAGGTGACTTAATATATTCTTAGTTCCGTCTCTTAAGGTAGCCTACAGAATACAAAATTTGGTTGAAGTTCAATGGATAACATGGACGTTACATGCAGTTAGATATTGGATCTATCAGCGCGCGCAAGATCATGTTGGCAGCAATGTCATGCATGTGTTGGTCAGAAATAATCTGAAATATTATGATCTATTGTTGTGCCAATTTTGGATGAAATCCATTTGTTTGCATAGAAGTAAAATGCATTTTAGAATTGAACCTATCATCAGGCTTAGATAAGCCTCCGTGGCTTAGGCGGCAGCACGCCGGCCTCTCACCGCTGGGCCCGTGGTTCAAATCCCGGTCACTCCATGTGAGATCTGTGCAGGACAAAACGGAGGCTGACAGGTTTTTCTCCGGGTACTCCGGTTTTCCCTGTCAAAATTTCATTCCAGCAACACTCTCCACTATCATTTCATTTCATCTATCATTCATTTAATCATTGCCTCAGAGGAGTGCGTCAGGCCTCGGCAGCCGGCACATTTCATATCCTCGCCGCTAGATGGGGGCTTCATTCATTCCATTCCTGAACCGGTCGGAGACTGGAAGCAGGCTGTGGATTTTCATTCATCAGGCTTAGAATCATGTTAGCAGCATTGACATATATTAGTTACTCCAAATTAATCTAGAAGGTCAGATACTATACGTGTGCAAAGTTTAGAGTTGCTAGCTTCCATACTTTCTGATATATTGATATTAGGGTAAAAAAATAGAGACAGCCATTATCAACAGTTGGCAGCCCTGGTTGCTCTGAAGAATTCGCATAGTCATATCTGTTTACGTACGCATAGTACATACAAAATTTGGTTGGAATCCAATTGATAGTATAGAGGTTACATGTACAGTATTTAAAAATTGGTCCTATCAGCAGGCTTAGAATCATGTTGGTAGCAATGACTTATATTAGTTACTCCCAATTGATCTAGAATGTTAGGTACTACATGTGTGCATAATTTAAAGATGTCGGCTTGCATAGTTTCTGATATATTAGTATTTGGACAGAAACATAGAGAGAGCATTTATTATCAGTTGTCAGCCCTGGAGGCTCTTAAGAATACGCTCAGTCATATCTGTTTATGTACACATAGTACATACGAAATGTGGTTGAAATCCAATTGATAGTGTAGAAGTTATATGCATTTAACCATTTGATCTATCAGCAGGCTTAGAATCATTTTGGCAACACTGTCATGTATGGCCTCCTGGAAATTAAACTGAAATATTATTATCTCTATAATATGTGCCAATTTTGGAATAGGTCCCATGCATACCTTCCAAGATATCCAACATGGAGCTCAAATTTCCATTGCAGTTTTTCAGCAGTTGGTAGCACTGACATCAATTTCATATATATGGCCTTGAGATATTCAGGTATAGATCTTTACTCATACCAAATTTGGTTTTGATTGCTTTAGCCGTTTAGAAGTTGATAGAGGGGGACATACACACACAGACAGACAGACAGACAGACAGACAGGACAGACATACAGACATTTGCCCAGATTGATCTCATAAGTCTACTTTTCCCTCATTTTTGCAAAATGTGAAAAGTAGGCTAAAATTACAATACCCCAATACGGTAAGCACTTCCGAGAATTTATTAACCTCGCGGCTGAACTCAGAACCTAACACGACGTAGGTCGCTAAGTGACACTTCCACTCTTTCTACTCTATGGAGTTCTCCAACATAAAATGTATCAAAATGGTGCCATTCTCAATCGATGATGCCGTTTGTAATATATAAACGATATCCGAATAACGTTATTAGTCCGAATAACGGTATTGGGGGAATATTTTTCGAGAGATATTTTCAAATAACGTTATTTTTGGAGAGATCTATTCAAATAACGTTATTTCTAGTGAGCAGTACCATTTCGTTCCTGAGTTAACCAATATCCGAATAACGTTATTAGTCCGAATAACGGTATTGGTGGGATATTTTTTCGAGAGATGTTTTCAAATAACGTTATTTCTAGTGAGCACTACCATTTCGTTCCTGCGATAACCGATATCCGAATAACGTTATTAGTCCGAATAACGGTATTGGTGGAATAATTTTCGAGAGATGTATTCAAATAACGTTATTTCTAGTGAGCACAACCATTTCGTTACTGCAATAACTGATATCCGAATAACGTTATTAGTCCGAAGAACGGTATTAGGGGATATTTTTCGAGAGACTTATTCAATTAACGTTTTTTCTGTCGGACAATACTATTACGTTTCTACGATAACCAATATCAGAATAACGTTATAAGGACCAATAACGTTACCATGCGATACAAATGACGTCCGGGTATGAAACGTAACGACCACATTGTGACCAAGACTCATTTTGTTACATAATCTACCCAAACAACCATTTTCGTTATGTTAAGTTATGAAGCCTTGATTTCAACCCATTGTCCACGAATCTTTGAATATTTCAATAGTGGACAATCAGTAATAAAATACTTCCAATCTCTCTGGTCTAAATTTACACGACGAGTAGAATAATACAACAAAACAAAACATGTGGCATTCTGCATTAACATGGCTCCTCTTTTAGTGGAAACTGTAAACAATTAGTTTACTATCAGATTCTTTAAAATAATGTTACTAAGACTATTGGTTTATTTTTTAAAGTCTTGATTATACATGTAACTTCAACATGATCTGTTGGATATATAAGGAGCGTTCAAAAAGTAACGAGCCGGACGCTGTAATGCGCAAACCGGTGACGACATCGGCTAATCGTGGCGTGTGTAACGAGGTGTGGTTCCGACCAGAGCGTGTAAGGTCACAGGCCGTCGCTAGAGGGCACGCGTTCACGTCACGTGACGATACAAAGCGAGCAGCAGCATGCATCAATCGTCCAACGATGCCAGTCGCATTGCAGACAGTGACATGGAGGAGTCAAACGAAGAGCAAAGAGGTGTTGTTCGATTTCTGACAGCGGAAGGAGTAGGGGGAACGGACATTCGTGTATGGCGAACACTGCATGTCCCTTGCAAGGGTCAAGGCGAGGCACAAGCGCTTCAGGGAAGGACGGGTGTCGTTAGCCGATTATGCCCGGTCTGGGGCACCCCCTACATTACCGATGACAACGTCAAGCTGGTTGATGCACTCATTACCCAGGACCGCCGAGTGACAGTGAACGCCACAGCCGTCATGGTCGGATTGAGCGTCGGAAGTGTACACACCATCATGAAGGAACGACAGCACTTGCGGAAAGTGTGTGCCCAATGGGTGCCCCCACAGTCTTCAACCACACCAGGAAGCATGTCGAATGGCCTACTGTCTTGGTCTTGGTTGGACGATTGATGCATGCTGCTGCTCGCTTTGTATCGTCACGTGACGTGCACGCATGCCCTCTAGCGACGGGCTGTGACCTTCCACGCTCTGGTCGGAACCACACCTCAGTACACACGGTACGATTAGCCGATGTCGTCACCGGTTTGCGCATTCCAGCCTCCGGCTCGTTACTTTTTGGACGCACCTTATAGAAAGAGTAATTCTGGCTGGTAGATAGCATTCTGACTCCCTGATCAGTTATCTGAAATGCAAGATTGCTGGCGATGCATGTAAAATAGTCATTGCACGAGTTAGCAATCTCCTGTTTATCTGCAACGACTGTGTTATCTATCATAAGAGATGTGCAAGTTTTAGAGCTATACCTTTTGATATATATAATTTCATTCAAGATTTCCCACGTTTTCTTTAGGTTTTTATCATACAAGTTTTACTTTTGTGAGTAATAATCTGCTTTTAGTTTTACTTTAATGATGTTACCGCCGGCCCCGAGGTGTAGGGGTAGCGCGCCTGCCTCTCACCCGGAGGCCCCGGGTTCGATCCCCGGCTCCGTCAGGGATTTTAAAACTGACGTGAGGGTTGGAACGGGGTGCACTCAGCCTCGTGAGGACAATTGAGTAGCTGTCTGACAGTGAGACAGGGCCCCGATCACGAAAACCAAGATTAACGGCCGAGGGGACCCGACGCGCTGATCACGCGTCACCCCAATATCTGCAGGCCGAATGGCTGGGCAGCGGTCGCTTGGTCGGCCTTAGCCCGTCATGGGCTGGATAGTGCCAGGGGTTGACTTTTGTTTAATGATGTTACCGCATTTCTGCACATTATATATTCTTCTTTTAGGGGGATGTTATCTTTGCGTTGCCCGACCTTGAGTTTTTGGTGTAATGTGTTGCATCGCTTAATCAATATTATCAATTCAGATGTAATCCATGGACTCGCATCATCTTGCCTCTTATTATTTGGTCAATAAAAGCGCTGTACATAACATTTGAAATAATTTTAGCATATTGCAAAACGTTTCTACTGTATTAAGTAACAAAACGTACAAAGTAACTGCCATCGAGTCTAACAATTGCACACCTCTGCAGCCTACCGGTGCACCTATTTCAATCTTATACTAATGCTGACCTCGTGGTGTAGTGGCTAGCACTCTAGGCTTTTTCCTGGAGGTCCAGGTTCGATTCCCACCTCTATCAAGAAATGCAATTCTAGTCTGCACGCTGGAACGGGGTACACTCTGCTTCGTGAGGCAAAACTGAGATGAGAAGAGATGGGTTTGATTCCAACCTCAGGCATCCTGGAAGTGTTTTTCCGTTGTTTATCCACTTCAGCTGACATCCTGCACGTGTGATCTTTAGAAGTTGTATTTCTTTACATGGAAATAATTTATATACTTGGCGATACATATTCATCATCATCATCGACCACGGGACCCCAGCTGAGTTCGGCATTACTTCCACTTACTTGTGCCGGGCTCCTCTCAGTCATCTTTCCTTGTTCTTTTTCGACCCCGACGGTATTAGGGTATCCAAGGCCTAAGGAGTCTTTTACTTTCCCGCCTTAATTGGCCCTTGTCTCATCTTTCCTGATCCCTCATTCTTCTGTTCTCTTCATACCTCCTGCCTTCTGCTCAAAGCCCTCATGGAGGCAGGGTGTATGTAGCCCTACCACGTCTGGTGCACCCTGGATAGTTCTACACCCTTAAGGACTCACGGCTCGTGAGTTCGGGGGTTGGTAACCCCGAGGGATTCCTGTGCTGGGTCTGTTTTTTTCCTTTTTCCGTTGCCTCTGGGACAGACCCTCTCCTCTTTCCCTTTCCTGTCTGCGTTTCCTGGTTCTCCTTCCTTCCAAGCCCCTCAATCCTCATTCTTCGAGGGTTGAGGGCATTTCTTTTCCTCCTGTCCATTGTCTGCCTTATTATTTATTTGTTTACCATTTCTTCTTCTAGTTTGTAAGACTGTAGTTAGTATTAGTTATAGTTTTCATTACTCTCTCATCTCATCTTTCACTACCACCCAGACAATTAGGGGCCGATAACCTAGATGTTAGATCCCTTAAAACAACAATTATCATCATCATCATCATCATCATCATCAGTGTTCTGCCTTAGGCCGGTCCTCTCCAAGCAAACCTTTCTCCTGCTACTCTCTTAGTTGTTTCATATTTTGCGTCGATCCTTACACTGTCAACCATTTGGAACCTTCTCCGTCCTAATCGTCTTCTACCATTCACCGATCCTTCCATTGCATCCATAAGTAAACAATTTCTTCTCATCCAACGGCCAAGCCAATTTTGTTTCCTCATCCTGATTACCTTTAATATATATTACATCAACAACCACTTTACAAGACAAAAATGTTTTTGTACGATGTCCTTACATTCTTAGATATATGTTTCGGCTCTGTGAGCCTTCTTCAGTCAAACATATTAATGATTCTCATGTGACAGTCTATCTTTTTACAATCAAAGTTATTTGCAATTTTTGCTCTCACTTTTTACTACCACTTTTTGCTCCCACTTTTCCCTCCACATTTGCACTCATATATGCTCCCACATTAAACTATTGTTCTTAATGCCAAGCTGTCTTTACTAGAGCTTAGTCTATGCTTGACAGTTGGCATTGAAGTATCAGAGACTAGGTATGGTAAGCCTTATGCATACTAGAAAGGATATTCATATATTGTGAAACGAAACAATAAAAATGGTACTGTCACTTGGCGTTGTTCAAAACAACGTTCAAAACAATGTCGCGGTGACCTAAAAAGTAAAAATAGTGTGGTTTTAAGTGTCAGTGATCATAAATGTAGTGCTCGAAACGAACCACTCTTGCCGTTTACAGAAAATCATAAGAATGCTAAAAAGTGAGTGCAAGAAAACAATATTGCTGCTCATGATAGTTCAACGTTTAAAAAAACTTAACATTATCGAAAGCCACGCTGACTCTACACGTGGACACTGTAGAGGAAGAGGAAGAGGAACAGGAAGATTTGACTGGTTTTAGTGATGTTGAGAATAATGTTGAGGAAGATAATGGTGATTATAATAATAGTGATATACAGGGTCTTTCATATAAAGTAAGAACGGCGAACGGCGAATTGTTGTTATCCGCTGCTGCGGTGGCCTTGGCCGAGCTTGTGTCGTGCCACGGCCCTCTGCTGTAGTATTGTAAGCGCACACATTCTATATACTTGACCTTGCAATGAGCGTGCAGGTGTTCAGTCGCCAGTCTGAATCTCAGATGCTAACATGGTGAGACGTTTATCATTACAATATCGTATTTTTGTATGTAAAACTTGTTTTAAGTACGAGTTGGCTTGGCGGGTACGTGATGCATTTGTTCAGCAATTTCCTGATGAAGTGCCACCTTCACTAGCACAGATTCAAGTAATTGAAAATAAGTTTGACACTACTGGCTCAGTGCTCGATGAAAAACATAAAATAAAAGATCAGAAACATTACAGTGGCAGAACTCACTCGCGTCAGCCAGTATGTGGTTACCAGATACAGTATCTGTATAACCCAGGAAGGACAACACTTCCAGCATCTTTTATAAGGTAAGATTTCGTATAGGATTGTACACACGCTTAAAGCAGGGGGCCGTGGAGCGCCATAAGCTCGGCAGAGACCACCGCAGCAGCGGATAACAAAACCGCCGCTTGGCGTTCTTACTTTATATGAAAGACCCTGTAGATCATGCTTCTTATGATTATGATAGTGATAATGATAAAAAACAAGACAATGACGTTTTCATGCCTATTGTTCACCGTGGAAAATATATCTACAACAAGCTTTGTTTTTAAAACTATAGCATACTATCGTAAAGGCAAAGACTTGTATTAAGTGTGCATTTATTGTCATAATCATGTATACTCTGCAATGTTAAATATTCTAACTTTGTAGAAAATAAAACAGCATTGTACCATCATTTTCATTTATTTGCAAACTTTATATACCGTACATTTTTTTGGTTTGATCATAATATTTTTAAAGGCAATACTAAAAACTAAAACATTATTATTCTATACACATATTTTTCTTTCAGTCTATTGTCAACACTTATATTTTCCATTATTATTTCACATTTGTGTTTTTATTTAATTAAAACGGACCATGCACCTATTGTTTTTTAAAACCCTTCATAAATTAAGTGTTGCAATAAATATCATTAATTAATAAATTAAGTCTACAGGTTGTACAGCATTATTCACTTCATCAAAAACACTCTCCGACATATCATTAAACCGTGTAAGCAAAAATGTCTGAACATTTTCGCATACACAAAGTACACGATCACCATATGCTGTTTTCAATTTTCGAATCTTGATAATGCGGAATGGGATATGCGTTGGCAATTCGCTGAGCTTCTTTGTCTCTAAGCCACATGCTTGACCCACAGCGTTCAAAACATCCATTGTAGTAGTCTATAAACAAAACAAAAGCATATCTATTACACTCTAAAACAGCTTTAATAATATTGTGCAATTAGGTATTTTGCACTATGCATTGCTAATAAATTATATTATTTATGCAAGAAATGCCCTAACTGTAGCAGATACTACTTTTCTGCATATAGCACAAGTGTTAAGTGCTAATGCACACTTCACACAGGCTATCAGTGTCCACAAGGCAAAAATACAACACCTAGTTCTTCTTGATAACAAATTTTACATAATTGCTGGTCACACTTTTGTATTTGTTGGTGAGACACATCTTTTTTTATGACCCTCATGTATTTGTACCGCGTGTTCTAACTCTAAAGGTACTTTTATCTCTTGTGCTGCAATCACGTTTTCTTTACGAATAGTGTTCACAAATTCCTGACCTTTATGCAACACCATGTATCTACAGTTAGGTAACCTACGAACGTGTTCCACAAAAGGGTCATCAGTCATTTGCCAATCCATTAAAGCAAATCCACAATGAAAACATATTGTTTTATCCCCTTCATCAGTATAAAAATCCAGCTTCACTTAGCTGTTTTGTAAGATGTTTTAATATTAATGACCAAACATTTTTATATGATTCTAAACGTTTTTCAACAGACCAGTGCTCTGGGTGTGCTAGCGCTTTGGTCTTGCAAACTCCTAATTTTTCAAAAGCACATGTCAATTCAACCCTGTATATGGCATATGGGCCACATATATCGACACTACCGTTGGCTGGTAATACATCATCATTATTATTTATTTGTGATTCAGCAACGTAAGTAGTAGCGAATGGCCTTGTAGTTCGGTAAAATGGATACACTGGTATGTTACCCACTTGTTTTTCAAGTATGTAAGGACAATGAGGAGACCATCGCAAATGGTCTCTAAAGGGATCATCCCTGTCTTCCCAGTGGGAAAGTTCAAAATGAATTAAAAACCAAAAACACAACGCACAACATCTTCTCGGTTCAAGTAATAAAAACGGCTTCAGCAAGTTTATTTGCCGACAAAAAACCTACAGGCCAAGATTCAAATGTTAACCAACGATCGTTTACTGATTTTAAATCTAGCGCACGTGGTAAACCGACTTGCTCACTTGTTGCAATTAATTGGTACTAAAGCCATGTGTTATAATAAAACTTTTTCTTATTGTAAGTTATTAACGTTGCACAAGAGTACAGAGTACTTTTAAAGCGTAATGTATGCTTGTTCACTGTCTGTTCACTACGTTAATGGTGCTTGACCTCACCTAAAAACAAACAAAATAACCCATCACTCACTCACTCACTCAATCAATCAATCAATCAATACTTGTAAATGAAACTTTAACGCTAATTAGCATTCAAAAGATCAAAACACCATTAAAAATAAACTGTATGTCGGCACTAACATTAACCCACCTACTTCATTTTTTTTATAAAGCTGCAGTCATTCACATCCCCCTTTAATGGATATATAAACAACAACAAAATGAATGTCATGTCATTTTGTCCAGATTATCTTGTTCAAACCTGTGGGTATTCGTTGAGTCCATAGGGAACCACCCATCAGTTAAATTTATTTTTTTTGTTTTCAAAAATTCCAACACGGTCTTGTACTTTTCCCGGTCAACAACCAATGTGGTCTTCTACCGGTTGCCAATACATAGCCATTAATCAACAAAGCAATCATCGTCCCAGTCATGTACCGGTAATGCATTTTTTTGTCTACAGGTTTTCAGTAGTGGTAAAATGGAATAGCATTTTAGGTTAGGCTTACCTGAGTTTTCAATAGTTCACTGCCTCTAGTGCGTCTCGGGTTTTCAGCGACTGCTACAGCGGTAAAGCTTTTCTTTCCAAGTTTCTAAAAATAAATAAAATAAACCGATAAATAAATACCTAAATTCAGGTTAATACATGCATTTCATAAAATAAAATATCAAACAAATAAATCAAACAAGTTAGTTTAAAAAAATCACACCTTGACTTGTACCGGCTTCTTGCTGTTTCCTTCTTGTGGGCTCAAAAGTTCAATGGTTTCTTCTCTCTCAGACATGTGAGGTATACCGGTTATCTGCAAACAAATGAATTAAAAAATCATTAATTACCTTATCTATAACTACAAGTTTAAGGTTCATTAGCATTACATCATTAAAATAATCATTCATAGGTACTTAAAAAATAAAAGGATTCTACGTCGACAGCTCTACTGTATACGTCCGATTGCTAAAATGGCAAGTGCATCACTAACGCAATCCTTATAAGTATGCTTAGCAACAGAGAGGGTTGCATTTTCTCAGCGTTTTGACCTTGAACTGTTGTTTGTCTCGCACGTGTTCCACGCCTCCCCACATTCCATAAGCTTAAGATTCCTGTACCTTATACTAGTTTCATGATTTTAATAAAGAACCAAAATGGCTGCCTCTTATACATCGCTGGTTCTACTGCATAAGAACCAACATGGCGGTCTCTGTTTAAACGCCAGACCTGCTTGCCCCCACCAGGCAAGTAACCTGACACTGCACTTCCTACCCACGTAGACATTGCTGTCTTATCAGCAGCAGCAGCTTTGCCATAGCCTCTGGCTAGGTACAGTATTCAGTCTCCATCGAGCGGGAATGTGTGTGTGTTAGCATTGAAATCATGTGTGTCTTATTAATATTATTCTTAAACATTTTTACTGTAATAATAATTATTAGCAAGCGGCCATCCTCAATACATGACCATGTTAACCACATACTTTCACCCAGTTCAATATTTAGTTTATAACATCTCATGGGCAATGAATGACCTTATCGTTTTGGCACATGACTTGGTCGACCGAATGTTATAGGTTTTCATATTCTACAACCATATGCTGTGCCAAACAGCGGTCTCGCTTATTACCGTTTACTAGCATGTTAAAGATCCCCTTCAGGGGTAAAAATCTTAGCACGCTTCACACGTTTTGGAATATTAGCCGCCATTTGTCATAGGAAATATTAGAAAAACAACCGTCATAAGCAACCCCCGCCGTCCCGCCTAAATAGCGATCCATTTCTTCGAGGCACTGCCACTATGGTCAGCAATAGGCTTGTTCAAACACACGCCCAGCGGTACCGTTTGTCTACCACCACTTTACATTTTCAATTTAAAATTATTTAAAATAATAATATTTTTTTGTTTCATCGTTAGGGCCTCTTAGTCAACAATTATTATCATTTGTCATGTTACTGATCAGCAATTACTAACATGTTTAAAGATCACCATGAGGAATTTTTGAAATATTCGCCTTTATTCATTCGTCATAGTAATTATCTCAAAAAGCGACCCCTCACCCTGCTGCCCCTCGAAAAAGCCATTTCCTTTATTCACCATGGCCAGTCATAGCCTCGTTGTAACACACGCCTAGCGCTACTGGCTCTCTGTCTATAAACACTCTATTATTACAAAAAAATAATTAAAAACAGGTATAAAAAGTTTGAAAATGCATAGTTTTTGTCCTAGAAACTTGACATTTATTTAGGGGGTAGAGAACGTAGAGACCTTTCGTTTATGTCAAACAAACTTTTTTGTAGAATTCCTACTTTCCAAAATATAAGAATTTCAAAATTTGACTTTTTCAAATAATGTAAAAAATAAAAAAGTTTTATTATAAAAATACAAAAGGGATAGAGGCCATTCGTTTGAACTGTTGGACAACGTTCTATATAGTTTGGTTTTCAAAATATCGCCTACTTTCCAAAACAAATGTTTGAGACAATTTTTGAAAAATATTACAAGTCGTCCATAGCCAAGCCCACGTCAGCTCGAGTCCAACGATACCTCATTCGTTAAAATCCGACCAGGCGTTTGCGAATTATCGTCAATGTTTGCGAGAAAGTAAGCTATCAATTTTCCCCTACACACTTGAAACTTGCTTTCCGCCTAGAGAGCCTAGGCACCTTTCATTCACGTCAAACACACTATTTCCCCCCAAAATTCACCGTTTCGAAAATACCGCCAACGTCAAAAACAAAAATTTTCATAAAAAACAAAAACAAAACCAGCACACATTCTTAGCAAAGAGGGCGCCAGCCTAACGCCAACACCTCATTCGTTAAAATCCGATCATGCGTTCGGGAGATATCGGCAAAGTTCGTAGGAAAGTAGGCTGTCAAGGAGAATCGGTGTTACCCCACTACTACAAGTTTTTGTTCTAGAGACTTAAAATGTATTTTGGGGTAAAGGGGGGTAGAGACCTTTCATTTATGTCAAACAAACTTTCTTGTAAACTTGTTAGTTTCCAAAATATAGGAATTTCAAGATTAGACTGTTTTCAAAAAATCATAAAAAATAAAAAGTTTTATTATAAAAAATAAAGGTCATAGAGACCATTCGTTTGAACCATGACACAACGTTCTATCATGTTCGGTTTTCAAACTATCACCTACTTTCAAAAACAAAATTTTTCATTTTTTTTTGAAAAATACAACAAGTGATCCATATCAAAGAGGACGTCTCTCTGAGTCCAACGACACCTCATTTGTCAACATCCGGCCATGGGTTCACGAGCTATCACAAATATTACATGACTGAGGCTTAGCAGTGGAGTGAAGTGGGTTCTAGAGTGGGTTAGAACCGGCATCACTCCCCTACTGATAACCATGCTGTTCCTCCCCTTAAAGCAATAACAATACAACAAAAGAGGTGTACAATATATAATTAACTAAGCATGACCATATTATAGCAAACACAAATAAATTTCATTATGTCTGAGAAAATGTGTACGAACAAAAGAATAAGTTTTGTTTGGACCACTTTTTGTTTCCGGGGTGGGAGGTTTATCAGATTGTAAAGTAGAATCTCAGGCACTCACTGGACAACTGAAATTAACTAAACTCCAGCCACTGAGTTTCCGACAGGGTGTCCATCCCCTTATCTCCACTAATATATTCCTTCCCTTGTCCTTTCTCAACAGCTTATGAATTGATTCGAAAATTCGTTTCATGTAACTGAGTTTCTAGTGAACAAATATTTACCGACAGTTTAGAATTACTTGCGAATAAATACTCTTTTTTACAGTAAGAGACAGAATGTGTAATTTTAAATATATAAAGTAAAATTATGTTTAAAAAGATGTCGTTTTGTTCAAATATATAAAATAAAAACACCGAATATGTAATTTTGCATTAGAAATTTAAAATATGTAAATCAAACGTCATTATGATCAGATAAGGTATGTAACAATAAAATGTAATTATATGATAGCTAAGGTTCTAATTCATTGACATTTATCATTTTTAGTTATGTAGAAGCAAAGGGAAACAATATGTATTTACATTTCGGGTAGGTTCTTATTGCCCGGCTGCGCTAGTCTGTCTCAACGAGGAACAGCTGACTGCCACGCAGGTCTGTCTCGAGGGGGATGGATGTTCGGTTGCGGTCGTGAGTATTCGGGTCGCTTCGTTAGCCCCGCTGGGCTGTCTCTCAAAGCTAGTCATGTGCTGGTCAGAAATATTATGATCTATGCCAATTTTCATTTGTTAGTACCGTATATAAGTTACATGTATTATAAAATTGGACCTATCAGCAGGCTTAGAATCATGTTGGCAGCACTAGCGTATATTAGTTACTCCAAATTAATCTAGAATATTAGGTACTATACGTGTGCAAAGCACAGCTGTTGGCTTTCGTACTTTCTGATATATCGATAATTAGGTAAAGAATAGAGACTGCACTTATTAACAGTTGGCAGCCCTGGTTACTCTAAAGAATACCTGTTAAGGTACACATAGCACATACGAAATTTGGTTGAAATCGAATTGAAAATAGCATAGATGTTACATGTATTTAACAATTGTTCTATCAGCAGGCTTAGAATCACGTTGGTAGCACTGACATATATTAGTTACTCCAAATTAATGTAGAATGTCTGACACTATACGTGTGCATAGTTTAAAACTGTCGGCTTGCATACCTTCTGATATATTCGTATTTGGATAAAAATAGAGACAGCATTTATTAACAGTTGGCTGCCCTGGTGGCTCTTAAGAATACGCTCAGCCATATTACATACGAAATATGGTTGAAATCCATTTGATAGTGTAGAAGTTATATGCATTTAAAAGTTGGACCTATCAGCAGGCATAGAATCAGTTTGACAACACTGTCATGTATTGAACCCGCTGAGCTAAGGTTCATGCGATATTTTTTATAACAGCACATTTATGATGGGATGTAGTACCTTTGAACACACCCAGAAAGCCACGTGGAGCTGAGAGCTCACGCTATACTCTTTGAAGTAGCGGAGAATCGCACTTTTGACTTTGGTGAAGTCTGCTAATTATTTATCTGAGGTCTTATTAATTAATTTTATCTTTCCACAAGACTCAGAATATTCCATTTCGTCATTCAGCATTATTAAAACATTTTGGAGAATGTTATTTTCGCTTAAGGTAAGGTAATATCCTTGCAGATACGCAAACAGGAATGTAAGTAGTCGCTCAACGACTTCGGTTTGACGACCTACTTCCTCGAGTAACCCTGTGCCTTGCACTACGTCTGGAGAATCCGCCCCGTGTAGGCGTGAAGTTACATCCGTCTTGTAAGACGTAGAAAATATCCGCTGTTTAGCGTGGAAATTGTTATCTGTTGCCATCGAGCACGAATACGTTACGATACGAGTGATAAGTAAGAATTGTGTAGTGAATTATTTGCACTACATCTGGGAAATCCGCCCTGAGTTGGCGTGAAGTTATAGCCGTCGTGTCGGACGTAGAAAATATCCGCTGTTTAGCGTGGAAGTTATCATCGGGTGCCATCGAGCACGAATATTCCACAAATCACTGTTTATTTATGCACAGTGAACAACAAGAAGCATATTGTGATATAATTGGCAAGTATAGTGAAAATTCTAACATTACCGTAACACCACTTTTTTGTACCCACGTGTTTGTGGAGGGCCGAGAGCCTGGTGAAAAATATAGAGGTAAACGTGTTATAACTACTTTAAATAATTGTGATTATGAAAATATAACATATTTGAATTGCCACAGTGAATTTTTCAATTACAAAACGACGCACATTTCACGGATGCTACGTGATGTAAAAGTGGCGTCAGCACACGTGAAGAACCACAGAACAGTGCTCGATCACGTATTATTCGATATCTGCGAAGTAAAGGCTGTGTTATCAATTGAAATTAAAGCCTGTAACATTTTCAACGAAAATTGTGATTTTGAAGTGAAAGAATGAACTACTACACGATTTATTCCACCACCCACGTGATTAAATTATTCTACACCATGTTTGAGACCGTCGTCATGGGCTAATATCGCTATGGTATGAGGGTGATGTATCTATTGGAACCAGCATGATGGTGGAGCTTCCAGAACAGCGAACGAGGAGGAAGGAACCCAGGATGCCTTTCCCAGGCAAATCCAGTACATTCACGAAGTTGTCGACAGGGACAGATCGAACCCTGGCCTTTGGGAGAGTCCAGATGGGAGTCCTGATGAGGACGATGCCGTTCCGGAGAGCCAGAGGTGAATTTGTTCAACCCTTGTCGTTGAACAGAGGGCTGAGTTAGAACTCCTCCATTTCGTGAGTTTTTGTACACCCTTTCTTGTTCTAGTTTCTGGTGGTATAGTAGGTTTAATGTAGTTTGTGAACCAACCGAACTCAGTGACAGCCATTTTTATAGGTAGGGAATGTAACTAGTCTAATTAGATGTCATTTATTTCAGTTAGAGTGAGACACCCTTGGGTCAGACATTTTGGTCAACCCTGGTGCAGCTTGATGGACGTCGTAGAACGTCAATGCCTATCTTTTGCTAAACGTGACCGTAGTCATTTCAGGCTACTTTGTTTAACCCTATTTGGGGTGATTTTTCAAGTCTTTGCTGACTTTAGTTATGGCAATCTGATGCCATGGTTATCTTTCTTTAGCTGCATTTTTTGCAACCAGTCTTTGTTACACCCCTGACTTCGTTAGAACAGTCGTATCAGTTAGGTAATCGACTGTAATTACCAGTTTTGTAACTGCATTATATTTCATTTGAGATGTTGTTCAGAAGCCATCTGGTCAAGTGTGGACCTTATAAGTAAAAGGGATGTTTCGTTGTCAAGCATCGAACCCAGTTCCCAACGTATCATTAAGCAGATCCAGAGTGTGGAATCTGCGTCACAATTATTATTTTGTTAGTGTCATGTGAATACACGTATTTATTTGATGTTGTACAAGCAACTACTGAAGTATTATATCTTTGAGAGCAAAGAGCTCCTGCAATAGTGACATTGCTATCATTTAGACGTCTTGGGTTTGAAAGACGGAATTATATTATTGTATTCAGATTTATAGCGTGTTTTTATACACGTATTCTTCTAGGTTTATAACCTATGGCAAAGGTTTTATGATGAGGCCAGTTGTACAGTTTTTATTTTGCTTAAATCGCCGGCCTTGATAGTTAGTGTGTGTTGTGTCCGACAGCGCAGGAATGTTGTAGCCTGCAGCGACACAAACTGGTTTGTGACCCAGTGCCCTTGAGAGCACGCTTGTAATATGAGACAGACATACTTTGACAGAGGACAGAATGCTTTTAGTATTCGCTCTTCCTTTCATTGCTATTTAGCTCATGGAACCCAGTGTCCAACCTTGTATCTGATCGCATGTTTTTATAGATTGTTTTTGTTAGTTAAACGCACTTTTGCGTGTACCGTCGTTTGACGTGTACAGTTATGTCAGGTTTTCTATAGTACGTTGTAGGCTGCCCTGTTAAGGAGATATTTCATGTATGAAGGTATTTATGTGTACCTTGTCCGGGATTGTTCCCGTTGACCAGATGTTATTGGAGGGTTACTGAGTGTGCAGGCCCATCCCAGAGTTATTGAACGCGAGCTTTGCGCCGCTGGTAACTTGTGTTATTGTGTGTCCGAGTTGTTATTGCTCGTTGATTATATTCCGACTTTTGAGTCGAGGCTTTTGGTGGAGATTGATCTCAGTGGAGACACTCCGTGCCCAGGCTATTGTCAGTATTATTCGCCATAAACCAACGATAAACCTAAACCAACATCTTAATAATAAAACGCATAATTTTGGTAAAACAAAAGCTAACTAACGAATTCTTTCTATCTAACTTTGTTCTTTTGCATTTGGAACCTGCTGACATGGCCGTGCTAATGAAGGTATTTCCTTTTGAGGAAATGACTAGGACAGCTGACACTTTTGTAGCGACCTGAAGCTTGTTCGAACCTTGAGTTCGCAGCTTGTGGAGCGCAGGCCATGCGATGTTAGACGTAGTCTTTACTACGCAGTCGTCACCGTAACTACACACATTAGATGACTATGGCTTACAAAGAGTAAACCAAGGTGCAGGCAGGCATTTTAATAAAACTGTTCCCTCTTATTAATTATTTATGATGTAAAAATGTATGAATCCTACATGTTACCCTATTGTGTGCTGTTAGCACTTAGTTACTAAGAATAATTAAATGTTTTTTTTACATGGCAGTTCACTTAGCTTTGAATGTAATTGTTTTCTATTACGGACGTCATCGCCGTAAATTTTGTTATTAATTGATAGGACTTAGCTAGACGAATTAACGTTAAATGTAAATGTGCAGATGGTATCATCCTAACTTAGATTTGTTTTGCTACTCTCTTAAATGTAAATTCAGATATTAGCTTGATCTTGTAACTTGACCTAGGGATTTGCGTCGTACCATTTTCCTAGTGTTGCTGTTGTTGCTTTATTATTGTGAGATAGATCTTTCGCGAGGGTTTTCCGTAACATCTCAGGTAGGGACCTGCTCTTTATTTTTGATTGTTTATTAGCTTGCGGATTAGCCAATTGAAACCCTCCGAACTAGGCTAGGGGCTTGTGAATTTTAACAATAAATTTTCACGGTGTTTTACATAAGTCTGGATGTTTATTTTCTCAGTCTAGTTTTTAAGGTGAACTTTTCCTTAGGCAGTCTATGACCATCGTCACCATGTACCACGATCCCTGTGGACTACAGATTCTCGTGCCGCTTTGGCCTATTAGGAAGTTCACCTGATCCTCACGGCAATTATGTCCGACGGATGAGATGTTAGGGAAGTCATTGCGGTTGTTGGCTATCCTGGCAGCTCCACCGACGGTCTCAGTATGGCCTCCTGGAAGTTACACTGAAATATTATTTTCTATGTGTATGCCAATTTTGGAATAGCTCCCGTGCATACCTTCCAAGCTATCCAACATGGAGCCCAAATTTCAATTGCGTTTTTTTTAGCAGTTGGTGGCACTTAAATCATTTTCAAACATGGCCTTGAGATAGTCAGGCATAGATCTTTACTCATACCAAATTTGGATTCGATTGCTGCAGCCGTTTAGGAGTTGATAGGTTGCCCAGATCGATCTCATAAGTCTACTTTCTCCTCATTTTTGCAAAATGTGAAATGTAGGGTAAAAATACACACATCAAAAAAAGTTTTGCATCACCTCGGTTCCCAGATCTCCGGCATATAGACGTTGACTGTGTATATTGTATCAATGATACAGTCCCTTTGACTGTTCATAGATGTCACTAAAACTGCTCAAAGATGTAAACAACCATGCATGAGCAGGGCCTATTAGACGGAGGGGGTACGACAGCCGATCAGTTCCAGTCATTCCACCAGGACGAAGGTACGCTGCTCATGTTGTCTGTAGTTCTACCATGCCTAGAAGGTCAATACCGCAGTTCGATCGCGTCCGCATTGTTACTTTGTGTCAAGAAGGGCTCTCAACAAGGGAAGTTTCCAGGCGTCTCAGGGTGAACCAAAGCGATGTTGTTCGGACATGGAGGAGGTACAGAGATACAGGAACTGTCGATGACAGGCCTCGCTCAGGCCGCCCAAGGGCTACTACTGTAGTGGATGACCGCTACTTACGGATTGCCGCTCGGAGGAACCCTGACAGCAATGCCACCATGTTGAATAATGCGTTTCGTTCAGCCACAGGACGTCGTGTTTCAACTCAAACTGTGCGCAATAGGCTGCATGATGCGCAACTTCACTCCCGACGTCCATGGCGAGGTCCAGCTTTGCAACCCCGACACCATGCAGCGCGGTACAGATGGGCCCAACAACATGCTGAATGGACCCCACAGAATTGGCATCACGTTCTCTTCACCGATGAGTGTCGCATATGCCTTCAACCAGACAATCGTCGGAGACGTGTTTGGAGGCACCCTGGTCAGGCTGAACGTCTTAGACACACTGTCCAGCGAGTGCAGCAAGGTGGTGGTTCCCTGATGTTTTGGGGTGGCATTATGTGGGGCCGACGTACGCCACTGGTGGTCATGGAAGGCTCCGAAACGGCTTTACGATACCTGAATGACATCCTCCGACCCATAGTGCACCCATATCGGCAGAATATTGGAGAGGCATTTGTCTTCATGGACGACAATTCTCGACCTCATCGTGCACATCTTGTGAATGCGTTCCTTCAAGATAACGACATCGCTCGACTACAGTGGCCAGCATGTTCGCCAGACATGAACCCTATCGAACATGCCTGGGATATGTTGAAAAGGGCTGTTTATGGACGTCTTGACCCACCAACCACTCTGAGAGATTTACGCCGAATTGTCGTTGAGGAGTGGGACAATTTGGACCAACAGTGTCTTGATGAACTTGTGGATAGTATGCCACGACGAATACAGGCATGCATCAATGCAAGAGGACGTGCTACTGGGTATTAGAGGTAGTGGTGTGTACTGCAATCTGGACCACAAATGCTGAAAGTCTAGCTGTATGATGGGACAACATGCAATGTGTGGGTCTCATGAGCAATAAAACGAGCTGAAATGTTGTTTGTGTTGATCTCTATTCCCTTTGTATTTAAAGGTTCCGGAACTCTTGGAACCGAGGTGATGCAAAACTTTTTTTGATGTGTGTATATTTACTTGCTACGGAAAAATATTAACATTTTGAAAATTATTGATAAGAGATAATTTTTATCAAATACTTTTATTTTCACGGAGCTTGGTATCGTAAGGGTTAATGAATCCCTTTAAAATATTTGTCAAATATAGATATGTATACTACCTATATTTCTGTCTTACATTCTATAATCTTGTTCCTAACGTAGGCCACGGCCGCGTCCTTCTCAATGACGAATTCTACACACCCAGAAGTACACGGAGCTTATGACCATGATGCAGCGAACATCTATTTGGAATATCAAAAAAGAGAGGAAATGAGATAAAGTACAAATGTAACTTATATAAATGACTAGCTGAAGTACCCGTGCGTCGCTACGCGTCATAAATAAATTAAAATGTGGAGGTGACAGTTAAAACAGGGGATAGGCGAGGTGCTGCGCAGAGGGAGATTAAGGATGGAACATTTTGTCCAAATTCACCGCTCGGCGTTGACCGTGTTTTATAGCACAAATTTAGGTTTTACTCGCTAACCGTTGGAGATACCTCTCGGATAGAAAATGTAATTTTAAAACTCGTAAATGCCATCAAAAGTTTGCTGTTTCTTAGCGTTCTCTTTTTATTTGAAATGGAAATATGAAAGTTTGAAACCAAAGGGTGTAGTGACGTTGGTGTATTCTTTGAAATACACGGTAAGATAGAGTAAGCTTTTGCTTCTCTTTGCTTTAGTTCATCCCTTCCTTTTTTCTCAAACACCAACAGTGATCTCTTGATTTCTCTTTGTTTGTATATGTCTCTCATATTACCTGTACGTCTGTTCTATATATATATCTTCCATGACTCACGTAGCGTCATCTAGCAGTGAATCTCTGAAGTTCCTCAATTCTTCCCTGTACTAGAGGACTTCCTTATCAATCTAGCCACCAGATCCCGTCGCCATCGCCAGCTATCATCTCCGTGATCAAGAGAACTTCGTCTACTTTTTCACCCTCCAGGCTGCGCTAGTGACTCCTACTATCAACTCTTTGAAGACCATTTCATCAAAAAGATTTTTATAACTGTTAAGTTGGCTATTCTTATATGTATTCCTTTTGTCTCCTACCCCCACTCTTTTCCCCTTCCCTGGTCCCTCCGTGCTCCGTTGAGCGGTTCTCACTTGTACGTCGGAAGTCAACACAGTTAGAGCTTAATTAAGCTCGCCTCCTCAACTCTAGAGGCAAACTTTTAAATTCTACGCCATGTTAGAATTTTAGAACCAACCGTCAACTGCAACATCGCCTTCTTCATGAAGCAAAGATAAGTACCGACTTCACGTTTTAACCTCATTCTCATCGCTTTTAAAAAGGCTCAATGCTTTTATTTAGATTTTATAGACAGTGAAAGTTGCTATGTGAAAATAACTGCTTTCAAGAGATCTTCTTGATCAAACTTAAACTATCAAGTCTAACATTCAAAATGAAAGATTTTCTGAGATGCTATCTCACATCGAGGGATATTTCTAAAATTCCCACTGTCTATATAATCTAGCTTTCCGCCGAGGGATCCTCTACCCAATTTAGACAACTTATCATTGCTCTGGAACCTTCCAGAACCTGCACTCTATCTACCAGTTATACTGTCATATATTTTCCACTCACATATGGGAATACTTTTTCAAACTAAGGAATCTTGCTTATGAACGGCTGATCAATATCTAATTTTTCTTCCTCCGTTGGGAATTTTCTGGTGCATTCAACTATAACCTATAAGTTTCTCAAGCAATAGATTCTTGCAAATCTAGTGCAACTAGTCATTTTCCACCATTGCAATAACTTTCTTTGCCATCAACTTTTTGTGCTACTACAGTGAACTTTTCAACTATATCAACAGACTATAGTGAAAACAGTGCTTGTTCAACCTTTCATCCGCGTCGCGCTCGTCCGTGTACAATGAATACGGCCATGAACACTTTTCCACAATCCCATTTGATCTTTCCCAAATCCTTTACTAACAAACCAAAATAATAAAATTGTTACTTAAGGTCTTTTTTTTCATTGAGGTGTCACTCTACGTAAGTGCCCTCCCTTACTTGTTCCACGTACAACGAATTAATGTCTGTAAAACTTCGTGTCTAGTACACGCCTTAAATTATACTGTTTCTCCCTTCTAATGAGGGAATCCAATTCTTTCTACTCAAAAGTGAGTTATCTCTAGGTTTCACGAAAGGGAAACTTGCCCCATTTTTCTCGTGATCCCTACTTAAACATAGGAGTTCTAGAAATTTCCTTTCAATTGTTCTCTTCAGGTTTCACAATAAGTGACCTGCCCTATTTGTATAATCTATACAAGTATTTCTGTATCAATATAAGAAGTTATAGAAACTTCTATTTTATTCTTCCTTGTTTTTTGTTGTTGTTACTTTCGAAGTTGTTATTCTTTCTAAGATACTTACCTAGAAATCCTTAAAGTACACACCTTGTACTTGATTTATTGTTTAACTTTAATTACGTCAGTTATCTTTACATTTTTCATTTATATATCTTCGCCATTTCAAAATCTTACGAAGATTTTAAAGCATATAAAAGATATAAAACCAAAAGAATTATCAATTGCCTGTTGCAAGCTTTAAATGTTTTCGGAGGTCTGCGACCCCAATTGTTTGGAAAAATCAAAATTATATATTTGTTACAAAAACTACTTCCTTTTACATTGTTAAATAAATTAAAAATTTGTTCTTTGATTTATCATTTCTCAAACATAATGGTTAGGCAAGATCCTGTCTTCCCGAACTCTTCCTAGGTTCATGCCCTCTTTAGTAAAAATAAATCTATTGATAGGGTGTTCACCACATTTTGCATTTGAGCAAGAACTCTTAGTTATAACTTATGCCAAACTCTCTTCCTATTTCTCCATCCCTTTTCTCCAGTCCGAAACCCACTTCTTTTTCTTCATCATCTTCCCTTGGGGGTTAGGTTATTCCCAAGCTAATAATCTACCCAGACGTCACTAAAATGGTCGCCATCTTTAAATAGTGCAAAATATTGAAATCCAAAGTAGCCTATATGTTAACCAGGTAAATCAGCTACTTCCATGTAAAATTCATGTAAATCGGACCAGTGGTACATGCGTGATTGAGTAATACACAGACACACACCATCTTATTTTTAGCCTAGCTTCGCTCGCGTCATAGTCGTGTCATATTGTTATTCAATTAAATGCAGGTTTAACCCCGTTAACACCCCTTTAGAACCTGAATATTCAAAAATCCTTCCTTAGTAGACGTTTTCGACACACAACAAACATTTCCACAAAATATCATTTTTCTAACTTTAATAGTTTTGAACATCCAAAAATCCTTCCTTAGTGGACGTTTTCCTTCCAGAATTTCACCCCTCCCCATAGACCCCTTAAATTGGATTTATGAAAAAACGGTCGAACACCTATTTATTTTAATTATTTATTTATTTATTTATTTATTTATTTTTAAGCTGATTGATTTCCTCCGAGTTTCAAAACTTCTCGCCTATGTCGTTTAAGAGATACAAGCTCCGTTAGGAATCTTTCAACCCCCACTTTTCATACCTTTCACCTCATAATATACACCACATGGAAAAACCATTAGACATGTGTCAGCTTAGTGTTAATGATTAGCATATATGCCAAGTATCACATCCCCAAATGAAACCACTCGTGAGATATTGTTATTCAATGAAATGCATGTTTAACCACTTAACACCTCTTTAAAACCTGAATATCCAAAACTCTTTCCTTAGTGGACGTTATCGACATACAACGAACATATCCCCAAAATGTCATGTTTCTAACTTCAATAATTTTGGCTGGGCGATTATGAGTGAGTGAGTCAGTCAGTCAGAACATTTTCTTTCATTTATTTTTGAGAATTTCACCCCTCCCCATGAACCCCTTAAATTGGATATATGAATAAAACGGTCGAACACCTATTTACTTATTTTTAAGCTGCCTTTTCCGCTGAATTTCAAACTTATCGCCTATGTTGAATAAGAGATACAGTACATGCTCCGTTAAGAATCCTTCAACCCCCAATTTTCACCCCTTTCACCTCATAATATACACCGTATCGATAAACCCTTAGACATATGTCTGCTTATTTTGAATGATTAGTTTATATGCCGAATATCACATCCCCAAATGAAAGAACTCGTGAAATATTGTTATTCAATGAAATGCAAGTTTAACCCCCTTAACGCCCCTTGAGAACATGAATATCAAAAAATCCATCGACAGTGGACTTTCTCGACATACAACGAACATATCCCCAAAATTTCAAGTTTCTAACTGCAATAGGTTTGCTGGGGGATGATGAGTGAATATCCAAAAATCCTTCCTTAGTGGACTTCTTTTCCCAGAATTTCATCCCTCTCATGAACCGCTTAAATTGGATTTATGAAAAAAAAAAAACGGTCGAACACCTATTTACTTATTTTTGGGCTGTTATTCCCCCCTGAGTTTGATGAGTGAGCGAGTTAAGACACTTTCTTTCCTGTTTTCCCCCCAAAAAATTTCACCCCTCTCCAAGGGCCCGTTAAATTGGATTTATGAAAAAACGGTCGAACACCTAGTTACTTATATTTTAAGCTGTTTTTTCCGCCGAATTTCCAACTTCTCGCCTATGTCGTTTAAGAGATACACGCTCCGTTAAGAATCCCTCAACCCCCAATTTTCACCCCTTTCACATCATAATATACACCACATCGATAAACGCTTAGACATATGTCTGATTATTTTTAATGATTAGTTCATATACTGAATATCACATCCCCAAAGAAACAACTCACGAGATATCGTTATTCAATGAAATGCACGTTTACCCCTTAACACCTCTTTAAAACCCGAATAAACAAAAATCATTCATTAGTTGACGTTTTCGACATACAGCGAACATATTCCCAAAATTTCATGTTTCCAACTTTAATAGTTTTCGCTGGTCGTGATGAGCGAGTGAGTCAGACAGGACATTTTCTTTCAATTATTTTTACTAGAATTTCAACCCTCTCCATGGGCCCCTTAAATTGGATTGAACAAAAGACGCTTGAACACCTATTAACTTATTTTTTAAGCTGTCTATTTCTCGTGAGTTTGATGAGTGAGTGAGTTAGTCAGTCAGTTAGGACACTTTCTCTCCCTTTTCCCCCAGAATTTCACCCCACCCCTTGGCCCCTTAAATTATATTATGAAAAAACGGTCGAACACCGATTGACATATTTTTAAGATGATTTTTTCCCCCTGAGTTTCAAATTTATCGCCAATGACGTTTAAGAGATAGGCCTACACGCTCCGTTAGGAATCCTTCAACCCCCACTTTTCACCCCTTTCTACTCATAATAATACCACATCGAAAAACCCTTAGACACATGTCTGCTTATTTTTAATGATTAGTTTATATGCCGAGTATCACATCAACAAATGAAACCACTCGTGAGATATTGTTATTCAATGAAATGCAGGTTTAACCCCCTTAAGACCCCTTTAGAACTTGAATATCCAAAAATCCACCCTTAGAATACAGGTTTGACATACAACGAACATATCCCCAAAATGCCATCTTTCCAACTTCAATATTTTTGGCTGGGCGATGATGAGTGAGTCAGGACATTTTCTTTCAATTTTTTTTTCTTCAGAATTTCACCCCTCCCGGTGAACCCCTTTAATTTCTTTTGTAAAAAAACTGTCGAACACATTTTTAAGCAGTTTTTCCCCCTGAGTTTGAAGAGTGAGTGAGTATATCGGTTAGGACACTTTCTTTCCTGTTTTTTTTCCCAGAATTTTACCCCTCCCCATTGGCGCCTTAAAGTGGATTTATGGAAAAACGGTCGAACACATATTTTCTTAATTTTTATGCTGATTCTTTCCGCTGAGTTTCAAACTGCTCGCCTATGTCGTTAAAGAGATACACTCTCCATTAGGAATCCTTAAACCCCCACCTTTCACCCCTTTCACCTCATAATATACACCACATCGAAAAACCCTCAGACACGTGACTTCTTATTTTTAATTGTGAGTTTATATGCCGACTATCACACCCCCCAACGAAACCAATCGGGAGATATTGATATTCAATGAAATGCAGGTCTACCCCCTTAAAACCCGTTTAAAAACTGAATATCCAAAAATCCTTTCTTAGTGGGCGTTTGCGGCCCGTGAGGAAGCTACATATCAAATTTCATTCCAATCCGTTCGGTGGTTTCTGAGATTTCGTGATGAATGAAAGAGTGAGTGAGTGAGTGAGTGAGTGGTATTTGACAAATATATAGTAGATAGTGTAAAATCTTTGTTATGCTATACTCGGTTGACAGTGCTGTGTGAGAAGTTGAGTAACTAACGGGATTTCAGGTAAAGAACATCATTTTCTATACCGGTAGTGCAGAGCGCAACTGGCATCCAGTCGGCCGTGTCTCGACTTGAGCTATGTTGCCATGGAAACTATCTGCCTTGCCATTCCTTCATGAGTATATTTTATGATTTGATTAGCCTGTGCTTGAGTGCAAAAGGCCGAAATCGGAAGAATGAGAAAGGCTATCGAAAATTCATGTAGCCAGCGGTTCATTCTGGGTTCTAAACTATGTGTATGCAAAATTTGGTAGAGATTGGTGGAGAGGTGTAGATTTGTATACGGAACAGAGAAACCCGCATAAATACAGACTTTCACTTTTATATATAAGACAAGCTGACCCGGCAGACGTTGTCCTGCCAATCAAAGAAAGTGTTGTAACTTTGTTTCTTGAAGTGCTTTTGGATGCACAATATTTTTTTCAATTTCTGTTAACTGCCTCTAAACTATCGTGAATTGAATTAACTAATTTAGAAACATTCGTTGGAGCGTGCACAACAACTCTCCAAAGTTTCATCGCAAACGGATAAATGGCATTTAACGCATACGGGATTTGGTTTAAATGATTCGTGCGCTGTCACTCATTTGTTGAATCTACTCCTGCTCTACCAACTGTGAAATGGATTTACTAAGTTAGAAAGCTTCACGTAAGTGTACACAACAATTAATCAAAGTTTAATCGCAATCGATGAATAGTATATGAACACATACAGGATTTTGTTGGAACGCTTCGCGCCTCGTCGCTCATTTGTTACATCTACTCGTGCGCTACCAATATTGTAAAGTGGATTTACCAAGTTGAACACCTTCCCTGGCGTGTGCACAACAACTCATCAAAGTTTCATCGGAATCGGATGAATGACATATGAACGCATAAGTGATTTTATTTAAACGATTCGTGTGCCGTCACACATTTGTTGAATCTACTCATGCGCTACCTATTGTAAAATAGATTTACTAAGCCTGAAACCTTCTCTGGCGTGTACTCAATGATTCACCAAGGTTTGATCGCAATCGGATGAATGATATATGACCGCATGCGGGACATTGTGGAAACGATTTGCGCGCCGTCGCTCATTTGTTGAATCTACTCGTGCACTACTTATTAAAAACTGGATTTACTAAGACGGAAACATTTCCTGGAGCGTACAGAACAATTCCCCAAAGTTTCATCGCAATCTGATAAATGGTATATGGCCGCATACGGTACTGTATTAGATCCCTTAGGGGGGTAGTTGGATCTAAAACGGAAGTGTTATTGTGTTAATTTATAAGGGGATGCCTGAAAGGGGGTAGCTTCCCGTAGCTGGGTAAGCTGACCAGTGTAGAGTGTTGTTTAGTGTTAGAATGCTAGGGGGTGCTCTTATAAAGGACGTAGGTGTATTTCAGGGGATGGAACTTAGTGTACAGGCCAACGTGCTAGTCGTCCAGCTGGCTGGCTGGTTATATAACCGACGTGCACGCGTCAGCGATATGGCGGCACGCTGCTCCTGGCAGTCCACGGGAAACACAATGATACCTGCGCTAGCAACTGTTTGGCTACTGTAGGTCACGTCTAATCGTGACGGGAATCGGGAAAGGAGTTAGGGCGTAAAGAGGCCTGTAAACAGTAATACAAGTGTAGAGTACTGACCAAGTGTTTATTGGTCAGTAATATGGAATTATGAGTCCCTTTTAGGGTATGTAATAAATGTCACAATGTAAGTGTACAAGTTTGTAGGACAGGTCACAAAATATAGGAACTCTGAACACTGCTGACTCACCTGATGATAACGGACCGGGCCTTCGGCTGATGCACTGTAAGACTGGTAATTGAGAGAGGGACTGCCCTCCTTAAGGCCTCCCTTTATAGTCTCCGGCGTTGTGCTGTCAGCATTCCGCTGCATAGATGCCCCAGTTAATTATGTGTCGCTGTTTGTGGTGTGATGCAAGTATTTGGCAAGCTTCCCAGGCTGGTTAGCTGCCCTTGCGGTGTTATAGATGTTGTTCTGGACTTACAAGATTTGCCAGTTGGGGGTGGTTAAAATAGATGATGGGGGGATGGCCTCCAGGGGGTGCAGACCCCTGGGGGACTGTACAAGCCTCTTCCCCCATTTAGTTCGCGTCCCCGCGAACGGGAACGGAACGTGAGGTCGGGATGTTGATGTAGTTGATGTAGTAGTTCTTGGATCTTCCTTGTATCTCCTGTTGGTGTCCTCCTCTTCGTATAGATGCAGTGATGTCGTGTTGATGTGTAGGTGTGAGATCAGCTCGTGTTCAGAGGGGTGGGTTATGGATATACATATATATATATATTTGACATTGACATTGACATTGTAAAATAGTGCATGAGAAAAATTGACATTGACATTGTAAAATTAGTGCATAAGAAAAATTGACATTAACATATTGAAAGTTTCAGAAAAAAATACATGGTTCTGCTAATTATGTGGTACATTGTTGTGCAGGGAGGAAAAAAACCCAGGGCTGGACGGATGATTGCGCCGTCCGCCCTATCTTAGGGAAAAAGTGCTCCCTGCAATGGGAAAGATAGAAGAAGTAGACAAATAGGTGTTCCAGGGTATAAGTTTAAGGGAAATATTCAAAATATGTTTATTGCATTGGGACGAAACGGAACACCTTTACAAGCTGGGAAGTTAGAAGAAAGAAAAATGAAAGAAAACAAATCAAAAACATTGTGTGCATGGGATCTTAACAAAAAATATACCGTTTACTGTGTTATTTGGAGATGTGCATATATTAACGCTTAGGAATATCACTTATCACCCCTGTAGACAATGTGGGGGTGCGAGGTATTATATACATTTATTTATAGTAGAATAATTGCCCGTGGGCGCATAGATGTATGTTAAGCTACCCTTTTACAATTAAGAATTACAATTACCTTATATCTAGCTTAAGCGCGCTAATTTCCTATGATTCTAGTTTGTATGTTACCTCGCGTGCACGCTACTCCTTCGTACGTACGCGCCGTCTCACGGCTAATCCTTCACGGCCACTTCCTGGTACGGTTTAGTGGTCGTACCGCTTGAAATGTATTCCTATTCTGTGAAGCATTCCCTGTGGGTGAATGCTTTCACACTTGACAATGAGAGCCGCCGCCACAAGTCGGTTGCGCCCTCATTGCCGTAATTTGCGCCGCATTTTTGACGCCTTATGTTTGTCTTGTTTACGTTGATCTGCCAGCGAGCCTGGTACCCCACAGGTATCAGCCGTGCTGTGCAGATTTTTAGAGTGTAGCTGTAAAAAATGTGGTGATCATGTGAGTGAAGATGATTACAAGTATCAAATATAAATTAGTGCACAAAGGTAGAATGTGATAATATGCTGGCACTAATAGCATGCTGCTGCTATATGGCAGCGAAATTATAGTCACCAGTGCCATACTCCTGGTGATGATGCCTGAAAGAAAATGGAGAGGTTAAGAAAACATGTAAATATCGTATATTTTCTATGTTGCTTCCTGTGGCAGTGTGTCCACAGTCTGAAGCTGTTTGTTGCCTGAAAAAAATGGCAGGATTAGTGTTATTTGCTGTTTGCCCGGGCTTACCCTATACGGTGCCGTAATGTCGTTTCTTATGCTGCAGGTGTTTATAGATAACCTAATTAATCTGGTTAATCTACTTAATGTATTACTGTGATACCATTCCTATTACTATGTTATCTTAATATGCTATCTTAATATGCTGTCGGCCTTACCCCGGTAGCGTAATTTTGGTTACCGGGAGCCTGTATATTCTACCTCAATTATACTTATTTTAATATATTATAATGTACTATCATGTATTATAGTGTATTATCATGTATTATAATGAATTATCATGTATTATAATGTATTGTCATGTATTATAATGTGTTATCGGACTTACCCTGATGACGGGTTTATCGGTCATCAGGCGCCGAGCGGCGTTATCTTAACACTACTTATCTTACTTATTACTAAAAAAAATGGCTGCTATTGCTAAGCCGAATGGGTGGCCTTACTCTATTGCCGAAATGTGCTGTGCCGTACTTGGCAACAGCGGTTAATGAATTTGCTTAATCCTATGTTGCGTACCAAAGTGCAACTGTCTTACTTGCTAAATTTTGACCAGGGCGATCGCCTGAGGCAATTTACTTCCTCAGGGCACCACCCGTACGAATCCTAGAAACACCGTTTGTCTCTAGAATCGCCGGATTCCGCCCCCTTAATTCTAGTTGTCGACGTCTATTCTAGGTCTTACCAACTAGTACTAATCTAGTCACAGGCGGCTTACGGTGCCACAAAGCAAAACCGTTTCGCCTGCTGTATCTTCCTGCTCATTACCGTTGTTTTTCATACGTTGTCATAGTTGGGTCGCCCACTTTACCCCTGTGAGTTGCTCGCTGTGCTACTCATTTAATGCCCTAGGCTGCCCGCTGCGTCGCCATTTATGTGGGCATTGGACATTGTCCAATGGCATAATATTATCTTCGCCTTTATTGGCAACCGTAGTATGCTTTACGCAGTAGTAATAATCTCTTCGCCTTTATTGGCAACCGTAGTATGCTTTTCGCAGTAATAACAATCTCCTCGCCTTTATTGGCAACCGTGGTATGCTTTACGCAGTAATAATAATCTCTTCGCCTTTATTGGCAACCGTAGTATTTCACTCCCGCGCCTAGGAGTCTTGCTTCCCGCTGTAGAAGCCCTACTTACTTAATTTTAGCTAGAAGTCTAGTCCTAGTTTGGTCGTCTCTAGGGTCAACTCCTGGGTCCAGCGTGGAGCTAGCTATTTCTCCCACCATCCTCAGAAAGTCTCCCCTGCAGGTCTTGGCTTCGACGACCGTGGCACATAGTGGGTGTAGCATCTCTTCCTCCTAGGAGCAGGCTAGGCATACCTAGGATTCCGAAGCTTGCCCGTGCCAGGCCGTGAGTGCCTTGACCTTACGTGGTTCGTCTGTTTAGTCTAGTCGTTAAGTTACTAGGGTAACAAAGCTGTTGAGCCAACTGGGGTAAGGGTCAACATCCCCTTCCCCCGCTCTGCTCCAGTGTGGTGCCTTTGGCCTTCGGCTTGTGCCGCTATCACCAATCAGAGTGTTGTCAGAGTCCTTTTCACGTAAAAATATAAGCGTAACCTGTGTAAATAATTTATTTTGTATAAAATGTAAAATTTTTCAAGTGTTGTAGAGCTTCTAAGTGCATAGACTACTTTAGGTCTACTGTTGCTATGTCGGCTTTCCAGCGATAATGCTCTGTTAACCTTTATGGAGGTGTTAGTAGGGTCTATGGCGTTAGGTACCCTGTTATTAGGATCTGGGGGTAGTTATTCGTAGAGTGGGCTGAAAGCATGGTAGGAAGAGGTTGCGCATCTTTGGGCTCCAATAAATGGTGGCCTTGAGCCGGTAATGCTGCTAGGATTGCTCTTACAATGAGTGGACTGGGGCGGGTAATTCCCGGGATTGCAAAAATATAAAAATTCCATGCAGGTTTGATAGTAATAACCCTTGGTAAATGGATGGGATACTCCATGCATGTATCTGGATATGAGGCATCCGCACTCATGTAAGGATAGGTGTAGGGTGAGGCGTGATAATAATATGTCCCTGTCATGCGGGAGTATTTAATTAAAAAAAAGTGGTTAATGTATGATTGTGTCCTCATCTCTCATTTGGAGATGCGCATTACGCTTAATTGTTGTTTGCCGACCCACCCCTAATACTCAGGTGTTAGCATCGAGATCCCGGGCGTAGGATGCCCTCTCTTTAAACGCATGAAGTCTCTCAACCCCGATGTATACTTTGTCATGTAATGTAGCTGTTTTCATCGTGTCTGTATGTTTGTGTTGGTCATGTTGGATGTGGGAAGGTTATGGACGGGGAATTAGGTATTAAAAATGGTAGCCTGTGGTTGGTATGTCGGTAATCCCGCTGGGATTATCCACCTATGCTTCTGTCATTCTCCCTTGGTCCATGTTTGCTTTCTATCCGCTTCTTGGGATAGTAAAGCGTCGTGACGCTGTGACGTCACGGCCTAATTTGGTCTCCCCTTTTGTAGTGTGAATGTGGCCAGTGGTCGTAGTGCGACTGGCCATGTCCTAATCGCCTGTAATGATTTTTGAGAACTGAAATCGAGAAAGGAAGTTATTAGGGGAGGGTCTTGTTTCCTCAGAGCCCCTGTCTGTGTTCGCTCCTGATTAGTGAGCGCGTGTGTGTGTGACTATGTTCCGCTACACCACGCGGACGGTTGGTCTGTTATAGGCTAAGTCCTAATGTGTATCGCGTGTATGGGCAGGAGGTGCCCGTGGCCTGTCAACGTCTTTGAGAACGTGCTCCTATGGGCCCAAGATAAGTTCCGGTCTGTCACGTCTGTCCATTGCTAAATGTCACAGTTGTTTTTGCAGTGCTAAAATGTGTGGCATTATGGTTGCTTTGCGCTTGTGATTTCACGGTCACTGCCGATATAACTATAGTGCCTGTCGGCAGCAGTGTTGCGATGTGGTGGCCTCTGCAAGTCAGCGGTTTGTATGTGTAATGGCAGGCTCGGACGTTATGTATGTCAGCTGCCGGAACGTGCTTTCTTGCACGTATGTGAGTGTTGTCACTGTTCGGTATTCCGGACGGACCAATGTAGCAATTTGTCCTATTTAGCTAGTACTGTTGTGTAGCCACTATTCCATAAGACCTTTGTCTTACGAAATTTTCATACCTCTGTCTGGGAAATGTATTTTCTATGTCAGGTGTAATTTGAAATTTTATGCCTGGTTTTTGGCGGGAGGAAATGTGGTATTCCCTGTTCATGTACCTGTATGGGCCAATTTCGGTGTGGTTGGAAGCCTGGATAGTTGTTTTCCATGGTGTCCAATTTTTGCTGGGATTCAGACCCGCGATCTCATGTCATTCTCTGTGTTCTATGTCTGCGTTGTGTTTCTGGGATTTAGGTGTCCTCAGTGTGGTTTTTGCTTGTGTCTCTCGTACCAAAAATACCGTTGGTTAGTTAGTTTTTGGTACGAGTGTGGTGTGTGGTTATGGGTTCGGACCCGGCTTGCCGTAAAGACTTGGTATGACGCTATCTGTGCCGTATATATTATGGCACATGTACCGTGTATTCAAAATGCGCAGATGGGAATACGCATTCCTGTGAAGAGTTTGCGTATTTTTGAATTCTCCTCGTAGTGTAATTTGGGGAGTTATGAGGTCTTTGGATCTGGCGTGAATGATGGCGTTTGTCCCAGCTCACTTGGAGTGGTCTTAGCCTGTCTACATGTATGAAGGTTGCCCAGTCACGATTGTCATATTGCTGATAGCGGTAGTGTTGAATTACAATGGCGTGCGCACTCGCTTATTAGTTGTTCTGACAATGCTCATGTCTCCGGCACGCGTATGTGTGAACTCGAGTGCTGTCCTTGTCATTGCGAGTGGGGCTTTCCGCACTGTAAAAGAACCTTTCCTTATCTACATTTGTGTTCCCAAATACTGTGTTAACTGTAACTTGGGTCGAGTATATCTCTATCCCTGGTACAAAATGTCGTTATACACGAGTGTCTCCGGGCCGCTAGTCGCGTGTTTGGTGACTATGTGCCGGAGGTGATTTGGTTGTTTTTCATTTATGAACATCTGTTAGTGGAACTGTCCCAATCTGTTTTAGCTTCCTCACTTTCCTATCCTGCAACTGGATAGCTACCCGACCTTATATTCCTGGTATTCAGAAGGTTGCGGGTTTTGAGACCGTCTTTACCAAGAGTAATTGTTTCTGGTGCCATTGTAGGCTGTGTCTCCGGGACAGTTTGGTAGTGTATTACTGTTATGTGGCAATGTAAATTGACTGTGTGTCTTCCAAAAATATGTAGGGTTTCCCAAAGTCTGGGATTTTCACCCGATGGTGTGTTTGCGTTGTAGCTTGCGTGTTGTTATGGAGGTGAGAAAAAGTCGTGTTATAGGCAGTGTAATGTGTCACGTATGCCTATGGATTGAATACATACAGTTCAACTTGGCCACCTTCCTTTCTCGGGATTAATGCGTGAGGCAAAAAAAAAATGAGTTATGCCCCGCTCCGAATTAAGAGAGCACTTTGGGGGGAAAAAAATAGAGAAACTATATTGTATCTCGCCTGCCCACTGCTTTATGCTTATTAAGGCGGGTTGCCGGGCGGCGATAGTCTGTAAGAATTGTGTCGTAAACAATATCAGGAATGTTTAAAAATGAGGAGGAGGACCTGAGCGTACCATCCACCTATTTGGTGACGTTGGTACGGCAGTAATCTAGTTACGTCTCAGGGGAATCTACCGACACTGTCTAGTACACACTGGGAAGGTCATTGCAAGACGTACTTGATACATGTGTATCCACGTCACGACCAAAGCCAGTGCACTATGGGAGTCGAAACTCCACTCCAAAGCAATTATACCTTACCTTGGCATTAAATATATAATTTTCAAAAGAAAAATATGTATTGTCCGTTGAGCCATTATATATTTAAACACAAATTGTGCTAAATGTTCCGGCATAACTCAACAAAATGACAGTGTTTCGCCCAGGTGTGCTATTGGGCTCTTCAGTTGGTTAAAACACTCCTCACCAAATTTTTGAAAAATAGTTTGTGATTCTTAATTCTTGCCACGGTTATGGCTCTCGCCCGTCACAAGATAATCTGTCAAACTGTGGGACCGGAACATAGAACATTTAGTCATTTCTACTTAGAAAGACCCGTCTAAGCTCTATGCTGTGATTTGATGCTTAAACTGTGTTCAGAATAGCTCTTTCCGGCCTTAAGCCGCGTGGCTCGCCTGATGGGCTTCCGCTTGGCTTTGGATATTAGGAACTTTACGCTATCCAAGTTATAATATGGACCAATCATGTTCAATAACCATGGATGGCCTGAGAAAAAAAATGCTAGGGGCCCCCAAAAAAAAAAACAACCAAGAAGAATATTGAATTCTATACTGTTGGTTTAGCCATGTTGCACTGCATATACATAAAAAAATGTGCCGTTTATGTTTGTGAGTCTCTGTGTGTCTATTGCCGTATTTCCCACGTGTAAACGAGCTTACGTGTATCCCTAATATAGGTGCAAGTGTTATTAGTTTATTTCTGTGTCCCTGGTGGAAGTCGTTATTCCCGTCCGAGCGTCCTTGCTCTGAAAGGTGAAGACTTCCGCCCTGTTACGAGGGTATAGGCCCCCGACATCCATTGGGGCGCTTCTTTGCCATTTTTCGGAGGAGTTTGTAGCAAAGTAAGCCTGGGCCTACTTCCACCGTAACGCCTGTCTGCTGGTCTGAGTGTGCCTGTACTCGAGGGCCTAATTGCGCTCTGCGCTACCCTAGTAGAATTTACGGGGGTGTGTGTATTTTTGACTGAGTGGTTTTGGGGAGTAGGTAATAACACCTTTCCTATACCCCGTGTACCGTGTGTTAGTGCCTGGTCAAAATGTGCGGGCGCGTACTGTGCATCCTGAGGGCCTGAATGCAACACCCCCTTATGCATTCGCACCTGGGGTACGAATGCCGGTGCTCGCCTCCGTTCTGGCAAACTTGCCTTTTGAACTGGCGGCAAAGGCCGTTTGATGGCCTGTGTATGCCCTAGCGATGTAGTGGCGTGTAGTCTGACCGCTTCCTGGCCTGTGGCCACGGCAGACTCCTGCCATTGTGTTTGCCTATCTGTGTGGGTGTGTGTAGGCTCAATGTGCTGTAGGGCGGGCTCTACGTCCTCAGCCCATGACGTGGTTACCTCCCGTTTTATCCCTGTTGTGTCATATGTACACGAGGGTCCTGGCGTCGACTCCCTCTCGTTCGTCCGTTCAGAGGGGATTGACGTAGGTCCTGCTCCTCGGGTTGGCAAAATTGCCTTCCGAACCGGAGCTAAGGGATGTGTAATGGTGTAAGCTTGTCCCCGCAGTGTATTGGAGTCTAACCTGGCCGTCTCCTGGACTGTGGCCACGGTGAACTCCTTCCAATGTGTGGCAGTACGTGGCGAGAGGGACATCCTCGCAAATTGCCGAGTTAGCGTATCCACGCTTATGTCCTCTCTCGGCTGGGCTGGTGGCCCTGCCATGTACTCGAAAATGGCCTTGTTAGCCCGGAGTTCCTTATGTTCGCCCCAAATTTGGGCGTACTGCCTGTTGAGGCTCATAGCCTACTGGCAAACTGTTGTATCAATGTGCTTATGCTTTGTATAGTTCTGTTGCCGCCAGTTGGAGAAACGCTTGTTCGCGAATGAACTCCCTGTACTGAGTGTGTAAAATCGTGTAGTGCACCCTCATCCTCTCGAGGGTTGCATTGTCTATTACAGGACCATGTGTGGTGATCAATCGGTCGTGTATTCTGTGTCTTTGGATATGGATCCTATTGAGGTGTTCGTGTATGTGCCTCAAGTGCTTATGTGCGCATATTAATTGCGCTGTCCTACCCTCTGACGGAGTGTATGGCTGTTTGCCCTGTATTGCCCCGATTTTTGTTTGGAGTGCCCGTATCTGTGTTTGCCGGCTTTGTATGTGCCTCTGGCATCTGAACAATAATGCTAATAATATTGTCGTACCCCTGCTGCCTCTATGGCTTACAATCTCTGTTGTTTCTGCGTGAGGTGCCATTCCGAATGAAGTGTATGCGTCTTCTAAGAAAAAAAACTGTGCGTGTTTGTCAGTGTATCCTGTGTCTCTCTGATTCTTTCTGGGGCTGGGGGGTTGGTTTGCTAAGAATTTCCCCTGTGTAGACAGTGCGAAGCAAAAAGAAAACTGCTTTCTGTCTGAGAGGAAAGAAAAAAAAATTCAGTCTCGCTTGGCTATATGCGGTACGGGCCGTTTTGACCACGGGAACTCGTTGTATGAACCCTATTTTACTGTGCGTGGTACCCGGCCTCCAACATCTGTTTTAGATCCCTTAGGGGGGGGTAGTTGGATCTAAAACGGAAGTGTTATTGTGTTAATTTATAAGGGGATGCCTGAAAGGGGGTAGCTTCCCGTAGCTGGGTAAGCTGACCAGTGTAGAGTGTTGTTTAGTGTTAGAATGCTAGGGGGTGCTCTTATAAAGGACGTAGGTGTATTTCAGGGGATGGAACTTAGTGTACAGGCCAACGTGCTAGTCGTCCAGCTGGCTGGCTGGTTATATAACCGACGTGCACGCGTCAGCGATATGGCGGCACGCTGCTCCTGGCAGTCCACGGGAAACACAATGGTACCTGCGCTAGCAACTGTTTGGCTACTGTAGGTCACGTCTAATCGTGACGGGAATTGGGAAAGGAGTTAGGGCGTAAAGAGGCGTGTAAACAGTAATACAAGTGTAGAGTACTGACCAAGTGTTTATTGGTCAGTAATATGGAATTATGAGTCCCTTTTAGGGGATGTAATAAATGTCACAATGTAAGTGTACAAGTTTGTAGGACAGGTCACAAAATATAGGAACTCTGAACACTGCTGACTCACCTGATGATAACGGACCGGGGCTTCGGCTGATGCACTGTAAGACTGGTAATTGAGAGAGGGACTGCCCTCCTTAAGGCCTCCCTTTATAGTCTCCGGCGTTGTGCTGTCAGCATTCCGCTGCATAGATGGCCCAGTTAATTATGTGTCGCTGTTTGTGGTGTGATGTAAGTATTTGGCAAGCTTCCCAGGCTGGTTAGCTGCCCTTGCAGTGTTATAGATGTTGTTCTGGACTTACAAGATTTGCCAGTTGGGGGTGGTTAAAATAGATGATGGGGGGATGGCCTCCAGGGGGTGCAGACCCCTGGGGGACTGTACAGTACTTTGTTGAAATGATTCGCGTACAGTCACACGTTTGTTGAATCTACTCGTGCGCTACCTATTATAAAATGGATTTATTAAGCCAGAAACCTTCTGTAGGGTAAACACAACATCTCATCCAAGTTTCATCGTAATCGGACGAATGGTATTTGAACGCATACGGGACCTTATTGAAACGCTTCGTGCGTCGTCGCTCATTTGTTGAATCTACTCGTGCGAAACCTCCTGTGAAATGTATTTACTAGGTTAGACACCCTCACGTAAGTGTACACAACATCTCACCCAAGTTTCATTGCAATCGGATGAATGGTATATGAACGCATACGGGACTTTGATTAAAAGTTCGCGCGTCGTTGCTCATTTGTTAAATCTATTCGTGAGCTACCTATTGTAAAATGGATTTGCTAAGTTAGAAACCCTCACGTAAGTGTACACAACATCTCACCCAAGTTTCATCGCTATCGGACGAATGGTATTTGAACGCATACGGGACTCTGTTGAAACGCTTCGCACGTCGCCGCTCATTTGTTGAATCTACTCGTGCGCAACCTCCTGTGGAATGGATTACTAAGTTAGAAGCCTTCACATAAATGTACACAACAACTCATCAAAGTTTCATCTCAATCTGTGCATGGAATATAAACTTATACGGGATTTTGTTGAAACGCTTCGCGCGTCGTCACTCATTTGTTGAATCTAGTCGTGCGCTACCTAATGTGAAATTGATTTACTAAGCCAGAAGCCTTCCCTGGAGTGTACACAACATCTCACCCAAGTTTCATCGCTATCGGACGAGTGGTATTTGAACGCATACGGGACAATTTTGAAAAGCTTCGCGCGTCGTCGCTCAATTGTTGAATCTATTCGTGCGCTATCTATTGTAAAATGGATATACTAAGCCAAATACCTTCCCTGGAACTCACTCAATATATCACCCAAGTTTCATGGCAATCGGATGAATGGTATATGAACGCATACGGGACTTTGAAACGCTCTAACGTGCAGAGACAAACAGTAGAATTCGACATCACTGCCACCTTTGGTATAAAACACAACTTTTCGCCATGGGCGGAGTGTATGAAATGGCGGTAGTAGCACAGGTTGCGACCAGGTGGCTCTAACGTGCAGAGACAAACCGTCCAAAGTCATCAGCTTTCACGAAGGCCAAGGCTAGTGGTTTCCATGACGACTGTTTTTGACTGTTTATTGTGGTTCTAAAATTGTGTGTAAATTGTGGTTCTAAAATTGTGTTTATTCCACCTACCGGGTCAGATTGTGAATCTAAACCATACATGGACCCACCCTAATATACATACCAAATTCCATGAAAATCGGTTCAGTCGTTTAGGAGGAGTTCAGTCACATACACACGTGTCGAAGAATTATATATATAAAGATAACTAGCGAATCCATGAAAGAATTCTTGCATGCGTTTAAAGCCTCCTGCCCGACTTTACTGTCATACGGGCTTGACGAGATACAGTCTTATCAGGAGCTATCGTCTTTTTTATTTGTCTAAAAGCACTTTATAAACAAATAAATATATTTCCGTTGACTTTCCACGAAATGCATGATTTTTCCTGTATTATTGAGTCGATTTGGAAGATTTTGGTTCAAACCGCACCTTTTAACTCGCTTTGGTTTAAGATAATAATAATAATAATAATAATAATAATAACAATAATAATTTATTTATTTATTTATTTAGCGTATGGATTTTAGTGCCGGGAGTGTCCGAGTACATGTTCGGCTTGCCAGAGGCTGTAGCTACTTTAATGCAGACACCCATAGGGTGAGCTACAAGTTCCGTTCAATTTCAAGTAGTTCCAACTTTCGCTACCGGATGTCACTGACACCTAGTGGTGAACGTTGGAACTTTGATAGAGCGTTTCAACGAAATCGAACTTACAATGTAGCTTCACACAAGTTTAATTAGTGAAAGGTTGGGTCAGGTGACCTCGCTGTTCCGCCCCCTTAAAACAATAATAATAGTGGAAGGATCTTTTACATGCCATAAATCTATGACATGGGCCCGCCGGCTTTACTTCCCCTCCGAAGGACTTCGGCCAGGTTTGAAACCGTGATCCTGGGCATAGAAGCTCAGCATGCTACCGACTACGCTACAATAATAATAATATACTATTCCTGAGCCGTTTTGGAAAATCCTACTCACAAGTTGTTATGGGACCGATCAGTTATTACTGATAAAACCATACCAGCAAACCGGCCAGATATCTCATTGATATTGCAGTGCCCAATTCCCAATATCTGCAACAAACCCGTTGTGAGAAGATCACCAAATATCTGCCCTTGGCTGAGGAAATACAACAAATGTGGAGACAGGAAAGTGTAGTGGTGCTGCCCATAGTCATCTGTTCTACTGGCATCATCCCTAAATCATTGGCTCGCAACCTAGAAATATTGGGAATACATCAGTTCTACATATCACCATGCAGAAGGCCGTCATCTTTGAGACCTGTTCCATTGTTCGCTCATTTCTCAATGTACTATCCTGAAAGAAGTAGCCATACCGTCTTGCAAACAAGCCGACGATATGTTGATATGTCCCACTTATGTGGTGAAATGAATGTCAAAATAGTAATATTAATAATAATGATATTAATAATGATCATAATAGAAAAATCGTATAGCCACGGGTGCCGGGTTCAAGCTTTGTTATTTGACACCCAGTGGGCAGCTTGCATGTCGAATTTTCTTGTTCCTTGAAGCACAATAAAAGTCAAGGAGGTCAGATATCTAAGCTCCTTGACACTATAGCGCTTTCTAGTAGAGAAATGAGGAACTTTGTGCAGGCGAAAAATCCCGAGATTCATTTTGCCATTATGAACACGGCCTACTGAATTCAAATGGGTTCTTTAACATGCCAATATCGTATGACATGCGTATCGTGATTTTTGCTGCCTTTCAAAAATCGCTTATAACGACCAGGAGGAACCTGCAAGCTTTGGGTTGGTAGCCCGGCACGATAACCACTCACCCACCGTGGCAAACTAATAATAATAATAATAATAATATAGTACATTATACAACGAGCCTATAATGGCTATAATTAAGACACGAGTATTTTTTATAAAACGAGCGTATGCGAGTTTTATAATTTCCATACGAGTGTCTTAATTACCATTATAGGCGAGTTGTATACGACTGTTTATGTTCGACGATAATTTTAACTTTATTATATGTTTTAACATAAATATTCATAAATATCTGTTGAGAGTCAGCTACTGGAATTTTGTGATCGCAGAGCGAGCGTTGGGTGTTATATCTTTGTCTTTCAAGAGCTTTGAACAACCGACGCATGCGCTCTGTGTGTTTGCAATGCCATATGCAACCATATGTTTACATCAGCCGTCCCTCAGTAATATTGTCACCGCAGTCATTTGAAGACAATGCGCTGTGTAGAAATTAGTGTTGGTGATTTTAAGGTACAGTGCTATTTCTTGTCTCATATTCGCCAGTTTATTTACGCGAACATATGGACGGTGGGTATTCCATGTCGGTAATTTATTATAGTTCGATGTTGTGTTTATGTCCGACATGTCGGATTTTGAGCGCATGCGCGAAGTTATCGTTACCTAATTGGTCAATGAACGAGCTCTGATTGGCTGGAGAAACTGTATCATAATGGAAAACAGTGTTATAATGACCATCATTATGATACAGTTTTCTGACACATAATAGTGAGGGTCGAACATAAATAATGTTATTGGCTTTACGTCTCTTTTAACTACTTAGGCTTTTGAAGACGCCGGAGTGCAGGAATTTTGCCCCGAAAGGGATCTTTAACGTGCCAGTAAATCTACTGACACGAATCCCTCACATTTGCGCACCCTCAAACGCCAACTGACTACGCCAAGATTCGCTCCCACAACCTTGGGCATTTAAGGCGAGAACTTTACCTCTGAGCCACGCAGCTGGTCTTTGAGCTTGAGTGTTGTGGATCATACAACTTAGTGTTTGATTTACTCGTATGCTTATCTAGGGCTCGGATTTTTAGGTAAATAAATACTTTCTTTATGTAAATACTTATTTTAAGCATTTTTCTATAAATACATTAATTCCTGCTTTTCACTTATTAGCAAATAAAAATACATCATATTTAATTTTTTAAAAAATCAGTGAGTAGTGGTTTTGTGACAGTTCTATACCCACCTCCACCTCCCCACCTCACAAGATGGCGGCGGCGCGATATCTCTCGAACGCATGGTCGGATTTTGACGAATGAGGAGTCAATGAACTCGGGCAATGGACAACATATTTCCACTCTAAAATAAAACCTACCCCTACCAAGGGGTGAAATTGTAATTTCTTTTTGAAAATCTTGCTTTCCAAGTGCAACATGTGAGAGTTTGAATGCCAATATGGAATTAAACGTTGTTCCGCAAACCAATAATCAAAGAGGGGTATGTTAGGCCTTGAGGCGAGAGCCCCTATCACTGTTGATGAGCCCCTGTGGTCAGGCCCCTGTTGATGGGTTATTGTTGAGAGGTCATTGATGACAGGTCCTTGTGGACGAGTCCTTGTGGACAAGTCCTTGTGGACGAGTCCTTGTGGACGAGTCATTGTGGACAGGTCCTTGTGGACGAGTCCTTGTGGATGAGTCCCTTTGGACTGATCCCTTTGGACCGGTCCCTTTGGACTGGTTCCTACGGACTAGCCCATGAATTTATTTAAATTATGTCAAAGGGCCTAACTATATTTTGCGTGTAAAGCAGTGTGTTGAACTGACGTTGTTCACTAATCCCCCACTACTGTAATGGGATAACGATATGAAAGGAAAGTGACGAAATACATGTGAACCTACAAGGGATCTAACTTGGTGGATGAATGTGTCATTTGTAGTTGAAAGAGAATAATGCATGTTCCTAAGATGCTAAAACTGAGGAGATGGTACGTGCAGTAAACCGACTTGTTACTTCCTGTGTCATATTACAGACATGACAGAGAGGGCACAGATCAGTTGCTATGACTAACGCTGCAGTAATTTGAAATCGCAAGTGTTCATGAAGGCAATGGGTGATGATCATGCAAAGTTAGCAGTTATTGGATATTACACAGGTGTTCCTTCTGGTGTCATGTTGCTGACATGGCAGAGAGCGCACACTGCTGTTGCTATGACTGACGCTGCAGTAATTTGAAACCTCAGGTGTTGATCAAGACAATGGGTGATGATTATGCAGAGTCAGCAGTCATTGGATACCACACAGGTGTTCCTAGTGTGCTTTGGACTCTCAGCTGTATTGGGAAAGGAATTGCAATGATCTGCAAAAAACTGCTGACACGAGCGATGAGAGTTTATATAAGAGAGGTGTCATATATTTCCCTACTGTCAGCCTTTATTACTCGCTTTGAGTGAACAGTGCTCTGTTACTGCTCAAGAGTTGTAAAAAAAGCCATTTTGGTTGAAAATCATTAAATTATTTTGCAAGGTAAGTATTTATTATTAATGGATTGTAGTCTTTTATTACTAATTGATGTTGAAGTTATTGATTGGAATGTATTTATTTATTTATTGATTGATTGATTGATTGATTTGTTTACAGATAATTGGGTACCTGTAGGTTACCAGATTACTACAATCTGTTCATTCAGTGACAGCAGTTGATAAATTATAAAAAGGTAAGTGCCCCTCTAATAACTTTTAAACAGTTAGAGTGATATTTTCCAATGTTCACCACTACATGCCAGTGAAAATGGTATATTTAGCAGTCAAAAGTTGGAACTACTTGACCATGGTGTGTAAAGCTAATTTTGTAGGTTAGATTTTGATTACCGCTCTATTAAGTCTGAATGTTCATTGCTAGGTGTCAGTGACAGAGGGAATATTTAAAGACTTAACCTCAGTTCACCTAACATAACCTAACTTTACCTAACTTACCCTTGTCACGTGACATGTCTTACAAGTTTAGACTTGCTTTATGACTGACTACGACGTCACACTTAGCTCACTTATCTGGTGGCTGCTGGTTTCTATCACGTGACATGTTCTACAAGTTTAGACTTGTTTTAAGACTGGCTATGACGTCACACTTAGCTCACTTAACTGGCGATCGCTGGTTTCTATCACGTGACATGTTCTACAAGTTTAGACTTGTTTTAAGACTGGCTATGACGTTACACTTAGCTCACTTAACTGGCGATCACTGGTTTCTATATCGTGACATGTTCTACAAGTTTAGACTTGCTTTAAGACTGACTATAACGTCATACCTAGCTCACTTGACTGGCGACCGCTGGTTTCTACCATTCTATCAAGTTCCAATGTTCACGGCTAAGTGCCAGTGACAGTGGTATATAGTAACCCTCAGTTAGAACTACATGAAGTTAGACTTTCTAGGAGTTCACAGATGATCGATTTAAATACCCTGCTATAACCATTGACTGGAATGTAATTAAACTATTTATTTTGTACTTTGTTTTATCATTTATTAACATTTATGATTTCTTCCTCTTATAGGTAATTTCGAAAGTGATCATAATGTTCAAGTGTGGTGACTGTAAAAAACAGTTCTCAAGACCTGACAGCCTTCAACGACACGCAAATGTTAAACATGACATTAAAATGTTTGTGTGCAGTCATTGTGCTACCACATTTAACAGACAAGATAATCTTGCACGTCATGTAAATTTAATGCATGTTAGTTCAGCACCATTTTCGTGTTCAGTTTGCGAACTTGGTTTTTCTACTGTAAAGCGATATCAATCCCACATGGTTGAAGTGCATGGTGAACAACAATAATTAAAAACTGTAAAACTAACAACTAGCACGGAACCTTTAAACGAATGTGATGCTCAAAAGCGTAAACGTTCTCAAGATTGTGAAAATAGTTGTGCAACAAAAAGAAAGAAGAATGGTGAACATTCCATAACACATTGTGATGTATGTAATATTGATATACCTTCTTCAATCATTCATGGACATTTACGCAGTATTCATCAGTAGTGGTTTTGAGCCGGTTCTAAATCCACCGCCACCGCCACCGCTGGAATACTAAAATGGCAATATCTCGCGAACCAATCAGGCTAGAGACTTGTACGAGGTGTCAAATTACTCAGGCGAACACCCCCTTTCCAGAGGACAATATATTTCCACCCCAAAATAAAACCTACCCCTACTAGGGGGTGAAATTGTAATTTTTTAGAAAATCTCTCTTCCCAATTGCAACATGTGAGAGTTTGAATGTCGATATGGATGTAACGATGTTCTGCAAACCAATAATCAAAGAGGGGCATGTTAGGCCTTGAGGTGAGAGCCCCTGTTATTGTTGACGAGCCACCTGCTGTCTGGCCCCTGTGGATGGGTTATTGTTGACAGGTCCTTGTGGACGAGTCCTTGTGGAAAAGTCCTTGTGGACAGGTCCTTGTGGACGAGTCCTTGTGGACAAGTCTGTGTGGACAGGTCCTTGTGGACAAGTCCTTGTGGACGAGTCCTTGGCCCTTTGGACTGATCCATTTGGACGGGTCCCTTTGACCTGGTTCCTACGGACTAGCCCATGAATTCATTTAAATTATGTCAAAGGGCCTAACTACATTTGTGTGTGTGTTGAATTGACGTTGTTCACCACTACTATAATGGAATAACGATATGAAAGGAAAGTGACGAAATACATGTGAACATACAAGGGATCTAACTTGGTGGATGGATGTGTTCTAACGAGTCATTTGTAGTTGAAAGAGAATAATACATGTTCTTAAGATGTTAAAACTGAGGAGATGGCACGTGCAGTAAGACGTCTTGTTACTTCCTGTGTCATATTACAGACATGACAGAGAGCGCACAGATCTGTTGCTATGACTAACACTGCAGTAATTTGAAACCGCAAGTGTTCATGAAGACAATGGATGATGATCATGCAAAGTTAGCAGTTATTGGATATTACACAGGTGTTCCTTCCGGTGTCATGTTGCCGACATACTAGAGAGCGCACACTGCTGTTGCTATGACTGACGCTGCAGTAATTTGAAACCCCATATGTTGACTAAGACAATGGGTGATGATCATGCAAAGTCAGCAGTCATTGGATACCACACAGGTGTTCCTAGTGTACTTTGGACTCTCAGCTGTATTGGGAAAGGAATTGCAATGATCTGCAAAAATCTGCTGACACGAGCGATGAGAGTTTATATAAGAGGGGTGTCATATATCTCCCTACTGTCAGTCTTTATTACTCGCTTTGCGTGAACAGTGCTCTATTACTGCTCAAGAGTTGTAAAAAAAAGCCGTTTTGGTAGAAAATCATTAAATTATTTTGCAAGGTAAGTACTTATTATTAATGGATTGCAGTCTTTTATTACTAATTGATGTTGAAGTTATTGATTGGAATGTATTTATTGATTGATTGATTGATTGATTGATTTTTTTGCAGATAATTGGGTACCTGTAGGTTACCAGATTCCTACAATCTGTTCATTCAGTGACAGCAGTTGATAAATTATAAAAAGGTAAGTGCCCCCTCTAATAACTTTTAAACAGTTAGAGTGATATTTTCCAATGTTCACCACTACATGTCAGTGAAAATGGTATATTTGGCAGTCAAAAGTTGGAACTACTTAACCATGGTGTGTAAAGCTAATTTTGTAGGTTAGATTTTGATTACCGCTCTATTAAGTCTGAATGTTCATTGCTAGGTGTCAGTGTCAGAGGGAATAATTAAAGACTTAACCTCAGTTCACCTAACATAACCTAACTTTACCTAACTTAACCTTATCATGTGACATGTTTTACAAGTTTAAACTTGTTTTAAGACTGGCTATGACGTCACACTTAGCTCACTTAACTGGCGATTGCTGGTTTCTATCACGTGACATGTTCTACAAGTTTAGACTTTTTTTAAGACTGGCTATGACGTCACACTTAGCTCACTTAACTGGCGATCGTTGGTTTCTATCACGTGACATGTTCTACAAGTTTAGACATGTTTTAAGACTGGCTATGACGCCACACTTAGCTCACTTAACTGGTGGTCGCTGGTTTCTACCACTCTATCAAGTTCCAATGTTCACCGCTAGGTGTCAGTGACAGTGGTATATAGTAACCCTCAATTAGAACTACATAAAGTTAGACTTTCTAGGAGTTCACAGATGATTGATTTAAATACCCTGCTATAACAATTGACTGGAATATAATTAAACTATTTATATTGTACTTTTTGTTTTATCTTTTATTAACATTGATGATTTCTTTCTTTTATAGGTAATCTCGAAAGTAATCATCATGTTCAAGTGTGGTGACTGTAAGAAACAGTTCTCAAGACCTGACAGCTTTCAACGTCATGCAAGTACAAAACATAATCAGAAAATGTTTGTGTGCAGTCATTGTGCTACAACATTTAACATACAGGATAGTCTTACACGACATGTAAATTTAAAACATGTCAGTTCAGCACCATTTTCGTGTTCAGTTTGCGAACTTGGTTTTTCTGCTGTAAAGCGATATCAATTCCACATGGTTGAAGTGCATGGGGAACAACAGGAATTAAAAACTGTAAAACCATCAACTAGCACGGAACCTTTAAATGAATGTGATGCTCAAAAGCGTAAACGTTCTCAAGATTGTGAAACTAGTTGTGCAACAAAAAGAAAGAAGAATGGTGAACCTTCAATAACCCATTGTGATGTATGTAATATTGATATACCTTCTTCAATCATTCATGGACATTTACGCAGTATTCAACATAAAAATAACGCTTGCCACGAAAGAAATTCTGGAAATGTTCAACAAATTGGTAGTGCATTTAAAAGTCGAATTGCTAGTTATAGACTGTATAGTAAAGAAAAACTCAAAGTATTGAATTATTTTAAAAAAATGTTCAACCTACTGTGTTTGGCTTAGTAGAAAATGTTTTATTAGAGCATAAAACAATTAAAATGAATTTTGAACTTTTTGGACTCTATGTAAAAACTGGGAGCGAAGGTGAAATTACGGATATCAAATCCTTTAATACAAAAAACATAATTGTTAGCGAATCAACTAATATTAGTGATATATACCAAGATATTTCAAGTGCTATCATTGTGAAGAGTGAAGAGTTCCAGGAAAGGGAGTCAGGCTGGGCGTTGGTTGAAGTACTGTATTTAGAAACCAACATGAATAAATACAACCCCCTTCGAGCATCATCATACGTTGATTTGCCAGGATGGGTCAAACGTAAGCATGCTTGTGTAAACGTTATGAATAATGATGACGCCTGCTTTGCATGGGCTGTAACCTCAGCTCTCCATCCAGCAGTGGAAAATATGGATAGAACATCATCTTATCCTCACTATTCTTCAGTGTTAGATTTAAAAGAAATGGAATTTCCTATGGCGATAAAAGACAATAAACGTTTTGAAGAGCTGAACAATGTAAGTATTAATGTTTATGGAATTGAAAATAAGAGTATAGTTGGTCCTCTATATTATACTCAGGAAAAAAAGGATGCTCATGTAAATTTACTATACATAACTAAATGTGAAAACGCCCACTATTGTTGGATAAAACATTTAAGTAGACTTGTCGGTAGTCAGCTATCAAAAAGAGAACATAAGACGTGGTTGTGTGATGGTTGTTTGCTACATTTCCAGAAAGAGGACCAACTAACTCAACACCAAAAATGGGGATGTAATCATGTGTGTACGGTATTACCGACTCCTAAAAATAACATTCTAAAATTTAAGGATTATGAGAAACAACGTCGAGTACCATTTGTTATATATGCTGACTTTGAAGCTTTGCTAAAACCATTTAATACATGCTCATCAAATCCAGCCCAACCTTTCACCAACACTACTCACATTCATGAACCTTTTAGCTTTGCATATTATATTAAATGTAGTTATGATGACTCTTTAAATAAGTTTGAGCTCTATAGAGGACCTGATGCACCTAAAGTTTTTATGGAAAGGCTTGAGAAAGATGCCATTCGTATATCCTCTATTTTAAATACGATCATTCCAATTGAGCCACTAACTTCCTCAGAGCATATGAATTTTGAAACTGAAACTAATTGTTTTATATGTGGTGAATGTTTATATACAGACAGGGTTCGCGATCATGACCATTTAACAGGAAAATATCGTGGTGCGGCTCACCAAGAATGTAATTTAAATTATAGAGTAAGTTAATTCATTCCGGTCATTCTACATAACGGCAGCAAATACGATAACCACTTTATCGTTAAAGAATTTGGAGCTTCAGATGTGAAAATTGATGTGATTGCAAATAATAAGGAACAATACATATCGTTCACAAAATACATCAAAACTAACAATAAAAAACCATTAAACTGCGATTTTTAGATTCATTCCGCTTTATGACGAGTAGTCTTGATAAGCTGGCTAGTAATTTAAAATAAGATCAGTTTCATGAAATTCATCGTGTCTTTCCTAAAGAAGATGATTTTAATTTGATTCGTCAAAAGGGTATATTCCCTTATGAATATATTAACTGTGTGGAACCTCTTGAGGAGTGTTGTTTACCAACGAAAGATGCATTTTACAGTTCCTTAAACACAAGTCATATTAGTGATCAGGAATATTTACATGCACAAAGTGTATGGACACAGTTCGACATTCAAGCTTTAGGAGAATTTTCAGACATATATTTGAAGACAGATGTGTTATTATTAGCAGATGTTTTTGAAAATTTTCGGAATGTTTGTATGAAAACTTATGACCTTGATCCTTGTCAGTATTTCACTGCTCCTGGGTTAAGTTTTAGTTCAATGTTGAAAAAAACGAAAGTAAATTTAGAATTGATGACTGATATAGACATGATTCATTTTATAAAATCAACAATTCGAGGTGGATTAAGCCAATGTAGTGGGCGATATTCTAAAGCGAATAATAAATACATGTCTAGCTACAACCCTTGTGAAGAGTCAAAGTATATTGTCTACCTCGATGCAAATAACCGATATGGTTGGGCTATGAGTCAATATCTACCACTGAAAGATTTTCGCTGGCTGACACAAACTGAAATTGATGTCTTACATGTTGACACTCTTAATGATAACGATGATAACGGATATATTTTAGAGGTAAATCTTGAGTACCCTAAAGAGTTACATGATGATCATAATGATTTACCATTTTGTCCTGAGAATATGAAATCTCCATACATCACATCACGAACAAAAATGTTAATTGCTAATGTAAATGATAAATGTAAATATGTAATACATTATCAAAACTTGAAACAGTGTCTACAGCATGGATTGAAATTAACTAAAATTCATCGCGTATTGCAATTTCATCAGTCAGCATGGCTCAAACCGTATATTGATCTAAACAATAATTTAAGAACGCAGTCAACAAACGCGTTTGAAAAAGATTTTTATAAACGCATGAATAATAGTGTTTTTGGAAAGACTATGGAGAATGTTGATAAACGAGTTGATGTAAAGCTGATAACAAAGTGGGAGAATGATGGTAAAAGGTATGGTGCGAGCAACTTAATAAGCAAGCCTAACTTTCATAGCTGTTCAATTATTCATAAGGATTTAGTTGTAATACAAATGAATCGTCTTAAAGTAACTTACAACAAACCCATATATGTGGGTTACACCATTCTGGAATTATCAAAAACACTTATGTATGAATTTCACTATGATTATGTAAAGAAAAACTATCTTGATAATGCTAAATTACTCTACACAGACACAGATTCTTTTATTTAAGAGTTTAAAACTGATGATTTTTACGAGGATATCAAAACTGAGCTAAATAGGTTTGATACAAGTGACTACCCCAAGGATAATATTTACCATTTACCTCTAGTAAACAAAAAGGTTCTTGGGAAATTTAAGGATGAATGTGCTGGTGTTATTATAGACACCTTTGTAGGCACAAAATCTAAATCATCAGCTACATACCAATTTGTTGAACAAAGTTGCTTTAAGTAATGAAGACAACAAACGATTCATTATACCCAACACATTTAATACTCTTGCTTGGGGAAACAGTCGTATTGACGACTATTACTTTACTTAAGTCTAATGATCACTATATTGTAATATTTGTAGTGTGTTTTATATTGTAATATTTTTTGTAAAAACTGTAAGTAGAATGTATAATGTTAGGCTACAGTAGTTTAGTAAAAATAAGATAAGTAATACATTTTAGTGTAAAATGTTTGCTTTTGTATATTACGAAAAAGATTTTAAAAAATTTACTGAATGTGTGAACTAAACAAGGGGAATGTAAAAAATGTAAAGTGGAAATTGTAAATATCCATGTGTGAAAAAGTGAAATGGCTATCACCATTTTAAAATTAACAAGACATTGTAATCTGGTAAACCTTGTTTTTTATTTCACAACAACAAAAATGTACAGAATGTGTAACCTAAACAAGGGAATGTAAAAATGAAAAGTGGAAATTGTAAATATTCATGTGTGAAAAAATGAAATGGCGATCACCATTTTAAAAAAATAAAAGATATAGTGATTTAGTGACCCTTATTTATATTTCACAAAAAATGTACAGAATGTGTGAACAAGGGGAATGTAAAAAATGTAAAGTGGAAATTGTAAATATTCATGTGTGAAAAAAATGAAAATGATGAAATGACTATCACCATTTTTAGAATTAAAAGATATTGTGATCGGGTAAACCTTGTTTTTATTTCACAACAACAAAAATGTACAGAATGTTTAAACTAAACAAGGGGAATGTAAAAAAATGTAAATTGGAAATTGGAAATATTCATGTGTGAAAAAATGAAATGGCTATCACCATTTTTTTAAATAAAAGACATTGTGATCTTGTAAACCTTGTTTTTATTTCACAACAAATAGAGCTTTACAAAAATAGAATACAAAGAAATACCAATTCCTCAATCCTTTTCAATGTCCATGTCCACTCATTATTAACATTCCTTTTATAACACTAATCACAATGACGACTGCCAACCTCTCCCCACTGAGACATCACAGAATGTCAAAAGTTGTTTAGCTTTTCAACGATACTTTATCTGCTACACGTCTTAATGCAGAATGACTATGGTGATAAGAAAGGTGCATGCTTGATCCAAAGGATTAATAGGTATATCACTATGCTGCAAAGGTACTTCAAGACAAGTTCCAGGACTACACAAATAATAACCAGGTAGGTAGATTTCGAAAGTCAAGTATTGAATTACTTTGTTAATGACGCCATTGCCAGTACAGGTCTGGCATATCCTTTTCCATCGATGGTAAAAGGGTTTGATCTTCCTCCTCCTCTGTGGATGATGTTTGTTGTTGTTGCTTTTTTTCTTCATTACTCCCGTGGTATGAGGAAACAAAGTCTTTCCACTGACTTTTATGACCATGATACAGTTTGACTAGCTGGCAAGTAGCACACTGTCGCATAGAGGGTATTTTTGCCATAGCCACTTGCTTATGGTGATCATAATCCGTACATGGTTGCAATTCACTTAACACAGGGTCTTGAGTCCATGATTTTGGTACATGTTGCCAGATTTCTTTCACTGCATTTGCTGCGACATAATAAATGAATGATTTTGGAAGAGCCAATAATTCTTCTTTAGTAAAACTGTCTAGTTTCTTTTTACACACAAAGAACTTTCCAATCGCTTTATCGGTAGCATCCCCTTTCTCCATGGTATTACGTTGATGTTTACACGTCGCTTGTAGAAATCTCACTGGTGTCATCCACAGGTAAACCTTTAGTTTTAATTTTATTTAACAACTCCCAGCAGGCATTGGTGGATAGCCAATGAAACAATTGCCACACCTGTGCCAAGGCTTTATGGGTAATATTGTCACAGGGGCAGCGATCCATGAGTGTTTGCAGCGATGGACAGCCCATGTCCATTAAATCGATACATTGACAGTAAGACGCTAAAAATGGTTGTAGCCATTGACGTTTTTCACTACCTTTCACAAATACTACATGGGCAGAAGACAAGTTGGCTTTCATGACCATGTCCAGGTGCTTATATGAAATGGTTCCCTGCTTCCAGTCTAGTTGCATATGAGTTTCAATCCACTGGGTTTGTTTACGGTCTTTATCACACAACAAATCAAAAGCATAAGGTGGTTTAAACACTAAATGAGTAGCTTGTGATATCCAAAAAGTGGAACAATCGATGATGGCCACTTCTTTAAATATAAATTTGTTATCTCCAATTTTAAACCCTTGACAGTCGACAATCAGTGTACGCAACGTGTTCACTCTTGTCTGGATCAAGTCCAACTGACCACAGACTGACAATTGTTCAGTAAGGTGTACCCATGTCATTTACTTACATTCCATTCTAGTAAAAGAAAAGAAAAACATCGAGTAGTCACTATAGAGGTTAGGATATGACAGGGGGGCATAAGAAATAATAATATAACAACAACAACCAATTTTTTTATTTCATTATTTTATTAGCATAACAAGTTTTCTATTCTTTTTTCATTCTAGGATAGAGGCGGTACCATCTCATACAACAAAAAAGTCTTTTGTGTTTATAGTGTCCATAACACCGATGATATCCCAATGTCTCTAAACTGGATGTTTCTGACTGTGAGCTGCTCACTGAAGCACTGTTCACACCATAAAGTCCACACGTATCATAACTTTTTTCATCACTCAGAGGCATGAGTGAGGGGTAACTTGAATGACAGGGTATATTACCCACCTCCATTCTGCACAGGTAGGGGCAGGCAGGTGACCAGCGCTGATGTTCCTGCATGGGTTCATCGCTCTCTTGCCATTGGTCTAAGATGATGGGACAAAACACACATTTCACTTCATCTCTTCTTTTTAAATAGTAGAATCCAGCGGCTGCTAAGGCTTGAGGGTTTATAAAAGGCACCGGCCATGTTGCAAAGGTCGTGAAACGTTGTTCCTCAGATTTTAAATTCATGGATGTAACTTCTCTTGAGGCTTGAAAGCAAGACATTACTGAGCGGTTTGATGTGTGTTGACCTGCTATTTATACACTTGTCACTTGGTTGGACAGTGGATAATAGTTGACTTGTTTGTGATGAATAATCAAACAGTAGGCCGTGGTATTGGCTGAAACATTGTCATGCGTTTCAAAATCTAGTCGAATGTCAATATTGGATGGTTTGACAGACTCTTCCAAGTAGGAACAGTCAAAGACAATCAGTGGCGCCCTCCTCTTAAAAGCTTGGGGTGATAACATTGGACAATTCTCTTTTTGATAATACGACCATCTAAATTTAGAAAACAAGTCGTACAGGGAGGGGAAAATTATTTTTTGAAAAATCTAAATCCAACCCTTTATAGGGAAACACAGCACCGTTGAGGAAAAGACGTGCATTTCTCAATTGCAGGTGATCAAATTGCGTGACATCTTTGGTTTGTTGATACTTGCGATTCGTTTGAAAACCCACAATCATGTAGAGAGGTCTCTCTGTATAGCGGGCTGTTTTTATAGACCAACTGTGTGTGTTGGTGGTGGGCAATAACGGGTACTCATGGAGTGCCCAGCTTCTAAATTCCATGGGTAGAGGTATATCTCTCTTTACCATTTTGAGTATGTCCAGTTTTTTGCTATCGTTAAGGGTCACATGAGGCACTTTCCATAGCAAGCGTTGTAGTTGAATTTTTGAATCAATGGGGGCATTGTCGACTCCCTTGAGTGCATTATTATCACTCCTGTCTCTCACCAGATAAAGCACTTTCCTTGCGTTGACCACAATGCGCTGGTGATCTTCAGCAAAGCCTAAAATCAGTTTAAGAGGTAAATATCCAGTAAAGGTGCCATCGGTGTGTACCATCCAGTCATTGGTCGAGTCAGGGCACCAACCCGCCATGCAAAGTGTTTTAGCTTCTTCCTCACTATAAGAGGGATATAGTTTCATGACACTGGAAATACCCACATTTCGAGTGCTATCCACCACGATATCGTTAATGACATAACGTACTTCAGAAAACAGGAAGGCGAAAGCATGGTTGGCTAACTTGGATGTAGTGGGTGTAGAACCATCGGCTTTGGTGAGCCGACCTTCAATCTTAATAACACTTTCATGCGGTAGAGTGTAAATATCTTGGTTGTTGATAACAAATTGAATTTCATCATTGTTATTGAGTCCAGGTGTTTGAGCTTGATAAGAATGCAGATCAATTATTACCACTCCTGGTTGCTCCTCGATGTGGTTCGCTACCTCTAGAATAGAATTCATCGCGGGGGTTAATGTGGTAACCCAAATGCTGTAAAATCTGCTTGTTCTGAGATGTTAACGTGTATTCACGTGGTAAACAACTAACACCATTCCTAGACGGTGCTGTTGCTTTATATACAAACTTCATAGTGGTTTTAGCACCAACTTGTAAGTCACTGGTGTGGTAGAATCTAGATCAATGAGTTGTTGCTCTCTATTGATCAGTCTTAATGTTATATTACTAATACCATCGACAGCCACAGAATGAAATAGCACCACTGGAGGGTTTTCACGAATAATATAGCCATTGGGCGATGTTACAATAAAGTCATAAAGCGAATGCGACGGTTCTTGATTGGTGTACACTTGACTAATAATATTACACGTCACCGACACATGATGGTCCTCAATGAATTTCACTTCATGGTCTGATTCATGTTTTTTGTTGGGCTCTAACACACGTGGTATAAATCCTAGTAATGGACCAATGGAATCGGGGTGAGTTTTAAAGTCAATTTTGAATGTAGAAAAAATACTGCAGCGATGAGTGTTGGTATTTCCTACAAGTTCAAACTTGCGCGTTCCATCGAGAAATGACTTTAAACCATATTCATTGATCAACACCACATAAATGTGTTTATAAATGTCATCTATCGTGTATCCACCAGAGTTCAGGGTGAGCACAGAATCATCATAGTAAAACTTGTTGTTCACATTTTCACGTATGTTGTATATTCGATTGTACGTTTCAAGAGAAACAAGTCCTAAACCATAAGGTTTTTCACTCAATTCGACAGGTGGGTAAAAGTCTAGACTCACTTCAGTTCCACGTCCATGCAGTGTAAACGTCTTACTTTCCACCGACATACTGTTGACGTTTTTGCTTATGTTGCGTCTTATATAAAAAAATTAAACACAAACGTCCACACTGTTGGCTGTTAAACGTTTGCTCACGTTTCACATTATAATATATCTTGATCCTGTTTCCAAAATAGGTCACTAGTTCCATGGGCGGGGGCAAATTCCCAAAACTGTCAAAGTACTATACAGTAGATCCCTCTTTGACATAAGCTACATAATGTGATCCAGGTCCTCGGTGATCATCCAAATTGACAACAGCACATTCATGTTTCCAGGGTTGTGAGGGTAATTGGTTTCGCATAAACACGCCTCGAAAATGAGAAAGCTTCAGTTGTTTAGCATAGCTTTCCACTTGCTGATGCGTCAGGGCTTGTCTTGCTATGGCTGAGGTTAAAGATGTTTTATTTTATTTCGAAAAGGTGAAATTCCAAATCCTTGTCGATAAAAGGCTGGCTTCAAATTGTCATTTCTAGCCCCCCATAGCAATGGCTTCCATTGTTTCATTGTGTCGCTGACTTTCTTTGAGTTGTTGCTTGCCCTGCTGCGCGGCTTTAATAGTTTTTGCCACTGCACTGGCGCCGCCTAAAAGTGAGCCTAGAGCAGCCAGACCAGCAAATAATGCAGGTAAAAATCCCGCTCGTTTGGGGACGGGAATCACTCGCCCTTGTTTTGTACCCTGTCGCTGACGTTTTGGAATAACATGTCTCTGTGCTACTCGAAGAGCTTTCCTTATGGTCAACACATTATTTTTTTCTTTTTTTCTTTCGTAAGGGCTTGTCCACGAATGTCATAAGCCCAGGCTTTGCCAAGGACAGGCTCATATTTTTTGTCTTTCTCACCACATATCTTTGTTTCACCATGATGATGATGACCAACAACCTTTCACAAGAAAGTTTAAGTCACAACTAACATTAGATTGTTATTTCATGGCTGTATATTCCAATTCTACATAAAGTGGGAAATCATTTATGGCTTTTCCAGCTTGCTTTTCATTCCATGTCAACAGGAGATGAAAGGATAATTCGTCTCCTGCATTGACCATTTCATGGTTATGGACCAACATCCTATGACCATTTATCTCTATTTGTAAATGGTTCTCAACAGGTATGGCATATTTGATGTGAATGGTTCCATTATAGTGTAGTCGATAGTGGCTTAAACCCGAAGCAAGCACATAGGTCAAGTGCTGGTCATGAACTAGCGGTATATGGTTTCTCTCATTCACAGGTTTTACATTTGTCAGATACACTAAAAATACAGATGGGATAAATTTATAAAGCCTTTTCATTTCATAGGTCACGTATCGCTTGGTACAGACATCATTATCTTCTTGTGGGTCTTCCACGTGAATAATGCGGTGATGATTAGCGCTATAGCCATCCACCGTAAGCTGAGGCACTTTATCATAAAACTCATACACCTTGTTATCCACATACTTTTTTGTAGTAACGTCTGTAGACACTTGAGGATGTTCTACATGAGTTAACCGCTTTCCTTTAAAGTCATAATCTCCTTGTTTTGTGCGTGGCACTACTGACCTATCCACATAGTGTTTATTAGCAGGATCTGTTTCTTGTTTAGGATCATGTATGGGAACAGACCTAGCTTTGACCATCAACGCACGTCCAAAGACATCCATCGTCAACCTGTAGTATGAGTCTACTGTTTCTATGACAAGACTCGGTGTGATGTATATAGACAGCCTGCTAGCCTCTCTAAGCCTTAGTTGAAATGAAGCTAATTAAGCAGCAAAAGTCATTCCCCGTGAGGGACATGGTTTCCCATCTCTGCCCCACATCACGTGAACAACGCCATGGTTCACTGTTTCCATCTTCCATTCGCTGCATCATTGTGGGACCTTCCGGCTGTGGATAGACCAATCTTTTGCTGACACTTATTACAGCGCCCAATGGTCTGTGTTTTCAAAATATTTATATTTTCGCAAAATCTCTCTACCAACCCCTCTACGTGTTTCTGGATCAAGTCATGTCTGGATTAAAAAATGAGAATATGGGGTATTTTACATTTTCCACGCAAGAAAATGTTATTTCACCGGATGAGGTAAAGCCTGATTCACTCTTGATTTTCGATTATGTATCCACTGAACGACAAGGTATCATTCAAAGCTATTTCAGCATGGGTCGACACAAACATATCGATTGCTTCTATCTTGGACAAACGTATTCTAAAATGTCCAAACAGTTGATTCGTGACAATGCCAATGTCATTGTTTTATTTCGCCAGGACGAGAGGAACAGTCTTTACATTTATAATGAACATGTGAATCCGGATATGACCTTTCAAATGTTTACAGAATTGTGTGGCAAGTGCTGGAACACACAACGTCATGCCTGTTTAGTGATTGACAAACAAAGTGAACTCAACCAAGGGCGGTATCGCTTAGGGTTTGATCATTTTATTGCTATTTAAGGCACTGTATCATTCCCTCTCAAGTCATTTGTCACGACATCATGGCGTTAGCAGAGAGTCAATTGAAAAAGCATATTATTAGAGCAAAAAATACTATTCGCGAAAAGTTTCGTCAATTGAAACGATCGCGTGCGGATCATGCTTTGTTTATTCAACAACATTTAGCACCTCCGCTAAAAGCTATGTTGAAACCTTCTTTCAAGCCATCTGAAACGCTACCTACCGTTTCACAAGCCAGTCAGACGCACCACGAGGACTCTGAGGAAGAGAAAGAGGAAGATGAAGAGGAACAGGAAGATTTAACTAGTGTTAGCGAAGTTGAGGATAATGAGGAACAAGTGTTTACGCCTCAAAAAAAGGCATCACCCCTTGCAGAGTTTTTAAGAAAAAGGAAATCCTTGGACATGGTCGAAACACCTTGCCCTTCCAGATCGTCTCCATTTTCACAACTCTTGGCCACTCCTCAACATAAAGCTCAACTGAAAAACATTTTAATAAAATATTATGGATCAACACTGGAACCCTATTTCACCAATCTATTTATTGGAAACACAGATACCACGTATGGTGTTCGCTATGAGGATGATAGTTTTAAAATTGGTGATTCATCGATTAAATTTAGTCGTACTAAAGCTGTCATTAAAAAGATCAACTATAAATTAACACCAGGACTGTTAAAGCTACTATTCTCTCGGACTCCCTCATCCCAAGATTATACGCCAGTGGACCTTGGTAAATATAAATCCATTTTATTGGATACCCATGCTCACAAAAGACAGTATGATCCCACTCAACAAGTGAATGCCAATATATCTCAAAAATATAAAACCATCATTGCAAAAATGTTCCCCACTAGTCAAAGTGGTCGTCGTAAAGTGTCCGCTTCAGGAGTGACATTTAAACCATTAAAACCCCTTGTAGATGTTACCTACTGGCACAATCCAAATAAACTCGTCCAGCGACTACAGCTGTTGCATGCTTCACGTCAAGCCGGCCATACTGGTCACGATTGGGAAATTCAAGAAATTAAGGAAGAACTTCGAAATGCCAAAATTATTGTTTAAACCCTCACCCATTAAAATGGGTATTGCTCACGAGTTGCATCGTCCAGCTAGACGTCACTCTCAGCGACTCAAGGTGATTTCACAGGGTGTGGATGAACTTTGGCAAGCAGACTTGGTTGAAATGATTCCCTATGCTAGCGTTAACGATGGTGTACGCTATATGTTGACGGTCATTGATGTTTATTCCAAAATGGCGTTTTTTGAACCTGTGCGTCGCAAGTCTAGTCCACTAGTTACCAAAGCCTTTCAACATATTATTCAACACTCCAAACGTCAACCTCAGCTGCTACAAACCGACCAGGGAAAAGAATTTTTCAACAAGGATTTCTCCAGTTTTCTCAAATCTAAGGATATTCACCATTACACCAAGTACAGCAATCTCAAAGCCAGCGTGGTCGAGCGGTTCAACCGAACATTGAAAACCCATATGTGGAAAGCATTTACCGCTCAGGGCACTTATCGCTGGTTGGACTTGTTACCTGAGCTAGTGTCACGTTACAACGACACCAAACACAGAACCATTGGGACCAAGCCACGAATTGTAACTAAAAATATTCCACAACTGGATAAACTGTTTAACCCCATAAAAACAGCAGACCCTAAACGTCATCGCCTTAACATTGGGGACCATGTTCGTGTGAGCAAATTCAAGTCCGTCTTCGACAAGGGCTACACACCAAACTGGGGGACTGAAATATTTCGAATTCGTCAAGTCAATCTGAACAGTCCAGTCACCTATTTACTCGAGGACCTCAACCATCAACCCATAAAAGGCAGGTTTTATCTTCAAGAACTTCAAAAGACAGCGTTTCCTAAACATTACCTTGTGGAAAAAGTGTTGAAACAAAAATGAAATAAACTATATGTAAAATGGTTGGGATTTAGCTCAGCCTTTAATTCTTGGATTAATAAAATACATGTTGTGTGAACCTGTGTGTCTTGTATTTATTTATTTACTCATGTTGTACTTAACCTACAGTCCTATGTACAGTCCTCAGCTATACATGTATTATGAGCAATACATATTTCTTTCTCTCTTTACCTGTGTTCTCTCTTACACTAACCCCCCCCCCTTTACCTCCCACCACTGTCAAAACAGGTTGTGACTTGTTAGCTCTTATCGTGCGCGTGTACAGGTGAACACCTGTGTGTTAGATCATATTACACATGAACTCACATTTTCTCACGTATGAAGCAAAACAGGATGTGACTTGTTTCACAAGGAGGACGGTAATAAGGTCATTTCACACGTGTTCACATGTATTTCGTCACTTTCCTTTCATATCGTTATTCCATTATAGTAGTGGTGAACAACGTCAATTCAACACACACACAAATGTAGTTAGGCCCTTTGACATAATTTAAATGAATTCATGGGCTAGTCCGTAGGAACCAGGCCAAAGGGACCCGTCCAAAGGGATCAGTCTAAAGGGCCAAGGACTCGTCCACAAGGACTTGTCCACAAGGACCTGTCCACACAGACTTGTCCACAAGGACTCGTCCACAAGGACCTGTCCACAAGGACTTGTCCACAAGGACTCGTCCACAAGGACCTGTCAACAATAACCCATCCACAGGGGCCCGACAGCAGGGGGCTCGTCAACAATAACAGGTGCTCTCACCTCAAGGCCTAACATGCCCCTCTTTGATTATTGGTTTGCAGAACATCGTTACATCCATATCGACATTCAAACTCTCACATGTTGCAATTGGAAAGAGAGATTTTCTAAAAAATTACAATTTCACCCCCTAGTAGGGGTAGGTTTTATTTTGGGGTGGAAATATATTGTCAACTGGAAAGGGGGTGTTCGCCTGAGTAATTTGACACCTCGTACAAGTCTCTAGCCTGATTGGTTCGCGAGATATTGCCATTTTAGTATTCCAGCGGTGGCGGTGGCGGTGGATTTAGAACCGGCTCAAAACCACTACTTTCATCATAAAAATAACGCTTGCCGTGAAAGAAATTCTGGAAATGTTCAACAAATCGGTAGTGCATTTAAAAGTCGAATTGCTAGTTATAGACTTTATAGTAAAGAAAAAACCCTCAAAGTATTGAATCATTTTAAAAAAATGTTCAACGTACTGTGTTTGGCTTGGTAGGTAATGTTTTATTAGAGCATAAAACAATTAAAATGAATTTTGAACTTTTTGGACTCTATGTAAAAACTGGGAGCGAAGGTGAAATTACGGATATCAAATCCTTTAATACAAAAAACATAATTGTTAGCGAATCAACTAATATTAGTGATATATATCAAAATATTTCAAGTGCTATCATTGTGAAGAGTGAAGAGTTCCAGGAAAGGGAGTCAGGCTGGGCGTTGGTTGAAGTACTTTATTTGGAAAACAACCTGAATAAATATAACCCCCTTCGAGTATCATCATACATTGATTTACCAGTTTGGATCAAACGGAAGAAAGCTGTTGTGAACTTTTTGAATAATGATGACGCATGCTTTGCATGGGCTGTAACCTCAGCTCTCCATCCAGCAGTGGAGCATATGGATAGATCATCATCTTATCCTCAATATTCTTCAGTGTTAGATTTAAAAGAAATAGAATTTCCTATGTCGATAAAATACATTCAACGTTTTGAAGAGCTGAACAATGTAAGTATTAATGTTTATGGAATTGAAAATAAGAGTATAGAAGTTCCTCTATATTATACTCAGGAAAAAAAGAATGCTCATGTAAATTTACTGTACGTAACTGAAGGTGAAAATGCCCACTATTGTTGGATAAACATTTCAGTAGACTTGTTGGTAGTCAGGTTTCAAAACACGATGGTAAAAAGTGGTTGTGTGATTCCTGTTGGCTACATTTCCAGAAAGAGGACCAGCTAATTCAACACCAACAAGTGGTTCCGTGAAGAACTATACAGCCTATTTTCATATATCCTGCTCATGTTAATTGCCTCTATCAGCATACAAAATTTCAGTTTAATTGCTGTAACAGATTCGTACATATTGAGAACCGTCTAAATATTTCAGATGGTCGCCAGGTTGGATTTTTATTTTTGTACTATTACATTAAGATTATTGTGTACGGGTGGTATTCAAACTTTAATCGCATGATTAGAACACAAGAAGTAAAAACGAGATTTTAAAATTACGCACAGCAGCCATCTTGTGATTATGCAAACAATTGAAATAAATTAGATGCCAGTTGATCAATATTTGTATAAGCATTTAATGTGCAACGTTTCACGGCACTCGGATAGTTAATTCGCGAGAAACGTCCATTTAAATATTTATACTTCGCGTCGCCGCCATGTTGGATTTGTGCTCACCAGGTTACTAAAAGTCCTATAGGTGAACATATGTTCATTGTCTCTATGAACATAAAAATTCAGTTTGGTTGCTGTAAAAGATTCATAGATATTGAGAACCGTCTAAATATTTTGGAAGCTCGCCATTTAGGATTATTATATGTATAGGCCATAGAGTTATGTACCATTCAAGGTCAATTATTGCCTAGGTTCATTATTCAAACTTTCACTTCGATCGCATGATTGCGACACAAGAAATAAAAACTTAATTTTAAAATTTCGCACAGCCGCCATCTTGAGGTTATGTAAACAATTGAATTAAATTAGATGGCAGTGCATTACAATCTGCAAAACCATTTACTATACCACATTTCACTGCGCTCAGAGAGTTAAATCACGAGAAAAGTATATTAAAATATTTCAAATTCGCTTGGTCGCCATGTTCGTTTTGTACTTTACAGGTTTATGAAATATACATAGGTAAACTTGTATCAATACCGTTTATCACCGTACAAAATTGCAGGATGATATCTGCAATAGTTTCGGAGATATAGAATGCCAGTGAAATATTTCGCACTGCCGCCATTTTGAGATTATGTAAACAATTGAACTAAATTAGACCCCAGTGCATTACAATGTGTATAAACATTTGCTGTACCAAGTTTCATTACGTTTGGATAGTTAAATCGCGAGAAAAGTCTATTTAAAAGTCTCAACTTCACATGACCGCCATGTTGGTTTTTTAGTCACCAGATTTTTGAAAATTTCATAGGTGAACTTCTAGTGGTGCCCTTTATCACCGTACACAATTTCAGGGCGATATCGGTAATAGTTTCGGAGATATTGAATGCTAGTGAAATATTTCGCACAGCCGCCATGTTGGATTGGTGAGAAGTAACAAAATTTGAAGGGCACGGTCGAGGTCGCCGGGAATAGTGTTATGAACTTACCGAGTTTCATTGAAATAGCTCCAGCCGCTTAGATTTTATTAGGGACACACACACACACACACACCTCTCACACACACACACACACACACACGCACACGCACACACACACACACACGGACAAAAGGTGATCTCATAAGCCTATTTTTTCAAAATTGAAAATAGGCTAAAAATGGGGGTGTAATCATGTGTGTACGGTATTACCGACTCCTAAAAATAACATTCTAAAACTTATGAGAAACAGCATCGAGTACCATTTGTTATATATGCTGACTTCGAGGCTTTGCTAAAAGCATTTAATACATGTTCATCGAATCCAGCCCAACCTTTCACCAACACTACTCACATTCATGAACCTTTTAGCTTTGCATATTATATTAAATGTAGTTATGATGACTCTTTAAATAAGTTTGAGCTCTATAGAGGACCTGATGCACCTAAAGTTTTTATGGAAAGACTTGAGAAAGATGCCATCCGTATATCCTCTATTTTAAATACGATCATTCCAATGGAGCCACTAACTTCATTAGAGCAAATGAATTTTGAAACTGAAACTAATTGTTTTATATGTGGTGAATGTTTATATACGGACAGGATTCGCGATCATGACCATTTAACAGGAAAATATCGTGGTGCTGCTCACCAAGAATGTAATTTAAATTATAGAGTAAGTAAATTCATTCCAGTCATTCTACATAACGGTAGCAAATACGATAACCACTTTATCGTTAAAGAATTTGGAGCTTCAGACGTGAAAATTGATGTGATTGCAAATAATAAGGAACAACACATATCGTTCACAAAATACATCAAAACTGACAATAATAAAAACTATAAAACTGCGATTTTTAGATTCATTCCGCTTTTTGCCAAGTAGTCTTGATAGGCTGGCTAGTAATTTAAAATCAGATCAGTTTCATGAAATTCAACGTGTCTTTCCTAAAGAAGATGATTTTAATTTGATTCGTCAAAAGGGTATATTCCCTTATGAATATATTAACTGTGTGGAACCTCTTGAGGAGTGTTCCTTACCACCAAAAGATGCATTTTACAGTTCCTTAAACACAAGTCATATTAGTGATCAGGAATATTTACATGCACAAAGTGTATGGACACAGTTCGACATTCAAGCTTTAGGAGAATTTTCAGACATATATTTGAAGACAGATGTGTTATTATTAGCAGATGTTTTTGAAAATTTTCGGAATGTTTGTATGAAAACTTATGACCTTGATCCTTGTCAGTATTTCACTGCTCCTGGGTTAAGTTTTAGTTCAATGTTGAAAAAAACGAAAGTAAATTTAGAATTGATGACTGATATAGACATGATTCATTTTATAAAATCAACAATTCGAGGTGGATTAAGCCAATGTAGTGGGCGATATTCTAAAGCGAATAATAAATACATGTCTAGCTACAACCCTTGTGAAGAGTCAAAGTATATTGTCTACCTCGATGCAAATAACCGATATGGTTGGGCTATGAGTCAATATCTACCACTGAAAGATTTTCGCTGGCTGACACAAACTGAAATTGATGTCTTACATGTTGACACTCTTAATGATAACGATGATAACGGATATATTTTAGAGGTAAATCTTGAGTACCCTAAAGAGTTACATGATGATCATAATGATTTACCATTTTGTCTTGAGAATATGAAATCTCCATACATCACATGACGAACAAAAATGTTAATTGCTAATGTAAATGATAAATGTAAATATGTAATACATTATCAAAACTTGAAACAGTGTCTACATCATGGATTGAAATTAAGTAAAATTCATCGCGTATTGCAATCTCATCAATCAGCATGGCTCAAACCATATATTGATCTAAACAATAATTTAAGAACACTATCAACAAATGCTTTTGAAAAAGATTTTTATAAACTCATGAATAATAGTGTTTTTGGAAAGACTATGGAGAATGTTGATAAACGAGTTGATGTAAAGCTGATAACAAAGTGGGAGAATGATGGTAAAAGGTATGGTGCGAGCAACTTAATAAGCAAACCTAACTTTCATAGCTGTTCAATTATTCATGAGGATTTAGTTGTAATACAAATGAATCGTCTTAAGTAACTTACAACAAACCCATATATGTGGGTTACACCATTCTGGAATTGTCGAAAACACTTATTTATGAATTTCACTATGATTATGTAAAGAAAAACGATCTTGATAATGCTAAATTACTCTACAGAGACACAGATTCTTTTATTTATGAGCTTAAAACTGATGATTTTTATGAGGATATCAAAACTGAGCTAAATAAGTTTGATACAAGTGACTATCCCGAGGATAATATTTATCACTTACCTCTAGTAAACAAAAAGATTTCTGGTAAATTTAAGGATGAATGTGCTGGTGTTATTATGGACACCTTTGTAGGCACAAAATCTAAATCATTGAGCTATATGACAATCGATTATGTAGTAGTAAAAAATTAAAAGGAGTGAAAAAGAATGTTGTTAGTAAAGAGTTAGATATAAGCGATTATAAAAACTGTATAGTTAGTAACCCACCTGTATTATATAAGAAAATGTGTGTATTTAGAAGTAAAAATCATCAGCTACATACCAATTTGCTGGACAAAGTTGCTTTAAGTAATGAAGACAACAAACGATTCATTATACCCAACACATTTGATACTCTTGCTTGGGGAAACAGTCGCATTGACGACTATTACTTTACTTAAGTCTAATGATCACTATATTGTAATATTTGTAGTGTGTTTTATATTGTAATATTTTTTGTAAAAACACTGTAAGTAGAATGTATAATGTTAGGCTACTGTAGTTTAGTAAAAATAAGATAAGTAATACATTTTAGTGTAAAATGTTTGCTTTTGTATATTACGAAAACGATTTTTTAAATAAATGTACAGAATGTGTGAACTAAACAAGGGAAATGTAAAAAATGTAAAGTGGAAATTGTAAATATCCATGTGTGAAAATGTGAAATAGTTATCACCATTTTAAAATTAAAAGACATTGTGATCTAGTAAACCTTGTTTTTATTTCACAAAAACAAAAATGTACAGAATGTGTAAACTAAACAAGGAGAATGTAAAAACATGAAAAGTGGAAATTGTAAATATTCATGTGTGAAAAAATGAAAATGAAGAACTGGCTATCACTATTTTAAAATTAAAAGACATTATGATCTGGTAAACCTTGTTTTTATTTCACAACAACAAAAATGTATAGAATGTGTAAAACTAAACAAGGAGAATGTAAAAAAATGAAAAGTGGAAATTGTAAATATTCATGTGTGAAAAAATGAAAATGAAGAAATGGCTATCACCATTTTAAAATTAAAAGACATTGTGATCTTGTAAACCTTGTTTTTATTTCACAATATATATGGCTTTACAAAATAGAATACAAAGAAATACCAATTCCTCAATCCTTTTCAATGTTCATGCCCACTCATCATTAACTTTCCTTTTATAGCACTAATCACAATGAGGGCTGCCAACCTCTCCCCCCACTGAGACATCAGAGGATGTCAAACGTTGTTTAGCTTTTCAACGATACTTTATCCGCTACACATCTTAATGCAGAATGCCTATGGCGTTAAGAAAGGTGCATGCTCGATCCAAAAGGATTAATAGGTATATCACCACGCTGCAAATGTTCTTCAAGACAAGTTCCAGGACCACACAAATAATAACCAGGTAGGTAGATTTCGAAAGTCAAGTATTGACTTTGTCAATGACGCCATTGCCAGTACAGGTCTGGCATATGCTTTTCCATAGGTGGAGAAAAGGTTTGTTCTTCCTCCTCCTCTGTGGATGATGTTTGTTGTTGCTGCTTTTTTTTCTCCATCACACCCGTGGAATGAAGAAACAAAGTCTTTACATGGACTTTTATGACCGTGATACAGTTTGACCAGCTGGCAAGTGGCGCACTGTCGCATAGATGGAATTTTTGCCATAGCCACTTGCTTATGGTGATCATAATCCGTACATGGTTGCAATTCACTTAACACAGGGTCTCGAGTCCATGATTTTGGTACATGTTGCCAGATTTCTTTCACTGCATTTGCTGCGACATAATAAATGAATGATTTTGGAAGAGCCAATAATTCTTCTTTGGTAAAACTGTCTAGTTTCTTTTTACACACAAATAACTTTACAATCGCTTTATCGGTAGCATCCCCTTTATCCATGGTATCACGTTGATGTTTACACGTCGCTTGTAGAAATCTCACTGGTGTGATCCACAGATAAACCTTCAGTTTTAATTTTATTTAACAACTCCCAGCAGGCATTGGTGGTTAGCCAATGAAACAATTGCCACACCTGTGCCAGGGCTTTATGGGTAATATTGTCACAGGGGCAGCGGTCCATGAGTGTTTGCAGCGAGGGACAGCCCATGTCCATTAAATCGATACATTGGCAGTAAGGCGCCAAAAATGGTTGTAGCCATTGACGTTTTTCACTACCTTTCACAAATACTACATGGGCGGAAGACAAGTGGGCTTTCATGACCATGTCCAGGTGCTTATATGAAATGGTTCCTTGCTTTCAGTCTAGTTGAATATGAGTTTCAATCCACTGGGTTTGTTTACGGTCTTTATCACACAATAAATCAAACGCATAAGGTGGTTTAAACACCAAATGGGTAGCTTGTGATATCCAAAAAGTGGAACAATCGATGATGGCCACTTATTTAAATATAAATTTGTTAAACCCTTGACAGTCGACAATCAGAGTACGCAACATGTTCACTCTTGTCTGGATCAAGTCCAACTGACCACAGACTGACGATTGTTCAGTAAAGTGTACCCATGACATTTACTTACATTCCATTCTAGTAAAAAAAATGGTTAGGATATGACAGGGGGGGGGGGGGGCATAAGAAATAGTAATATAACAACAACAACAACAACCAATTTTTTATTACATTATTTTATTAGCATAACAAGTTTTACATTCTTTTCTTCATTCTAGGATAGAGGCGGTACCAACTCATACAACAAACTTTTTTCATCACTTAGAGGCACGAGTGAGGGGTAACTTGAATGACAGGGTATATTACCCACCTCCATTCTGCACAGGTAGGGGCAGGCAGGTGACCAGCGCTGATGTTCCTGCCTGGGTTCATCGCTCTCTTGCAATTGGTCTAAGATGATGGGACAAAACACACATTTCACTTCATCTCTTGTTTTTAAATAGTAGAATCGAGCGGCCGCTAAGGCTTGAGGGTTTATAAAAGGCACCGGCCACGTCGCAAAGGTCTTGAAACGTTGTATCTCAGATTTTAAATTCATGGATGTAACTTCTCTTGAGGCTTGAAAGCAAGACATGACTGAGCGGTTTGATGTGGATTGACCTGCTCTTTATACACTTGTCACTTGGTTGGACAGTGGATAATAGTTGACTTGTTTGTGATTAATAATCAAACAGTAGCCCGTCGTATTGGCTGGAACATTGTCATGCGCTTCAAAATCTAGTCGAATGTCAATTTTGGATGGTTTTGACAGACTCTTCCAAGTAGGAACAGTCAAAGACAATCAGTGGCACCCTTGTCTTAAAAGCTTGGGGTGACAATATAGGACAATCCTCTTTTTGATAATATGACCATCTAAATTTAGAAAACAAGTCGTACAGGGGGCCAAACTTATTTTTTTGAAAAATCTAAATCCAGTCCTTCATAGGGAAACACAGCACCGTTGAGGAAAAGACGTGCATTTCTTAATTGCAGGTGATCAAATTGCGTGGCATCTTTGGTTTGTTGATACTTGCGATTCGTTTGAAAACCCACAATCATGTAGAGAGGTCTCTCTGTATAGCGGGCTGTTTTTATAGACCAACTGTGTGTGTTGGTGGTGGGCAATAGCGGGTACTCATGGAGTGCCCAGCTTCTAAATTCCATGGGTAGAGGTATATCTCTCTTTACCATTTTGATTATGTCCAGTTTTTTTTGCTATCGTTAAGGGTCACATGAGGCACTTTCCATAGCAGGCGTTGTAGTTGAATTTTTGAATCAATGGGGGCATTGTCGGCTCCCTTGAGTGCATTATTATCACTCCTGTCTCTCACCAGATAAAGCACTTGCCTTGCGTTGACCACAATGCGCTGGTGATCTTCAGCAAAGCCTAAAATCAGTTTAAGAGGTAAATATCCAGTAAAGGTGCCATCGGTGTGTACCATCCAGTCATTGATCGAGTCAGGGCACCAACCCGCCATGCAAAGTGTTTTAGCTTCTTCCTCACTATAAGAGGGATATAGTTTTATGACACTGGAAATACCCACATTTCGAGTGCTATCCACCACGATATCGTTAATCACGTAACGCACTTCAGAAAACAGAAAGGCGAAAGCATGGTTGGCTAACTTGGACGTGGTAGGTGTAGAGCCAACGGCTTTGGTGAGCCGACCTTCAATCTGAATAACACTTTCATGCGGTAGAGTGTAAATATCTTGGTTGTTGATAACAAATTGAATTTCATCATTGTTATTGAGTCCAGGTGTTTGAGCTCGATAAGAATGGAGATCAATTCTTACCACTCCTGGTTGCTCCTCGATGTGGTTCGCTACCTCTAGGATAGAATTCATCGCGGGGGTTGACGTGGTAACCCAAATGCTGTAAAATCTGCTTGTTCTGAGATGTTAACGTGTATTCACGTGGTAAACAACTAACACCATTCTAGACGGTGCTGTTGCTTTATATACAAACTTCATAGTGGCTTTAGCACCAACTTGTAAGTCAATGGTGTGGTAGAATCTAGATCGATGAGTTGTTGCTCTCTATTGATCAGTCTTAATGTTATATTACTAATACCATCGACAGCCACAGAATGAAAAAGCACCACTGGAGGGTTTTCACGAATAATATAGCCATTGGGCGATGTTAAATTAAGTCATAAAGCGAATGCGACGGTTCTTGATTGGTGTACACTTGGCTAATAATATTATACGTCACCGACACATGATGGTCCTCAATGAATTTCACTTCATGGTCTGATTCATGTTTTATGTTGGACTCTAACACACGTGGTTTAAATCCTAGTAATGAACCAATGGAATCGGGGTGTGTTTTAAAGTCAATTTTGAATGTAGAAAAAATACTGCAGCGATGAGCGTTGGTATTTCCTACAAGTTCAAACTTGCGCGTTCCATCGAGAAATGACTTTAAACCATATTGATTTATCAACACCACATAAATGTGTTCATAAATGTCATGTATCGTGTATCCACCAGAGTTCAGGGTGAGCACAGAATCATCATAGTAAAACTTGTTGTTCACATTTTCACGTCTGTTGTATATTCTATTGTACGTTTCAAGTGAAACAAGTCCTAAACCATAGGGTTTTTCACTCAATTCGATAGGTGGGTAAAAGTCTAGGCTCACTTCACATCCACGTCCATGCAGTGTAAACGTCTTACTTTCCACCGACATACTGTTGACGTTTTTGCTTATGCTGCGTCTTATATAAAAAATTAAACACAAACGCCCACACTGTTGGCTGTTAAACGTTTGCTCACGTTTCACATTATAATATATCTTGATCCTGTTTCCAAAATAGGTCACTAGTTCTATGGGCGGGGGCAAATTCCCAAAACTGTCAAAGTACCATACAGTGGATCCCTCTCTGACATAAGCTACATAATGTGTTCCAGGTCCTCGGTGATCATCCAAATTGACAACAGCACATTCATATTTCCAGGGTCGTGAGAGTAATTGGTTTCGCATAAACACACCTCGAAAATGAGAAAGCATCAGTTGTTTAGCATAGCTTTCCACTTGTTGATGTGTCAGGGCATGTCTTGCTATGGCTGAGGTTAAAAATGTTTTTATTTTATTTCGGAAAGGTGAAATTTCAAATCCTTGTTGATAAAAGGCTGGCTTCAAATTGACATTTCTAGCCCGCATAGCAATGGCTTCCATCGTTTCATTGTGTCACTGACTTTCTTTGAGTTGTTGTTTGCCCTGTTGCGCGGCTTTAATAATTTTTGCCACTGCACTGGCGCCGCCTAAAAGTGAACCTAGAGCAGCCAGACCAGCGAATAATGCAGGTAAAAAATCCCGCTCGTTTGGGGACGGGGATCACTCGCCCTTGTTTTGAACCCTGTCGCTGACGTTTCGGAATAACATGTCTCTGTGCTGCTCGAAGAGCTTTCCTTATGGTCAACACATTATTTTTTCTTTTTTTCCTTTCGCAAGGGCTTGTCCACGAATGTCTTAAGCCCAGGCTTTGCCAAGGACAGGGTCATATTTTTAGTCTTTCTCACCACATATCTTTGTTTCACCATGATGATGATGACCAACAACCATTCACAAGAAAGTTTAAGTCATAACTAACGTCAGATTGTTATTTCATGACTGTATATTCCAATTCTACATAAAGTGGGAAATCGTTTATGGTTTTTCCAGCTTGCTTTTCATCCCATGTCAACATGAGATGAAAGGATAATTCGTCTCCTGCATTGACCATTTCATGGTTATGGACGAACATCCTATGACCATTTATCTCTATTTGTAAATGGTTCTCATCAGGTATGACATATTTGATGTGAATGGTTCCATTATAATGTAATCGATAGTGGTTTAAACCCGAAGCAAGCACATAGGTCAAGTGCTGGTCATGAACTAGCGGTATATGGTTTCTCTCATTCACAGGTTTTACATTTGTCAGATACACTAAAAATACAGATGGGATAAATTTATAAAGCCTTTTCATTTCATAGGTCACGTATCGCTTGGTACAGATATCATCATCTTCTTGTGGGTCTTCCACGTGAATAATGCGGTGATGATTAGCGCTATAGCCATCCACCGTAAGCTGAGGCACTTTATCATAAAACTCATACACCTTGTTATCCACATACTTTTTTGTAGTAACGTCTGTAGACACTTGAGGATGTTTTACATGGGTTAACCACTTTCCTTTAAAGTCATAATCTCCTTGCTTTGTGCGGGGCACTACTGACCTATCCACATAGTGTTTATTAGCAGGATCTGTTTCTTGTTTAGGATCATGTATGGGAACAGACCTAGCTTTTACCATCAACGCACGTCCAAAGACATCCATCGTCAACCTGCAGTACGAGTCTACTGTTTCTATGACAAGGCTCGGTGCGATGTTTATAGACAGCCTGCTAGCCTCTCTAAGCCTTAGTTGAAATGAAGATAATTAAGCAGCAAGAGTCATTCCCCGTGGGGGACATGGTTTCCCATCTCTGTCCCACATCACGCGAACAACGTCATGGTTCACTGTTTCCATCTTCAATTCGCTGCATCATTGTGGGACCTTCCGGCTGTGGAAAGACCAATCTTTTGCTGACACTTATTACAGCGCCCAATGGTCTGTGTTTTCAAAATATTTATATTTTCGCAAAATCTCTCTACCAACCCCTCTACGTGTTTCTGGATCAAGTCATGTCTGGATTACAAAATGAGAATATGGGGTATTTTACATTTTCCACGCAAGAAAATGTTGTTTCACCGGATGAGGTAAAGCCTGATTCACTCATGATTTTCGATGATGTATCCACTGAACGACAAGGTATCATTCAAGGCTATTTCAGCATGGGTCGACACAAACATATCGATTGCTTCTATCTTGGACAAACGTATTCTAAAATTCTAAAGTTGATTCGTGACAATGCCAATGTCATTGTTTTATTTCGCCAGGACGAGAGGCACAGTCGTCACATTTATAATGAACATGTGAATCCGGATATGACCTTTCAAATGTTTACAGAATTGTGTGGCAAGTGCTGGAACACTCGACGTCATGCCTGTTTAGTGATTGACAAACAAAGTGAACTCAACCAAGGACGGTATCGCTTAGGCTTTGATCATTTTATTGCTATTTATGGCACTGTATCATTCCCTCTCAAGTCATTTGTCAGGACACCATGGCGTTAGCAGAGAGTCAATTGAAAAAGCATATTATTAGAGCAAAAAATACTATTCGTCAAAAGTTCCGTCAATTGAAACGATCACGTGCAGATTATGCTTTGTTTATTCAAAAACATTTAGCCCCTCCGCTAAAAGCTATGTTGAAACCCTCCTTCAAGCCATCTGAAACGCTACCCACCGTTTCACAAGCCACTCAGACGCACCATGAGGACCCTGAGGAAGAGGAAGAGGTAGAGGAACAGGAACATTTAACTAGTGTTAGCGAAGTTGAGGATAATGAGGAACAAGTGTTTACGCCTCAAAAAAAGGCATCACCCCTTGCAGAGTTTTTAAGAAAAAAGAAATCCTTGGACATGGTCGAAACACCTTGCCCTTCCAGGTCGTCTCCATTTTCACAACTCTTGGCCACCCCTCAACATAAACTCAACTGAAAAACATTTTAATAAAATATTATTGATCAGCACTGGAACCCTATTTCACCAATCTATTTATTGGAAACACAGATACCACGTATGGTGTTCGCTATGAGGATGATAGTTTTAAAATTGGTGATTCATCGATTAAATTTAGTCGTACTAAAGCTGTCATTAAAAAGATCAACTATAAATTAACACCAGGACTGTTAAAGCTACTATACTCTCGAACTCCCTCATCCCAAGATTATACGCTAGAAGACCTTGGTAAATATAAATCCATTTTATTGGACACCCATGCCCACAAAAGACAGTATGATCCCACTCAACCAGTGAATGCCAATATATCTCAAAAATATAAAACCATCATTGCAAAAATGTTCCCCACTAGTCAAAGTGGTCGTCGTATAGTGTCCGCTTCAGGAGTGACATTTAAACCATTAAAACCCCTTGTGGATGTTACCTACTGGCACGATCCCAATAAACTCGTCTAGCGACTACAGCTGTTGCATGCTTCACGTCAAGCCGGCCATACTGGTCAGGATTGGGAAATTCAAGAAATTAAGGAAGAACTTCGAAATGCCAAAATTATTGTTTAAGCCCTCACCCATTAAAATGGGTATTGCTCACGAGTTGCATCGTCCAGCTAGACGTCACTATCAGCGACTCAAGGTGATTTCACAGGGTGTGGATGAACTTTGGCAAGCAGACTTGGTTGAAATGATTCCCTAGCGTTAACGATGGTGTACGCTATATGTTGACGGTCATTGATGTTTATTCCAAAATGGCGTTTGTTGTACCTGTGCGTCACAAGTCTGGTCCACTAGTCACCAAGGCCTTTCAACATATTATTCAACAATCCAAACGTCAACCTCAGCTGCTACAAACCGATCAGGGAAAAGAATTTTTCAACAAGGATTTCTCCATTTTTCTCAAATCTAAGGATATTCACCATTACGCCACGTACAGCAATCTCAAAGCCAGCGTGGTCGAGCGGTTCAACCGAACATTGAAAACCCATATGTGGAAAGCTTTTACCGCTCAGAGCTTTTATCGCTGGTTAGACTTGTTACCTGAGCTAGTGTCACGTTACAATGACACCAAACACAGAACCATTGGGACCAAGCCACGACTTGTAACCAAAAATATTCCACAACTGGATAAACTGTTTAACCCCATAAAAACAGCAGACCCTAAACGTCATCGCCTTAACATTGGGGACCATGTTCGTGTGAGCAAATTCAAGTCCGTCTTTGACAAGGGCTACACACCAAATTGAGGGACTGAACTATTTCAAATTCGTCAAGTCAACCTGAACAGTCCAGTCACCTTTTTACTCGAGGACCTCAACCATCAACCCATAAAAGGCAGGTTTTATCTTCAAGAACTCCAAAAGACAGCGTTTCCTAAACATTACCTTGTGGAAAAAGTGTTGATACAAAAATGGAATAAACTATATGTAAAATGGTTGGGATTTAGCTCAGCCTTTAATTCTTGGATTAATAAATTACATGTTGTGTGATCCCGTGCGCCTTGTATTTATTTATTCACTCATGTTGTACTTAACCTACAGCCCTATGTACAGTCCTCAGCTCCACATGTATTATGAGCAATACATATTTCTTTCTCTCTTCACCTGTGTTTTCCCTTACACCAACTCTCCCCCTCTCCTCCCCTTCACCTCCCACCACTGTCAAAACAGGTTGTGACTTATTAGATCTTATCGTGCACGTGTACAGATAAACACCTGTGTGTTAGGTCATATTACACATCAACTTGCATTTTCTCACGTATGAACCAAAACAGGATGTGACTTGTTTCACAAGGAGGATGGTAATAATGACATCTCACACGTGTTCACATGTATTTCGTCACTTTCCTTTCATATCGTTATCCCATTACAGTAGTGGGGGATTAGTGAACAACGTCAGTTCAACACACTGCTTTACACGCAAAATGTAGTTAGGCCCTTTGACATAATTTAAATAAATTCATGGGCTAGTCCGTAGGAACCAGTCCGAAGGGACCGGTCCAAAGGGATCAGTCCACGAGGACTCGTCCACAAGGACGAGTCCACAAGGACCTATCCACAAGGACCTGTCATCAAGGACTCGTCCACAAGGACCTGTCAACAAGGACTCGTCCACAAGGACTCGTCCACAAGGACCTGTCATCAATGACCTGTCAACAATAACCCATCAACAAGGGCCTGACCTCAGGGGCTCATCAACAATGACAGGGGCTCTCGCCTCAAGGCCTAACATACCCCTCTTTGATTATTGGTTTGCGGAACAACGTTTAATTCCATATTGGCATTCAAACTCTCACATGTTGCACTTGGAAAGCGAGATTTTCAAAAAGAAATTACAATTTCATCCCTTGGTAGGGGTAGGTTTTATTTTAGAGTGGAAATATGTTGTCCATTGGAAAGGGGGTATCAGCCCGAGTTCAATGACACCTCATTCGTCAAAATCCGACCATGCGTTCGAGAGATATCACGCCGCCGCCATCTTGTGAGGTGGGGAGGTGGAGGTGGGTATAGAACTGTCACAAAACCACTACTTCAGTGTGCTAGATCTTTCAGCTTATTGAATTTTTGTTCTGTGTTACTTCAACGGGGAAGAACCTGTGAGCTATCTAATCAAATCTTCATGCAGAGCGTATGTCAGCTTGCAACTGTGTTATTCTTAACTTGTCATCCCGTGCCACTCATTGTGGAAGCCGGGGATTTCCTTGCCCATAGCCATATTGCACCACATACTCGACTTCCCCCCTCCCCCAGCTACATGGATCCAGTGTCACTCACATGCAGTTCATTTCTGGCACTGTGAAGTGTAAGGCAGTTCTACGGTGCCTAGGTAAAAACAACTACAAGTTATCGTCTGTTGCAGAATTTAATGATAATTTTACTTCTGATGGGGGCGTTCTGTTCTGCCAACCACGTGGGAAAGCAATCATGGCTGAACAGCGATCTCAAGTTACACAACCCCTTAAGGGCAAGGGACATATTTCCGCAGTTTCGCGCCTTCAGAATAAGTGTTTCGAGATAATCGACGGTCATTTTTGATGAACAACCTGAAGATGTACCTCGTTGTGTATTGTAATGTTTCAGCACTCAGCGAGACACAGAAAAAATTATATTCGCGAGGACTGCATATTGTTTATATTCACATTAATAAACTAAATTATAACTTAATTAAATATTTTTACTTTTTTGTCACATATTTCAGGTATTTTTAATACATAAAAAATAAACATTTTCCCCATTTTTAGCCCCTAAAAATCCGAGCTCTAATTATCACAATGGAGCGCATGGGCACTCGGGCTACATTAGTGAATACATTATTAGCAACATTAATTCGGTCAATGGTTTGGGTTTGCAAACGCTACTTTTCGCATTGGACGGTAATGCCTGAGCGCAGTGAGGGCTAATATATTATTTAAATAATTAATATTAGCTAACACTCACCTCTCTCAGTTATTTAGTCAACATTATGTATGCTCTTTCATACCTCACCTACACGTATCCCACATTGCGATTTAAAATTTCATAAGCCCTGTTTCGAAACAATACTGTTGTTGAAACATAGGAATGGCTTTAGGGCGTAGCTCCCCTTGAAACGGTCATTTCTTTTGAGTAAAACTTGAAAGTGTGACCACAGTCGGGATTCGAACCTGAATCTCTTGCTTCCCGTGGCTGCGCATGAAGCCCTTTCACCACGCGAGGTCAGCCCAAGGAGCATATAACAGAAGAGGGACTCTATACGAAGCTGTGGGCTTCTTAGACGAGACAGTGATTAATAGGGCTAGGATTTTTATGTGATATCAACATGAACAAGAAGTTCCGTGTCGAACTAAAGAGCCTACTTTCCTGTTTATTTAAGATATATATAATTTTCCCAAAAGAAAAATATGTATTGTCCGTTGAGCCATTATACAGTGAGTCCGGGAATGTTCTCCGCAGTGCCTACATGGGTCTGCCAGAGCTAGCTACAGCTGTTACGTTGGTAGCACGGCTGCCGCTTGCAACATAACAAATAAACAGTAAACTTTGTACTCACCCCAGCCATTCATAACAGATGCAGGAACCATTCACAGTACATCACTCTTTTTCCGTAATCAGTTTGATTTAATTCATGAACCACGGTAACTTTATAAGGGAACAACTGAAGCTTGTCTCTTACAGCTTTATGTGCTGTCGACTTCGAGATTCCTGTTTGTTGAGCTAATTTTCGTGTTCATTTACTTGGACTACGCAGCATTATATCGGAGATTTTACCTTGTTTTTCGTCTGTTAAAAGCGTAGGCCTGCCTACTCCCAGTACATCGTGAACTGAGCCAGTCACACGAAATGTACTTACCAAATCCCGAACGGTATCATGGGTTGAACACTTTGAATTAGGAAACCGCGCCTGAAATCTTAATTTTACATTTTCTGTAAACCGATCGCCTTCGCGAAAAACGTATTCCACCAAAAAAAGCTCTCTCTTCAGTAGTAAACTTTACCGCCTGTATACTGTTGCACTCTTCCAATAATAATCTATCTGAACGCTCGCTGACTGTAATACACACTGAAGACATGCAGGCTCGCGACACACCGACAGCTCATACGGGTGAGTCTCGCTTTGAAGGACACAGTGCAGTGCATCCAACTAACTCATGACTCAACCACTCACAGCTGCACGTACCCACAGCGGAGAACATTCTCGGGCGCTCTGTATATTTAAACACACATTGTGATAAATGTTCCGGCATAACTCAACAAATTGCCAGCGTTTCGCCCCGGTGTACCATTGGGCTCTTCAGTTGGTAAAAGTACACCTCACCAAGACGCTGGCTAGGACACACTGGGAAGGCCAACTGAAGAGCCCAATGGCACACCGGGGCGAAACGCTGGCAATTTGTTGAGTTATGCCGGAACATTTACCACAACGTGTGTTTAAATATACGAGTATAATAGCTCCACGGACAATACACATTTTTCTTTTGGGAAAATTATATAATCAATGCCAAGGTAAGGTTATAATTGCTTCGGAGTGGAGCTTTGACTCCCGTAGTGCACTGGCTTTGCTCGTGACGTGGGTACACATGTATCAAATACGTCTTGCAATGGACTTCCCAGTGTGTGCTACTCAGCGTCTTGGTGAGGTGTACTTTTACAAACTGAAGAGCCCAATGGTACACCGGGGCGAAACGCTGGCAATTTGTAGAGTTATGCCGGAACATTTACCACATTTTATGTTTAAATAAAAATAAAATCATGCCAAATATTAATCTACATTGAGACCGTAAGGCTCATGGTCGATGGAACTTTTTCGACGCACCGAAGATTCACTTGGATGGAATGGTTCAGCAGAGGTTTGAACATATGATGAACCAGGAAGCTAGACTCCAAGGAACATATATTTATGCTTTGGGATATCGACGGAAGTCACCACACTGTTTTCAAAATGTATGAATTAATAAAATCATTGGCTGTGAAATTATAAAGACATTTGGAATTACAAGGTTATTCCTGCGAATTTTCTTCAATTTTTAAGGAATCTTGTGAGTGATTAAACATCGCAAATAAGCGAGAGTATATTTAAGGAGTGATGGAACGACCTACGTCGTACACACCATGCGGTTAGCCAAGAAGGCAGACACCATTACACTGTGTCACGTTTGTGCCGTGTTACAGTTTAGTACGGTGTCGTTGTGAGAAATGTGTTTTACGAGAAGAATCAGGTATACCGGGAATGTTAATCCAACGTCCGAGTGTTAAATCACCAAATGTTATATTGGTTGAGAATATTTGCGAATGAATAAAACTGTGATTTTTGTCATTTTTGACGTATTGGTGATTTCACTCAAATTAAGAGTTGAAACGAGGACTCGCAAGTGGTGCTACGATAAGTTGAGATTTCACTAAACATTTCAGTATCTATGAAAACATTATTTGGTATGACAATGATAATCTGTGTGACTTGTTCAACCATAGTTTGGAAAAACGGTAATATTTGGTTAGTCTATATGATTGGACCGATCAGTGAATTTTCGAGAAGTAATAAAGTCTGTGATACACGTTGCAAAAGCATCGGTTGCTTCAGTGGCTGAAACTAAAAGGGCAATCTTGACTAATCCACAAAAGTGTAGAGTCAGTGTAAACTTTTTTTTTCAAGAAAAAAAAAGAAAGAAAGAAAGAATATGTCTGATAACCTGTGTTTTTGTGGTATCTTTGGAAGTGTGGGTATTTATAAATGAGGGTAAGCTTTGGAAGGAGGCAGCCGTAACCTCAAGTTATGAAAAGAATGAAAAAGAAGAGGTAGAAAGGATAGAAAATGAAGACAAAGATGAGGACGAAGTTGAAGATGATGATGATTGTTGTTTTAAGGGGGTGAAACGGTAAGGTCATCTGTCCCGATAAAAGAAGAAGAGAAAGGGAAAAAGAAGACTGAGAAGGGGAAGAACCAGAAGAAGGGGAAAAGAAGAGGGGAGAGAAGGGTGAGAAGAAAAAGTGGTAAAGAAGAAGAGGGAGAAGGAGAAAAAGGGGATAATCAGAGGGAGATGGAGGAGAAAAGAGGAAACTGGAAAAGGAGAAGGGGAAGAAGGAGAAGGAATGGAGGATGAGGAAGAAGGGGAAGAATTAGGAGCGAAATACTACTACTGCTAAATAATAATAATAATGATAATCAGAAGAAAAAGGGAACCAACAATTACTTCCAATGTTCCCCGAACATGACAACATTATCAAGGTTTTCCTCGGTCTTACGCGGGTGGACCTCAGTAATGCGAGGTGTAATCGAATTGCTGAGAGGCCCGGTGGAGCCACGCTGACAGTACATTCCTATCTGAAGACTGGCAGCAGCGCGTATTCTGTACATCATTAGTCTACATGAGTGGGTCGCTGTAAGTCGTGGAGCATCGAGGTCATCCGCTCCACAGCGTAGCCGTCCTTGTTAAATCACGATGGTTCGAACCTCGCCGTTGGGAGCGGATATCGTGAGTATGGTTTCCCTCGGTCTTTTCCACACTCCCTTTGAGTATAGTTTAGTCAGCCAACGGAATCCCACCGGCACATAAATGCATATACAGTATAATAAATAATAATAAATGCATACTGAGAAAGACCTCGTAGAACAACTCCAAATTACAGAGACCATGCTCATGGACAAAACAGTCAAAACCATCACCAAGGATAAGAAACAACGGTTTCAAGTTAAAATCAAACAAAAGCGTAAGATCCACATCTCTGCCGAAGAAAGGGAAGCGAGATCTCAAATGATGAGGTAATACTGGGCTACAAGGAAAGCTCAAAACAATAACAAATGGTAGATTTCATGTACCCCAAAGTTGATGATGATGATGATAATTGTTGGTTTAAGGGGCCTAACATCTAGGTTATCGGCCCCTAGCCCCTCCCCCCCTCCCCCTCCAAAGTTGGGTGAAACAAATAAAGAAGAATAAATGCATATATATGCGATTGATATTCCCTTACAAGTGTTTCTGGTCCAACAGGCAGGCGGGCGGGGTGGTGGTTGGAGGAGCTCAGCATGCTACCAACTGCGCCACCGAAGCCGCCTGTTACCAGTTAAGTAACTATTGTTCCTGAACCATGTTGTTCCAATATTCTGTGTTTATTGTGATTAGGCTGATGTAATATAACATTATCTTTTTTTGAAATTAGTTTGAAATGAATTGCTTTAATATGGAGACGGCTTCGATGGGGGTAGTTGGTAGCATGCTGAGCTTCTATGCCCAAGGTCACGGGTTCAAACCCAGCCGAAGTCGTTGGATATTTAAGAGCGTTAAAATCCCTCAGTATGCCTTCCTTCGGAGGGGAAGTAAATCTGGTGGTCCCATGTCATAGATTTATGGCATGGTAAAGAATCTTCCACTTATTACTCTTGTGTGAAGCTAAATTATAGGTTAGATTTGACTGACGCTCTTAGGTTCCAATTTTCGTCTGCAGGAGACGACTGCGGTGGCATCTAGTAACCAAGTTCGGAACTAGTTGGTCGTTGAAGGTGGCGTTTGGTAGCAAAAGTTGGAACTACTTGAAAATCAAATGTTTGCAGTCCTTGCTTAAATTAACAACAGATAACACACACTAATACAGCCATCACAATTAACACCGGTTATCGGACAGATTCTTCACACACCCAAAAGTACATGCGTCTACATGACCGCGTTGTCGTAGCCCTTAAACTGAGGAACCACGCTTTAATATGGAGCCACTACCAGGTCCATTTCAACAACCAGAGCAGACTCGTTATATGAAGGCACAAGCAGACAACGATGCTCATCTCAGCGAGTTTTGAGAGAAAATGAACCTTACTTTGAAGCGGATTTAGAAGGGATGATTAATGAAGTGCTGGATGTCTATGCCGTGTACTTTATTGATAATTGACACGTGGATGGCCAGGGTGGATGGGCCTACTTACCTTTATTTAGAGGTCCGCGTCGCTTTCACTGCAAAATCACCTCCAGATGACACGCCCCAACAGAAGAACACCAAAAGGGGTGGAAGGAAGGTGGAGAAGGGGACAACGCACAGGCTATTCTACAGACACCCCCCCAATAACTAATGGAATTGTCGCCGACGAAATAATGCCACAACAGTTGCTTAAAAATTTAAAAGAAAAATTTAATCATCAGAAGGATGCAAGAAAATATAATTTAATAAAATCCTAAAAAAAAGGGGGAACTCTATGGCGACAACAAAATGTATCTGGTGATGCATATGGCTTAAGGCCAAAACAAGTCAATTACCTTAGAAAACAAGTTAAGGTTTTACACGCAGTTTGCTGAACCAAAGGAAAACATTAAATTAAAAAAAAATTAAGCCCAACGGAAGAAAATCAGTAGGCAGGCATTATTAAATGAGAAAGGGCTTGATAATTTAGTAGGGCGCAATACCGACCCGACATGCAGAGACCAAGGCCATGATGCAAAACAAGAAATTTAAAATTAAATTAACAAAATAAAATTGGTTCAGAAAATAAATCCATAATTTGCACGACGGAGAAAAAACAGGAACATTCACCAAAAACACAAAGTTAAACCAACAAGATTAATAAAAAAACACAATAAGCTAACACGACAACACGTTTGAGTTTACCGCTCGACGCCAAGATAATGCCCTCAAGACCAGAATGGACCCCGGCAAAACAAAAACAAACATGGCCACCAAAAACAGACGACCGCATGTCCGATCGAATTACGGCAAACAATTAGCATAATTTAATTTTAAAATCACCAGAGAGAAATAAAAAGGAGGAAGGAATTACGCTTTAACACTATTGACATGAGGCTGGTGCATCGGATCGTAAATTAAATTGATAATATGCCAATCCGAAGATTGCCAAAAGAAAATAAATAATAATTTAAAACGTAAAATAAACTAGAAATGTGTCTCCAGGAGGTACGAAGAAAAAATAACCAAATTAATATATATCTGGTAACATTATTAAAACAGAAAAAAAATTAGGCCTACCAGGCGAAACAAAACACAGCATCAAACATTTATACAAGGCCAATATTGGAGCTCCCATAATAAAATATATAAAAATTAATAACGTACCTTAAAACTTTTCTGAGGAGACACAATGAAAATAAAATAATTAACACATTTTAAATAATATAAGAGATATGAACTGCCAGCACATTGCTTCGGTAGAACACAGAATCCGCTTCGATCATCCAGGAGGCTTTCCTTGTTGTAGGCAGTAAAATACGCAGATCACACGTCATCTTCCAGGCAAATTATAAAATAATAGCCTAGGAGCACATGCATTTCCTTAGTTTTGAATAAAGTCATGTTTCGTTGAGGCTAGGGGCCACAGCCCCCAGCACGACGGAGAGACCCTCTTTCACAACCAACTGGCTAGTTGCTTTCTTGACGACAGACAATAATTATCTCAAGATGGCGGAGAATCCAACGTCAAAAACAGCATTGCATTCATGTTAATGTAATTGTCCAATCACAGCATGACACCTCAAACAACAATGTGATTATTAAGTAATTAATTTGGCGGTATCATGTATACACAGGCTTTTGTTTCATGACGTAGAATAATAATAGCCTTCAAATATGACACGATTAGGACGAGTTTATAAGGCACCACCAACACACTCTAGCGGAGAAGAAGGAACCACGGCTAGAAGCCCCGAAGTCCGACAGCAGCTGCCATCTCGTGTTCAAAATCGGAACTAAGCCACCAGGCGGTCGTTTCAAAGGTCGTGAAGTCACATCTAGGTAAGATACATATTTAAAAACGTTGGTACGGGCATTGCACGTAACAATAATGATCCAAATTACGAAAATGAAAGTAATAATGACACGGGTTCCGAGTAGGAAGCGGATGATACTGATATTGAACCAATAGATGGGAGGATACAGAGACCGGTGAAGGTGATTTAAATGATGAGCTTTCCGATTGCCGTGATAGTTGTTATTTAGGGTCCTTATAGAAGCCTGAGACAGCATAGAAATAGTCACAAGATTTTTTTCCAAATTGTTGAGAATAATCGAAGTATGCAATTTTTTTAAACAACATTTTAATAATTTGTGGCTTTCTCTTCAATTTTTTGATGTAATGTACTTTAAAACACATGTTTGAAAGAAACGAGTTCAATAAACAACAAAAATATTTTAGTAGGAAACATCTGGTGTATGACAGACACCATGATACCAGTTGAGGGCTAACTTTAACGCCAGCTTCCTGTAAGTCGCCATATAATTTTGTTTCTTCTTTTTCTGCTCTTTTAAAGAACACTCAACGCTGATGTTATCTTGGATTCGCTTCCAATCATCATATATCTTGTTTCTATCCCTGCAGGTTCCAGATAGAAGGTGTTCTCTTGTACAGATCAAAACACCCCGTAATCACTGCATTGTATCACTCCATAATTATTCGTATTCAAGCACTGAAAAAGTTCAGAAAACTGAATAAGCCTGCACAATCCATTGCATCAAACTGCAACAAACGACAACAAATCGTGGGAATGGGTGCTCGAGCTGTAGTGAGGCCTGTCATCCGCTGGGCTCCAAGCCTATCATGTCGGAGGGAGGTACCGGCAATACACGGGAAAGGACAAGCCGTGTCGAGCCAACCCGAGTAATAACGAGTCTTTGCGTTCCCACGGCGTGAGGTCTGACAAACTTCAGACCAGGCTTACCAAGCCACAGGCCGTGGGAACAAGGCTTTAAATATACCCAAGATTCTATACTTTTCCATCTAGCGAAGAAAATGTACCGATTTTATTTACTTACTACTTACTACTTACTTCCTCGGCGCTACAGCCTGGGGTAGGCTTTGGCTTCTCTCACGATTCCTCGCCATTCGTCTCTTCTATGAGTTTTCTCCCACCATCTTCCAACCCTCATAGTTCTCAGGTCTTCTCCTAAGTCTTGTAGCCATCTTTTGCGCGGTCGTCCACGTCTCCTCTTCCCTTCCATAGTTCCATGTAATATCTTCCTTGGTGTTCTTTCTTCACTCATCCTCTCTACATGACCAAGCCAATCCAGACGTCGGGACTTAATAAATTTCACAATATCTTCACCTTTGATTATCTCTTCAATTTCTTTGTTTGTCCTGATTCGCCACCCTTCATCCTCCTTTACCGGGCCATATATCCTTCTTAAAACTTTCCTTTCAAAAATTTTGAGATCATTCTCATCATTTGTTGACATTGTCCACGTCTCAGATCCATAGGTCACCACTGGTCTAATAAGGGTCTTGTAGAGTTTAACTTTCAAGTTCCTACTTAACAGTTTTGATTTTAAGAGCTTAGTGTTAGCATAGTAAGCCCTGTTTCCATTCATGATCCGTTTATGAATCTCCTCTGATACAGAATTCTCACAATTTAGTATAGTACCAAGGTAACTGAAGCATTTTACATTCTCAAACTTATACTGACCAATTTCTACATTTTCTCTTGCTCTCCTATCTTTTCCCGCTGACATTTTCATATATTTGGTTTTCCTTTCATTAATTCTCATTCCCATCTTTCCACTCTTCTCCTCCAGAATCTTGAACATTTCTTTAAGAGATGCCCAGTTCCGTGCCATCAACACAATGTCATCCGCATATGCATACGCCTGCTTGGACTTGCTTATTATCGTCCCTCCCAAACCCAGTTCTTTCATAACTTCATTCAGTGTCAAGTTGAATAACACTGCAGACAATGAATCTCCTTGCCTCACTCCGGTATTCACCTCAAAATTCCTGCTAGTTTTGCCTCCTACATAAACCTTGGCCTGCGATCCTTCCATTGTCATTGCTACTAGACTGATCAACTTCCTTGGCACTCCACATGCTTCTAGGGCGTTCAACATCTTCGTTCTATCAATGCTATCAAACGCCTGTTGGAAATCAATGAATAGCAAATGCAGATCAACCCCATATTCATAGCATTTCTCCATAGATTGTCTCATAACAAATATTTGGTCAGTAGTTCCCCTTCCTGGCCGGAATCCACACTGGTTCTCGTCCAGTATTTCTTCGTAGTCGCTCAGTCTCCTTTGCAATATACTTGAGAATATCTTATATACAACACTTAGCAATGTTATCCCTCTATAATTTCCACATTGTAACTTATCACCTTTCTTGAAGATGGGACAGATAAGGCCAACCTTCCAATCCTGAGGCATTATCTCTCTTTCCCATATCTCCCCAATCAGTTCATGTAGGTTCCTAACTATCCCTTGTCCTCCATTCTTTATTACCTCCGCTATGATCTGATCCTCTCCTGGTGCTCTTCCATTTCGTTGACGCTTCACTGCCTCCATAACTTCGTCTATGGATGGTTTAGTGACCTGTGGCTCTACATTCATGTAGATCTGTCTCTCATTCATCTCGTCCTTACGTTCTATATTTAACGTATCTTTAAAGTGCTCCGCCCATCTTTCAAGAACTCTCTCTTCCTCTCCAATTACTTTTCCATCTTTATCTTTACACGAATTCTCCCGTGGTTGAAATTCCTTTGTCATTCGTTTCGTTGCTTGGTACAATTTCTTACTTTCATTCTGGCTGTTCAATTCTTCAATTCTTTCCATTTGTCTTCTTAGATACATTCTCTTCTTCCTTTTCAGAACTCTATTTGCTGTTCTTCTACTTTCTTTATATCTTTCACAATTCCATCTTGTCTCTCTTTGAATCATAATCAATCTGTCTGCATTCTTCTGCTCTATATATTTCCTACATTCATCATCAAACCATTCTTCATTCCTGTTCCTCTTCTTCTCCCCAATAGTTTCTTTCACAGTCTCTTCCAATGCTTTCTTTATTCCAGTCCATCTCCTCTCCACAGTGTCATCCTCATTCATATTCTTTAATCTCTCTTCCAACTTCTTGTTCAGTGTGTCCTCATATTGCTTAACAATTTGTGTTTGCTGAAACTTTTCCACGTCCCACTGTATCCTCTTAATTCCTCTGTCACATTCTACATTCGCAATTCGTTCTCTAAACAGAGCTTTCACCAAAAAATGATCCGAATCACAGTTGGGGCCCCTTGCAGATATGACGTCAATCATTGAAGATGCATGTCTTCTTGAAATCAAGACATGGTCGATTTGGTTTACCACTCCGGTGCCTGGCATTTTCCAGGTTCCTTTGTGTATGTCCTTATGTTTAAAACAAGTACTTTTGATTACCATTCTATTACTTTCTGCAAATTGGCATAGAAGCTTCCCATTTTCACTAGTATTAGTATGTAAAGAATGTTTCCCTGCTACATACTGCAAGAAGTCCTCTCTACCTATTTTGGCATTGAAGTCCCCAAGAAGTATTATCACATCATATTTTGGTATCATACTACATTCCTTTTCCAACTGGTCATAGAATGCATTTTTCTTCTCTTCACTATCGTCTTCTGTAGGTGCATACGCTGATATAAGTGTCAGATTCCTGAATCGTCCCTTTAGTCTCATTTTACACATTCTATCTCCTAGAGGCTCAAATCCAAGAAGACTTCTTTTTATCTTTGAACTAATGATAAAGCCTGTTCCACACTGACCAGTTCTTACTTCAGGACCACTGTATAACATTGTATAGTCCTTCTTGTCAATCCTACCGTTTCCCCTCCATCTCACTTCCTGTATCGCTACTATATCCATTCCATACTTCAAAACTTCCTCAGCTACTTCTGCCATTTTTCCTATCTGCAACATCGTTCGTACGTTCCATGTTGCCATTGTCAAAGTCATGTCCTTTTTCCTTGTCCTTAAACATTTTCCAGGTTCATCATCGTTAATTCCGTCCAAATTCCGAGGCTTCGTTGAGAGTTTCGTAACTTTTGAGGTTTTACAGTGTGGGGTTGTTAGCCCCACGCCCAACCCCCAACCTGGAGGACCAGGGTACCGCTCTTAGTCTGGCTCATCACTTTAGACCTGTCCAGCTTGGGTGACCCTACCAGGAGCTTAAGCTCCTGCTGGCATAGCTCTGCAGATCATTTGAGCTCGCAAGCCCCCAAAACACCCGGCAATAACAAATTGCCTTCTTCAAGGTGGCAGTACCGGCGGGGGGACCGATTTTATTTACATTAGCAAAATATTATAACACATTATCTTCATAAGCCAGAAAGAAAACGCGACTGAAGGTTCTTTGGGTGAGACACTCTGTACTTGCAGCAACATATTTCCTTGCACCCTGCATACGTTTATTGAAACCCTGATGACAATTCCCACTGCTAACTTTACAAGATATGCATCTGAGATTATAGGGTAATATACGAGTCATGTACTGTAGTTCCAAAAGGAGTTTTCTCCATTGTATGGACTGTTTGAATATTTGAGAAAAATGTTTCTATGTTTGAATATAATTTATTCATTGAAAAAGTAATACGTTATCCTTTTAAATATTATTATTATTATTAAGCGTATGGAATTTTACATAATGGACAAATATATACAATATTATACAAAGAATACATGGTACTAAGTAGTGAACAATTACACATGGATATCTTAATTATTTATCCATTGAACTAGGGATAATGAGACATCAGCAAGGTCTTTCTGGTCTCCACCATAAGCACGCAGAGGGCATTCGTTCATTATGTGATGCATGGTCTGGACCAATGCACCATAATCACATGCTGGAGAGTCCCTGAAGCCCCCACTGGTGAAGGGAGAATGCAGATCTTCCACAATTAGTGCGAAACCTGTTTAGTGATGACCACGTTCTTCTTGGCAAACTGAAACCAGCTGGGGCGTGGTTTGGATTAAAGAGGCTTGGCCATTCCGGAGCTGTACGAAACCATTCCTCTTTTAAATTGAAACCGCCATCCATTAGATTCTTAGCTGTTTTCATCGGTGGCTTACGGGATTTCAGCCTTTGACTCCAGAGATCAGCAACATCCCTGTCTCACATTTCTCCACCAAACCTGCGACGATCAAGAGCCCTTGTTCAAGAATATGATAAGATCATGTCCAATCAAACTCTACTTTTAACAAGAAGTTTCGTGACGAACCAAAGAGCCTACTTTTCTTTAAATTTAAGATTAATGCCAATGATTAATCTATATGGATCTATCTAGAATAATGACGAAATTAAGTTGGTAATATCGACATTTCTAATTAGTTCGAAATACTGTATATCTGGCATAATGTAGCCTAATACAGAACTACAGTTGGCAGCCCTGGTGGCTGAATATATTCTTAGTTCCATCTCCTAAGGTACAGCATACAAAATTTGGTTGAAGTCCAATGGATAACATGGACGTTACATGCAGTTAAACATTATATCTAACAGCGCGCGTAAAATCATGTTGGCAACAATGACATACATGTATTGGTCAAAAACAATCTGAAATATTATGATCTATTGTTGTGTCAATTTTGAATGAAATCCATTAGTTAGTAGAGAAGTTACATGGATTTTAAAATAGGACCTATCAGCAGGCTTAGAATCATGTTGGCAGCACTGGCGTAGGCATATATTAGTTACTCCAAATTAAACTAGAATGCCAGGTAGGCCCTACTACGTGTGCAAAGTTTAGAGCGATTGGCTTGCATACTTTCTGATATATTGATATTAGGGTAACAAAAATAGAGACAGTATTTATTAACAGTTGGCAGCCCTGGTTACTCTTAAGAATCGGCATAGTCATATCTGTTATGGTACACATGGCACACACGAAATTTGGTTGAAATCCAAATGATAGTATAGAAGTTACATATATTTAAAGTTGGACCTCTCAGCAGGCTTAGAATCATGTTGGTAGCACTGACGTATATAAGGTACTCCAGATTACTTGCATACTTTCTTATATATGGGTATTTGGATGGAAAAAAAATTGAGAGCATTTATTAACAGTTGGCAGCCCTGTTGGCTCTTATGAATACGCTCAGTCATATCTGTTTATGTACACATAGCACATACGAAATTTGTTTGAAATCCAATTGATAGTGTAGAATTTATATGCATTTAATATTTTGAGTATATTTTATACAATATTGTTTGAAAATGGATAAAGTCTCTATTGGAACACTCCTGTGTCGTAGGGAAACTTAGATATGCTAATGGCATTTTGTTCCACATGAATACTACCGGAGCTCTTACTTGCATAATGTTTTTCTGTATTTTTCCCAATTACATTGATCTTTGTAGTTTTCCCTTCCTCTTGCTGTTTGCTGGATCACTACATTACTACTTCCCTCCATGTCGATAAACGTTTAAGTACTCTCATAGTATACTGACTTGCTGTTCGACAATGATAAATATACTGTAATTATTACAAAAGCACTTCATTGTTTCCTTCAACCAACTAAAATAGCTACTACTGTTAACCTCTGCCAATCTGTTGTTTGAGTCAGCTCTTCATGCTTCCCTGTCCTGGGCTAATCGTTTCATCTCTACACAGATACCACACCCTATATCCGAGGTAATCTGTTTACCATATTCTAACCTTGGTCTACCCCTACAGTTCTTATCCTCGACCCTTCCTCCTATAACTAAGTTTGCTATTCCTGGGTGTCTTAGTATGTGTCCTACCAACCTATCTCTCCTCTTCATTAGCAGTCACCAGAAACATCTCTCCACTCCCAATCGTCTTAATACCTCTTCATTTGTAACAACCTCTGGCGAGCCGAACATGTCCCCGGACACTCCCGGCACTAAAAGCCATTCGATAAATACATTTGTAATCTTCATCATTCTCCTGTAACACCACATTTCAAACGCTTCAATTCTCTTCTTCTCTGCTGTTCCATCAGTCCAAGTTTCACTTCCATAGGGCGCCACGCTCCAGACAAAGGCTTTCAAACATGACTTCCTAGTATCTAAATCTATATTCGATGTCAACAGATTCTTTTTTCTGTAGAAATGCTTTCCTTGCCTGTGCTAACCTACAGTACTTTTTATATCCTTCCCCCAGGGGTTCACATCTAGTGGAAAGTGGGTTGGCGACCACGGGAGCACAGCCGAGTCTGGCATTGCTTCCACTTACTTGTGCCGGGCTCCTCTCCGTCTTTTTTTCCTGTCGACCTCCCTTGGCCAACTCTTGTTCTTTTCCGACCCCGGCGGTATTAGGGTATCTGAGACCTAGGGAGTCTTTCACTTTCCCGCCTTAATTGGCTCTTGTCTCATCTTTCCTGATCCCTCCTTCTTCGAGGGGTCAGACCTCTTGTTTTTGTTTTCATTAAAGTTTCTTTTCTTTTTAAGATTCCTGCACTGCTTTTGTTTATTGGCTTCCCGAGTATCTAAGTTACCTTACACTACATTTTGTAAGTATTTTCGATCTAAATTGCATTTTGCGAGTATTTTCAACCTCAATTGTATTTTGTAAGGATTGACAATCTAAATTACTTTTTAGTAATTCTTTCAATTTAGGGGCTGGCACTTTAGTGAATATATTGAATTTTATTTGCATTTTATAAGTATTTTCAACCTAAACCGCATTTTTCAGGTGTTTTAAATCTACATTGCATTTTGCATGGTGGGCATTTTTTAAGTATTTTGATTCTCAATTGCATTTTGTTAGTATTTTGAATCTATATTGAATATACTAGTCAAGATGGCGGCCAGCAGGTGTGTAGCAGTTAGAATGCTCCAACTTTTCCTCGTGTTCCACCTAGTAAAAAGCTCAGTGGGTGCCTCGAAAAAGATCCTCGATCATTCTTTAACAATTGAAGACTCGTGTGTGAACTCGGACCTGAAGGAACACCTCATGGTAGTTTGTAAACTCAATATATCTTCTCTCACATGGTGTGGAAGCGAGGGGCTGATAGTCACGGCAGCAGGCAGAGGGTGCCCAGCACTGCGCGGGGTTGCCAGACCGCCCGCTACATTATTACATCTCGTGGTGCTGTCTGTGGCCCTCAGTGGAGATGTGGAGATGAACCCAGGGCCGAATAAGGTGTGTGTAATTTGTGATTCGAAGGGTCGTGTGAATCAGTTATTTGTGACATGTACATCTTGCCACTCTCAAGCGCACAGAACTTGTGCAAAAATCAGTGCTTTAAAACACAAAATAATCACCTCTGGGAAACAATCGTGGCTGTGTTGGAACTGTTCTTTACCTCAGTTCTCTAACTCATTTTTTAATACATCGACACAGAGTGCAAATAGTGTAGAGAGTGACGTAACTCCCTCGGATGGCAAAGCATTGTCCATTTTTTCCTTCAATGCTCGAAGTGTAACATGTCCCTCCAAACAACCGGACCTGCGTTCTTGTCTCACAGCACTTAATCCGTCAATTGTGTGTTCAGGGGAGACATGGCTGAAAAAATCCACTAACGACCCAGAAATATTTCCGGTAACATACACCATGTTCCGCAAAGATCGAACCTGGACATCAGGGGGAGGGGTACTAATAGCCATGAAACCTGAGTTAAGGCCTGTTCGCCAACGGGAGCTTGAAACTGATGCTGAGGCTGTGTGGGTGGAATTCACGTGTGCTAACAATACATTTCTAATAGGCTCTGTATACCGTGCTCCAAATTCAACTCGGCTCATCAATGATGAACTTTTGGAGTCCCTCCGTCGTGTACAATACATCCAGCACAAATACAAGGCCATTTACATAATAGGCGATTTTAATTTAGAAATAGACTGGCAAAACTCTCCTCCCACTCCCAAGGATCCCATTGCTAATGAATTCCTTACCGCATTCTACGATTTATTCCTAGACCAATTGATAACCGAAGCAACTCGAATCACACAAACTACACGCTCCACAATAGACCTATTCCTCACAAGCCTTCCTTCCTCCGTACAGAAAGCTGAAGTCATACCCGGTTTCAGTGATCACGCAGCCATCTTTACCACATTGCATTACAACAAACCACGCAGCAAGAGCACAGTGAGGACAGTATACAATTACAAAAAGGCAGACTGGAAATTGCTATCATCTTTATTCCTCAAACACCTTCCCACCCCATGTATTCTGGACACCAGCGACATCAACTCAGTGTGGCACGCCTGGCGAAAAAGTTTCTTTGAATGTGTGGATATAGCTATACCGAAAATAACCATTAGTAGGAAGAAAAATTCTCCTTGGGTGACGAAGTAAGTCATTAAAATGATTAGGAAAAGGAACGTTTTATACAAGAAATGGAAAAGTTGCTCAACTGACATCATGTGGGAAAAATACAAGAACATCAGGAACCAAACAAAGAACTTAATTCGCGAAACATACGACAATTATATTCACAAAATAAGCAGCACCAGTGAAATGTGGAAATTTTTGTCCAGAAGACGCGGCACCGCTGCGCCAGCCTCATTTCACTGTAACGGTACATTCCTCAATGCACCCCAAGATATTGCAACAGCGTTCAGTGACAGTTTCAAGAAGAACTTTTCTAAGCCGGATATGACCATGAACCTGCTTCTGCCAAGGTCATCACTTCCACCCCTCCCACTCTCCAACCTGTACTTCACAACAACTGAGGTGATTCAGAGCCTACGGAAGATTAGACCACATGCGGCGACCGGCCCAGATGATGTTCCCGGACGGATCCTGCTGCAGTGTGCGGAAGCATTAGCGCCCTCTCTGTGTGCGTTATTCAACCTGTCTATCAACCAAGGTTCTGTGCCGTGTGGGTGGAAATGTGCTAACGTGGTGCCAATCTATAAGCAAGGTGACAGAGAGGATGTTGCAAATTACAGACCGGTGTGTCTAACATCTATAATTTGTAAATGTAAGGAGCGGCTAGTAGCAAACAGTGTGCTGGAATTTCTGCGGGAGAACAATCTGCTCGACCCAAATCAGCACGGTTTTCTTCCGGGTCGTTCTTGCACTACTCTATTGACAAAAGTCATTGATGAGTTTCAGTTCTACTTGAATCAGCCAGAAGTGAAACAAGTAGACTGTATTGCACTGGGTTGGGCTAAGGTCTTCGATCAAGTGTCTCATGAAAGACTTTTGTTAAAGCTACAGCAGCTTAACATACGGGGTAGCTTACTTGCATGGGTGAGGTCATTCCTAGAGGGTCGAACGCAGTGTGTGGTGTACGGAGGAGCTCGATCGCAGGCTGCTCAAGTTACTTCTGGAGTGATTCAGGGCTCTGTGATCGGACCTCTTCTCTTCACTATATATGTGCTCGATCTTCCTGGCTGTGTCACCTCATCAATGTCACTATATGCAGATGACACCGTGCTATACAGGGGCATTAAATGTGAAGAAGATTTCCTCTGTCTTAAATCAGATCTGGACAACTTATCGCTGTGGTGTTCTGTGAATAATTTAAATATAAATGTACAAAAATGTAAATACATAAGAATAACCAGGTCACAAAAACCCATTGAGAATGAATACAAAATTATGAACAGTGTCATCCCACAGTGCACAAACTTAAAGTTATTAGGGGTAACAATCTCCGACACCCTGAATTGGAACATACAAAGTGAAGAGGCAAGATGTAAGGCCACCAAAATTCTGGGTTTCTTGTACAGAAACATGAGAGGCTGTAAACCTAGAGCCTTCAGGATGGCTTACACATGCATGGTCCGTCCGATATTAACGTACGGCTTACCTGCTTGGCATCCCACTACAGCGGAAAACATGAACAAGCTCCAGCGTGTACAGCGCCGCGCAGAAAGGCTAATAGCTCGTTATTCCCTTTCCCCTTTGTCAAAATTTCCATCTATAGAGGCAACAGCCAAACAAATTGATCTAATTTTTCTTAAAAAATCCCTTACAGGTTCCATTAATATTGACCCTTTTTGCCGACTGTCATTGGCATACCGCTCAGTTCGGAGAGGACGAGGTGTAACCCTCGTTCCGCCCTTCGCACGTAGCAATGCTTACCTGACAGGTTTCTACGGCCGCTCTGCGCGGTTATGGAACGCGCTGCCAGGGGATGCCAAGATCTTGCCTCTTAGGAAATTCAGGCCGTACGTAAAAAGGTACATTGTATAAATAAACGTCTGTATGAGTGATTGATTGTCTCGCTGAATGAATGAGTATCTGAATGGAATGAATGTATGTATCGCGTGACCGAGGCTATGAAAGTGCGTGCGTGAGAGAGTGAGTGAACAGGAAAATGTACTATGTCAATATTCTAAATATGTAAATACTGCAAATATATTTGTAAAACTTGTAAATATTGTTAAAACAAATGTAGATGTAAGCTGTGCCTGTGAAGCATGAAATATGTATGTGGGGCTTGCCCTTTTTCACTAGGCCTTCCATACTTCGTGTACGATTTATGGTAAATAAATAATAATAATAATAATAAATTGCATTTTGTTTTTCAATGTAAATCCCTTTTTGTAAGTATTGTCAATTCAATTATGTAGTTAGAATATACCATATATTTTGTAAGCATTTTGAATTTCAATTCCATTTTGTAATTAATTTGAATTTCAATTGCACTTTGTGAGTATTTTGAATTTGAAATGGGCTTTTTCTCAATCTAAATTGCATTGTATATTTTCAATTTCAATTGCTTTTTGTAAGTATTTTGAACCTCAATTGCATTTTGTACGTATTTTCAATCTCATTTGAATTTTGTAAGTATTTTGAATTTCCATTGCATTTTGTAAGTATTTCGACTCTACATTGCACATCTTGTGCGTATTTTGAACCTAACCTGCACTTTGTGAGTATTTTCCTTCTAAATTCCCTTTTGTAAGTAAGTTCCACTCTCCATTTTGCAAGTCGTTTCAATCTGCGTTCCATTTTGTAAGTATTTTCAGTCCCACTTAATTTTCGTTACGGTTTTTATTTCATTGTCATTTTCGTTATCACCCAGACCATTAGAGGCCGATAACCCAGATGTTAGGCCCCTTAAAACAACAATCGTCATCACCTTTTTATATCCTCTTTGCTTCGTCCATCACTCGTTATTTTGCTTCCTAAGTAACAGAAGTCACCTACTCCCTTTAGCTTTTCACCTGCCAATTCGACATCCATAGGGGCTTCTGTTTTCTTAGTTAGTTAGTTAGTTAGTTAGTTATTGTTGTTTTAAGGGGTGGAACTACGAGGTCATCTGCCCCTCTTAACACAGCTTAAAGAATACAAATTTGAAATTGAATTTAAAATTTTGAGGTGGACACCTAAATTTAAAACCACCAAAAAATAATAAAACAAAAACAAAAAATTAAATAAAAATAAAAATTACAAAAATAAACAAAAATTACGGAAAACAAAAAAATATAATTCAAAAACGAACAAGTCGTTGAGTCAATTTATACTGGAAAATTTAGATTGCTGGCCCTTCTGATTTCTTTGGACTAGGGGCAGATACTATTGAAGTAACACTCAGCTTTGATCACACATTGAAATAGAAAGGAGAAGCTCTGTTATGGAACACAATTGTGTAGAGAACAGCTACTAAATTGTCGAGGGATAGTGACCGTATGGAATAAACAGGATGTCGAATAAGGAACGTTTTTGAACAAACTCCGATTTTTATTCGGCAATTACGTTGAAATATTAAGTTGTTAGAACATAACTTATTCTGAGTTTCATGGAGACTTTCAAGAAGATGGCGCTGGTATAACTAACTCACAATTCATAAACCTTAGAGACGACCCCTTTTGGAACTAAAATACTCTTCATTTGGTACGATTTCATCATGGGATAAGATGAAACGTCTGCTCTCGTCTCGGTGTGCCAGTTAAATGATCAGGAAATGCTTTGGATGATTCGATTTACGAAGCTTATAGACCTCCACCTCTACTGCTAATTCGATTTCACCGCATGTTCTCTGCTTGGTTCATAATTGATTCGATGTGCATGCTCATTTGATGTGTACCGCAGGTTTGATTAAACTTTTTTGATCAGTCTATCTCGGAACTACAGTACTCGTTGAAAGTGTGAAAGTTGTGTGAACTTACATTTGGCTCTCATTAGTTTTACTATTCTCCGTAAGGACCATACATACACCTGAGTACGTTGACGTGACGGAGAATCCGAAACCAACCACTTTGTGGTGTAGCAGCTGGAGGTCCGGGTTCAATTCCTAGCTCTGTCAAGAATTTTAATTCTAACACTAAACCTCGTGAAGTATAACTGACAAGAGGCAAGGAAGGTTTCATTCCCACCTCACCTATCCTGAAAATTATTTTCCGTGGTATCCCACTTCTACTCCAGGCAAATGCCGGGATGGTTCCTAGCTTAAGGTCGCGGTTGCCTCTTTCCCAATCCTATCCCTAATTCACAAATACATGCACTAATACGGACACCACAATATCATAAGACAAAATTCTCTACACACTCAAGTACTCGGGACTACATGACCACGATGTCGCAAAGCCCCTAAAATTATTAACAGCACCAACACCCACATCAATGAACTTTATTTTGTCACGCCTCAGCGGGTTCGTGTTGGAGTGCCGCGACCGTACGTGATTGGCATTGTGGGTTTTGTAGTGCAATTTTGTCTTTTATATTTGTTCATGTCGTGATCCAGATCTGATGATGCTCGCTTGACGATCGAATCATGTCATCCTTATAATAAGTGCATTTAATAATTAATCACGTGTCGATTTTTCGAAGAATCACAAAATCACCAGCCAGTTTAATTGGTCATATATTCGTATTGACAGACTGAAAATTGGCATTAACAAGTAGTTTCGTGAAGAACTAAACAGCCTATTTTCATATATCCTACGGGTCTTACTTAGGACATGAGAAATGAAAACGAGATTTAAAAGAAATGCACAGCCGCCATTTTTAATTTCTCATAAAATGCAATTGAATTAGATTAAATTAAGGCTTGTATGTAGATATACCGTGCCAAGTTTCACAGAGCTCAGATGAAAAGTTGTGAGAAAAATCCATTTAAATATTTACATTTCGCGCAACCGCCATATTGGTTTTGTTCTCACCAGGTTATTGAATGATCAATAGGTGAACTAATGTTAATAGCCTTTATCAACATACAAGTCCGGCTCCGTGGCTAAATGGTTAGCGTGCTAGGCTTTGGTCCGAAGTGCCCCGGGTTCGATTACCGGCCGAGTCACCACGGATTTTAATCTCCTGGGGTTAATTCCCGTGGCTCGGGGACTGGGTGTATGTGACGTCATCATCATCACTTCATCCTCATTACGACGCGCAGATCGCCCACGGGCCTCTCCGGAGGCCACACGATCATTCATTCATTCATCAACATACAAAATGTCAGTTTGATTGTTGTGATAGATTCGTAGATATTGAGAACCGTCTAAATATTTCGGATGGTCCCCATGTTGGATTGTTATATGTTTAGGGCATAGCGTTATGTACCCATAGGTGAAGATTATTTCGTAGCTTCATTTTATCAAACGCTCACTTCGATCGCATGATTAGGACACAAGAAATGAAATATAATTTAAAAATTTCGCACATCCGCCATCTTGAGGGTTTCAAAACAATTGAGGTTAATTGTCTGTTAGTAGATTACATTTTATATGGATATTTACCTACCAAGTTTCACTATGCTCGGATCATTAAATCGCGGGTAAATTCCATTTGAATGAAAATCCACAGCCTGCTTCCAGTCTCCGACCGGGTCAGGAATGGAATGAATGAAGCCCCCATCTAGCGGCGAGGATATGAACTGTGCCGGCTACCGAGGCCTGACGCACTCCTCTGGGGCAATGATTAAATGAATGACAGATGAAATGAAATGATAGTGGAGAGTGTTGCTGGAATAAAAATTTGACAGGGAAAACCGAAGTACCCGGAGAAAAACCTGTCTGCCTCCGTTTTGTCCAGCACAGATACCACATGGAGTGACCGGGATTTGAACCACGGACTCAGCGGTGAGAGGCCGGCGTGCTGCCGCCTAAGCCACGGAGGCTTCGGGTAAATTCCATTTTAATGTTTAAATTTCGCTTGGCCGCCATGTTGGTTTCGTAATCACCAGGTTATTAAAAGTCCCTTAGGTGAACCTAAGGTAATAGCCTCTATCAACATAAAAAATTCAGTTTGATTGCTGTAATATATTCTTGAGGTTATGTAAACAATTGAACTAGATTAGATACACACACGGACATACACACACACACGGACAAAAGGTGATCTCATAAGCCTGTTTTTTATTAATGAAAATAGACTAAAATAGAAAATAGACTAAAAAATTGAAATGAAGGTTTGCCAAGTAGTTAGCTTCGGGGCTGGTTAAATCCCCAAGAAAATATCACCGTAGGCTATGCGGGTAGAAACGTGCATAAATCAAATGAGGCGTACTAATCAAAGTGAGAAAGGAGTTGGTTTGTCATTGCTTTCTTCAGAAGGATTTCAATTTTAATTGTTGACTTAACTACTTGTTATTTGATGACGCCACATGCTCTTTGGCTTGGTTATTACTACGTCTAGCTAGGGCAGTAAACTTGAAAAGGAAGTCTATTACGAAATCACAACCACTTGTTGCGGGTGAGGATGAACGAAGGAAATAAAACCAAGTAGGGGGTGGGTGGGAGGAATAATTAGGTCGATCAGGAACTATTGCAGACATTCCAATTGCTCCCGACGAGATTTATCGCCGAGATAGAGTCCCGCCCTCGAATAAAATCGATTGCAAGTTCCCTGCTGGTAAAAGTAAATTGCCAGTCATTTACTGTTCAGGCTGTAAAAGTAATTCCCTATGCGTAGAGAAGATGGAGTTAGAAGGAAAGTGGTTCCAATTTCCTTCTGAGTCAAAGGTGGGTGATGAAGTGACCAGAGTATTATTTGCCAAATCTGACCCAAACAGGGCTTGTCATAGAATATACGGGATGCTTTTAAATTATGATACCTTCTTTCAGTTAATATTGTAGATTCCAGTCGGTTGATACAAAAATCATTCCAATTACGGTACTCGAATATGGGAACAATAACCTGAAATTTGATTGGACTAAATTGTTTGACATTTTGAAATCTATTGGAATAAAGTACAGTGATAGGAGGGTGATATACAATCTATACAGAAACCAGACAGCAGTCATTCGAGCTGAAGGCCATGAGAGAAGCTGGTATTCAGAAAGGTGTAAGGCAAGCAACTTATCACCCATACTTTTCAATATTTACATTGAACAAGCAATGAAGGAAATTGGAGAAAAATTTAAAGTGAGAGTGAAAATTCAAGGAGAAATAATTTCAACTCTGAGATTTGCTGATGACATCGTCATCGTCTGAGGATTTGAATGAGTTTTTGAATGGCATGGACTCCGTTTTACGGAAAGAATTCATGATGAAAATTAATAAATGTAAAACAAAAATACTGGAATGCAGCCGAAATAAATCAGAAACCTCTATGGAGATCAAATTGGCAGGTGAAAAGCTGAAGGAAGTAGAAGACTTCTGTTACTTAGGAAGCAGAGTAACCAGTGATGGACGAAGCAAAGAGGATATAAAAAGTAGGTTGGCTCAGGCAAGGAAAGCATTTATACAAGAAAGGAATCTGTTGACATCGAATATAGATTTAGGTATTAGGAAGTCATTTTTGAAAGCCTTTGTCTGGAGCGTGGCGCTCTATGGAAGTGAAACTTGGACTATTGGTGCAGCAGATAAGAGGAGAATTGAAGCATTTGAAATGAGGTGTTAAAGGAGAATGATGAAGATCAGATGGGTAGATAGGGTTACAAACGAAGAGGTATTAAGACAAGTGGGAGAGGAGAGATGTTTCTGGCGACTGCTAATGAAGAGAAGAGATAGGTTAGTAGGACACATACTAAGACACCCAGGAATAGCAAGCTTAGTTATGGAAGGAAGGGTCGAGGACAAGAACTGTAGGGGTAGACCAAGGTTAGAATATGTTAAAAAGATTGCCTCGGATGAAGGGTGTGGTAGCTATGTAGAGATGAAACGATTAGCTCAGGACAGGGAAGCATGGAGATCTGTATCAAACCAGTCAAAAGACTGAAGACTCAAACAACAACAACCTGAAATAAATCACATGTGATTAAGATTTATATATATTGTTACTGACTGTTGAAGAAGAACAACAAGATGTTCAGGAAATAACATATAGCCTACTTTCTCCTAAATGTTTGGGTATAGGTATAACTCTTTGTGCTTATCACCTCCTAATCTCTTCCTATTCGAAGTGCAAATTGGCACACAGGATTTGAGCAGCAGCGTTCAAACCATAGTTTATAATTTACCCCAGTACTTTGTAATTTCATCAGCAAACACTCCAAACAACGTAGGAATTCAGTATATTAACACCGACTACTAACAATAATTGAAACTTCGTTGGTCTAAACGTTTCACTGGAAGGAACACATTTAATATACCTACTAAACACATACTTTTTAATCGCACCTATAATTGGCAGTGCGCTCTATCGGCAAAAATAGGCCATTTTCAATAACACCACTGACATGACTTCACTAACTGGCCGGTATAGAGCGCAGCTCGCATCTAGTAAGCAGTGGATAGCTTCCGCATACTGTAGTTCAACTAGTTGCGATTAGATGTCACTCCTGCAGATCCATTGGAGAACTTTTCCATCGCAAAATGCACAATATGACGCTCAATTGTATAACGTCTCAGTACTAAAAAAACAACAAATATAAACTAATCGAGCAAAAATAAAACTCTCTTAGGATTAGAACCCCAGCTGGCCGGGTGAGAGACCAACGCTGTAACCACAGACCCAATTATGTCCTTCCAAGTTCAATGTTATCAATCGATTCAGATAATGACTTTGACTAAACGATTTATTCACTGGAGTATATTTCAAACAAAGTGCATATTACTTCTATCTGTAGGCTATATTGCATGCAACATACTCAAATTAGTGAAATCTCGGTCAGAACGAGAGATCAGCTGCCATCTTGTCTGTAACCGAGACGGCTCAGCTTTTTAAAGCCACTTCTGCACTATAATATTACAATATAAACTTTTAATTTCGAACGGGCCATGCCCTTTAGAACAGTTTACACGATTCTCGGTTTGATAATCGGAACTGGTGGGTCCCATGTTATGGATTATAAAGTTTGCATAATTCACACGGCCGCCATCCTGAAATGGTACGGTTGATGATCTAGTATGAGCACAAGACGCGCCCCATATGAGGGTATGTTTGTACCAACTTTGGGAAAGATCCGATGATTAGTTTGGTCGTAATTTAATTTTATGTTTTGACCATTTGAGTTGCCGCCATTACGTTTTGGTAATGATGGCAGCAATATAAAACATGACACTGAGGTGCTCTTTGCTATTGCTACCTCTGTACCAAATTTCGTCCAATTCGGATTCACCGTGTCTGAATTGATAGGAGGGGACAGACATGCAGAGTACACACACACATACATACATTTTAGCCTACTTTCGATTTTTGCAACAAATGAAAGTAGACATGAGATCTACACAGGGCCAAAAATTGTGTGTCTGTGTGTGTGTGTGAGTGTGTGTACTCTGAATGTCTGTCCCTCCCTATCAATTCCAACATGGTGAAACCGAATTGAACGAAATTTGGTAAAGACGTAGAACTAGCAAAGGGCACCTCAGTGCCATGTTTTATATTGCCGCCATCTTGACGGAAACATAATGGCGGTCACACAAATGTTCAAAGCTTAAATCAAATTACGACTATTCTAATCATCTGATCTCTACCAAATTTTGCAACAACATATATTTATATGGCGGGCGTCATTTGACTAAACTACAAGGTTATCAGCCCAATAGTTTGCAGGTGGCAGCCATGTATGTGTGCAAATCGATTCCTCCTATCAATTCAAACACGGTGAAACCGAATTAAATGAAGTTTTTTTTTTACAGAGGTAGCACTAGCAAAGGGAACCTCATAAATCATGTTTAATATCCGTATAGCACGTTGTATTTCAACAAGCTACTACAACCAACATTCAATTATACTCCTTGAAAAGGACAAAGAGTTATAACAAAACCCATGCATTTAGAAGAAATTAGGCTATATGTTATTTACTGAACATCTTGTTTTTACTTGTTTTTTTTTTTGCGAAAATCGAAAGTAGGCTAAAAGTTTACTATCATTTTTTGCAAAAATCAAAAGTAGGCTTGAATTTCAGTTGGTTGGTTCTTCAAGTTTAGGGGCTGCGACAACGCAATCACGTAGCACCGTGTACTTTGGGTGTGTGTAGAATCTGTCTGATAACCGGTGTTAATCGTGATGGCTGTATTAATGTGTGTTATCTGTAATTCAGGCAAGGACTGCAGACGATCAACTTCAAGTAGTTCCTACTCTTGCTACCAAATGCTAACGTCAACGACACCTAGCTGTGAACTTGGCTTACTAAATTCCATCTCAACCGGCACCTGGTGGCAAACGTTGGAACTTAATAGAGCGTTAATCAAATCTAACCAACAAATTTAGCTTCACACAATTGTAGTTAGTGAAATGTTCTTTTACCTACCATAAATCTATAACATGGGCCCGCCGGATTTAGTTCCTCTTCGAAGGCATACTGAGGGATTTTTTACGTTATTAAAAAATCGGATGACTTCGGCCGGGTTTGAACTCACGATCTTGGACATAGAAGCTCAGCATGCTACCACCTACGCCACCGAAGCCTTCTATTTCAAGCAAATGCCGGGATGGTACCTAACTTAAGGTCACGGCACCTTAATTACAAATACTCACACTAGTACAGACATCACAATGACACAGGTTATCAGAAAATGTACACACACTCAAGTACTTGGGGCTACATGACCACGACGTCTTAAAGCCCCTGAATAAACATCATCATCATCATCATCATCAACAACAACAACAACAACAAAATCCATGTTTGGTTCTCTTACAGTTTTAATGACATTTTGATGATGGATTTGCAACATTAGAGTTAACAGACCATATTATATAACATTGTAGCCTATGTTCACTTCACGAATATCCTGCGCGCGGAGCGCTATCTGTGTACAGAAAGACCGTACTAGGAGGGACAATAACTGCATTTAACGTGGGTCTACTTCACTGCTACCTGGTGTGGAGTTTCTTCATTTATTTAGTCATGGACGATTAACTCAGTTGTCTTTTGACTGAGGATAGAGTAGGAAATTACACCATTGTGAATGGAAAGCCACCTCGCTTAACAGGCAATAGAACACAAAGCAAAATGAACATTCTGATGCTGTATCGTATTGTCTCTTCCGAGTTTCCACTGCCACATTGTGACGTCAAGATCAGCAAGATCAGCTACAATATATCAAACGAGGCAAAATTCATGTATTGAAACATAGCCATGTTTCAGTGGCGTATACTGGTCTGAAGATCTGGGCTACCACTGAGCTTATTATTACACAAAACATGCTTTTGAACTGCCGTACGAAAAGAGTTCAAATTTGAAAACCCTTCATTTGACCATACATTAACTTCACGACCAAATAACAAACACGGCCAGCAATACAATTTAGACAGTTTAGAACTGGCAGATAACCTATTCCACCTAGCATATGTAGACGATGTGAAATGACGTGTGTACTTTGGCACACAATTGCAGTTCAGGTGTAGGCCTTGTCATATGTAGACTATAATATGAACATTCTCACTGTATGGACGACGGCTGAAAGGAACTTCTACCAAACTCTCTATTATACAGTCATTGGTATTTAAAGTCCCCGAAGGTGTTCGTTTCATAAACATCTTACAAAATCACAACTGGCACAGTTAAAACGAAACACTACATAAAGATTCTTCAGCATACCCACACGTAAATAAATCACACATCGAAAATACTACAACTTCTAAAACATATTCACATCTATGCGCGCGATAATGAATATTTATTGTAGGCTATCGGTTGCTGTAAACGCTTTTAACTTCAAAGAAACCGCTGACTGTAGCGGCAACTCGCTCGCTATGAGCGCTGTGCCTGCACGGAACAAGGGTTGGTGCAGGGAGATGGGGAGAGGGGCGTAAGGCTGCCGCTTTCTTGGTCGGTTTCTACTGCGTTGCCGCGTTGACTACCCACTAACCATTATGTCTTTCGATAAAGAAGAATGTGCATGAAAGTCATGATTGTTTGAATGCTTTGTTGAAACTGTAAAAAAGTGTTATTTATTTTTAATGTAATTTTCTTGGGCTACCGCCGGTAAGCCCGGTAGCCCTAAGAATACGCCCCTGCCATGTTTGAAGTAGTGTTTAACCACAGTGGAACGTATTTGGTTTTTCCTTGGAAGTGAATATGTCCCTATGTTCAATACCGAGTATCTGTATAGGCCTACATATTCTATTCATGCAACTGCGTATTCTAAAGTTCATACCATTTTTAGCCTATATTCAATTTGAAAAAATAGGCTTATGAGATCACCTTTTGTCCTTGTGTGTGTGCGTGTGTGTGTGTGTGTGTCTAATAAAATCTAAACGACTGGAGCGATTTCAATGAAACTCGGTAAGTTCATAGCACTATTCCGGGCGACCCCGAACGTGCCCTTTAAATTTTGTTACGTCTCACCAATTCAACATGGCGGCTGTGCGAAATATTTAACCAGCATTCAATATCTCCGAAACTATTACCGATATCACCCTAAAATTTTGTATGGTGAAAGAGGAAACTAGTAGGAGTTCACTTATGTTAACTTGGAAAAGCTGGTAACTACAAAACCAACATGGCGGCCAAGCGAATTTGCGACATTTAAATAGACGTTTCTCGCGAGTTAACCAACCAAACGCAATGGAACCTGGTATAGTATATGTTTATACACATTGTAATGCACCGACATCTAACTTCGTTCAATTGTTTACATAACCTCAATATGGCGGCTGTGCGAAATATTTCACCGGCATTCTATATCTCTGAAACTATTACCGGTATCACCCTGACATTTTGCTCGGAGATAAAGGACACTACTGGAAGTTCATCTATGAGACTTTCAAAAACCGGTTATCTACAAAACGAACATGGCGGCCAAGCGAAGTTGAATGTTTAAATGGACTTTCCTCGCGATTTAATGATCCAAACGCAATGAAACTTGGTACAGCAAATGTTTATATACATTGTAATGCACTGGTATGTAATTTAGTTCAATTATTTACATAATCTCAAGATGGCGGCCGTGCAAATTTTTAAATGAAGTTTCTTGTGTCGTAATCATGCGATCGAAATGAAAGTTTGAATAATGAACCTACGCAAAAATTTTCCTTTAAAGGTACATGACTCTAAGGCCAGTACATATAACAATCCAACATGGCGACCATCCGAAATATTTAGACAGTTCTCAATATCTACGAATCTATTACAGCAATCAAACTGAATTTTTTAATGTTCATAGGTGCTATGGACATACGTTCACCTATAGGACTTTCAATAACCTGGTGATCACAAATCCAACATGGCGGTGGAGCGAAGTATAAATATTCACATGGTCGTTTCTCGCAATTTAACCATCCGAGTGCAGTGACACTTGGTACAGTAAATCCTTATACAATTGTTAATCCACTGGCATCTAATGTTTTTCAATTGTTTCCATAATCACAAGATGGCATTTGTGCGAAATTTTAAAATCTCGTTTTTACTTCTTGTGTACTAATCATGCGATTGAAGTTTGAATACTACACGTACACAATAATATTCATGTAACAGTGCATAACTCTAAGCCCTACATATAAAAGTCCAACATGGCGACCACCCGAAATATTTAGACGGTTCTCAATATCTACGAATCTATTGCAGCAATCAAACTGAAATTTAGTATGTTGATAGAGGCAATTAACAAAAGTAGGATATATGAAAATAGGCTGTATAGTTCTTCACGGAACTACTTGTTTTCCTTTTTTGATGTGTAACATCTTTCCACTTGGTTGCTGGATATTTTTTGTGGGAGTGATTTTGGAAAAGGGACGGAAATGGGACGGAAATGGGACGGAAATGGGACGGAAACAATGAGCGCGCATGGGGGCGGAGATTGGTACCACGTCGTACTGTCGGCTATGTGGCTATGTATATCGCATACGGTTTACTTCAAGGTTTGGAGGTCCCATTAAAGATATTTCTACGATTAATCATCTTCAAGTTGTTGTTCTTTGATGTGAAAATATTCGTTCTATCATATTTGCTGAAAATAATTGTAATTCATTAAATCTTCATACTTCTACCGTATTCTTATTTAATGTAAGCATTTGAGGTTCTCTCGGCCAAAATACAGCACTATGTGGAATGTATATCGCATACGGTTTACTTTAAGGTTTGGATGTCATATTAAAGATATTCGTACAATAAATCATCTTCAAGTTGTCGTTCTTTGGTGTGAAAATATTTATCATAGCATATTTGCTGAAATGATTTGGCACAGGAGTTGTACAAGTAGTTATTTCAATGACCAACAGAGTTCACTGTCAATAAGGGATTTTCGCTCCCGGGACACACATAGTAGGATAACATGTCACATGTTACACATCATATGCGACCACTGTAAGGCTCGTAATTCTTTTTGTAGATAAACTCCAGTCGTTGTGTTTTTCCCTCAGCAAAGATATCAATGATGCGTTATTTGAAGATAGTTCTTAATAAGAATTGTACACCCACCTGAATCAATACTATAAAGGAAATTAATTATTTAACTTGTTTTAGTACATGTTGCGAGGATTAATTACATTTGATCCCCTTCATCATCTAAAAAACATATTGAAAGAACAAAATAAAACGTAGCACAGTAATAAGATACGTTATTAAACCTAATATGGTGCACCATATAATTTAGGTTATAACATCAGAATAAAATGAAATGAAATACATGGTTACGGTGATCAGCTTGCAATTGCTTATGACAAATAGTAGTTCCGTATTGAAGGTTGAAATGGTAGATATGGAACACAAATACTTCACCAATCCGTGTAGGTCTGTAATTAATGTAGAGCCTGTCTGCTTAAAGATCCATTTTTAAGCCTTTTCAAAAAAGCGGCTTCAAGTAACACGACGTGATGGAAAGTGATCTCTTGGTAAAGAGAGGTTGGTTCAAAGCATGTGGTGTGTGAGGTTAGGACAATGTTACATTTAGAAAATAACGTATCTTATTACTGTGCTACGTTTTATTTTGTTCTTTCAATATGTTTTTTAGCTGATGAAGGGGATAAAATGTAATTAATCCTCGAAACATGTACTAAAACAAGTTAAATAATTAATTTTCTTTATAGTATTGATTCAGGCGGGTGTACAATTCTTATAAAGAACTAACTTATTCTAGCATATCAATACGGAACCATCGTGAGTCATTTAAATAATGTAAATTCTTTGAAGATGTCATCCCTGGAAAGATAGTTCACCAAACTTTTCTCACTAGCCAGAGTACTCAAATTGCTCAGTCTAGAATCTGTAATGGAGTTCCTTAAAATGTCTTAACTCTCTTCAATGCACTCATACTTTGTTCACTTCAAGCAGTAGAAACAGAATAGGTAAGAATCAGTCTATGAGGCGCACTGTTTCAGGATATATTTTTTCTTGGCCGTTGATCAAAAAATATTTCAGTAACAAACCTGCAGGCAAGTGCTTTGTCTGGTCAGAGTATACATTTGTGAGTTCATTTTGAAGCTGTTCACCGTCTAATTATGGATACATTTTCATCAATACACTCAACTCACAAACGAACATGCACGCTCTGAAATAACGCCCGCCTCGCGAATGATGCACAGCTTGGAGCCTAGGCTCTCAGATATCGACCTTCCACCTGGCGCAAGTGCCTTCTGTACCCACAGAGAGTTGAGCCTGTTTCAAAGGAGATTCACAGGCCCGCGCTGAGAAGCTCGCGTCAATCCCATTGTGACTACAAAGAATAATGCCGAAAACTAGAGATTTAACTTGCCTATGCCATTAGAAAAATAGGAACATTTAAATGTGCATATTCCTTGAGAGTGGTGTTGGGGTAGGGCGCCAGCCTCTCAGCCGGAGGCCCCGGGTTCGATTCCCGGCTCCGTCAGGGATTTTAGAAACTGACGTGAGGGCTGGAACTGGGTGCACTCAGCCTTGTGATGACAATTGAGTAGCTGTCTGACAGTGAGGCTGCGACCTGGTCACGAAAAGAAAAAATAACGGTCGAGGGAACCCGATGCGCTGAACACGCGGCACCCCAATATCTGCAGGCCAATTGGCTGGGCAGTGGTCGCTTGATAGGCCTAGGCCCTTCATGGGTGGTAGTGCCAGGTTATCCCTCCCGATATTTTTCTGCTAAAGTCCCATTTCAGTTTTGTACCGATAATAAGGTCCCATTAACACCAATCTACACAGTAGTGGAGTAGTGACAGTTCCAAATAGTGTCATGGCCGCCGCGTGAGTCCAAGCCAATATCTCGTGAGCCCATGGTCGGATGTTGACAAATGAGGTGTCGTTGGACTCGGGCTGACGCCCTCTTTCCAATGGACTATTCATTTCAACCCCTAAATAAAACCTACCCCTACTAGGGGGTGAAATTGTAATTTTTTAGTGAAAGTCTCTTTTCAAATACGACATGTATAAGGTGCGCTGCTAAAATGAACTTAAACGTGGTTGCTCATATCGCGCATGCGTTTTACGAGATGCCGCTATGGATGAACATTTTTGTTTTTTGTTTTTTACGCATGCGCACTGGGGATTTTTGTAAGAGGGCGAGCTCTTTGAAAAAAATGATTGATAAGAAGAGGTTTTGGTGGTGAGGAGAGAGCCAGATAGTCGCCTACTTTCCTACGAAGTTTGCCGATATGTCTCAAACGCAAGGTCGGATTTGGACGTGTGACGTGTCAAATCGCTTGTCTCGAAGCCCTATACATGTTATTAATAGGTTAGAGTTTTGAGAATGAGGGAAACAGGCTTTTTTGGGGTAAAACCATGATTTTAGACTTTTTCTGATATTTCACGAATGCATGGTCGGATTTGGTCCTATGACGTGTCAAATGGCTTGTCTCGAAACCCTGTGTATTTTGGTAATAGGTTAAAGTTTCTGAAAATGAGGGAAACAGAATATTTTAGGGTAAAAACGTGATTTTAGACTTTTTGCTATATCTCACGAACCAATAACGCTAGAGGCGTGTTCGACAGGTCCAAGGACTCGGGGTAACGTCCTCTCTGCTATGGACTACTCGTTAAAATTTTTAATAAAATTGGAAACTCGGTTTTGGGGTAAACACGTGTTTTTTGTGATTTTGTCGATATCTCACGAAGCAATAACGCTAGAGGCATGTACGACGGGTCCAAGGATTCGGACAGACGTCCTCTTTGCTATGAACTACTCGTTGTAATTTTAAAAAAATTGGGAAACGCGATTTTGGGGGTAAACACGTGTTTTTTGTGATTTTTGCCGATATCTCACGAACCAATAACGCTAGAGACATGTACGAGGTGTCCTAGGACTCGGGCTAACGCCCCCCTTTCAAATGTGGTAGATATTTTTTTTCAAAAAATAATTCACATGGGTCTAACGCCATACATGTTGAAAAAACTTTTTCTTTTTCTTTGCCTGTTTATAATGTCCATGAAGCGTGGCGGTTGAGAGAGAGACGATACGGCTGGGTGTGTGTGTGTGTGTGTCGCTGACCACGGTGGCTGTGTTCAATAGATCAATCGCTATTTCGACGGGTCGGTTTATGACAGAGCGAGGGTGCGTTTTTTTTCACACATTTTACCTTTAACGTGTAAACGGTGATGAGAACTTGATTCTATGTTGGTCGAAGCGAGTAGAGAAAACAAACTTGCAGACGAGCAAGAGGTGAATATCAATTGAGCTTATTGGAAGGCGTTGATCTGACTTGACAACAGGTGCAATGGAAAAAAATGACCATGACGCTTGAAGGTGAAATAATCTGACCATCGTGGTGGCAGGGAAGTGCGAAAGGCGTGCACACATGTGAAACCACAGGCACGCTAAACCAGTGACATCCTGTCTTGCTTCGTACGTGACAAAATGCAAGTCCATGTGACATTTGATCTACCGCAGGTGTTCGCCTGAGACGTTAGCTGTCCACGTGCGCGATAACTGTTAACAAGTGACATCCTGTTTTGCTGCGTACGTGACAAAATGCAAGTTCATGTGAAATTTGATCCGGCACAGGTGTTCGCCTGGGACGTTAGCTGTCCACGTGCACGATAAGAGAATGTTCTAAGCATGGGAAAAAAAGATTATACATGCAACGTAGCATATATAAAGATATGTTGTTATCATTTCCACGCTCACTTAAGTGACTACCTTTGAACACACTGCGTTGCATGGTACCCCTGGTCTAGTTTAACAGTTTTGGTGTTGGTGGAAAATACTTAACCTTGTTGTGGGGTAGGTATATATTTATTTATTTATATATTTATTGATTTTTATATAAATACATGCAATTATTTATTGATTAGGTAATTAATGATTTTATTTATTTATTTGTTTGCAGATAACGTGTATAGCCGATCTGTCGTGTGTCGGTGGGAAATATATTAAAGAAAGAGAAATACAGACAGATAGAAAAGAAAACCATTTCCACACTAGCCCACGAGACGGGAATATAGCAAAGCATTACACGTCAAGGTGAGATTTGTTTTATTATATAATATAACCTGTTTGATTTTGTTTTGTTTATGAAATGCATAAACTATATGGAATGGATATACTTATGGTGGTTTATTTTATTTCTTTTTAGAGTGTTGGAAAACGCTTGACCTTTGTTAATAACCAGGAACGTGTGTGTTTGGGACCATTGTCAAGCAGTCTACAGCTGAAAACTCAGGTGAGAGTGTTCTTTCTAAAATAATGTCATTTGCTACTGCTACCGATAGCCTAACTTGGGAACCTCTAAACAGTTGTTTCAAATCGCGTGTGTGCTCTGGCCGCGTAGTCAATGTTAGAAAAAGTTTGATTCCCAAAGAATTTTTAGAATCTTGTTTTGAAATTTTTGAAATTGAAATTTGTACAGCGCAAAGGTTGCATATGGCTTTAAAGGTGAATACAGAACTGGTGTGCGATTTTATATATATAAAAAAGGATGTAGAGCATAAAGAGACATTCTATATTTGCAGTAAAATGCAAGAGCTGTTCATAGCCCATAATTTGGAACAGTGGTATGAAACCCACGTGGTGAATGCCTTGCTATCAAAATTTGATAAACTACAACAAGGACCGAGTGGCCTTGCCTTAGACAAAATTCATCATTTGCAAATCAACATTTGTCAATTCAACCCGTTGAATGCTGGGTCTAGCTATATTGAAACACCACGCGCCATAACTTTGAAAAAGGCTGTGGTGAATATAAAGAATCGTGACAATGATTGCTTTCTGTGGTCTGTGGCTGCGTTTTTGCAACCAGCACAACGTGACAGTTGTCGACCAGGAAAGTACAAGGCCAAGTTTGTTGAATTGAAACATACGTTAAATTTAACTCGAGTATCGTTCCCTATGGACTTAACCGAGATCCGTAGGTTTGAACAAGACAACCAGGACTTTTCGTTCATGGTGTATGGCCTTGATGGTGATGAGATTGTGGGTCCTCTTTATGCCACAAAAGAACCGAAACGACATCACATTCATCTTTTATATTTATCTGTAGGAGAAGTGAATCACTATTGCCTCATTAAAAGCCTGAGTAGATTGCTAAGCAGTCAAGTGTCCAAGCATAATGGTAAAAAGTACATTTGCGACCGTTGCTTGCAATATTTTACAACCCCTACGCTCTTAGAACGTCATAGGATAGATTGTGTTACTCAGGAAGCGGTGAGATTGATATTGCCACAAGGGGACAAGGCTGTGTTAAAGTTTAAGGACATTCATAAGCGTGACACTGTTCCCTATGTGGTATATGCAGATTTCGAAGCTCTCACCACACCCATGGCGGGATGTGAACCAGATCCCACCATGAGCTCAACCACAGCCATTCAAAAACATGAACCTTTTGCCATAGGATTTAATGTGGTGTGTGCCCATGACCCCACACAATCCGTTTACAAATACCGTGAGGGGCCAGATTGTGCCAAATGGTTCTTGGATGAACTTGTGAAGTTGGCCGACCATGTACAGGAATTACTGGACCACCCAGTACCCATGAGTCTATCTCCAGAACAACAGCAGCAGTATGAGCATGCCACGACATGTCATATTTGCGAAAAGCCACTGATCAGTGCTGAAGACACCGTTCGTGATCACTCGCACTTTACGGGGGAGTTTCGTGGAGCTGCGCATAGTAAATGTAACTTGAACTTTCCAGCTCCTCGTTTCATTAGTGTCTTTTTCCACAATCTGGCGAATTATGACATTCAGTTTTTGATTCGTGAATTGGGCCATGTCAACAAGGGCTCGTTTACCATTATTCCCCAAAACCATGAGCGTTTTACGGCCCTGACATGGTGGTTGGGCGACTTTAGCATTCGATTTTTGGATTCCTTTAAGTTTATGGCATCCTCGCTAGACAGCCTTGTGAATGGCTTGAATGAGGAGGAATTAAAAAATACTAGAATGCATTTTAATGATCCTGAGCAATTTCAGTTGTGCATTCGGAAAGGTATATTCCCGTATGATTTCTGCAACAGCTGGGACGTGTTAAAGCAAAGAAAACTCCCACCACAAGAGAAATTTTACTCCAAACTAACACGCAGTACCGTTTCCGATGAAGACTATGCACATGCATGTCAAGTTTGGCGAGTGTTTGGCATGAACACGCTAAGTGAATATGCTATGCATTACCTAAAACTGGATGTATTGCTGCTCACAGATGTGTTTGAAAAATTCCGTAACTTGTGTCAACACATTTACGGTCTTGACCCGGCTCACTATTATACGAGTCCTGGGCTCTCGTTCGATGCCGCTTTGAAATACACTCAAGTGGAATTGGATTTACTCACTGATGTAGACATGGTTCTATTTTGTGAAAAGGGCATTCGTGGCGGCTTTGTATCACTTAACCAGCGCCATGCCGATGCGAACAATGTCTACATGCCTGATTATTCACTAGACAAACCAGAATCGTACTTAATGTACTATGACGTGAATAATTTGTACGGTTACGCCATGAGTCAGCCTTTGCCCTATGGGAAGTTTGCTTGGCTGACAGACAAACAAGTGTCAGAATTTGATGTGAACATGGCTAGCCAAGAAACAGGCCGTGGATATGTGCTAGAAGTGGATATTGAATATCCCTCATCCTTGTATGATGAACATGCCGATTTCCCATTCTGCCTTGAGCAAATGGTTCCCCCTGACAGTAAAGTGAAAACTGAAAAACTCATGGGCACACTTTACAACAAAAATCGGTATGTGCTACATATCCAAATGTTGGTGCAATGCCTCGCCCAAGGCTTGGTGTTGAAGAAAATCCACAGGGGTATTTCTTTTGCTCAAAGAGCATGGCTTGAGCCATACATGCGACTCAACACAGAGCACCGACAAATGGCAACACAGCAGTTTGAAATTAATTTTTTTAAATTAATGAACAACTGCATCTATGGCAAGTCTATGGAGAATGTCCGCAAATACCGTGACATTAAATTGGTGAATGTCTGGGAGGGGCGGTGGGGTGCCCGGCGGTACATTGCCAAGCCAAATTTCAAATCGATCAAAATTATCGATGAGGATTTGGCTACTATTGAAATGAGTAAGACCAGCGTGACCATGGATAAACCCATTTACTTGGGTCAAGTCATTTTAGACTTTTCTAAATCGGTCATGTATCGATTCCACTATGAGTTTGCCAAACGCCATTTTGAGAACGTCTCTCTTTTGTATATGGACACGGACTCATTCATTTACCACATTCGCCACTGCAACCCCTATGACGTCATGAGGCAACATAGTGACTGGTTCGACACCTCTTGCTATAGCGCTAACAACGTGTTTCAGCTGCCCCTAAAAAACAAGAAGAAAATGGGCGTTTTAAAAGATGAATGCGGTGATTCCATTATGACGGAATTCGTAGGTTTGGCCTCAAAAATGTATGCTTACCGCACACTCGACTGTAAGGAAGCCAAAAGAGCAAAAGGTGTAGGTAGAGCAGTGGTAAAATCGCTACGTGTAGACGATTACCTAGCGGTTTTACGCACTGGCAAAGCTATGTCTCATACACAGTGCAGGATAAAATCCAGCAACCATCATTTGTATCTTGTGGAACAGAGAAAACGCACCCTCGCCTCCATGGATAACAAGCGTGTGTGGGCTGATGACCTGCTCACTAGCCTGCCCTGGGGTTATGATCGCAACGAGGAGGAGGTGTGGTTTCACTGTTTAATCGTTTATGGGACATGGCTTTTTGTAACTTGTAGATTTAGAATTTTGTAAATATTGGTTTCTGTCATTGTAAATAGTAGATTTTGTAAATAGTGACAACCCACTTGGACCTTTTGCTCTTTAAAAAAGTTCTATGCAACCTTATTTTTTAAATTTTTTGATTGGTAAATAGTTTGATTCTTTTAACGCTGTACAAAGTTGAGTTTTTTGTAAATATGAAATAAGTAAGATTTTTAGTAACTTTAATAACTAGTATTTAATTATTTTTCGTAATGTAAATGATAAACTAAAAAGTTCTTTTGGGATGAGTGTGCATGTCGAGAATGTGCTTTTGGGAATAAATAAAGTGGTTGTGTTTGTTCCCAAAGACAGGTGTGAATGTATGAGTGGAGAGAGAAAACTGGTGTGTATGATTGACCAGAGAAAACACGATGAGGTAGGGTGGGTGGGTGGGGAGGGGGTAAATGGTCACTTATATACTCATTTTGTTTTAAATAGTTTCGTTTTTTCATTGAAATGTGGCAGACAATAGACATTATTTTTGTAAAAACAGACTTACCTGCAGTAGTCGTAGACCTCGACGTTTCTCCAAACACGCATCAGCACATTGCAGTATTATCAAGGTCAAGCACTCGCATCAACATCATTGTCAAATCTCAACTTTCGACATACACTAAATGGAAAAATGTGAAAACAGCAAAATGGAAAATCCATGTTTCCATATCACCAAAAACGCAAAACTTAAAACGGACATTTTAAAAAAACTGGAAATGGCCATATGTGAAATATGAAAATTCAAAAACTTCAAACGGTCATTGTTTAAAAAGTGTCATCAGCAAAATGGAAAAATCCATATCATCAAAACGAACGTTTTCAAAAACTGTAAATTGCAAATTAGCAAAATGGTAATGTGTGAAATGTGTAAAATGAGAAATCAGCCATCAACATCACGATTTCTTAAAAATAAAATAACAAAACATCGTGCTCTGGTAAACCTTTGTTTTTATTTCATAGTGAATTGACAAAAGAAAAATAGAATACAAACACATCCCAATTCCTCACTCCTCAATGTTTATGTCCACGCATCATCAACTTTCCTTTCATAGCACTCATGACAATTAGGGCTGCCATCCTTTCACCCACTGAGGCATCACTGGATGTGAAACGTTGTTTAGCTTTCTTCAATAACAATTTATCTGCCACATGTCTTAAACCAGGATGACTATGTCGATAAGAAAGGTCATGTTCCTTGCATGCTTGATCCAAAAGATTAATGGGTACATCACCACGTTGTAAACGTTTTTCGAGACGAGTTCCAGGGCCGCAAAAACGATAACCTGGAAGATGGATTTCGTAAGGTAAGTATTGAATCACTTTGTCAATGACGCCATTGCCAGTACAGGTCTGGCATATCCTTTTCCATCGATGGTAAAAAGGTTTGGTCTTCCTTCTCCTCTGTGGACGATGTTTGTGTTTGTTGTTGTTGCTTTTTCTCGCCATGACACTCGTGGAATGATTCAACAAAGTCTTTACATGGACTTTTATGACCGTGATACAGTTTCACTAGCTGGCAAGTCGCACACTGACGCATAGACGGTATTTTTGCCATGGCCACTTGCTTATGGTGATCGTAATCCGTACAGGGTTGCAATTCACTCAACACAGGGTCTTGAGTCCATGATTTTGGTACATGTTGCCAGATTTCTTTCACTGCGTTGGCGGCCACATAATAAATGAACGACTTGGGCAGCGCCAAGAGTTCCTCTTTGGTAAAACTGTCTAGTTTCTTTTTGCACACAAAGAACTTGCCAATGGCTTTGTCCGTAGCATTGCCTTTCTCCAAGGTATCACGTGCTGTAGATGTTTACACGTCGCTTGTAGAAATCTCACTGACGTCATTCACAGGTAAATCTTGAGTTATAATTTTGTTCAACAACTCCCAGCAGGCATGAGTGGTTAACCAATGAAAGAGATGCCACGCATGCGATAGGGCTGTATGGGTAATGTTGCCACAGGAACAAGTATCCATGAGCGTTTGCAGGGAGGGGCAGCCCAACTCCATGAGGTCGATACATTGGCAGTAAGACGCCAAAAATGGTTGCAACCATTGACGTTTTTCATTACCTTTCACAAATACCACATTGGCCGAGGACAAGTGTGCTTTCATGACCACGTCCAAATATTTATAGGAAATGGTTCCCTGATTCCAGTCTAGTTGCCTATGATTTTCAATCCACTGGGTTTGTTTACGGTCTTTTTCACACAACAAATCAAAAGCATGGGGTGGTTTAAATAGCAAATGCGTAGCTTGCGATATCCAAAACGTGGTACAATCGATCATGGCCACTTGTTTAAATATAAATTTGTTGTCACCAATTTTAAACCCTTGGCAATCCACAATGAGTGTGCGCAACATGTTGACGCTTGCCTGGACCGAGTTCAACTGACGACTGACTGACGATCAGGTGTGATCATGTCATGGACTTACCTCCCATGCTAGTTTCAAATTGAGGTTAGGGTAGGACAGGGGGACATGCAAAAATTAGAATTTAAGAATTACATCATTTTATTATCATAACACGTCTTACAGGCTTTTCTCATTTTGGGATAAGGACGATAGCAACTGATACAACAATATAGTCTCTTGTGTTTGTAACGTCCATAACACCGATGATGTTCCAATGTCTCTAAACTAGGCGTTTTTGATGGTGAGCTGCTCACCGAAGCACCATGGATACCATACGGCCCACATGTATCGTAACTTGTTTTATTTTCATCACCCAGAGACACAAGTGAGGGATAGCTTGAATGACAGGGTATATTTCCCACTTTCATTCTGCACAGGTAGGGGCAGGTGGGTGACCAGCGCTGATGTTCCTGCATGGGTTCATCGCCCTCCTGCCATTGGTCAATGATGATGGGACAAAAGGCACATTTCACTTCATCTCTTGTTTTTAAATAGTAGAATCCAGCAGCCGCCAAGGCTTGAGGGTTTATGAAAGGCACTGGCCACGTGGCAAAAGTCTTGAAACGTTGTTCCTCAGAGTTTAAATTCATGGATGTGACGTCTCTTGAGGTTTTAAAGCAAGACATGACTGAGTGGCTTGACGTGGGAAGACCTGTTATTTATACACTCGTCACTTGGTTGGATAGTGGATAATAGTTGACTTGTTTGTGATGAATAATCAAACAGTAGGCCGTGGTATTGGCTGGTACATTGTCATGCGTTTCAAAATCTAGTCGAATGTCGATATTGGATGGCTTGACAGACTCTTCCAGGTAAGAACAGTCAAAAACAATCAGTGGTGCTCTTGCCTTAAACGCTTGGGGTAGTAGCATGGGGCCGTTCTCTTTTTGATAATACGACCATCGAAATTTAGAAAACAAGTCGTACAGGGGGCCAAACTTATTTTTTGAAAAATCCAAATCCAGTCCTTCATAGGGAAACACAGCTCCGTTGAGGAAAAGACGTGCATTTCTCAATTGCAGATGATCAAATTGCGTGGCATCTTTGGTTTGTTGATACTTGCGATTCGTTTGAAAACCCACGATCAGGTAGAGAGGTCTCTCTGTATAGCGAGCTGTTTTTACAGACCAACTGTGTGTGTTGGTGGTGGGCAATAGCGGATACTCATGGAGTGCCCAGCTTCTAAATTCCATGGGTAGAGGCATATCTCTCTTTACCATTTTGAGTATGTCCAGTTTTTTGCTATCTTCAAGGGTCACATGGGGAACTTTCCATAGCAAGCGTTGTAGTTGAATTTTTGAATCGATGGGGGCATTGTCGGCTCCCTTGAGTGCATTATTATCACTCCTGTCTCTCACTAGGTAATGCACTTGCCTTGCGTTGACCACAATGCGTTGGTGATCTTCGGCAAAGCCTAAAATCAGTTTAAGAGGTAAATATCCAGTAAAGGTCCCATCGGTGTGTACCATCCAGTCATTGGTCGAGTCAGGACACCAACCTGCCATGCAAAATGTTTTACCTTCTTCCTCACTATAAGAGGGGTATAGTTTCATGACACTGGAAATGCCCACATTTCGAGTGCTATCCACCACGATATCGTTAATGACATACCGCACTTCAGAAAACAGAAAGGCCAAACCATGGTTGGCCAACTTGGATGTGGTGGGTGTAGAGCCATCGGCTTTGGTGAGCCGACCTTCAATCTGAATGACACTTTCATGCGGTAGGGTGTAAATATCTTGGTTGTTGATAACAAATTGAATTTCATCATTGTTATTGAGTCCAGGTGTTTGAGCTTGATAGGAATGGAGATCAATTCTTACCACTCCTGGTTGCTCCTCGATGCGGTTCGCTATCTCTAGGATAGAATTCATTATGAGGATTGACGTGGTAACCCAAATGCTGTAAAATCTGCTTGCCTTGAGATGTTAACGTGTATTCACGTGGCAAACAACTAACACCATTCCTAGACGGTGTAGTTGCTTTATACAAAAACTTCATTGTGGCTTTAGCACCAACTTGTAAGTCACTGGTGTGGTAGAATCTAGATCAATGAGTTGTTGATCTCTATTGATCAGTCTTAATGTTATATTACTAATACTATCGACAGCCACAGCATGAAAAAGCACCACTGGAGGGTTTTCACGAATACTATACCCATTGGGTGATGTCACAATAAAGTCATAAAGCGAATGCGATGGTTCTTGATTGGTGTACACTTGGCTAATAATATTACACGTCACCGACACATGATGGTCTTCAATGAATTTCACTTCATGGTCCGATTCATGTTTTTTGTTGGGCTCCAACACACGTGGTTTAAATCCTAGTAATGGACCAATGGAATCGGGGTGTGTTTTAAAGTCAATGTTGAAGGTAGAGAAAATACTGCAGCGATGAGTGTTGGTATTTCCTACAAGTTCAAACTTGTGCGTTCCGTCGAGAAATGACTTTAAACCATATTGATTGATCAACACCACATAAATGTGTTCATAAATATCATCGATCGTGTATCCACCAGAGTTCAAGGTGAGCACAGAATCATCATAGTAAAACTTGTTGTTCACATTTTCACGTATGTTGTATATTCGATTGTACGTTTCAAGAGAAAGAAGTCCTAAACCATAGGGTTTTTCACTCAATTCGATAGGCGGGTAAAAGTCTAGGCTGACTTCAGGTCCACGTCCATGCAGTGTAAACGTTTTACTTTCTGCCGACATACTGGTGGCGTTTTAGCTTATGCTGCGTCTTATATAAAAAAAATAAACACAAACGTCCACACTGTTGGCTGTTAAACGTTTGCTCACGTTTCACATTATAATATATCTTGATCCTGTTTCCAAAATAGGTCACTAGTTCCATGGGCGGGGGCAAATTCCCAAAACTGTCAAAGTACCATACAGTGGATCCCTCTTTGACATAAGCTACATAATGCGTCCCTGGTCCTCGGTGATCATCCAAATTGACAACAGCACATTCCTGTTTCCAGGGTCGTGGGGGTAATTGGTTTCGCATAAACACACCTCGAAAATGAGAAAGCTTTAGTTGTTTAGCATAGCTTTCCACTTGTTGATGCGTCAGGGCATGTCTCGCTATGGCTGAGGTTTTTTTTTTTTTTTTAATATTTCGAAATGGTGAAATCCCAAATCCTTGTTGATAAAAGGCTGGCTTTAAATTGGCATTTCTAGCCCCCATGGCAATCGCTTCCATCGTTTCATTGTGTCGCTGACTTTCTTTGAGTTGTTGCTTGCCCTGCTGCGCGGCTTTAATGGTTTTCGCCACTGCACTGGCACCGCCCAAAAGTGAGCCCAGAGCAGCCAAACCGGCAAATAATGCAGGTAAAAATCCCGCTCGTTTGGGGACGGGAATCACTCGCCCTTGGTTTGAAACCTGTCGCCGACGTTTTGGAATAACATGTCTCTGTGCTGCTCGAAGGGCTTTCCTTATGGTCAATACATTATTTTTTCTTTTTTTCTTTCGCAAGGGCTTGGCCACGAATGTTGAAAACCCTGGCTTTGCCAAGGACAAAGTCCTTTTTTTAGTCTTTCTCACTGCATACCTTTGTTTCACCATGATGATAATGACCAACAACCTTTCACAAGAAAGTTTAAATCACAACTAACGTCAGATGGTTATTTCATGGCTGTATATTCCAATTCCACATAAAGTGGGAAATCGTTTATGGTTTTTCCCGCTTGCTTTTCATCCCATGTCAACATGAGATGAAGGGATAATTCATCACCTGCATTGACCATTTCATGGTTATGGATCAACATCCTATGACCATTTATCTTTATTTGTAAATGGTTCTCATCGGGTATGGCATATTTGATGTGAATGGTTCCATCATAGTGTAATCGATAGTGGCTTAAACCCGAAGCAAGCACATAGGTCAAGTGCTGATCATGGACTAGCGGTAAATGGTTTCTGTCATTCAAAGGTTTTTCATTTGTCAGATACACTAAAAATACAGATGGGATAAATTTATAAAGCCTTTTCATTTCATAGGTCATGTAACGCTTGGTACAAACATCGTCTTCGTCTTGTGGGTCTTCCACGTGAATAATCCGATGGTGATTAGCGCTATAGCCATTCACCGTAAGCTGGGGCACTTTGTCATAAAACTCATACACTTTGTTATCCACATACTTTTTCGTAGTAACGTCTGTAGACACTTGAGGATGTTTTACGTGGGTTAACCGCTTTCCCTTAAAGTCATAATCTCCTTGTTTTGTGCGTGGCACTACTGACCTATCCACAAAGTGTTTATTAGCAGGATCTGTTTCCTGTTTAGGATCATGTATGGGGACAGGCCTAGCTTTGGCCATCAACGCACGTCCAAAGACATCCATCGTCAACCTGTAGTACCAGTCTACTGTTTCTATGACAAGGCTCGGTGTCCTGTATATAGACAGCCTGCTAGCCTGTCTAAGCCTTAGTTGAAATGAAGATTATTAAGCAGCAAGAGTCATTCCCCGTGGGGGACATGGTTTCCCATCTCTGTCCTACATCACGTGAACAACGTCATGGTTCACTGTTTCCATCTTCCATTCGCTGCATCTTTGTGGGGCCTTCCGGTTGTGGAAAGACTAATCTTTTGCTAACGCTCATCACAGCGCCCAATGGTCTGCGTTTTCAAAATATTTATATTTTTGCAAAATCTCTCTACCAACCCCTCTACGTGTTTCTGGATCAAGTCATGTCTGGATTACAAAAAGAGAATATGGGTTATTTTACATTTTCCATGCAAGAAAATGTGATTTCACCGGATGAGGTAAAGCCTGATTCACTCATGATTTTCGATGATGTATCCACTGAACGTCAAGGCATCATTCAAAGCTATTTCAGCATGGGTCGCCACAAACATATCGATTGCTTCTATCTTGGACAAACGTATTCAAAAATGTCCAAACAGTTGATTCGTGACAATGCCAATGTCATTGTTTTATTTCGCCAGGACGAGAGGAACAGTCGTCACATTTATAATGAACATGTGAATCCGGATATGACCTTTCAAATGTTTACAGAATTGTGTGCCAAGTGCTGGAACACTCGACGTCATGCCTGTTTAGTGATTGACAAACAAAGTGAACTCAACCAAGGACGGTATCGCTTAGGGTTTGATCATTTTATTGCTATTTAAGGTCTCATTCCCCATCAAGTCATTTGTCAAGACACCATGGCGTTAGCAGAGAGTCAATTGAAAAAGCATATTATTAGAGCAAAAAATACTATTCGCCAAAAGTTTCGTCAATTGAAACAATCACGTGCCAATCATGCTTTGTTTATTCAGCAACATTTAGCACCTCCACTAAAAGCCATGTTGAAACCCTCTTTCAAGCCATCTGAAACGCTACCCACCGTTTCACAAGCCACGCAGACGCTGCACGAGGACCCTGAGGAAGAGGAAGTGGAAGATTTGACTAGTGTTAGTGAAGTTGAGGATGAGGAGGAACAAGTGATTACGCCTCAAAAAAAGGCCGCACCCCTTGCAGAGTTTTTGAGAAAAAAGAAATCCTTGGCCATGGTCGAAACAACTTGCCCTTCCAGGGCGTCTCCGTTTTCACAACTCTTGGCCACCCCTCAACATAAAGCTCAACTGAAAACCATTTTAATAAAATATTATGGATCAACATTGGAACCCTATTTCACCGATCTATTTATTGGAAACACAGATACCACGTATGGTGTTCGCTATGAGGATGATAGTTTTAAAATTGGCGATTCATCCATTAAATTTGCTCGTACTAAAGCTGTCATTAAAAATATCAACTATAAATTAACGCCAGGACTGTTAAAGCTGCTCTTTTCTCGGACCCCCTCTTCCCATGATTATACGTCAGAGGACCTTGACAAATATAAATCCATTTTATTGGATACCCATGCTCACAAAAGACAGTATAATCCCACGCAACAAGTGAATGCCAATATACCTCAAAAATATAAAACCATCATTGCAAAAATGTTTCCCACTAGTCAAAGTACTCGTCGTAAAGTGTCCGCTTCGGGAGTGACATTTAAACCATTAAAACCCCTTGTGGATGTTACCTACTGGCACAATCCCAATAAGCTCGTCCAGCGGCTACAGTTGTTGCATGCTTCACGTCAAGCTGGCCATACCGGTCACGATTGGGAAATTCAAGAAATTGAACAAGAACTTCGAAATGCCAAAATTATTGTTTAAGCCCTCACCCATTAAAATGGGTATTGCTCACGAGTTGCATCGCCCAGCTAGGCGTCACTATCCGCGACTCAAGGTGATTTCACGAGGTGTGGATGAACTTTGGCAGGCTGACTTGGTTGAAATGATACCCTATGCTAGCGTTAACGACGGTGTACGCTATATGTTGACCGTCATTGATGTCTATTCCAAAATGGCCTTTGTTGAACCTGTGCGTCGCAAGTCTGGCCCACTAGTTACCAAGGCCTTTCAACATATTATTGAACAATCAAAACGTCAACCTCAGTTGTTACAAACCGACCAGGGGAAAGAATTCTTCAACAAGGATTTCTCCAGTTTTCTCAAATCTAAGGATATTCACCATTACACCACGTACAGCAATCTGAAAGCCAGTGTGGTCGAGCGGTTCAACCGAACATTGAAAACCCATATGTGGAAAGCGTTTACAGCTCAGGGCACGTATCGCTGGTTGGACATGTTACCTGAGCTAGTATCACGTTACAATGACACCAAACATAGAACGATTGGAACCAAGCCACGTCTCGTAACTAAAAATATTCAGCGATTGGATAAACTATTTAACCCCATAAAAACAGCCGATCCTAAACGTCACCGACTGAACATTGGGGATTTTGTTCGTGTGAGCAAATTTAAGTCTGCCTTCAATAAGGGCTACACGCCTCAGTGGGGGACTGAACTATTTCGAATTCGTCGAGTCTACTTGGACAGTCCAGTCACCTATTTACTCGAGGACCTCAACCATCAACCCATAAAAGGTAGATTTTATCTCCATGAACTTCAGAAAACAGCATTTCCTCAGCATTATCTTGTGGAAAAAGTGTTGAAACAAAAAGGAAATAAACTCTACGTCAAATGGTTAGGGTTTAACTCTACGTTTAATTCTTGGATCAATAAACTACATGTTGTGTGAACCTGTGTACTTTTTATTTATTCACACATGTTGTACACCACCTATAGCTCTATGTATACAGCGCTCCGCGCTTCATGCATGTTCATACATGTTTGTCTTTCCCTTTCCTCCTGTGTTCTCTCATACATCACCCCCTCCCCTCTCCCTCCCTTCAACTCCCACCACTGCTGTTTGCAGTTCTTGCCTATCTATTGGTTGTGACATCATTCCCACAAGTTGCATCATACTTTTTACTGATTCAGCGATTCCCACGCTTTGAACATTCTCTTATCGTGCACGTGGACAGCTAACGTCCCAGGCGAACACCTGTGCCGGATCAAATTTCACATGGACTTGCATTTTGTCACGTACGAAGCAAGACAGGATGTCACTGGTTTAGCGTGCCTGTGGTTTCACATGTGTGCACGCCTTTCGCACTTCCCTGCCACCACGATGGTCAGATTATTTCACCTTCAAGCGTCATGGTCATTTTTTCCATTTCACCTGTTGTCAAGTCAGATCAACGCCTTCCAATAAGCTCAATTGATATTCACCTCTTGCTCGTCTGCAAGTTTGTTTTCTCTACTCGCTTCGACCAACATAGAATCAAGTTCTCATCACCGTTTACACGTTAAAGGTAAAAGGTGTGAAAAAAAAACCGCACCCTCGCTCTGTCATAAACCGACCCGTCGAAATAGCGATTGATCTATTGAACACAGCCACCGTGGTCAGCGACACACACACACACACACCCAGCCGTATCGTCTCTCTCAACCACCACGCTTTATAAACATTATAAACAGGTAACGGTAATGATTTTTTTTCAATATGTACGGCGTTAGGCCCTTTGTGAATTATTTTTTCGAAAAAATATCTACCACATTTGAAAGGGGGCGTTAGCCCGAGTCCTAGGACACCTCGTACACGTCTCTAGCGTTATTGGTTCGTGACATATCGGCAAAAATCATAAAAAACACGTGTTAACCCCAAAATCGCGTTTCCCAATTTTTTTAAAATTACAACGAGTGGTCCATAGCAAAGAGGACGTCTTCCCGAATCCTTGGACCCATCGTACATGCCTCTAGCGTTATTGCTTCGTGAGATATCGGCAAAATCACAAAAACACGTGTTTACCCCAAAATCGAGTTTCCCAAATTTTTTAAAATTACAATGAGTGGTCCATAGCAAAGAGGACGTCAGCCCGAGTCCTTGGACCCCTCGTTCATGCCTCTAGCATGATTGGTTCGCGAGATATCGGCAAAATCACAAAAACACGTGTTTACCCCAAAATCGAGTTTCCAATTTTATTAAAAATTATAACGAGTGGTCCATAGCAGAGAGGACGTCACCCCGAGTCCTTGGACCTGTCGAACATGCCTATAGCATGATTGGTTCGCGAGATATTAAAAGCACATGACCTTTTAGTTTTGGTCTTTTCATTAAATTAAGAGCCTATAGGAAAGTCGGGGGCATCACTACGAGTGCTAGGACACCCTGTATGTTCAAATCCGACCATTGGTTAGCGAGATATCAGCTTCGGGGCAAATACGAGGAGGGCTCAATAAGTTAGTAAGCAGCTCCCCCCTCATCCCACTACTTACAAAACACAAATTTTTGCTCTAGCGACTTGAAATTTATTTTGGGGGTAGAGGGCATAGGGACCTTTCATTTATGTCAAATAAACGTTTTTGTAGAGTTCCTAGTTTCCAAAATATAGAATTTTCAAAATTCGAGTGTTTTCAAAAAAAACATAAAAAGTAAAAATGTTTTATTACAAAAAATAAAGGTCATAAAGACCATTCGTTTGAGCCATGGCACAACGTTCTATCATGTTTAGTTTTCAAACTATCACCTAGTTTCGAAAACAAACATTTTCAAAAAAATTTTGAAAAATATAACGAGTGTTCCATAGCAAAGAGGACGTTAGCCCGAGTCCAACGATACCTCATTTGTCAAAATCGGACTATGCGTTCAAGAGATATTTAACATGCCTGAGGCTTAGTAGTGGTAAGAGGAGGGTTCTAGAGTGCGTTAGAACTCTCACTACTCCACTACTCTACACATATGGGGTACCTACAGGTTCAGCATAACCCAATGCGTAAGCGAAACGCACTCACTTACTCTTTAAATGCCTCACAATTAAATAAATACCTTAAACATGTATATTTACAATGAAATAATGAAAGAATGCAACACGGTAACCATGGTAACAGAAACTCACAGGTCCATCTATTTCTGTAAGACACAATGCAATTCCAATTATTACATTAATGTGAAAGTTTCCAGACGGTTATAAGGTTATCACTGAACCAAATTAAGCTGTAAAATTCATCAATACATACAGTACAATGTGCTTAAGGGGGTCAAGGGGCACTCTAGAATGTTTTCACGCAATTTTCACGTATGAGTGTGATACGAAAGGTCTTTTACACCCAACTATAAAGGGTCTCCGAAAACCACATTTAAAGGCCCTTAAATTAACAGTGCCTGTGATATTCCCAGAAAACTAACTTCACTCTGATAAATCTATGAAGGAATGACAAACCCCTAACCACTGCACCAGTAGCTGAATTGATAAAGTCTGATTATTCATAGCAAGGATAAATCAGTCATAGCATTCATGATTGAGATTTTTCGAAGTGTACTCTTTACAACTAGAATATTCACGGACGAAGCCGCGACGGGTAATGCTAGTTATTATTATATTCCTTGAGGATTATTATTATATTCCTTGAGAATGAAATGGGTATTCTAAGGCTCAAGGATACCCCTCCAGCTTCGCCACTCTTCTTGTACTCAATAGACTAGTGCCATTGGATTTCATTTGAATGTAAAGAAAATAAAAATTATACGAGCCTTACAGTAGTCGCATATGATGTGTAACATGTGGCATGTTATCCTACTATGTGTGTCTCGGGAGCGAAAATCCCTTGTTAACAGTGAACTCTGTTGGTCATTGAAATAACTATTTCTAAAACTCCAGTGCCAAATCCTGACCGTAATAAATCATAATTGTTATTTGCTAGGACGTTGTATCTTAATCGATTGATAACATATTGTGCATTTTGCAATGGAAAATTAAAAGTGTATATTGTAATATTATGGTGCAGAAGTGGCGTTAAAACTTATTTCATGAACACGAGGAAACTCTTGACTAGCTGTGATTTAAGATTTACTTTACGCACCAGAGAGCATCGATGCTACGTTTTTAGTATCCTGCTCTAAGGAGTTGAATCATGGACACTTACCGAGGTATTAAGTTAAAAACAGATGGCGTTTGAAATATGGACGTTCCATTTATCAATTCAACGATTAATGAAAGAATATTTCCCATAATTTGTCCGCTGCGGTCGGCCCTTAACTATGTGCGGATGATCAATCTTGCTCAGGTAGGTGGGATTTCCCAGAAGTTTGCTTAGTTCTCCCAATGCTGGGCACGGAACAAGTGAAGGTGGGGAGGCACAGGATGGTGGACCACGGAACAAGTGAAGGTTAGGAGGCACAGGACGGAAGGCCATGTAACAAGTGAAGGGGAGGAGGCACAGGACGGTGGGCCACGGTACAAGTGAAGGTGAGGAGGCACAGGACGGTGGGCCACGGAACAAGTGAAGGTGTGGAGACACAGGACGACGGGCCACGGTACAAGTGAAGGTGGGGAGGCGCAGTACGGTGGGCTACGGAACAAGTGAAAGTGGGGAGGCACAGTACGGTGGGCTACGGAACAAGTGAAGGTGGGGAGGCGCAGTAAGGTGGGCTACGGAACAAGTGAAGGTGTGGAGACACAGGACGGAAGGCCATGTAACAAGTGAAGGTGGGGAGGCGCAGTACGGTGGGCTACGGAACAAGTGAAGGTGGGGAGGCGCAGGACGGTGGGCCACGGAACAAGTGAAGGTGTGGAGACACAGGACGACGGGCCACGGTACAAGTGAAGGTGGGGAGGCGCAGTACGGTGGGCTACGGAACAAGTGAAAGTGGGGAGGCACAGTACGGTGGGCTACGGAACAAGTGAAGGTGGGGAGGCGCAGTAAGGTGGGCTACGGAACAAGTGAAGGTGTGGAGACACAGGACGACGGGCCACGGACGGGCTACGGAACAAGTGAAGGTGGGGAGGCGCAGGACGGTGGGCTACGGAACAAGTGGTGGTGAGGAGGCACAGTACGGTGGGCTACGGAACAAGTGAAGGTGGGGAGGCACAGTACGGTGGGCTACGGAACAAGTGAAGGTGGGGAGGCGCAGGACGGTGGGCCACGGAACAAGTGAAGGTGTGGAGACACAGGACGACGGGCCACGGACGGGCTACGGAACAAGTGAAGGTGGGGAGGCGCAGGACGGTGGGCCACGGTACAAGTGAAGGTGAGGAGGCACAGTACGGTGGGCTACGGAACAAGTGAAGGTGGGGAGGCGCAGGACGGTGGGCTACGGAACAAGTGAAGGTGTGGAGGCACAGTACGGTGGGCTACGGAACAAGTGAAGGTGGGGAGGCGCAGTACGGTGGGCTACGGAACAAGTGAAGGTGGGGAGGCACAGTACTGTGGGCTACGGAACAAGTGAAGGTGGGGAGGCGCAGTACGGTGGGCCACGGAACAAGTGAAGGTGTGGAGACACAGGACGACGGGCCACGGACGGGCTACGGAACAAGTGAAGGTGGGGAGGCGCAGGACGGTGGGCCACGGTACAAGTGAAGGTGAGGAGGCACAGTACGGTGGGCTACGGAACACGTGAAGGTTGGGAGGCGCAGGACGGTGGGCCACGTTACAAGTGAAGGTGAGGAGGCGCAGTACGGTGGGCTACGGAACAAGTGAAGGTGGGGAGGCACAGTACTGTGGGCTACGGAACAAGTGAAGGTGGGGAGGCGCAGTACGGTGGGCCACGGAACAAGTGAAGGTGTGGAGACACAGGACGACGGGCCACGGACGGGCTACGGAACAAGTGAAGGTGGGGAGGTGCAGGACCACAGATTACCTACTACTACAGATAGCCGACAGCCATGCTAATTCTTGGCACCTAAGACTTCAGCGCTGTCTGGTGTATGACCGCGGTACTAGTTGAGCACGGCCGTGCGGGTAGCCTACCCCACCCCTTCCCCTCGTTCCGCTAAATATTCTCGTCCTAACTGCTCTGCCCACTTCAATGTTCCGAAAATCACAATCTTCCCAATACTTATAGCACACGTTTTTAAGTGTGGAGATAATAATATGATCTACACGAGATAAATCACATTCAAAATAGCAATAACAGTTTTTTTTAATAATACCAAAGTGGGAAATTGTGAATTCCGGAACTCTGAAATGAGCAATCACAGCATTTAGGACATGACCTCATCAATAATTTACATGTTTACATTTCTTTCAGTTGCAATTGGAGCATATTGCAATGACAGGAATTAGGCTACTATAAGGTCTGCAGCATATTATTACTCAATTTAAAAAAAATGGTCCCTTCCAATTAACCACTGTAGGCCCAATTATAACCGATTAGTTCCGAGATAAAACTAGAAAGTAAAAGTACTGGGAAGGGAGAATATTCATATCTTAAAATGCTTGATGCTGTTCGCAATAACAGGAAAATTTTAAGAGAGAATACTAAGGAAATAGGTGGTGTCACTAACACTAAAATTGTTAGTGTAATTCATTAGTTTCAGAAAAATAATTGGATATCACAAAATGTATATACAGTAGTTCATTTGATATTCCCTTTAAAATATATCCAGTCCACCAATTTTGAAGGGTGAAATACAGTAAGTACATGTACATAAACAAATTTCATGGCACACTAATACAGTAAATTCTATGACATGCTGTGAAGGGGAAAGGAGAAATAGGGCTTTCAATGAAAAACAAGAAACACACTCAATACTGCTAGAAATCATCGTTTTATTTAAAAAGTTTGTCACGAAGAAAAGATAACAGAGAGAGACAAAATCAAACTTAGCAAAAATACAGTAATCAAATCTGGTCCTTTTAAAAGTATGTGTTGAGGCATGTTCTTCTTTCTTGCCAAGGTATAACGGTAGGCTACAGCACATGATAATGGACCTATTACCTCCTTGACGCCATGGCTGACACCGATGAACCGCAAATTCCTACAACACATGCAAGTTTGTATGTTGAAACAGTTAACTTAATAAATGTGTAATGCTTGAAATGGAGAACTTGAATTTGCTGTTATGTGTATGTTTGCACCTACTATAACTATATTTTAAAAGAATCTCTTATTGTAGAATCATTGTGTTTTTGATATTAATTTTAGGGCTTTTGATAACATATTCATTTAGCCCCATATATTTGGAAGTGTATAGGATTTATATGATAATCTCTGTTATTGTGGTATCTGTAGTAGTGTGTAGGCTATACTTTCTGTAATTCAGATGAGGACTGGAAAGGTGGCAGCCATAGTTAGGGACATTTATTTTTAAGAATTTTTAATAATATGTACTAAAATGAAATTGAAATACCAACAGGAACAGTTACAAATTCCCTGTCCACTCAGCCAAGATATTCTGCAGATCTCTCCTGTGGGCCTCAACATTATTTTATTTTATTCCTTTCCTGATGGAAATCCGGTAGTACCTTATTTCAACTCCTGGGGCACCTCCCCAAGCCTGTCCCTTATAAAGCTACACACACTACTACAGTCATCACATTATCGGAGCAATTCTACCCACACCCAACTGCATGGGGCTGATGACCAAGATGTCCCAAGCCCATAAAATGAATTAACAGCAGACAAAATCAAGTCATTATGTTATTTTGTGTTGTGTTGGATTCTGACACATGTATGCGTTTGACAGAGTGCCATTTAAGCTCATGAATAGGAATGAATGAATACGACTACCCTACTTGTTTCACGACAGCCTAGAATAAATACACACGAAACACGACAATAGAGCACTTTAGAACAGTAACGAGAGCGAACTTTCAGTGGAGATGTTGGCAACCATGTGAATACAAACAATTTATGACCAGAACGTAAAACTATGCCAACGCTCAGAGCATGTTAAAACAATTGGGATCAGTTCAGTCGTTTGCAAACGACTTGTTTATGTTACGGTGAGTAGTCGTTGAATTCATTCGACTGTTTTCTAAAAGCAGTCAAACAAGTCGATGGTTTTAACTTTTGTCAGTCGACTGCTGATGCCCATCTCTACAAACCAATTGACAACCAGAATCAATTTGAGCGTACACACCCTCCGACTTGCTAAAATGCTATTAATATTGGATCCCAATATAAAATATTTTCTGATTTAATTTTCCTGGAAAATCTATTCTATGTTTGCATCGATCATTACCATCACGCTATGGGGAGAATTTCATAATAATTTTCTTGTAATTCATTTATCACGCGGTAGAATAAATGAATGAAATTCAATCATAAAATAAATAGAACTCTAAGCCATAATTGGTAAGCCCATGTTCAAGTTGTGTAATAATTCAAGAATGCACCCAATTCTCATTAAAAGTGTATAGACTGTGTTAAGGAGTTCCAATGAAATGACATACATATATATTTGGACAACTGGACGTAGGCTATTTCATTGAAAGAATCTACGAACAAGAAACTGTATAAAACTATAGGCACCTACAGCCGTCAAGCTGTCCTCACAGTACCCGCTGGAGATTTCCATCACCACTCTATCTGTACGGTACCTCGAGATAAGCCTAAGTGCGCCAACTGTGAGGAAACACATAAACTCTTCCATCCCTGCCCTCATGTCTTTGCCACTAACCCCCCCCCTCCCACACAGCACGCCACTGCTCTGACACAGTTGTTAGGCCTGCTACAACAACTCTCAACCATAACCCTGTAAACTACAGCTAAACCAAACCCAGAACCCCCTAATACACTTCATTTGCAGAGCAATAAAATCCATAAAACAACTCTGCAACTAGCTTCACAAAACCTAAATTATAAACGAAAAGACTACTCCACAAACACCAAAATCAGTAAACCTCCCTCATTTCAGCCACACTACACCTTAAACAGACATAGAAAGCATAGTCATGACCCCTTCATGGAGTAGGCTATTGTCTAAACACGATCATGTCTCCTTCAACTTTACTGAGACTTCATTAAATTCTATTAAAAATTCATAAACTCATTCCACAAATCTTAAAATCAGTATACATCCCTCATTTCCATTACTCTATTCAATAAACAAACATAGAAGGCGTAGCCATGACCCCTTCATGGAGTAGGCTATTGTCTAAATCTGACCACGCATACTACAACCTTACTCTAATTCAAAATTACAGCCAAATGATCCATCTGACTGGGAGGCTTGCCTGGGATGATGGGCCAGAAAACCGGGAGTTCAAGCATAACCTAAATATTGAATGCTTAACATTTCCAATAACTTGGACAACTGGATTTAGGCTATTTCATTGAAAGAATCAACGAACTGTATAAAACTATAGGCACCTACAGGTATACTTAACTTATTAATTAAAGCTCTACAATAAACATACAGCACAATGAATTGTAGCATGAAGTTATCCTGAAGAAGTCGTTTGATTAGAACGACTACTTAAATTCGAATGATTCCATTCGCTTGGAATTAGTCGTTTGCCAACGACTTGTTTCATTCCAATGATTTCCAACGATTGCTTTGGGATCAGTCGTTTACAACGACTCCTTCAATTCGAATGATTCCATTCGCTTGGAATTAGTCGTTTGCCAACGACTTGTTTCATTCCAATGATTTCCAACGATTGTTTTGAGATCAGTCGTTTGCAAACGACTTGTTTATGATACGGTGAGTAGTCGTTGAATTCATTCGACTGTTTTTTAAAAGCAGTTGTTTTAACTATCGACTAATTCGACTGTTTTCAGTCGACTGCTGCCCATCTCTACACACAACTAATTTTCTACACCAGCCGCTACTGAGCACGAGCTGTGACTGGCTTAGACATTAGCATCCTACGTGTTGAAAAATATTGTAAGTAACGTGTAGGAATAAAATACTACCAATAGGTATGTCAACCATTAAATTGGCATATAATAAATGAATTATATTTATCTTGTATCTATCTATCCCACGATATAACATAATACAAGGTGAAGAGTCCTTTAAAACAAATTGTTTACTGTGATACTGGAAGAAACAATACAACACAGTGGTAATAGTTCTAGCCTGCACCTATTAGTTAATAAAATTTCATGTGATTTCACTCAGATCTCTGTTGTAGTGGCTTATTATATGTGCACCTTGTAACTTAATAGTACATTATGCAACGAGCCTATAATGACAATAATTAAGACACAATTTTTATAATTTCCATACGAGTGTCTTAATTACAATTATAGACGAGTTGCATACGACTGTTTATGTTCGACGATAATTATAACTATTTTATGTTCGAACATAAATATTCATAAATATCTGTCGAGATTTCACCAGTTTTATATACTGAACAGAGCGCATGGGATGCAGAGAATACCTTGTATTTGACCATGGCCTCCAAGTTGATTTTGCGGAAAACGCTTCTTTGACCGCACAGAATCAAATACAAAGTGCGCATTGGAGAGAACGCCATGTCACTGTTTTTACTTGTGTTATATGGTCCACAAGTAAAACTGAATCGCTTGTAATAATTAGTGACAACCTAGACCATAGTAAATATGCAGTGTGGACATTTTTGAAACTCATAGGCAATTTCATTAAAGAAGAATTTCCACAAGTTGACCATCTAATTATATTCTCAGACAATGCTGCAAGTCAATTTCGGAGCAAGTATACAGTCTCAAACCTTTGCAAACTAGAGGACGATCTCAACTGTCAGTTCGTCGAATGGACAACTTTTGCTGCATCTCATGGCAAAGGTGCTGTAGATGGCGTCGGAGCCGTAGTTAAGAATCTACTTTGGCACAAGATTAAAGCGGAAAACCTCAATATTAATTCTGCGAAAGAGTATTATGAACTTGCCACAATGACCTGCAAGAAAACCCACGTTTTCTTTGTTCCAAAAGAAGACATCAAACAAAATGAAGACCTGCTTAACACTCGATGGAAAAAAGCAAGAAAAGTACAGTACAAGCTAAAACAGAAGAGCAAGAAGGAAAAAGTAATTGGTCTCAATTCACTGCATTATTTTGAGAAGCATGATGACAGCCATGTTCTTGCTGGTATCACAGCAAAGTCTAAACTAAAGAAAATTAAGGTTTTAGACTCAGATACCGACACAGAACAAGAAGGAGAATACTTACAGGAGAGTCAACATCAAAGGATTAAATATGCTGATGTATTTCCATCAGACAGTGAGGAGGAGACCAAAGCTGAACCAGGTACATCATCATCAGTTCAACCAAACAGATATGAACTTACGGCAAAAAACATCACGTGTGGTACCTATGTTCTTGTGGAAATAAAGGGTCAAGTAAAAAATAATGTCTATAATTATGTGGCTGTTTGCCAAAGTTGTGTCTGTGAAGAAGAAGGGGAGGTTCAAGTAATGTTCATGAGAACGTGCGACAGTTCCAAGAAAGTATTTCGAACGGATGAAAATGACATTAAATTTATTCAGTTTGAACAAATCAAAACAATATTGAAAACTCCAGAAGTAAAGATAAGTGGTCTTAATCGTGTCCAGTATGTTTTTCATGAGTCTATCGGAGATGTGTGGGAGGCTTAACGATTTCTGGGTCAGACATTGCATCGTACCATTGGGACTATTGATAGATAGGCTAACTGTTTACTTTCAACATGTTTTATTTCTTAAAACTATTTGAAATTTCTTTATTAAGATATTGTAATAGTTTTCTCTCAAATAATATAATTTTCAGTATTATTTTCAACATTAAAGACAAGATACTGTAAGGTAGCCTAGTAGTAATTAGGCTAATTGTTTAAAACTATTAAATATATGTTTCTTCCATCAAAACTAAATTGCATTTCTTTATGATCCTAGCAATTTCATTTCCTATTACACTTTATTAAAAATTACTCTAATCTGAGCCATAAACAGCCAGAAACCACATGTAACTTCCGTTACTCAGGCTGTAACCTCCGTTACTTTTTGTAAAATAGTTAATATTAATTTCCATACATTATTTTTCATGGGAGTACTGCAAATAAATAGCCCAACTTTTTAAGAATTTGATTAATTTAAAATATTTTTTTTACCATTATTATTCACAGAAAATTTAAGAAATAGTTAAGAAGTCACGACTTAGCCATATGTGTGAGTAACCTCCGTTACCCTCTTTTAAAGGTGATATTTTGGATGTTACTTGATGAATGGAAATTGATTTATGCTTGAACCTTAATAAAAACAAAACTTATACTTGCAACATATTTGGTTTCAGAATATATAATTTTTAACATTAATTTTTTAAACAATATAGTTGTACGCTTGTAACCTCCATTACTTTGGAATGGCTGTGCAAGAACTGATCTCCTCAAGAACTTGAGTACACATATGCAATAGGCTCATGATACTGTATGTATCTCTGCAAGATGTATCAAGTTGAAAACATTACGGCAACATAGACTCTTACCTGGGTCATTTCTCAGGAGAGTAGGCCAAATTGCCACATTCATCTGCTATTTCGAGAACAGCAATTTACGATTTGTTTGTTCACAGAATTTGGTAGGCCTACCTGTGGAATAAATAATAGTGAAAGTTAATTAATATATCAAGTAGAATATCACCTGTACACTGCGTCTAATATCAATTCAAAACTAGGCTACCGGTACGATATATTTTTCACAGGCACTACCGAAACAAGTTTTCACTTAAACTCTTAAAATAAGCGTACTTACTTGGCGTATCAGAAGAAGAACTGTTCACTTCTCATTACCAAGAAGACGATTTGATGAAAGAAAGATGAGAAAGAACACAACATTAGCTTATTATAAAATATTAATATACGGCCAATATTGTTTACATCAAACACGACATAAACAGAGCATCCATGTTGGTCAATGCCGCCAACCCAGTAGAAATAATGTTTATTTAATGATAAGTGACGTAATTATCGTCGGTGAGCAAGATAATTGCAAGGAAATGTCAATTAGAAATTATGTGTATATTTATTGACTGAATATAGGGATATATTTGCAATTCAATTAAAACGTGTATCATGCATATGTTGGCAAGACGATATACAGCGCTTAATCCGCTCCTTACGTCTGGCCGCGCTACTACACCGATGGTACCAAATAATCCCTATCTGGTTGACACCCCCTGTGCAGGACGGTGGGCCACGGTACAAGTGAAGGTGAGGAGGCACAGTACGGTGGGCTACGGAACACGTGAAGGTTGGGAGGCGCAGGACGGTGGGCCACGTTACAAGTGAAGGTGAGGAGGCGCAGTACGGTGGGCTACGGAACAAGTGAAGTTTGGGAGGCGCAGGACGGTGGGCCACGGTACAAGTGAAGGTGAGGAGGCGCAGTACGGTGGGCTACGGAACAAGTGGTGGTGAGGAGGCACAGGACGACGGTCCAAGGAACAAGTGAAGGTGGGGAGGCGCAGTACGGTGGGCCACGGAACAAGTGAAGGTGTGGAGACACAGGACGACGGGCCACGGACGGGCTACGGAACAAGTGAAGGTGGGGAGGCGCAGGACGGTGGGCCACGGTACAAGTGAAGGTGAGGAGGCACAGTACGGTGGGCTACGGAACAAGTGAAGGTTGGGAGACGCAGGACGGTGGGCCACGTTACAAGTGAAGGTGAGGAGGCGCAGTACGGTGGGCTACGGAACAAGTGAAGGTTGGGAGGCGCAGGACGGTGGGCCACGGTACAAGTGAAGGTGAGGAGGCGCAATACGGTGGGCTACGGAACAAGTGGTGGTGAGGAGGCACAGGACGACGGTCCAAGGAACAAGTGAAGGTGGGGAGGCAGGCTACGGAACAAGTGAAGGTGAGGAGGCGCAGGACGGTGGGTCACGGAACATGTGAAGGAACCAAGAAGGAATTATCAAATGTTATTTTCGTAATCTTTATTCAGTATTTCTTTTCTCATTATTATTTGACATTTTCGAAGACAGGTGGTCTATAAATTACACCGTGATTCAATAAGAAGAGACTGGACATCGTGTACATATAACCCTTGCTACTTTACAAGCACTGCTGATTATGTCCACCATTGAGAGAGTTTAGGCTTCTTTCATATACAGTACTAAGTTTTCTACCTGGCGTTGAATTAAGTTAGCAACAAAGTTACAGACGACTATGAAGGCATACCTTTAACACTCCGTACCTTCACAACTTGAGCATGAACTTATTTATGCTTACAGTACCAGTTATCTATATATATAAAGCTCAATGTTTGTCTGTCTGTCTGTCTGTCTGTCTGTTATGTATACAAATCCACACCGTTTCACCGATCTGAACCAAAATTTGTATACTTACCCTATGTAACCCTGTGAATAACACTGTCTACTTAAAATTTCGGACAGACCACCCCATTTCCTGCATTTAGGCCCTTTGGCAAACTTCTACACCGTTTCACCGATCAGAACCAAAATGTGTATACATGCCCTTTGTAACCCTGTGAATATCACTGTCCACCTAAAATTTCGGACAGACCACCCCATTCCCTGCGGGTAACCCTGTTCACTTGAAATTTCGGACAGACCACCCCATTCTCTGCATTTAGGCCCTTTGGCTCAAATCTACACCGTTTCACCGATCAGAACCAAAATTTGTATACTTACCCTTTGGTACCCTGTGAATAACACTGTCCACTTAAAATTGCGAACAGACCACTCCATTCCCTGCATTTAGGCCCTTTGGCACAAATCTACACCGTTTCACCGATCAGAACCAAAATGTGTATACATGCCCTTTGTAACCCTGTGAATATCACTGTCCACCTAAAATTTCGGACAGACCACCCCATTCCCTGCATGTAGGCCCTGTGGCACAAATCTACACCGTTTCACCGATCAGAACCAAAATTTAAATACTTACCCTTTGGTACCCTGCGAGTAACACTGTCTACTTGAAATTGCGGACAGACCACTCCATTCCCGGAAAGAGGACAGGGTCCGTCCCAAAGGCAATGGAAAGAAGGGGTAAAACCGGACCCAGCTCAGGAAACCCTCAGGGTTCCCAGCTCCCGAATTCACCAGCCATGAGCCCTTGAGGATGTAGCACTATCTAGGGTGCACCAGAAGTGGTGGGGCTACATACACCCTGCCTCCTTGAGGGTCTTGAGCAGAAGACATGAGATATTAAGAAAAGAAAAAGAAGGCTGACGCCTCGAAGAATGAGGCTATCAGGAATGATTAAACAAGGGCCAATTAAGGCGGGAAAGTGAAAGAGTCGCTAGGCCTCGGATACACTGATACCATCGGGGTCGGAAGAGAACAAGAGTTTGACCAAGGGAGGCCGACAGGAAAGAGAACTGAAAGGAGCCCGGCACCAGTAAGTAGAAGCAATGCCGGACTCAGCTGGGGTCCCGTGGTCGCAAACCCTCGTCCTACAAGTTGTGAGACCCTGGTGGGTGGAGGGGGGAGGAGGGGGCAGGTGTGAGAATAGCTTACTGATTCATCGCGAGGTGACATGAGAGAAATGTCCAGTCCCCGCCGTGTTACCTGGTATTGCTGACTATGCTGATGTTCATACAGGGTCTTTGCTCAAACCACTGTAGTGTTACGAAAGAATGAGTGATTCACCGGTCAATGTGAATTGGACCGGGAACCCCCCCCCCCCTCCGAACGTCTGTCATCATATTTCGACATCATCTGCGATATTCTCAGGTTTGTGCAGCTTGGACCCGAGCTGCACTCGATAAGCTCTTTCACTACACGCATCGAGTATAGGCCTAAGCCAGAAAATAACGTTCAGACTTTGGAAGACATCGAAGGTAGAGATCTGAATTACCTATATCAGATTTAAAATTACACCATGTTCGTTTAGTAGTCATTTTTCATTACCTTATTATTATCATCATAAGGGCAAATGACCTAGATGTTACGCCCATTATACCACTAATCACCACACACAATAAGTCTTCATCGCCTGTGAATTTTGAAATATTTATTTCTATCACGGTAGTTTGTAAGTTTGTCGTGTCAATTCAACTGTAGTTTTCATTACCATCCTCATCAAAAGGGCAAATGACCTAGATGTTACGTCCATTATACTACTAAGTAACACCACAGTCTTCATCGCCTGTGATTTTTAAAATGTGTATTTCCATTAGTTTGTATGTTTGATATACCCGTTCAGTAGTAGTAGTCTTCATTGTCATCCTCATCAATAGGGCAAATGACCTCTCATTCCTTTAAAGTATCAATTTTTCCCATTCGTTGATAAGTTACATGTGCCAGTAGTCGCTTCTATGTTCATCATCACTATGTAGAAGATGTTTTGCGTCAGAAGAAAAGACAACTGGATGCTCAGGAACGTTAACGATATATCGACTGCGAAATCTGGAAGCTTCTTGGAGGAATTGCTTCAGACATTTATCGTACAGTTTAAACCTTAACAAGACGAAACTTTTAACCAGATAGCGATCTAAGTGAGAGCTCTGTGGCAAAAAATAATCAAGTCTTTCCCGAAATATGAGTCCTAAAAATAACTTTTTCTATTATTTTCTAAGTTTCATATGTCAGTTATGTAGTAATTTTCAATATCATCATGATCAGTAGGGCAAATTACCTAGATGTTACGCCCTCAACGTCATTGGGGGCAAATGACCTAGATTTTAAGTACATTATATTTCTAACCACCACATAAAGTCTTCTACGACTGAGATGTCACGAATTCTGGGACCGCTAACGACATATCTCGACTCGGACTGAAGACAAATATCACGAGAATGATCATTATTTTACAGAGCCTCCCATAGTGACTTAAGTATAAACATTGTCACTGGGTTTGATAATGTAAGAAATGAATACATAAATAAATATAATTTATGACGTTGAGTGTTAAGGAGACTGATATATTATCATCATTCCACCGGGCGAAGCCGGGTACTACTGCTAGTATCGAATAAAACTCAATCAAGAGCAGTATGACGCTGATGTCTGTTCGTATTGCTGGGAATGAGACAACTGCCGGCTCGCAGTGCGTATGACTTCTACAGAAGGAATACCCTATTTCACTTTTCGTCGACTGCGATGCTGCATTATTTGATATCACATGATGAGCAGGCCCGACGAGAGGGGTTGTAGCCCCGGTGCACGGACTTGCTACGGTTGACAACTTCAATCAAATTCATTTCTAAACCATTTTGATTTTTTTGATAAGACTCTGATCATTGTAAATGCAACCAATGAATAGTACCCAAAACATTTCAAGGAGAACATTAGAGAATTTTATAAATATCCATTGTGTGTTTCGCTTCTCAGCTGGGTTGTCAGATTTGTTCATTTAATTTATAACGTACGGAAGTTGAAGATTACCTTTATAAGGCGGTAAACTTCTGCATCTCTGAAAAATTCTACTAGATACTTTATACATTTCTGAAAGAAGCACGGCTTACTCTTGTGAAGCCCGAACACGCTCATATATAACGAAATTGAAATGTTAGTTTGTTATTGTGGTTTTAAGGGGCGGAACTACGAGGTTATCTGCCCGAAAATGAAATGTTAAATGCACAGTGATCACAATCTTGAAGTATCATAACATGTGATGAGATACACAGAGAAGAGTGGCTGAGGAACTGAAAACCAATTAAACTGATATTCAATATGGACATGCTAAATTCAACAGAGTTATTTTTATGCGTTAAGCAAACTCAAGCTAAAGCGGGGATGTAACCGATGAGAGGTCAAAATATCAAAATTTTGAAATATGTGTTATTTGTATTTATGGCCTCTTTTATAGTTTGTTTAAAATTTCTACTGGAAGTATTTTTAAAAATAATTTATATCTGATGCTGCATACTAATAGACAAAGTTACTTAAATCTGAGTAAACGAACATATCCAACTCTCAAATGTTGTTTAATCAATATCAATTTTTCTACCACATTGGTACACTTTTCTCTGAATCTGATTTTTTTCAGGGATTGTTTATTGAGTGATTATACACACATTTATGTAGAATTATGCTTCTATTTAACCATTTGTAGAATTTGTATGCATTTTGCATGCATTTACATTCATATTTTCACTGAGGTTTATAGTTTCCAAAATTCAAATGACCATAAAAAACCTTTTCATGGTATTTGGATAATTCTTCATAAAGTTAGAGATAGTGAGATATATTTAAACTAGTTAAAGGCTCAGGCCAGGATCTTTTGTAATTATGTTGTAAAGTGTAGACTACCTAAATAAGAGAATGTAACACTTTTTGCAGTGACTGTACTGGTACCATTTTGCCACCCAAGATAGCTGTTGCTTGTCACGTAAGAGATCAAGCACTATTAGACAACTGCCCGAAGTTTCAATGTTCTATATCTTATACTAGCAGTAGTGCCCGGCTTCGCCCGGTGGATTTATTTGTTTTACAGAACTGGAGCGCTCAAGGATAAGGATCGGAATAAATGAAAGTAAATTTGAAAGCACCAACTCTTATTGCAGCTGATAACCTCAGTATACTGCACCAACACCATCGCCCTTATACAGAGGCATACTATTGCCATAATGATATCTGTTTTAAGGGGCCTAAGAAATCTTTTTGCACTAATTACTCCCGTGACTACAATTTAAAAGCACCTCGCAATTCCGCACCATTGGTAGGGGCGACGTGATGCGGCCCGCATTACATGGCAACAATAGACTTCGGTATTATTGAAGCCGTTCTGGAGCGCTTGTTCTTCCGACTTACAGAACAAAAATCAATCTTTAAGGTTACCTGAGAGGTGTAGCCTAATGCTACATAACCTAAACTATTCCTCTTGAATCAGGCTATAATATACAAACATAATTTTTCGAATCCGACTGGTAGTTCCAGAGATTAGCGGGTTTAAACACATAAACAAACACACAAACTCCTCAGCTTTATTATATTGTACTGTATTAGTATATATTGTGAACTCAGTAAACATTAAGGCCAGCTATGCATTTTGGGTTACATTCCCCCTCCAAAATAATGTCACAGGTTGAAAAAAGTGAAGTTGGCCCGTGATTGCTCTCTATGGCCTTGGGGATGAGGACTATGATCTAAGACGCTAAAACTACTGACCATGGCGTTGAAATTATTACAACTTCTTGATGATGGTGATGATCAGGTGCCATCAAGTCGGCGTCGACTCCTAGTGACTGTCTCCATATGATTCGGTCTTCAGCCATATACTTCAGATCCTTCACTGACATATTCATGCTGGATTTGATGGAGTCGATCCATCTCAATACTGGCCGCCCAGGTCTCCGAGACCCTTCCATCTTTCAAAGCATAATTGTCTTTTCCAACGAATCAGAACGCCTCATAATGTGTCCAAAATATGACAGCTGTAATCGTGTTATCAATGCTTCAAGAGACAGATCTGGTTTGATTTTTTGAATCACCCATATATTTGTCTTCTTGGCTGGCCATGGAATATCTTAGGAAGATATAATTAGATTGTTCTCTCAGGGATGTGAACTTAACCGCATTGGAGAGGTCATTAACAATAAGACAAGTTTTATTTAAAATGAGATGCCTTGTAAGGAGCGAGGGCAATACTCCCTCCCAAAGGCCCAATGGCTAATTATTTCTCATGTATAAGAACGACCTTTGACTACAGTGATATGTATTCCAGAACATAGCCATTGAAAATAGTTTCCTTCCCATGATGCCTGATTTTATATGAGAGTAAGTCATATATGCCTGAACTCGCAATTTCTGTTGCCATGACAACGGAATGAAAGGATTGTCCCTTGAGACCATTTTCATATGGATGTATTTTACGGCAGGGGTGGGGGACAGCTTTACCAAAGTTAATTACCATGGTATCACGTGTTCAATTAGGGCTCCTATATGGTTACCAAGGTAACAAGTATTCACTATCTAGGCCTCGTATATAGTTTCCAAGACAAGTATTCATTATCTAGGCGTCCTATATGGTTTCCAAGATAACACGTATTCATTATCTAGGCGTCCTGTATGGTTTCCAAGACAACACGTATTCATCTTAGCCTCCTGTATGGTTTCCAAGGTAACAAGTATTCATCATCTTAGCCTCCTGTATGGTTTCCAAGGCAACAAGTATTCATCATCTTAGCCTTCTGTATGGTTTCCAAGGTAACAATTATTTAATTTTAATGTTTGTATGGAAGGTGTTGAAGTATAAATCCTCCCCGTACCCACGATTACCTAAGATTTTTGGAGTTAAAACTCAGGCAGTTCGGGTCATAAATCTTCTCTGAAAATGCCATCTCGAACAAATGAACAGACAGACAGACAACCAGACAGGCATACAGACAGACAGACAGACAGACAGACACACAGACAGAGACTTTGCTTCATATACAGAGAGATAATAAGAGGTACATCATGGCAAGGCCCACATACATTAATTCTCACCATATGACGGTATAACGCGGTACTTGCGGTAGGAACACTGACGGATGGGACGAAGTGAAATGACGTCCAATGAGAAGATGCAGTTAAAATCATTTGCAGAAATGAAATGCTGCCACCTCCAAGGGCTGGGACATATTGGCGGAGATGAACTTTACTTGCCAAAGGGGTTGATATTGAAGTCGAATCCGGTCTTTGCTCCTGCCCCAACCTCTGCCTTGGCCCCGTATCCTCCATCGTAATTCTTCCTGAACTCCGTCCCTGCATTGGCCTCCACCCCAGCGGTGAGTCTGCCCTCGGCGGCCACGCCCGGGTCTCCCCGCCTGATGCCCCCCGCCCCCCAGAGCGTGCCCCCTGCAGCACCACCAGCTCCGGCACGGTAGTAGTGTCCTCGGTGGTCGTACCCATGACCCGCAGTGCCGTACAGCCGTGCCTGCTTCTGCAGCCCCACCTCAGTGTCCACGTCTGCTCCGAGAAGTGACAATCCACCGTTGACTCTGGCGTCTTCCTCTGCACCCATTTCACCGTAAAGTCCTGTCCCGCCGTTTTCCTTCGTCACGTCACCCTGCGCCGTGAGTCGCAGGTCCTTGGCGCCAAATACACGCACGCCTGCCAGGCGGTTCACGTTGTTAGGATCTGTATGAGCGTTACGCATCCAGAATGGCCGTGGCTGCAACAAACCAATCATCATCATATATATTATTTCAGTAGTATAGATCCCTCCTGCTGCGCTCACAAGCGACCGATCGTGACAAATGAGCATTCAAATGAAAGAGAATAGACATTAGCAGTGACGAATTTCATTCTAATTTCATAAATATCTATAATTTCTTTAATAAATCACTTTTTAAAAAATGTACGAAGTGTGCGATTTGCAGATACTGTTGCTGTAGGAAAATACGCTCCATTATTGCTGTCCATGGGCCGCTGTGACGCCTGTTTCATGTAAATTTAACAATCTGAGGTCTTTCTTTTACCCTGAAATGTAAATAGTGTTCTGTAATCATTTGGATGAAATAAAAACATAACAACCTTTCTCCTTAAGTGTCTCACTATAAACCTATTGGGGAAAGTGTGGTTTATGAACATGCGAGATTTCTCGCTCGGGTCCACTAGTGCATTGTATAGTTGTGACGCTCTACCGATACCCACCGGCAATCAAAGAAGCGGTCTGTGTTTGATGTTTCAGCTCCTTAAAAGTGCTTGTCGCCCGGCAAGAGGGCTGTTTTATGAGGGTAGTGGTCATTAGGTGGCGTAGTTGGTAGCATGATGAACTGCTGTGCCCAAGATAGTGGGCTCACACCCGACCGAAGTCATCGGATTTTTTAAGAGCGCTAAAATCCTTCAGTATGCCTTCCTTCGGAGGGGAAGTAAATCCGGCGGTCCCATGTCATAGATTTATGGCATGTAAAAGATCCTTCCACTAACTAAACTTGTGCGGAGCTAAATTTCTAGATTTCATTGAAACGCTCTATCATAGTTCCAACGTTCACCACTGTACTGTATGTCAGTGGCATCTGGTAATGAAAGTTGGAACTACTTGAAATTGAACTGAACTTGTAGCTCACCCCATGGGTGTCCGCTTGATGCAGCTACAGCCTCTGGCGAGCCGAACATGTCCTCGGACACTCCCGGCACTAAAAGTATTACTGTAAATAAATAAAAAATAATAATAGGTGGAGATTGTATTTCAAGTAGCCAGTCCCCAAGGCAAATCCTTGCTACAATGTTGCCAATATACCTTTTATTTACTTAAATATTCATTTATTAATTATTTACCGGTAATTTCGGACTGTGCTTGGGCCCATTGATTTATTTCCCACATGGCCCGTAGAGAGAACGGAATTCGTTTAATTATTCTACGGAACTACTTAGCGGCTTCGGTAGCATTCTGAACTGCTATGCCAAAGATCGCGGGTTCAAACTCGGCCGAAGTCATTGGATTTTTAAGAGCGTTAAACTCCTTCAGTATGCCTTGCTTTGGAGGCGAAGTTAAGCCGGTGGTCCTATGTTATAGATATATGACATGAAAATGAACTTACCACTACAATTGGTAATGTGTAGCAAAATTCCTACGCTATTTGGTTTAGGTATGCTCTATCAAGTTTCAACGTTCGCCACTAGGTGTCAGTGACAGTGACATCTGGTAGCCAAAGTTGGAACTATTTGAAATTGAACTTTCACTCATCTTCATTCATTCCATATCTCAATACCTCCTCTCGTGAGGTTGGCGTCAGGAAGGGCATCCGGCCGTAGAAACCATCAGCCACGTGGAATTCCATCGCTTCGCATCCCTGACCTCGGGATTAATAAGGGGTGGATATAGACATAGATTTTATGGAACTACTTGAATAGAAAGTCTAGCAATTCTTGGCGTGTCTTTCACGGTATTTCATCGTTGTGCACCAAGCAAGGAAACCTCCATAAGCCCTGTTAAATTGAATGTCACTTCTAACCTTCGCTGCACGAAGCAAAGTATACTTCAGTAATCGTTGTGCTGTAATCCATGATCAGTCTTTTCTTCTTCTTTTCTTCGTCGTTTGGACCTACTGAGGACCACGGGGCTCGTATCTCCTCGTCGCTTTGTCTTTTCTCTTCTTCCAGTACAGTTTCATCGTCTGATTATGAGCTAGCTTTCTTTCATCCATCCAAGGAGGTGTGCTGACCCCGATGTTCTTCCTAGCTGTTCCATATCTGACTTAACTGACGCAATCCATTTGTTCTTAGAAGCCTAGCCACTTCCTGTTACTGTGAGTATCCTGTTGGCGAGTCTTTCAGAATCCAAGTGTCCATCATAGGTCAGGCGTCTTTTCCTTATAGACGTGATGATGTCCTCCTGGTGTTCACACAATTCATCATTATGACGACCGGGTGAGTTAGCCGAGGTCGTTGCGGCATGACTGTTGGCAGTCGCTCACATCCGGGAGGCGAGGAGGTTCGAATCCCCCCGCCGGCAACCTTGAAGATGGTCTTCTGTGGTTTCCCATCTTCCTTCCAGGCAAATGCCGGGGTTGGTCCCTAACTATTGGCCACAGCCGCTACCTTCCAACTCCTCGACCCTCCCATCCAACATTCCTCCCCAACGGTACTTGTAGCTCACCCATTGGGTGTCCGTCTCGAAGCAGCTACAAAACTGGCGAGCCGAACATGTCCTCGGACACTCCCGGCACGAAAAGCCATACGCAAAAAAACAAAAAAAAACAAAACAAAAAAAATCATTATGACGGATTCTATAAATACCTCCTTCCTCTCCAATTGGACCTAATATCCTCCTCAGGATCTTCCTCTCTTTTAACTCCACTTTTCTGAGTGGATATTTTCTGGTCATTACAAGGCACTCAGAAGCATACAGAACAGATGGCTTGACGACCGAGTTATATTGTCTGAGTTTGAGGTTCCTGGAGAGGCACTTATATGAATAGATACTACGCAGGAATGATAAGCCCTTTCAAACTTGGTCCATCTGGCATCTATGGCTAGGCTCTCGTTCTGATTCGCTTAATTTGAGTTGCGCTTATTTTCGGAATTATGAACAGAAATCTATAAACGTTAACAATAACCAAATAAGCGTTGGTGACTGAGGAAGAACAAACAGCAATCAAAATCGGAAAGGTTTCGTAAAAAGAAAACGAAGAGTTTTCAGCAAAGATTTTGAATTCGCGTTCATTGTTTACAATTCATGACAGGAACATTTTTGTTTTACATTATTTTGGCCCAGTTTCCACAAAGAAGGTACATTATTTAAAACAAGATGTTCAGTAAAGAACACATAGCCTACTTTCTCCTAAATGCATGGGTGTTGTTATAATTCTTTGTCCGTTTCAAGGAGTATAATTGAATGTTGGTTGTAGTAGCTTGTTGAAATACAATGTGCTATACGCATATTAAACATATATTTGAGGTGTCCTTTGCTAGTGCTACCTCGGTAAAAAGAATCATTCAATTAGGTTTCACCGTGCTTGAATTGATATGGGGAATCGATTTGCACACATACATGGCCGCTATCTGCAAACTATTGGCCTGATGACCTTGTAGTTCAGTCCAAATATGCTTCCCACAAAAAGGTATGTTGTTGCAAAATTTGGTAGAGATCAAATGATTAGGTTGGTCGTAATTGGATTTTAGCTTTTTACAATTGGGTGGCCACCATTACGTTTCCGTCAAGATGGCGGCGATATAAAACATGACACTGAGGTGCCCTTTACAAGTGCTACCTATGTACCAAATTTCGTTCAGTTCAGTTTCACCGTGTTTGCAAAGATAGGGTAAATCGATTTACGCACATACGTGGCCGCCATCTGCACATGACTGGGCTGATGACCCTGTAGTTTGGTCAAAACATTTTTTTATACATAAAGGTATAAGGTTCAAAATTTGGTAGAGATCAGATGATTAAGTTGGTCGTGATTTGATTCAAGACTTTAACATTTGGGTGGCTGCCATTGTGTTTTTGTCAAGATGGCGGCGAAATAAAACATGGCACTGGAGTGCCCATTGCTAGTGCTACCTCTGTACCAAATTTCGTTCAATTCGTTTTCACCGTGTTTGAATTGATAAGGGTAATCGATTTGCACATATACAAGGCCACCAACGGAAAACTATTGGGCTGATGACCTTGTAGTTTGGTGAAAAGACGCTCGACATATGATTATATGTAGTTGCAAAATTTGGTAGATATCGGATGATTAGGTTAGTCGTAATTTGATTTAAGCTTTGAATATTTGGGTGACTGCCATTACGTTTCCGTCAATATGGCGGCAATATAAAAGAAGACACTGAGGTGCCCTTTGGTAGGGCTACCTCTGTACCTAATTTTGTTCAATTCGGTTTCACCGTGTTTGAAAAGATAGGGGGAATCGATTTGCACACATACATGGCCGCCATCCGCAATGTGTAGGGCTGATGACCTTGCTGTTTAGTCAAAAGATTTTTCATACATAAAGGTATAATGCTGCAAAATTTGGTAGAGAACAGATGATAAAGTTGGTCGTAATTTGATTCAAGCTTTTAACATTTCGGTACCGGGTGAGTTAGCCGTGGTGGTTACGGCATGACTGATGGCAGTCGCTCACATCCGGGAGGCGAGGAGGTTCGAATCCCCCCGCCGGCAACCTTGAAGATGGTCTTCTGTGGTTTCCCACCTTCCTTCCAGGCAAATGCCGGGGTTGGTCCCTCACTATAGGCCACAGCCGCTACCTTCCTACTCCTTGTCCTTACATTCCCACTTCCCTCCCCAACGGTACTTGTAGCTCACCCATTGGGTGTCCGTCTCGAAGCAGCTACAAAACTGGCGAGCCGAACATGTCCTCGGACACTCCCGGCACTAAAAGCCATACGCTAAAAAATAAAAAAAATAAAAAAATAAAAACATTTCGGTGGCCGCCATTACGTTTCCGCCAATAAGGCGGCGATATAAAACATGACAGTGAGGTGCCCTTTGCTTGTTCTACCTCTGTACCAAATTTCGTTCAATTCGGTTTCACCGTGTTCGAATTGATAGGGGGGACAGACATTCAGAGTACCCACACTCACACACACAGACTCACACACAGACACACATTTATTTGGCCCTGTAGTGATCTCATAAGTCTACTTTCATTTCTTGCAAAATCGAAAGTAGGCTTAAATTAGGCTTATGAGGGCACCTTTTGTCCGTGTGTGTGTGCGCGTATGTGTGTGTTCCCTAATAACTTATAATCGACTGAAGCGATTTCAATTAAACTTGCTAAGGTAATAGCACCATTTTCTCCGACACCGACCGTGACCTTTAAATTTTATTACGTCTCACCAATCCAACATGACACCTGTGCGAAATATTTCACCGTCATTCTATACCTCCGAAACTATTACCGATATCTTCCTGAAATTTTGTACCGTGATAAAGGGCAGTACTAGAAGTTCACCTATGGGACCTTCAGAAACCTTTTAACTACAAATCGAACATGGCGGCCAAGCGAAGTTGAATCATTTAAATTGACTTTTCTCGCGATTTAACTATCCAAACTTGATACAGTAACTGTTTATACACATTGTAACACACTGGCATCTAATTTAGTTCAATTGATTACATGAACTTAAGATGGCGGCTGTGCGAAATTTTAAAATGATTTTTTTTCCTTTTGTCGTAATCATGCGATCGAATTGAAAGTTTGAATAATGAACCTACGCAATCATTTTCATTTAATGGTACATAACTCTATCGCCTGTACTTATAAATATCCAACATGGCGACCATCCGAAATGTTTAGTCGGTTCTCAATATCTCTTAATCTATTACAGCAATCAAACTGAAATTTTGTATGTTGATGGCCGCAATTAACATAAGTAGGATATATTAGAAAATAGGCTGTATAGTTCTTCACGGAACTACTTGTTGTTTCCTTAATTTAGTAAACTCGCGTGATGGCCCAGTGGCTTAGCTGCCCGTCCTTCACCCGGACGGCCGGGGTTCGATTCTCGGTGACAGCCGTGTGGAATTTTCACCTGAAAAATCACGGGGCGTCAGGAAGGGCATCCGCCATTCAATCCCCGGCCAAAACCAAAATGAGCCTGGTAGGTCCGGTGACCCCAATTAACTGGGAAAAGCCGAAGAAAGTTTATTAATCTGACGACAATTCAGTACATAGAAGTGATGATACCAGACAGTCAACCTGTTTAGTTGCTGCTGTGATTAGAAGAGATCAGAGCTTCAGAGCGCAGGGCTTTTATACAGCCCCGTAATCAAGAGAGAGGGCAATGTATGTCATTGGCAAGTAAACGGACTTTGCGTTTATAATAACATGTTGTTGAAATATATCCCTTGGCATACGTATCTTATTCACTGTAAATAGAGATAGTGAAGCAAACATTGGGTAATGCCGCGAGGCTATTTCCTCTGGACTCTGGTGACATGAATAATCATGTGGCCACATTATTATAGTGGGACAAATACAGGGAGATTCTTTGCTGGAGCGGGACGGGCAACTGGCTGCCGGACGCGCACGCCTTCCGCCAGCCAACCGAGCTCAGACCGCGGATAGCGCGCAGGTGGGAACCGTAATGAAGTACAGTACATTAATTAATGGTAAATTCACCTGAAAATCATGATTAAAGAACTTACCTTTTCACAAAAGATGCTGAAAATGTTCTCCTTCAGCCGACAGTCAGGCGTAGTACCGTGTAAATAAATTAGCGTTTACAAATTGTAATTCCCTTCTGTTGTGAGGGATATCTGCTGCCGTATATTGTTCTCCAGCTCCACTAGAGTACGGGTAATTGATCTGTACACTTTGTTTTTTAAATTACCGAACAATTAAACATAAAGTAGGCTTAGGTCCGTGCTTCGATTAATTACAGTAAACACGCAGGGGGGAACAGGAATAGCTACATAATGTAACGATGTAACTTCCAAAGTTACTGTCTGTCAGTTGAAGGAGAACATTTTCAGCATCTTTTGTGAAAAGGTAAGTTCTAACCTTTAACTGGTGACGTGAGGTCATCCAGATTCCAAAGATATTACAAAAATGTGTGCTTCTTTAATTAAATCTTGCAAGAAGCTGTTGTTTATGTTACCTTCTTATCTGTGCGCTGACACTTCACACCCTCGTTGATGAAAGTTTAGTGACTTAATGACTTTAATGACCCTTGTTATCTCGCCTGTGCGCTATCCGCGGGCCGAGCTCGGTTGGCAGGTGGAAGGCGCGTGCGCCCGGCAGCCAGTCGCCAGCCCAGCTTCAGCAAAAGAATCTCATTGTACATGAGGAAATACAGAGTGTTATTTCCTCCTTAGTAATAATGATCATACTTCTTAGTTTAGAATGGGGTCTGAAGCTCGACTCCATGTGGAATACATAACTCTCGCACTAGGCCTTCGTAACACTTCCCTCGGAATTGGTCAAAACGTCTGACGTCATAAACATTTATTACAAACTAGCTTAACTCGGCGTGCGTTGCAATGCCAATCAAGGAAAGTGTTGGCGTTGTAATTTTGTTTCTTGAAGTGCTTTTGGTTACACAATATTTTTCTTTTTCCGTTAACTGGCCCGAAACTATTGTAAAATGGATTTAATAAGTCAGAAACATTTGCAGGAGTGTTTTTTTTTTACACAACAGCTCACCAACGTTTCATTACAATCGGATGAATGGTATATGAACGCATACAGAACTTTGTTGAAATGATTGGCGGTGCGCCAGTCATTTGTTGAATCTACTCGTGCGCTACAAATTGTGAAATGGATTTACCAAGTCAGGAATCTTCACGGGAGTGTACACATCAACTCTCCAAAGTTTCATCGCAATCAGATGAACGGTATATGAATGCATACGGGACTTTCTTTAAACGATTCGCGCGCCGTCACTCATTTGCTGAAACTACTCGTGAGTTACATATTGTAAAATGGATTTACTAAGTCAGAAATCTTTCCCGGAGTGTACACTACTACTACTACTACTACTACTACTACTACTACTACAGACACCACAATAACACAGGTTATCAGACACATTCTATATGCACACTCCCAAGTACCCGGGTTTGAATGACCACGATGTCCAAGCCCCTTAAATGAAACAACAACAAGTAACTTAGCTTCTGTTGCTTTTTTTTCTGGAAGCACGTAGACAAAGATTTTGGTTGGTTCCTCAGTTTAGGGACTGCGACTTCGTGGTCATGTAACCCCGTGTACTTTGTGTGTGTGGAGAATCTGTCTGATAACCGGTGTAAATTGTGTTGGCTGTATTAGTGTGTGTTATCTGTAATTTAGGTAGAAGGACTGCAGAGGATGATTTTTTTCAAGTAGTTCCGACTTTTGCTACCAAATGCTACCATCCACGATACCTAACTGCGGAGTTGGCTACTCGATGCCATCACATCTAGCACCTGGTGGCGAACGTTGGAACTATTATCATTATTCTCGTATCAGAAACATGTTACACATTACAAAACATTTCACTAATTAAATACAATTAGACCAGAACTTGGCGACTTGTAGTGCATTCTCTGTGGCTAGGTGTAGATCCTCCGGTGTGCAGGTGGTTGGACACATACGACATTGAATCATGTGGTTGACAGTCTGATCTTCTCCGCAATCACACTTGAAGTTTCCGTCTTTAGCGTAGTTCCATCTTACCATATTAGCCCTTGATTTGTCGACTCCTGATCTCAAACTGTTTAGGGATATCCATGCCATCCATGCCACGTTATGACCCTGTGGTAAAGTTTCAGATGGTGTTGTACAGCCACCAGTAAGAAGACCGTTAGCTTTCCAAGATTGCAGTCTAGCATTTTTCTCCGTGATTGTGAGTTCCTTTGCTTATTTTAGGAAACTCTTCCTAGATTTCAGTCTTGGTGTGTGTAATTCGTACCCATATACCGGATGAGTTCTTTGAAGCTCCACGTTCTTCCATTCCTTGTTCGCTGTTATTTCTCTTCGAACAGAAGGTGGTGCTATCCCGGCGAGGTGGTAAAGCCATTCAATTGAAGTGGATTTGAGACACCCAGTTATTAATCCTGCGCGTATCATTGAGAGTCACATCCACCTGTTTGGCATGAGCTGAGTTATACCAAACAGGACATGCGTACTCTGCGGTGTAATAACATAATGCCATTGCAGAAGATCTGATGGTTGCATGTTGGCTGCCTCACTGCGATCAAACTCACCTACAAATTTTAGCTTCGCACAAGTGTAGTTAGTGGAAAGTTGTTTTTCATGCCATAAATCTATGACATGGGACCGTCGGATTTACTTCCCCTCCGAAGGAAAACGCACTGAGGGATTTTAAGGCTCTCAAAAAATCTGACGACTTCGGCTGAGTTTGAACCCGCGATCTTGGGCATAGAAAATCAGCGTGCTACCAACTACGCCACCCAAGCCGCCAGACAATGATTATATAAGCATTCTTTCTTTATTCGTGTTACAAGTACTTTACCTATATTTTAATATGCAGTGATATGAATATAAATGAAATTATAAATAGAAACCAACATAGAGGCTAATATCTTAATGTTCTTTGCCTCTTAGCGGGAGACATCAACAGCACTAGGGGAGGTTAAGATCAAAATATAAGCATTGTGTACTGTGCCCTTTTGAGCTGGCACAAGGAATCGAAACCGTGACTATTTAAGAAAGACTTGAGCTGTAATCCAAGGGGAGATTTGAGATGTTGAAATGAAACGCATTCTTGGAGCTTGTCGCAAGAGGTTGTTTCACAAGATGACTATACACGCACGTTCGAGGTGATTCAGGGGTAATAAATCAGATAATGCAGCTGCAAGAAAGGACTCATGCAGTGACGAATGACCAGTGAGTTAGGAAGGGAGTTCCCCTAGCTATGTTGAATCAGCAGTATTACGACAAGATTAGCAGCAGAGAGAGCCTGCAATGTTATGAAATCTGCATGATTTCTGATATAATGCAAATTTATGAAATTTGGAATATACCATAATGGCTGATAATTAAAAATAATTTTTTTAGAACCTAAGACCATCTAATTATTGTACAGAAAAGAAGTGCAAGATAAGCCTTACGTCATTTGGCCTACGAGAACGGATAATGCGGAGGGAAATCAGTAATGGAATACGTCCACATGGAACCAGACCATTTTGGAAATTTTTATAGAAGAACTGTACGATCGATTTCCAAATTTCAAGATATTTTTTGAACCTATGAACTTCAGGGAGTACAAGAGTCATTTTTAGAATCAGCTACGAGGATTACTTTGGAAGTTAGCTTCAAGAGGGGTGGAAACCAACTACTTTTGGCCCAGATCTGATAAATAGCCCGTCTGCCGAGGCAGAATTGTTCAGTTCTAATTGATCCTCAGTGGAGGTAGCGCTGTTTCAACAAGTATTCAGTCTTCAGTGACCGCATAGGTGGGTCGTACTGTTTCAACAATCGTACAGTCTTGGTGAACCCCAGGAGTGGGTCACACTGTGTCAACGTTCATGCAGTCTTCAGTGAACCTCTAAGGAGGAAGTGCTGCGTCAAGAATTATTCAGTCTACGTCGAACGCAGGAGCGAAATACGCTGTTTAAAAATTTGTAACGTCTTCATCGCGTTAAGATACGCCGAGTTGGACCCGACCAAGGACCAACGAAGAAGTTATAAAATTCAATTTCCAGTAATTGCAGGAACGGTCTTTGCGAACACTAAGAGTGTTGTATTTGATTCATGGATGTATCATTTCAGGACCAAGTGGGTCTTTCGTTTTGCGACAATTCAAAACTTGCCTATGCTTAGGAAGTTGGAATTAAGAGTGACAGTTGTAGGGACAGTAACTCAGAAACAATTTAAAGTCAACTGTAGAAGGAACAGTGTGAAGCGAGTTAAGCCTTCTGAACAGTGAAAGTAGAAGAAACGTATCAAGGGGTTCGAGTGACATACCGAAAACGTGAAAATAGGGTGAAAGCCACATAACACAGAGTGCAAGTTCTAAACTAGACTGTGATTCTAGGAGAACATTGTTTAAGGGACAAACGGCAAAGTACGTAATTGTAACGCCAAAGAGGGTATCGCGCCAGTACAGTACAGTCAGGGCCGATAGGAACCGTGATCAAACATTGAAATACACAGCAGGTGTTCAGAGACTTTCAGTGGTGTATAGGAGAGGTCTAGAATAGACCGTAGAGACTTCCAATTCCATTCAAGTAGATGCTTAGGATGCACCAATACCTACGAATGAAAACGTGTGAAACAGGGGAAGAGAATCATATGTGTGCAAGGCATTAACTTATGTCAAAGTGTAAAATTTGTATGTACATGGGTTGGTTTTTTAGTTTTGGCACCAATGCTTCAGTGCCAAGTTGCAACAATATTGGGCGCTGCCACTTTTACCGACGGATGCTGCCCTGCATCCCCTCCCTCAGAGCACATGACCTCGCCCGTCCTCACCACCGCTCGTGCGCAGTCGCGCCTGTTAGATGAGTAGTGTGAAACCAGCGCTCGCGAAAGACAGTCGCAATGTTTTCCAAGCAGGAGCAGAGAACGTGGATACAATTTCAGTGTGCTAGGGGTCGCAGTGCTAAACAGTTTCACCGATGATTTCAGGAAGCGTGCGATGCAACTGCGTTACCGTTCAGATCGGTAGCAAGATGGGTTGCAGCCTTTCGAGATGGGTGCGAACGTGTGGAGCACATGCATCGATCTGGTCACCCACCAGACAATGACAATGTACAGATGGTGTCTGCGTTAGTAGAGGTGGATCGGAACGTAACGATTCGTCAATTAGAGCAAGATACCGGACTGGCGCATTCAACTGTCCTCCACATACTGAAGGACTTACTGAAAATGAGGAAAATTGCGTCCAAATGGGTTCCGCATGACTTAACCGACATGCATAAATGGCTGCGATATGACGCTTGGCGTATGCACTTGCAGCGTTGTGAGTGCGAAGGAGAGGCCTTCTTACGACGTATCATAACCATTGACGAGACGTGGGCCAGATCTTATGAGCCACAGTTAAAACGCCAATCAAATGAGTGGCTGCACCACGGATCACCACGGAAACAAACAGTTCGACCAACCCCCACCAATGTGAAGGTAATGTTGATTCTTGCCTATGATTGGGATGGTGTGATCATTCACCATACTGTTCCCCGAGGGCAAACCGTTAATGCGCCGCACTATTGTTCGTTTCTGCAAGACCATCTCCGAGGAGCTCTGAGAAGGAAACGGCGCCACCACGTGGTTACACCGCCCATCGTTCTGCATGACAATGCTAGGGCACACACAGCAGGCGTTGTGTCGGCATTGTTGGATCGCTGGGGATGGCAGGTCCTCTATCACCCCCCATATTCTCCCGACATCAGTCCCTGCGACTATGATCTCATCCCGAAGATGAAGACGACAATGCGCGGGGAGCGCTTCCGTACCATTGAAGACGTTAAGCAGGCTGCCGAGCGCTCTCTTCGTACCATCAATATATTGGGCAGTGCCAACGGGATCCAACGACTTCCGTATCGCTGGGAACACGTTGTACGCAACGGTGGGGACTACATCGAGGGCCTGTGAAACTTGGAACCATCTAAGTGAGTTATTAATCCAGTTATAACTAAGGTGCCAAAACTAAAAAACCAACCCATGTACATAATATTTTTGAAGTGTTTTTATATCATTTTGTATTAGTGTTTATAAGTGTATTATTGCCAATGAATATGTTAAAATACCCTATGAAAGGGAATTTAATTGAAATGAAATTTTGTGTAAATGGTGGAAAGGAAAGAAATATGTTTTAAAGCGCCACGATGATGGTTATTGAAGGTTAAACCCATAATGGTGGACGAGCGGGTCCATTACTGTTGTCTGAAATCATCTTACAATAATGTGAGAACAAATCTTTCATTATGAAGTGCTTTTTGGGGGTCGCGCAATTTTTAGAAACGATATGTCACACGTTTATAAAAAAGGGAATTATTATGTGAAGGAAGTTGCGTTGTGGAAACAAACGGATTTGAATCGATAGCTAGCAAGAGGAATAAAAGAGTGTGAAGTGTGAAATTGTAAACACTAGTCAATTGTGGAAAGAGTAGGAATCTCTTAAAGTTAAGATGTGGAGTTGTTAAATGACTATGTTCAAGTAAATATGTGTTAGAACTAATATGTTCAAGTAAATGAGTTGTGGAACTAATATGTGCAAGAAATTTTGGGGTGTTCAAATTAAACTGTGTTGAAATAATTGTTCAAGTTAAATGAATTAATCATTGTGAGGATAAGTCAGCAGTGGGAAGGTCAGGAACGGCTTGGAAATAAATAAATTCTTTACGAAAAGCTTTACAGGAAAATATATCTTGATTACCCTGAAATAAGCGGATAATAAGTAGTAAAATCAAGTGATTGCTATAAATAAAGTCACAAATGATTAATCATGAGTGGAGTTGTAATCCATATAGTCGTCGGTAAAGGAAGCATTATGTTGTATAATTCGCGAACAGTGGTTTGCTTATATACCGCTCTGTGGTCACATGAAATGTAGAGGACGGTGGTTCGATTCCCACTCCAAATGTGTCTTCGAGTCATCCGAAAATGGGTTGGGCCCTAGGAATTGATGTCACGCTAGCCATGGGCAGCGTTGTAAAAATGAAATCGTCCCTTAAAATAGTAATGATCGTCCTTCAGACCGGCAGCGTTGATACTCATGGGTTAATTACATTATCCTGTATGATCTGAATGTCGGCCGGTAGGTAGCCGAAATAATGTACCGTAGGGTTTTAATTATTAAAGCTTTTCTAACAAGAGAGGTGTGGGAGTGAGGAACTTATTCAGCCAAGTCTTAAGAAGTATATCCCCGCCTGACGCGACAGACATGATGTCGATGGTCATAAATTTTGTTGAGGACTTGACCTTGTGAAAGGGAAGTCGCCAGCCGGCCTGTTTATGGCTCGGGCAGGCCAGATGTTATTTGTAAACACGGGAGTGTTATAGATATTATAGAACATTAGAATCAAGGGCGCGGAGGATCAATTTCCGTAGCCATGTTATTAAAAATATACCTTGGTAAAGTTATAGTTTCTAATGCCGTTTATTAGGTCATGTTACCCTAAAGTAATTATAAATTTCTTGTTTGACAATCAAAAATAAATGTTGTTTTTAGAAATGCTAGTGTAAAAGAGTCGAGGCGACTCATTGACTTGATTCAGTAAATAATTTGAAGAGTGAAAGTTAGCACGACTGCCCAAAACAAAAAGTACTTAGCATGTTGATTGTGAGGGAGAGAACATGGTATGAAGTGTAAACCAAAGTTGCAACAATTATTATTGTAAATTTTGAAGATAAATGTGGTTACAAAAGTTAAAGAACCCAAGGCAAATTAAAGAAAGATTAATCATTTACAATGTAGTTTAAGGTTGCCTATTATTGTAATCATTGGAACTCATGTAAGAAATATCGGTGAAGAAGCCATCTGGAAGTGAAACTTGAATGTTATAGGTTCGGTGGAACGGGAATAACAATGAGCAGATGTTTTATTATTGAAGATTGCTATTGAAATGGAATAAGTAATTATGTAGTATAGATTTTTATTGATTTTTGTCATTTATTTGGTCTATATTAATTTGTTTGTAGCGCCATTTTTAGTTACAATTAAATATGTTTTATGTGAGATTTTTATGTTATTTTTGAAGTGTTGATCTGTTGCTTATGATCCCAAGTATATGTGTCATATCGTGGGAATGGATGTACCACCCCCGAATTGACTGAGCTAGGTGAAGTATGACCAGGTATTAATTCTTCAGATGGGTGCAGTACAGTGGTCCGTAATATGGCAAGATAATTCAATGTGACTGTCGAGAAGACCATACTGTGCAACATACGCTTCAATGTCGACTATGTCCAGCCTCCTGTACAGAAGGCGATCTTCATCAAGGAACAGAAAAAGCATTGGAAGTGGCCAAATTTTGAGAAAAAATAATATAACTACAGTATATAAAATATGTATGTTTCTGATACGAGAATAATATATAATACAGTATAATATCATATGGCCTCGGGTGCCAGCTACAAGCTTTGTTATTTGACGCCGAAAGGGCAGCTTTCATGTCAAATTTTGTTGTTCCTTGGAACGCTATGAAAGTCAAGACACCATAGCGCTTTCTAGTAGAGAAAGGAGGAACTTTTTTGTGTTGGTGGAAAATCCCGAGATTAATTTTGCCATTATGAACACGGCCTACTGAATCAAATGGGTTCTATAACATGCTAACAACGTATGGCATGCGTGTCGTGATTTTTGTCGTCTTTCAAAAATCACTTAGGGCCTACCACAGCCAGGAGCGAACCTGCAGGCTTGGGGTTGGAAGTTCGACACGTTAACCACTCACCCACCGTGGCAAGTAGCCCACTGATGAGCCAGCTGGGTGTCCTAGGCGGAACCCCACACAAGACACGGCACAAACCTAGAAAATTTGCTTGAGTTTTAATTCACTGGCCGTGAAAACAAATATACCATCTTTTTGGAAGCCTTCATAGGGAGGTTATAGCTGCTTGAGCTTTTAGTTCTCGCAGTAAAGAGGCGCAGGTGCGCTTCATTAAAGGGAGGTAGCACGCAGTTTGCTACTCCAGTGGGGGTCCAGGCCGGGACACCAAGAGCCCGCAGATGAGCCAGCTTGGTGTCCTAGGCGGAACGCCACACAAGACACGGCACAAAACTAGAACATTTCCTGAGTTTTAATTCACCGGCTGTGAAAGCCAATAAACCATCTTATTGCACTTTTGAACTCTTTCAAGGTAGCTCTTACCCTCCAATTCTTGGCTGGGGAAACTCATATGTCAGTCTGTAGAATTTGTTTAGAATCTAAAAACAGACAAATTCGAACAGTTGCCAGTGTGTGCATTGCGAGCGGCACAGTGCGGACCGTGCACGGTTGTGTGTGCTCAACTTCGCACACGCCTATCGTGTGCGCCAATCGAGTGACAGAACAACAAACCTTACCTTGCTCCTGTTTCGCTCTCACTGATATGTGCCACACTCCCTCATTGATCATGTTGTGTAGTGGCCTTGGGTCGATCAGTTTTCACCCCTCCCCCTGAGTATCAACACTCCCTTCTCTCATCAAGATATACTCACAGCTGGGAAACAACGCGCGATGCTGAAGACACACAGGAGGAGACATAGTCCAGCCCTCATGTTAACGAGTTGTCAGGAAGCTGAAACACGAACACTGTATAGAGCACTCTCATCCACAAACTATGTATAGTTATAATTGAATGAATCATTTATTTATGTAATTATTTTCCTTTTTTGTATTTTCATCTTTTCTATTTTATTATTATGTAATATTCATTTTTGTATTGTGTTATTTTATTATTTTTGTTGCTTATTTTTTAATTTGTAATCTTTTATTTCATTTATGGATAATATACTTACATTTTTTAAATTATTTATTTTAATTAAATTTTATTTATTTCTATTTATTTATTTATTTGTAATTTTCAAATTGTTATTTTTAATTTTTAAATTTTATATTGTATATTTTAAGCATATTTTCAATAAAAAAAAAAGCTTATGAGATCACCTTTTGTCCGTGTGTGTGTGCGTGTGTGTGTCCCCCCCTAATAAATTCTAAACGTCTGGAGCGATTTCAATGAAACTCGGTAAGTTCATAGCACTATTCCGGACTACCCCGACCATGCCCTTCAAATTTTGTTACGTCTCAACAATCCAACATGGCGGCTGTGCGAATTATTTCGCCAGCATTCAATATCTCCGAAACTATTCGCCATATCACCCTGGATTTTTTTACGATGATAAAGGGAACTACTAGAAGTTCACCTGTGTGGCTTTTGAAACACTGGTAACTACAGAACCAACATTGCGGCCACGCGAATTTGCGTCTTTTAAATAGACGTTTCTCGCGATTTAACCAACCAACGCAATAAAACTTGGTACAGTATATGTTTATACACATTGTAATGCACCGACATCTAACTTCGTTCAATTGTTTACATAATCACAAGATGGCAGATGTGCGAAATATTTCACCGGCATTCTATATCTCTGAAACTATTAGCGGTATCACCCTGAAATTTTGTACGGAGATAAAGGGCGCTACTGGAAGTTAATCTATACGACTTTCAAAACCTGTTAACTACAAAACGAACATGGCGGCCAAGCGAATTTGAAAATTTTAAAAAGACCTTTCTCGCGATTTATTGTTCCAAACGCAATGAAATCTGGAACAGGAAATGTTTATACACATTGCGATGCACTGGTATTGCATTGTTTGCATAACCTCAAGATGGCGGCTATGCGAATTTTAACATTAAGTTTTTATTTCTTGTGTCGTAATCATGCGATCGAAGTGAAAGTTTGAATAATGAACCTACGCAATAATTTTCCGTTAATGGTACATGACTCTATGGCCTATACATTTAATAATCCAACATGGCGACCATCCCAAATATTTAGATGGCTCCGAAGTATAGGCCAGGCGACAGGTCGAAAAAAAAAAGCCTCAATAAGGAAATAATTAGTGGGAAGCTGGAAATTGATTTAATCGCTTTATTTGGACCCAGATATTACTCTCCCAAGTTTTCCCCCTCGAGCAAAGTCAGCGTTGGCCCATCTGTCCCTAAGAAGGCACCGTTTTTCATTTTGTTGCAAATATTTCCCAAACGATCAACATTATCAAGAAAATACCTATTATAAAAAATAATTTAGAGTAAATATCCTACAAAAATGTCCTGTACCTTTTGTCTCTAATGTGAACCGTTATGATGCTACGACTATTCGAAGTGGAGCCCTTTTTGATTCTTGCGGAAAAGCTATGGAAATGATATGCCATATCAAAGTTTCTACATGTTATAAATATTTGTCAGCATTCCAGGTTCTTGTTACAAGTATAACAGCTTTTCGATGTAAACAGCTGTGGCAAAGTACCTACCATTAGTAATATTATTGCGTAGTACTGGCATAAAATCACTCTTTTCCACACCACCTGGTGGTAGAGTGAATGACGCGTTTTTTTTTAACTGGTGTCCCCAGGAGGCCTAATCCACTGTTCACATGTCACAGTTAGTCGATTTTAAACCGTTTTGATGAAGGCTGGCAGCCTTGATCGTCTGCCTCAATTTCTCCGTCATCGCTTTCATCGTCTGTATCGGTACATTGGTCCGACGTCACAGGGCGCTCAAGATTAACACCGATGTCTCCGTCACAGGTGGCACCGTTCGATTGAACGGAAGTGTAAGACGCACTGCAAACTCGATCGATCGATCCAGCTGGCAGTGGTAAGATCCAGCTGGCAGTGGTAAGAGAAACAATGAGCGCGCGGTGTTGGAAATTGATACCAAGACGTACTCTCGGCCATGTGGATTGTATATCACATACTGAACGGTAAACGCTCATGTGAACTCTGGTGTCACGTGACTGAAACAAAGCTCATGGTACATGTTCGAAGTCTTCGGATCAGTAATTAAATGGTAAAATGCCTTAATATCACACATTGCAAGTAGTCGGCATTGCCGGTATTATGTTTCTGCACAATGGCTATTCAAATATTAACCCACATAACGGTAATGCAGTCATCAATATAATATAATCGTTGTGGTTATACGAGAATTTAGCAAGCCTTCATGAACTATTGCTGAATACATTCTCTTTACTCACAAGAGGGCCTTTTCATAAGACATTTTAAACTCAATTTCACGCAGGAACATTATCGAAACAAGCAAAATATAAATGAAACTTAATTCCGTAATGCAGTATTATTGGAACGTGGAAATAAGTCACCATCTTGTGCATAATATTTGCGTAGTCGAAATAGCAGTGGGGTTAGCGCCTATGACTTTGAATCTTGAGATCTCGGGTTCGAATCCAGGAAGGGGTAGATATTATTGCTACCAGATTATCATTTTAAACGATATTTATCATACCAATATGACTCATTTTAACAGAATCCATATGAAATTACGTGTTGGTCTGTGAATCAAGAGGACCTATTTATAAGGAATTTAAGGTTATGAGCGGTGTCGCATCTATTAATCTAGTTGATCCATATCGTATTCTTTATTTAGGCTAGTGCTGGTGGAAGCTACAAATCATCTAATAAAATGATTCCGTATTATAAACTACAATATCTGTAAAACACTCTCTTTTACAATAGATTCATATTTGTGCCAATAATAGTAAAAAATACCGGTGTATCAACAATTTCAAGTGAGGTTTATTCTATGTCAGATGTTACACAATATGCGACTACTGTAAGGCTCGTAATTTTTTTATTTAGTCAAACAAGGAAAACAAGTAGTTCCGTGAAGAACTATATAGCCTATTTTCATATATCCTACTCATGTTAATTGCCTCTATCAACATACAAAATTTCAGTTTGAAGGTTGTGATAGATTCGTCGATATTGAGAACCATCTAAATATTTCAGATGGTCGCCAGGTTGGATTTTTATTTTTGTACTATTACATTAAGATTATTGCGTACGTGTGGTATTCAAACTTCGATCGCAAGATTAGAACACAAAAAAGTCAACCACTGGCACTATCCAGCCCATAACGGGATAAGACCTACCAAGCTACCGCTGCCCAGCCATTTGGCCTGCAGATATTTGGGAGATGCGTGATCAGCGTGTCGGGACCCCTCGGCCGTTAATCTTGGTATTCGTGATCGGGGCGCTGTCTTACTGTCTGCCAGCTACTCAATTGTCCTCACGAGGCTGAGTGCACCCCGTTCCAACCCTCACGTCAGTTTTAAAATCCCTGACGGAGCCGGGGATCGAACCCGGGGCCTCCGGGTGAGAGGCAGGCGCGCTACCCCAACACCACGGGGCCGGCTAGATTAGAACACACGAAGTAAAAACGGGATTTTAAAATTTCGCACAGCTGCCACCTTGTGATTATGCAAACACTTGAAATAAATTAGATGCCAGTGGATTAACATTATTTTGTATAAGCATTTAACGTGCAACGTTTCACGGCACTCGGATAGTTAATTCGCGAGAAACGTCCATTTAAATATTTATAATTCGCGTCGCCGCCATGTTAGATTTGTGCTCGCCAGGTAACTGAAAGTCCTATAGGTGAACATATGTTCATAGCCTCTTTGCACATAAAAAATTCAGTTTGATTGCTGTAAAAGATTCGTAGATATTGAGAACCGTCTAAATATTTCGGATGCTCGCCATTTTGGATTGTTATATGTATAGGCCATAGAGTTATGTAACATTTAAGGACAAGTATTGCCTAGGTTCATTATTCAAACTTTCACTTCGATCGCATGATTACGACACAAGAAATAAAAACTTAATTTTAAAATTTCGCACAGCCGCCATATTGAGATTATGTAAACAATTGAACTAAATTAGATGCCAGTGCATTGCAATATATATAATTATTTACTGTGCCACATTTCACTGCGCCCAGAGAGTTAAATCACGAGAAAACTCTATTAAAATGTTTCAACTTCGCTTGGCCGCCATGTTCGTTTTGTACTTTACAGGTTTACGAATATTACATAGCTAAACTTGTATCAGTACCCTTTATCACCATGCAAAATTTCAGGGTGATATCGTAAATAATTTCGGAGATACTGAATGACAGTGAAATATTTCGCACAGCCGCCATTTTGAGGTTATGTAAACAATTGAACTAAGTTAGACTCCAGTGCAATACAATGTGTATAAACATTTGCTGTACCAAGTTTCATTAAATTTGGATAGTTAAATCGCGAGAAAATTCTATTTAAATGTCTCAACTTCGCTTGGCCGCCATGTTGGTTTTGTAGTTACCAGGTTTCTGAAAGTCTAATAAATGAACTTCTAGTAGTTCTCTTTATCACCGTACAAAATTTCAGGGTGATATCTGTAATAGTTTCGGAGAGACTGAATGCTGGTGAAATATTTCGCACAGCCGCCATGTTGGATTGGTGAGACACAATAAAATTTGAATGGCACACTCGGGGTCGGCCAGAATAGTGCTATGATCTTACCGAGTTTCATTGTAATCGTTCCAGCCGTTTAGAAGTTATTAGGGGACACACACACACACCTCACACACACGGACAAAAGGTGATCTCATAAGCCTATCTTTTTCATAAAATGAAAATAGGCTAAAAAATACAATATCAATATCATATTGGCAATTATTAAAGACTTGTCTCTCAATATCACTGAATATGACCACAATGTGGCTGCAATTACAGAAGTACATTAAAGAACTTCTAGTACATAATTTATTAACTTTTGGCGGATCACTTTTAATAGGCTACCATACTGCAGAAAATAATTAATTTATGATCAAAGGAAGCCGAGCAGTAACGATTTAAGTGAAAAGGTCGAAAAAGTACCTGTCGACCGTGCGCTTCTTAAGCTTACGCTGGGTAAACCGTTAAAAATATAAATATTCTATGAGTGTAAGAATTGTTCAGTATTAAATGTTCTACAAAATATTCCGCGAGAGCATATGTCTATCTTCCATACATCGCCCTCTATAAGTGTTTGTACGTTTTCATTTCTTCCAACGATCTCCATTCAATAACTGAAGTGACAGTTTACGAGCTAGCTAGGGGCGAGCCTATCACCCCAGTTACAACCTAGCTAACGGGCGAGCATATTACCCCAGACACAGCCAGCAGCAAACTGTCGAGTCGTGTTGAGTTAAGACTTCAGAGAAGAGTGGTTGTGTTTGGAGATTTCCTGGAAGTGCAACTCGGCATTTCTTCATTTCGCCTGTGAACGTTTCGTTCTGCAAAATACACAGTCAAGTTAAGATTGGACGGAAGGGGGATTTGTGTTTCATGCATCTCGCCATTCTTAAATTACGTCTGACAAGAATTCGTTGCACATGCTATAATATAATTAATAGTCCAGTCAGTGATTTTATCCCATCATGCCGAGACGTAAAACGGATATAGGTCGCAGTTCATTGACATTGAAAACAAAGTGCTTATCACGTAATGCATCCATAACTGTTCGTGGGCGAAGCCGGGGCTGGTTGCTAGTTAGCCTACTTTCGATTTTTGCAAAAAATGAAAGTAGACTTATGAGATCAACACAGGGCGAAAAAAGTGTGTCTGTCTGTGTGTGTGTATGTGTGTGTGTGAGTCTGTGTGTGTGAGTCTGTGTGTGTGAGTCTGTGTGTGTGTGTGTGTGTGAGTGTGTGTACTCTGAATGTCTGTCCCCCCCCCCCCCTATCAATTCGAACACGGTAAATGCGAATTGAACGAAATTTGGTACAAAGGTAGCACTAGCAAAGGACACCTCAGTGTCATGTTTTATATCGCCGCCATCTTGACGGAAACGTAATGGCGGCCACACAAATGTTCAAAGCTAAAATCAAATTACGACTAACCTAATCATTCGATCTCTACCAAATTTTGCAACAACATACCTTCATGGGGGGAGCATCCTTTGACCAAACTAATAGGTCATCAGCGTAATAGTTTGCGGATGGCGGCCATCTTTGTGTGAAAATCGATTCCCCCTATTTATTCGAACACGGTGCAACCGAATGGAACGAAATTTGGTACAGAGGTATTACTAACAAAAGGCACCTCAGTGTCATGTTTTATATCGCCGCCATCTTGACGGAAACGTAATGGCGGCTACACAAATGTTCAAAGCTTAAATCAAATTAAGATTAACCTAATCATCCGATCTCTACCAAATTTTGCAACAACATACCTTTATAGAGGAAGCATCCTTTGACCAAATGAATAGGTCATTAGCCTAATAGTATGCGGATGGTGGCCATCTTTGTGTCAAAATCGAATCCCCCTATTAATTCAAACACGGTGAGACCGAATGGAACGAAATTTGGTACAGAGGTAGCACAAGCAAAGGGCATCTCAGTGTCATGTTTTATGTCGCCGCCATATTGACAGAAACGTAATGGCGGCCACACAAATGTTCAAAGCTTAAGTCAAATTACGACTAACATAACCATCCGATCTCTACCAAACTTTGCAACAACATACCTTTATGGAGGGAGCATCCTTTGACCAATCTAATAGGTCAATAGCCTAATAGTTTGCGGATGGCGGCCATCTTTGTGTCAAAATCGATTCCCCCTATTAATTCAAACACGGTGAAACCGAATGGAACGAAATTTTGTACAGAGGTAGCACTAGCAAAGGGCACCTCAGTGTCATGTTTTATATCGCCGCCATCTTGACGGAAACGTAATCGCGGCCACCCAAATGTTAAAAGCTAAAATGTAATTACGACCAACCTAATAATCTAGTCTCTACCGAATTTTGCAACACCATATCTTTATGTGGGAAACATATTCTGACCAAACTGCAAGAACATCAGCCCAATAGTTTGCAGATAGTGGCCAAGTATGTGTGCAAATCGATTCCCCCTATCAATTCAAACACGGTGAAACCGAATTGAACGAAATTTGGTACAGAGGTAGCACTAGCAAAGGGCACCTCATATTCATGTTTAATATCCCTATAGCACGTTGTATTTCAACAAGCTACTACAACCAACATTCAATCATACTCCTTGAAAAGGACAAAGAGTTATAACAATACCCATGCATTTAGGAGAAAGTACTCTATATGTTCTCTACTGAACATCTTGTTTTTTTCATCCCTCAAAACTAACACACGCACCAAATAACAAGCTATCCCACCTCCAACCACTTGCCTGCGTGCTTATAAGAACAGAGTGCCGAGTTGCCGACCAAAAGAAACTGATTCGTTAGATCGATTTAAATCGAGGATTACTCGAAATCTCCTCCAGCGCTTTGACGCCAGCTAATCGATGAACTTTCAGGTCGGAAGGTATATTTGCCGGACCAGATATACGGTTAAGCCTCTCTAAAAGACCACCCCTATTAAAAGACCCCCCCCCCCCTCTTAAAGACCGGTTTTTCTTGGTACGGATTTAAAACCTCATAAGGTCAATGTATTTGTTACCTCTATTTAAGGACCATCCCTTTCCCCGACCAAGACCAGGCATTCTCTCAGTCTGACCTCTTTCAAGAGACCACTTCTCGTCGGCCTTCCCATTGGAGATGGTGATGAGGGTGATGATGTAGGCAATGGTTCTGTTGGCACAGAACTGCACCAGCTTACAATGCCATTAGAAAAAGTGTTATGTAACGCATAAAAATACATAAAAACCGTTCCCCTAGAAGATTGTTCGAATCCAGAACAAATTAGTGGACTTCCGAACTCACTCAGAGATACTGTATTCTAGAAAGCGAAATTGTTAAAAGAAGATGTGCTAATCTGAAACAGGGATCAATTCGTGACTTTTTTTAAATGACAGAGCTCAGAAAATAACTAATTGTAATTAATTTGTACTAAATTGGAACCAATGCAGTGTTCCAACTGTACTCTATTAATAATGCAGTATAATTTGTTTTTAATGCCTACCCCTATTAAGGGACCACCCCTCAAAAAGACCAGTTTCCCAAGGAACCGTCTCTGGTTTCTTAATAGAGGTTTCACTGTAAATGTAGCAATATTTTTTCAGTTTTCAAATGTTTTAAGGGTACGCGTACCCCCCGCGTTACCCCTGAAAACGAAAGCATTGATCTTACTACAAATACATGCTAAATGTTGGATTGTAATGCTATAAGCCTTACTTACAATTGGGAGAAAGAGGACAGGAGCCACACTGAACTTCAAAACGTATCAGACATAACTTATAAGTGTCAAGTAACCACAGGATGGATGTAACTACCGGATAACGGTTGACCACATCCACGGCAGATTAACCTTCACAAATGTCACTCGAGGACACTTTGTTTGGCATCATTGTACATTTCCTGTCTATCCTTGCATCATGCAATGTGAATACATTTTATGTTCTGTAAGTATACATTGCAAGCAATACAGCTGTCAAAAGACGTCTTTCATCCTGCTTCTTGGAGCAGTATACCTCTCACTTATGATTACTGCATTATGCTAAATTATAACATCAGGACAATAGCTGACAACCTGCCTACTTTAATAGCTTTTCTTGTATATGGTGTTCGTTTTTCGGGCTGATAGTCTGTATGCACTCTTTTGTATATACATTTTCCATTCTTCTTCTTCTACTTCTTCCTAGCGTTGTCCCGCTGGTGCAGGGTTCGCTTTTTTGGTCATTCACCTCCATTTTGTCCGGATTCGTGCGTCAGCTGGATTTAGACCGGTAATTTTTAAGTCACCATTTATAGTGTCTTGCCAACGCTGCTTCGGTCGTCCTCTGGGGCGTAGGCCTTCAACCTCAAAATGAAGGACAGAGTTAGTAACAGTATCAGGCGCTGCACGCAGGACATGGCCATACCATCGGAGCCGTTTCTCTCTCATTTTGTTCACAATTGGGGCGACACCCATTTGCTCCCGATTTGTGTCGTTTCTGACATGGTCGATAAGGGAGATGCCTATTGTCCAACGAAGCATTCTCATTTCCATGGAGTGCAGGCGACGTTCTGAAATTTTGTCGGATGGTCGACATTCAACTCCATACAGCGCAAATGGCCGTACCACTGTCCGATATATCTTCGATTTGAGACGAAGTGGCATTTTATTGTCGCAAAGCACACCCGTGACCTCCTTCCACCGCAACCAGGTTGCGTTTACCCTGGCTCTTACTTCATCATTGAAGTTGCCATCACTCTGAAGACGAGATCCAAGGTACCTGAAACATTCTGTCTTGACTAGACTTTGTACAGCGACTTGAATGGTACCGGCGCTTGGGTTTAACTCCAGATAGTCCGTCTCTTTCACATTCAGACATAGGCCATACTGGGAGAGGCGGTTATTCCAGTCGTCAACTGGACATTGGAGTTTTTCTCGGCTGTCATCTGCAACCATTATATCATCTGCATACAGAAGGGTCCAAGGAACATTCCGTTGCAGGTCACGAGTGATAGTGTCCATCACAAGAACAAAAAGGGACCGTGATAGTGCTGAGCCTTGGTGGACGCCGACATTTACAGGAAAGTTTTCCGAGGTGCCAACAGCACAACGTACTCTACTGCTGGTGTTCGTGTTTAACAACTTGACCACATTTACATAGTGTTCCATTATTATTATTATTATTATTATTATTATTATTATTGTATTAATACTGTCTTTTTGTTACTATCATTGTTAGACTATTTTTATTTATATTGTGAATGTAAGTGAAATGTTATATTTTTATAAGCCTTAATCTTATTTTACGTAGGGCGCTACTGTAAAGGAGCTCTTAAGCTCTAAATGTAGCCGTGAAAAGAAAAGAACACCAAATAAAATCAAATTGCCAGTCACAAAATGTGCTTCACTTGAATCGATTTTTAATCTTTACAAAGCTACCACACCTTACAACCGAGGCAGTTTAACAAATTCTAACCTTGATCTACCCCTAGAGTTCTTGTCATCGACCCTTCCTTCCATAACTAACTTTGTTATTCCTGGGTGTCTTAGAATATGTCCTACCAACCTATCTCTTTTCTTCACTAGCGGTTGCCAGTAACACCTCTCCTTTCCCACTCGTCTTAATACTTCCTAATTTGTAACCCAATCTACCCATATGATCTTCATCATTCTCCTGTAACACCACATTTCAACCGCTTGAATTTTCCTCTTTTCTTCTGCACCAATAGTCCAAGTTTCACTGCCATTGAGTGCCACGCTCCAGACAAAGGCTTTCAGAAATGACTTCCTAATACCAAATCTATATTCGATGTCAACAGATTCTTTTTCTGTAGAAATGCTTTTGCCAAACTAGTTTATATATCCTCTTTGCTTCGTCGATCGCATGTTATTTTGCTTCCTAAGTAACAGAAGTCTCCTACTTCATTTAGCTCTTCACCTGTCAATTTGACGTCCATAGAGGTTTCTGGTTTCCTTCGGTTGCATTCCAACATGTTTAGCCTACTTTTCGCATTTTGCAAAAATGAGGAAAAAGTAGACTAACGAGATTGATCCGGGAAAATGTGTGTCTGTCTGTCTCTGTGTGTGTGTCGTCCCCCACCCCTATCAGCTCCTAAACGGCTACAGCAATCGGGACCAAATTTGGTATGAGGAAAGATCTATACAGGAACATCTCAATACCATACTTGTAAATGATATCAGTGCTACCAACTGCTGAAAAACAGCAATTGGAATTTGAGCTCCATGTTGTATATCTTGGAAGGTATGCATGAGAACTATTCCAAAATTGGCACACATCCTACTATCAACTGGATTTCAATCAAGTTTCGTATGTGCTATGTATACCATAACAGATATGACTATGCATATTCCTAAGAGCAACCAGGGCAACCAACTGTTAATAAATGCTGTCTCTATTCTTTTGCCCTAATATCAATATATCAGAAAGGATGCAAGCCAACAGCTCTAAACTTCGCACACGTTTAGTGTCTGATATTTTAGATTAATTTGAAGTAACTAATATACGTCAGTGCTGCCAACATGATTCTAAGTCTGCTGATAGGTCCAATTTTAAAATGCATGTAACTTCTATAATAACAAATGGATTTCATCCAAAATTGGCACAACAAGAGATCATAATATTTCAGATTATTTCTGACCAACACATACATGACATTGTTGCCAACATGATTTTACGCGCGCTGATAGATCCAATTTCTAACTACATGTTATGTCCATGCTATCTATTGGACTTCAACCAAATTTTGTATGTGCATTCTGTAAATCAAGAGATGGAACTAAGAATATATTAATCACCAGGGCTGCCAACTGTATGCTCTATCACGCTACATTATACCAGATATATTTCGAACTAATTAGAAATTTCGATATTATCAACTTAATTTCGTCATTATTCTAGATAGGTCCATATAGATTAATCATTGCCATCAATCTTAATTTTTATGAAAAGTACGCTCTTTAGTTCGTCACGGAACTTCTTGTTGTATTAAATTTGTATCAATTTTGATCATGAGCTCATTCCTCTGGACAGAATCCATACCATTTAAAAACTCATTCAAATTCTATGTCATGACTATGTCATTGAAATTATGTTGAAATTATATCTCCTTGAATCTTTACTCCTATCGTGAATTTTTCTCCAATTTTCTTCATTGATAGTTCAATATATAGATTGAATAGTATGGGTAATAAGTTGCAGCCGTGACTTAAACCATTCTGTGGTGTTTATATCATAATCCCAAACCATTTAGACCATTTAGGGGGTTTGGGATACTAGTACCAACACAAAAACAAGCAACTCCTCTAATTAAAATGTCCAGGCGACGTTAACTATCTGTGCCCCAAGGGTATGGATTCTCACAACGTCTAAAACCAGGGGGTCTTACCACAACATCGTGGTCTCAGGAGATCCTATGCGCCACTCGGCGAGAAGCTTCTCATTCAATATTAAACTGCGAAAGTCTGCTGCAGAACAGAAAGTTCCCTACATTAATTTTAAAATGTAGAGCAGCGTCCAACAGAAAACAAATGAAGCGCCTTGCTAATATTTAATAAGAGACGAATTAATTTGTTCCGACACGAAGTAGAAAACGTGTTCTCTTAACTTCCTATGCCTAAAGTATTCATTCATTTTGAATTCATCTGAAAGGTCCTTGTTTGCTGTAATTTAATATGATTTGCATATCAACAGACTGTAGCGCGCACTAATATTATGGAAATGTATTTTGTGGTTGGCTCTGGTAAGGTAAATTAAATGTACGGGTATTTCTGAAAATATACTACACTGACTGGTAAAAGAAAAAAATACTAGCCTTATAGTAGTCGCAAATGTGCAACATCTGACATGTTATTCGAATAATTCCATATTACTTACTCGCATTTTTTTAAAGAATGAACTCATAGTGCTACCTTGTTCCAGCAAACATGAAGGATTCCTTCGTGTTATTACCACCGGTAAGGTCTCATTACTATTATTTCTGCAATTACTACTTATAAAACTCCAGTGACATAACCTTTCAGCAAATATGATATAATAGTGCTGTATTTTGGCCGACAGTACCTCGAGTGCTTACATTAAATAATAATACAGCAAAAGTAGAAAGATTTAATAAGTCATAATTGTTTTCAGCAAATATGATTTAATGAATAATTTCACACCAATGAACGACAGTTTGAAGATGATTTATTGTAGGAATATCTGTAATGGCGCCTCCAAACCTTGAGGTAAACCGTATATGATTTACATTCCACATAGCCACATGGCCAACAGTACGTCGTTGTACCAATCTTTGCCACCGCGCTACTTGTAAAACTCCTGTGCCAAATCCTTTCAGCAAATATGATAAACTAGCTGAAGTACCCGTGCTTCGCTACGCGTCATAAATAAATTAAAATATGAAGGTGACAGTTAAAACAGGGGATAGGCGAGGTGCTGCGCAGAGGGAGATTAAGGATGGAGCATTTTGTCCAACTACTCCGCTCGGCGTTGACCGTGTTTTATAGCACAAATTTAGGTTTTACTCGCTAACGGTTGGAGATACCTTTCGGATAGAAAATGTAATTTTTAACCTCGTATATACGCTCTATCAAAGTTCCAACGTTCACCACTAGGTATCATTGATATCTGGTGGCGAAAGTTGGAACTACTTGAAATTAAACGGAACTTGTAGGGTATCCGCTGGAAGCAGCTACAGATTCAGGCGAGCCGAACATGTCCTCGGACACTCCCGGCACTAAAAGCCATACGATAAATAAATAATAAACCATCAAAAGTTTGCTATTTCTTAGCGTTCTCTTTGTATTTGAAATGGAAATATGAAAGTTTTAAACCAAAGGGTGTAGTGAAGTCACTAAAATGGTCGCCATCTTTAAATAGTACAAAGTATTGAAATCAAAAGTAACCTATATGTTAACCAGGTAAATCAGCTACTTCCATGTAAAATTCATGTAAATCGGACCAGTGCACAGTGGGTCAAAATCGAAATCTAGGAGGACAAAATTATTTATTTTCATAATTAATAAATCAAAATTTATTACTTCTACAGCATTCTCATATAATTGCCGCTCACTATTCTGGGATATAAACGCATCTTAGTGTAAATCTGTCACCACTGTTCGAGCAGTCTGAATTGGAGGGTGAATGTAAGTGGCTGTGGTTTGGTTGTCTTTATGGTTAGTGTGATGCTTTAAGATGGAATATGCTGCTGAAGGTATGATCTTTGTAACGTGTTTCAGTTATTAATGGGCGTAATTGTTACGTAATTTTAGCTATATTTGCATTATATAATATTTAACTATTATTTTTAAAATTATATTTTCACTTAGATTTTTAGTATGTCGCGTCACTCTGCGTCACTTTCTACTTAATGTTAAAATGTACATAAAGTCTTGTAGTTTACGCCTGTTATATGATTTTTTGCATCTTTTTGCAACTTAGTTATTTTACGTTATAGAAGATGCCGCGCAACCAGTTCTCACACGTTTACAACTGTCTGAAGCACTGGGTTCGAGGATTATGTCTAAAGTGAAACTTTGTGACTTTGTTAAAAGCAAATTAGGGGTAGAAAATTGTTCTGAAGATATAACTGAATGCTCTATCCAACTCCTAGTCATAGACAATTTCTTGCATGTGCAGACGTAGCTTAAAAAGGTCTTAACTGATGTTTATTATGAACTAAACAAATTATATACGTTGCTTTCACTCTAAATTCATGATTAAAACGTAAAACTAATTTTGTCCCCCTAGATTTTGATTTTGACCCACTGTGCAGTGGTACTTGCGTGATTGAGTAATACAAAGACGCACATCATCTCATTTTTAGCCTCGCTTCGCTCGCGTCATAGTCGTGTCATATTGTCATTCAATGAAATGCAGGTTTAACCCCATTAACACCCCTTTAGAACCTGAATATCCAAAAAACCCTCCTTGGTAGACTTTTCGACACACAACAAACATATCCCCAAAATATCATTCTTCTAACTTTAATCGTTTGGGTTGGTCGATGAGAGTGAACATCCAAAAATCCTTCCTTAGGGGACGTTTTTCTTCCAGAATTTCACCCCTCCCCATAGGCCCCTTCAATTGGATTTATGAAAAAACGGTCGAACACATATTTATTTTATTTATTTATTTATTTTTATGCTGATTGATTTCCTCCGAGTTTCAAACTCCTCGCCTATGTCGTTTAAGAGATACACGGTCCGTTAGGAATCTTTCAACCCCCACTTTTCATCCCTTTCACCTCATAATATACACTACATCGAAAAACCATTAGACATGTGTCAGCTTATTTTTAATGATTAGTATATATGCCAAGTATCACATCCCCAAATGAAACCACTCGTGAGATATTGTTATTCAATGAAATGCACGTTTACCCCCCTTAACACCTATTTAGAACCTGAATATTCAAAACTCTTTCCTTAGTGGACGTTTTCGACATACAACGAACATATCCCCAAAATTTCATGTTTCTAACTTTAATAATTTTGGCTGGGCTATGATGAGTGAGTGAGTCAGTCAGGACATTTCCTTTCATTTATTTTTGATAATTTCACCCCTCCCCATGAACCCCTTAAATTGGATTTATGAAACAAACGGTCGAACACCTATTTACTTATTTAAAGCTGTTTTCCCCCTGAGTTTGATGAGTGAGTAAGTGAGTCAATCACTTAGGACACTTTCTTTCCTGTTTTTTCCCCCGGAATATCACCTCTCTCCAAGGGCCCCTTAAATTGGATTTATGAAAAAAAAAACAGTCGAACACCTATTTACTTGTATTTTAAGCTGTTCTTTTTCCGCCGAATTTCGAACTTCTCGCCTATGTCCTTTAAGAGATACACGCTCCGTCAAGAATCCCTCAACCCTCAATTTTCACCCCTATCACCTCATAATATACACCACATCGATAAACCCTTAGACATATGTCTGATTATTTTTAATGATTAGTTTATATACCGAATATCACATCCCCTAAGAAACAACTCATGACATATCGTTATTCAATGACATGCACGTTTACCCCCTTAACATCTCTTTAAAACCCGAATAAACAAAAATCATTCCTTAGTTGACGTTTTCGACATACAGCGAACATATTCCCAAAATTTCATTTTTCCAACTTTAATAGTTTTCGCTGGGCGTGATGAGTGAGTGAGTCAGACAGGACATTTTCTTTCAATTATTTTTACCAGAATTTCACCCCTCCCCATGGGCCCCTTCAATTGGATTGATGAAAAAACGCTTGAACACCTATTAATTTATTTTTAATGCTGTCTTTTTCCCCTGAGTTTGGTGAGTGAGTGAGTTAGTCAGTTAGGACGCTTTCTCTCCTTTTTTCCCCCAGAATTTCACCCCACTCCATTGGCCCCTTAAATTAATTTATGAAAAAACGGCCGAACACCGATTTACTTATCTTTTTAGCTGATGTTTTTTCGCTGCGTTTCAAATTTCTCGCCTATGTCGTTTAAGAGATAGGCCTACACGCTCCATTAGGAATCCTTCAACCCCCACTTTTCACCCCTTTCACCTCATAATAATACACCACATCGAAAAACCCTTAGACACATGTCTGCTTATTTTTAATGATTAGTTTATATGCCGAGTATCACATCCACAAATGAAACCACTCGTGATATATTGTTATTCAATGAAATTCAGGTTTAACCCCCTTAAGACCCCTTTAGAGCCTGAATATCCAAAAATCCTCCCTTAGTATACGGTTTTGACATACAACGAACATATCCCCAAAATGCCATTTTTCAACTTCAATATTTTTGGCTGGGCTATGATGAGTGAGTGAATGAGTCAGGACATTTCCTTTCATTTTTTTCCCTTCAGAATTTCACCCCTCCCGATGAACCCCTTCAATTTGATTGATAAAAAACTGTCGATCAGCTATTTACTTACTTTAAAGCAGTTTTTCCCCCTGAGTTTGATGAGTCAGTCAGTCAGTCAGTCAATCAGTTAGGACATTTTCTTTCCTGTCCCCCCCCCCCCACAGAATTTCACCCCTCCCCATGGGCCTCTTAAATTGGATTTATGAAAAAACGGTCAAACACATATTTACTTATTTTTATGCTGATTTTTTCCCGCTGAGTTTCAAACTCCTCGCCTATGTCGTTTAAGACATATACGCTCCGTTAGGAATCTTTCAATCCCTACTTTTCACCCCTTTCACCTCATAATATACACCACATCGAAAAACCCTCAGACACTTGTCTTACTTTTTAATGATGAGTTCATATGCCGTGTATCACATCCCCCAATGAAACCAATCGGGAGATATTGTTATTCAATGAAATGCAGGTTTAACCCCATTAAGACCCCTTTAGAACCTGAATATCCGAAAATCCTCCCTTAGTAGACTGTTTTGAAATACAATGAACATATCCCCAAACTGTCATGTTTCTAACTTCAATAATTTTGTCTGGGCGATGATGAGTGAGTGAGTGAGTCAGGACATTTTCTTTCAATTTTCTTTTTTCAGAATTTCACCCCTCCCCATGAACCCCTGAAATTTGATTTATGAAAAAAACTGTCGAACAGCTATTTACTTACTTTAAAGCAGTTTTTCCCCCTGAGTTTGATGAGTGAGTCAGTCAGTCAATCAGTTAGGACACTTTCTTTCCTGTTTCTCCCCCCCCCTCCAGAATTTCACCCCTCCCCATGGGTCCCTTAAATTGGATTTATGATAAAACGGTCAAACACATATTTACTTATTTTTATGCTGATTTTTCCCGCTGAGTTTCAAACTCCTCGCCTATGTCGTTTAGGAGATACACGCTCCGTTAGGAATCTTTCAATCCCCACTTTTCACCCCTTTCACCTCATTATATACACCACATCGAAAAACCCTCCGACTCGTGTCTTCTTATTTTTAATGATGAGTTTATGTGCTGAGTATCACATCCCCCAATGAAACCAATCGGGAGATATTGCTGTTCAATGAAATGCAGGTTTAACCCCCTTAACACCCCTTTAGAACCAGAATATCCAAAAAACCTCACTTAGTGGGCATTTTCGACCCTTGGGGAAGCTGCATACCAAATTTCATTCCAATCCCTTTGATGGTTTCTGAGATTTCGTGATGAATGAATGAGTGAGTGAGTGGTATTTGACAAATATATAGTAGAAGATAGTGTCAAGTCTTTGTTATGCTAAACTCGGTTGACAGTGCTGTGTGAGAAGTTGAGTAACTAACGTGATTTCAAGTAAAGATGCTCATTTTCTATACCGGTAGTGCAGAGCGCAAATGGCATCCAGTCGGCCGTGTCTCGACTTGAGCTATGTTGCCATGGAAACTATCCGCCTTGCCATTCCTTCATGAGTATATTTTATGATTTGATTAGCATGTGCTGGAGTGCAAAAGGGTCGAAATCAGAAGAATGAGAAAGACTATCGAAAATTCATGTAGCCAGCGGTTCCTTCTGGGTCCTAAATTATGTGTATGCAAAATTCGGTTGAGATTGGTGGAACGGTGTAGATTTGTATACGGAACAGATCCACATACATACCCACATACATACAGACTTTCACTTTTATATATAAGATAATGAATATTTTCACATCAAATAACAACAACTTGAAGATGATTTATTGTAGGAATTTCTTGAATGGGGCCTCCAAACCTTGAATTAAAGCGTATGCTATATACATTACACATAGTGCTGTATTTCGGCCGACAGTACCTCGAGTGCTTACATTAAATATGAACACAGCAAAAGTAGTAAGATTTAATAAATCATAATTGTTTTCAGCAAATAGGATTTAATGAATATTTTTACACCAATAGACGACATTTTGAAGATTATTTATTGTAGGAATATCTGCAATGGGGCCTCCGAACCTTGAAGTAAATCGTATGCCATTTACATTCCATATAGTCACATGGCCGACAGTATGTCGTTGTACCAATCTCCGCCACCGCGCGCGCTCATTGTTTCCGTTGCATTTCCGTCCCACTTGCGTCCTTTTTTTTACAAAATCACCCCCACACAAAAATATACAGTAACCAAGTGGAATGATGTTACACATTAAAAATATCCAGCAACAAAGCGGGAAGATGTTATACATCAAAAACCGATTACTGAAAAATTCAACATTATTTTTTAAAATAAATATGAACGGTATAGGCCTAGTACATAGTTATAGTAGGGTGAAATGTTTTCCAGGATGCATAACCATTCTTCATGCCATTGTTTCACTTAGCAATAGCATGCTGAACTGCCATGACCAAAATCGCGTCTTTTTTAAGAGCGTTAAAATCCTTCAGTATGCCTTCCTTCGGAGGGGAAGTAAAGCCGGCGCGGCGGTCCCATGCCATAGATTTATGGCATGTCAAAGAACCTTCCACTAATTAACCTGTGTGAAGCTAAATTGGATAGGTTAAGAATGTAAACAACGCTCTTCGGTTTCTACGCTCGTTGCCATGAGCCGACTGCAGTGGCGTCTAGTAGCTAAGTTCTGAACTTGGCCTAGTAATCGTTGACGGTGGCGCTTGGCGTCAAAAGTAGGACCTATTTGAAAAATTCTAAGATGTAGTTTGTACTTTAATTAAAAAACAGATAACACACACTAATACAGTCATCACAATTAACACCGGTTATCAGACAGATTCTACACACACCCAAAGTACACGGGGCTACATGACCGCGTTGTCGCAGCCCCTAAACTTAAGAACCAACCAGCTCTAAATATTTTCGCCCATACTTTCAGACACAGATTATATTATGAATGAATATTAAACTATCCGCCATTCAATACTATTTATTAATTACTACTTACGGGTACATGTTTCGTGGGCTATCACATTCCCCCTTCATCAGCCTGCTTAACAAAATCTTTAAAGGAAAATTTCCTTATTCACAAGCACATGTAAATCTCATGAAGATCGTTTCTACAGAATGATAAAAATATTATTTATTTCATTGTTTTCAGCTCTTGTTTAATGTTCCAAAGATGATCTTCTTGATGAATTTTTAGGCCCGTGTGCACCAAACACATTGAAATGGGCCGGTGTAGTGGGACCACCTTTAGTCCTTATGTTATTCCTGGTAAACATCTGGGCGGAGAACTGAGACAACTTTGGTAGTTGCGTCACGTGTTGTTGATTGTAGTGAACAAAATTAGACTGAATGTGCCTTGCGAAGAGCCTTTCAGCTGTGTGTCAGTGTACTTACATGCACCTGTAAGTAGTAATTAATAAATAATATTTAAAGGTGGACATTTTAATATTCAATCAAAATATATTTACGTCAATACGGACCACAATAAGCGACATTATAGATTTTATAGCCTAAGTGTAATGGATCTGATGATGATCGCTTGACGATCGAAACTGGTCATCCTAGTGTATTTATTAATCTCATGTATTTTTTCAGGACTAGGGAATAATCCGTGTCATTTGGATACAACCGTGTTGACCGACTGAAAAGCACCAAGCGTTTGTTTACTAAGGCAACACTGAAAAAGGCTTCAAACACCATAATGAAGAAGGCAAGCTGAACAGCGGATGGACGGAGGAAAGGAGACAGGCTGCCAGGGGAAGAATACAACAATTGTTTGACGTGGTCTCTAACGACGGTAAACGAAATTTAAAACAAGTTGTTCTGTGAAAAACTAAATAGCCTATTTTCATATAATATATAATATTTATTATCCTACTAATATTAATTGCCTCTATCATCATACAAATTGTCAGTTTGATTGCTGTAATAGATTCGCTGATATTGAGAACCGTCTAAATATTTTGGATGGTCACCATGTTGGATTTTTATATTATACGCCTTAGAGTTATGTACTGTTACATGAAGATTATTGTGTAGGTGTTTTATTCAAACTTCAATCGCATGATTAGGACACAATAAATAAAAGCGGGTTTTGAAAATTTCGCTCAGCCGCCATTTTGTGGTTATGAAAATAATTTAAAAGAATTAGATGCCAGTCGATTAAAATTTGTATAAGCATATACCGTATCAGACCTAGCAGATAACAAACACAACATCCTGGCGTATGCAGATGACATTGTATTAATAGGAAATAATGGAGGAGAAATTGAAGCTTTATTCAGGAAATTAAATGAAACTGCTGCAAAAATAGGTCTAAAGATTAATGAAGAGAAGACAGAATACATGATCATACAGAGAGAAAACATGACTACAGACCAACGCAACAACCTTCATATAGGCAATTTTACCTTTAAGAACACGCCAAACTTCAAATACCTTGGGGTAAATATAAATGACTGCAATAAAGACAAGTTGAACACCAAATTAGATTACGGAATGCAAACAATGTTTACTTTTCCCTGCATAAATTACTTTCCTCCAAACTTTTGACCAGGAAAACAAAACTAAAACTATACAACACGATCATCAGGCCGGTACTGCTATACGGAGCCGAAACATGGAGTGTGACGAAAAGGGAGGAACGCCAACTTACAGTCTTCGGAAACAAGATATATAGAAACATTTTCGGCCCCATCTTTGACCAGGAAACACAAAAATGGGTTTTCAGATCAAATCATGAGCTGTACAAGTTGGCCAATCAACCCAGAGTAGTGGACGTCATGAAAGCGAAACGGCTGCAATGGGCAGGGCATGTTATCAGAATGGACGCTGCCAGAATAGTTCGCCAGGTGTATGAGAAGAAGATCGAAGGCTCGAGACCCCCTGGAAGACCTAGGAGTAGATGGCAAGATGAGGTGACCTCGGACTGCAGACAAATGGGTATTACTGTATGGGAGAATACTGCGCTGGATAGGAGGAAATGGAGGCAGATAGTGAGAGCGGCACGGGATCGTCACGTCCCAGAAAAGCCAACGGAGTGAGTGAGTGAGTATATACCGTATCAAGTTTCACTGCGCTTGGATGATTAAAACGCAAAAAACGTCCATTTGAATATTTAAATTTCGTGTCGCCGCCATGTTGGATTTCTGCTCGCTAGGTTACTGAACTTCTCATAGGTGAACTTATGCTTATGACCTCTATAGACTTACAAAAATTCAGTTTGATTGCCGTAGTAGATTAATAGACATTGAGAACCGTCTAAATGTTTCGGATGGTTGCCATGTTGGATTTTAATATATGTAGGCCATAGAGTTATGTACTATTAGATGATAATAATTGTGTACGTTCATTATGCAAATGTTGATTTCGATCGCATGATTAGAACACAAGAAATAAAAACTTCGTTTTCGAGATTCGCACAGCCACCATCTTGAGGTTACATAAACAATTGAACTAAATTAGATACCAGTTCATTACACTGTGTATATACATTTGCTGTACGAAGTTTCATTGAGTTTGTATTATTAAATCGCGAGAAAAGTCTCTTTAAATCTTTCAAATTCGCTTGGCCGCCATGTTCGTTTCGTAGTTAACCGGTATTTGAAAGTCCCATAGATGAATTTTCAGTAGTGCCCTTTATCTCCGTACAAAATTTCATGGTGATACCGGTGATAGTTTGAGAGATATAGAATGCCGGTGAAATATTTCGCACAGCCACCATCATGAGGTTATGTAAACAATTGAACGAAGTAAGAAGTCGGTGCATTACAATGTGTATAAACATATACTGTACCAAGTTTAATTGCGTTTGGTTGGTTAAATCGCGAGAAACGTCTAATTAAAGTCGCAACTTCGTTTGGCCTCCATGTTGGTTTTGTAGTTACCAGGTTTTCAAACGTCACATAGGTGAACTTCTAGTAGCTCCCTTTATCATTGTACAAAATTCCAGGGTGAAATCTGTAATAGTTTTGGAGATATTGAATTCTGGTGAAATAATTCGCACAGCCGCCATGTTGGATTGGTGAGACGTAACAACATTTCAACGGCACGGTCGGGGTCGCCCGGAACAGTGCTATGAACTTACCGAGTTTCATTGAAATCGCTCCAGCCATTTAGAATTTATTTCAGGAAGACACACATAAATCCTCACACACACACACACACACACGCACGCACACACAGACAGACACACGGACAAAAGGTGATCTCATAAGCCTATTTTTCATAAATGAAAATAGGCTAAAATAATAACAAAGAGGGAATTCCAAATTAAGCAAGGTTTATAGAATCACATGGAACAGATACAAAACATCAACAACGAAGAAAATTAAGACATTACACCGCAGCAATGAAACCTGAAGCACTCTGCCTCGGAAACCTTGATTATTAGAGGTAAATCTCTTATTAAAGACAGATACAAGGATGGAAAATTGAGGAAAATCCTTGATCCAGTCTGCTTATAAGAAATCTGGATGCAACTGAAGTCTCGGGAAATTTATCAGCATTCTGAAATGATCACTGACACCTTCAGTAAAAGGCGATTGAATTTCTACGGCAACATTCTCAGAATGAACAATGGCAGGATCTCCAAGAGAATTCTCGACCTTGCTCTCTAAATGAGAGTCAGAAACAACCGGCTCAGTGAAATAGAAAAACACCTTCCAGAAATTTGCATTACAAAGGAAATTACACAAGATTGACTCAAGTTCAGAACATCAATCAGCAACCATCATTTCTATGAGAACAAGAAGTTCCGTGACGAGCCTACTTTTCTTAAAATCAAAGATTCATGCCAATGATTAACCGATATGGATCTATCTAGAATAATGACGAAATTAAGTTGGTAATATCGAAATTTCAAATTAGTTCGAAATACTGTATACCTGGCATAATGTAGCCTAATAGAGCACTACAGTTGGCAGCCCTGGTGACTGAATATATTCTTAGTTCCATCTCTTAAGGTACAGAATACAAAATTTGGTTGGAGTCCAATGAATAGCATGGAGGTTACATGCAGTTAAACATTGGATCTAACAGCGCGCGTAAAATCATGTTGGCAACAGTGTCATGCATGTATTGGTCAGAAATAATCTGAAATAATATGATCTATTGTTGTGCCAATTTTGAATGAAATCCATTAATTAGTATAGAAGTTACATGCATTTTAAAATTGGACCTATCAGCAGGCTTAGAATCATGTTGGCAGAACTGACGTATATTAGTTACTTCAAAGTAATCTAGAATGCCAGGTACTATACGTGTGCAAAGTTTAGAGCTATTGGCTTGCATTCTTTCTGATATATTGATATTAGGGTAACAAAATAGAGACTGCATTTATTAACAGTTGGCAGCCCTGGTTGCTCTTAAGAATACGCATAGTCATAGCTGTTATGGTACACATAGCACATACGAAATTAGGTTGAAATCCAAATGATAGTATGGAAGTTACATGTATTTAAAGTTGGACCTCTCAGCAGGCTTAGAATCATGTTGGTAGCACTGACGTATATACGTTACTCCAAATTAATATAGAATGTCATGTACTATACGTGTGCATAGTTTAAAGCTGTCGGCTTGTATACTTTCTCATATATATTGGTAATTGGATAAAATAAATTAAGAGCATTTTTAACAGTTGGCAGCACTGGTGGTTCATAAGAATACGTTCAGTCATATCTGGTTATGTACACATACAACATACGAAATTTGGTTGAATTCCAATTGATAGTGTAGAAGTTATATGCATTTAAATATTGGACCTATCAGTAAGCTTATAATCATTTTGGCAACACTGCCATATATGGCCTTCTGGAAATTAAACTGCAATATTATTATCTATATGTGTGCCGATTTTGAAATAGCTCCCATTCATACCTTCCAAGATATCCAACATGGAGCTCATATTTCAATTGCGATTTTTCAGCAGTTGGTAGCACTGACATCATTTTCAAATATGGCCGTGAGATATTCAGGTATAGATCTTTACTCCTACCAAATTTTATTTCGATTGCTCCAGCCGTTTAGGAGTTGATAGGGGGGACACACACACAGCCAGATAGACAGACAGACAGACAGACAGACAGAAAGACAGACAGACACACACACATTTTCCCGGATCGACCTCATAAGACTACTTTTTCCTCATTTTTGCAAAATGTGAAAAGTAGGCTAAAAATAATGTTATAAATATTGTTTCTTTAAAGGGCGGAACTACTAGGTCATCTTCCGAGGAAAATAATTTTGACATTTTGAAAGCGATTGGAATAAAGTACAGGGATAGGAGGGTCATCTACAATCTGTACAGAAACCAGACAGCAGTCATTCGAGCTGATGGATATGAGAGAGAAGCTGGTATTCAGAAAGGTGTGAGGCAAGGCTGCAATATATCACCCATACTTTTCAATCTTTACATTGAACAAGCAATGAAGGAAATTAGGGAGAAATTTAAAGTGGGAGTGAAGGTTCAAGGATAAATAATTTCAACTCTGAGATTTGCTGACGACATCGTCATCTTGGCCGACACGCCTCAGGATTTGAATGAGTTTTTGAATGGTATGGACTCCGTCTTGAGGAAAGAATTCATGATGAAAATTAATAAATGTAAAACAAAAATATTGGAATGTAGCCGCAATAAATCAGAAACCTCTATGGAAATCAAATTGGTAGGGGAGAAACTAAAGGAAGTAGGAGTCTTCTGTTACTTAGGAAGCAAAATAAACAGTGTTGGACGAAGCAAAGAGGATATAAAAAGTAGGTTGGTTCAGACATGGAAAGCATTTCTACAGAAAAGGAACCTGTTGACATCGAATATAGATTTAGGTATTAGGAAGATATTTTTGAAAACCTTTGTCTGGAGCGTCGCACTCTATGGAGGTGAAACTTGGACTATTGGTGCAGAAGAAAAGAGGAGAATTGAAGCGATTGAAATTTGGTGTTACAGGATAATGATGAAGATCAGATGGGTAGATAGGGTTACAAACGAGGAGGTATTAAGAGAGTGGGCGAGGAGAGATGTTTCTGGCGAATGCTAATGAAGAGAAGAGATAGGTTGGTAGGACACCACTAAGACACCCAGGAATAGCAAGCTTAGTTATGGAAGGAAGGGTCGAGGACAAGAACTGTAGAGGTAGACCAAGGTTAGAATATGTTAAACAGATTGCCTCGGATGTAGGGTGTGGTAGCTATGTAGAGATGAAACGATTAGCTCAGGACAGGGAGGCTTGGAGAGCTGCATCAAACCAACAACGATCAATAAATCATGGACTGAAGAACTGAGAAAGATTATCAGTGCCCAGGTCAAGAGACTGTGGGAGATGAAAAATATCAGTTAATACGTTCTTTCGTGCCACATATGGGGAAAACGATGTAATGTAATAATAATAACTAGTTGATACCCATAAAAACAAGACGGTCATTGGGAAAATATTTACTGAAGGATTCTCTTATGCAGTATGCATTTTTTGAACGATTACTTTTTGACACTTTTGCAATTTTAAGGGCGTCGAAAGATCTACTTCGCAACACATAACTAGCCATGACTGAAACCTTGATGAGGCAAATAGAGACCTACACGATCGAGAGTTTCCCCTTGAGCTTTATTGATTGTGATAAAGAACGCCAAGCGAATTGGAAATTGGAAAATTGAAGTGTTTTTTCGGAATATGATAAATCAAGTCGAAGTATTATAGCTCTCTGCCCATTAAGTGATTTGCCTCCACATATACTTACTCTAAATGTTTGAGCCATTGAGCCACAACAATATTCACCCCCCCCCCCTTTTTAATTCTCATAAACAAAGATCTCAGTAAGACTTGGCGAGATCCGCCATCTCTCTGGTAGAATAGAGCCATTGTGCACAAGCGCGGGAGTGACAAATATTACATTTTTCTTTTATAATTTAAAATATACCCTAACATATATTTTGCTTTTAAAGACACTCTGCAAATCTACATGCCAAGAGCTCTCGTTAGAATGCATTACGAAGTAAATCGGTTAAGACGTTCTCTCAATCTCGCGGTAACAAAAATCACCTCAGCGTTTTAAATATATACTAGACGAAACCCGTCAAAACATGACGGACAATGGAAAACAAATTTACTGAAGAAGCTTCTTATATAAGTTACATTCTTTGTACGATTACTTTTTAGCACTATTGCAACTTTAAGGGCGTCAAAAGATAGCACTCTCAGCATTGCAACATATTGCTGGTCATGACTGAAAACGTGATGAGGTCATCATCATCTTGCACAGTTTCCAGCCACTGGCCGGGTCTGTTTGGAACACAAGCCTCTCCAACGTCTTCTGTCTTCCCACCATCTCTCAGCTTCCACCCTTGTCCAGTCTTCTCCTCTCTTCTTCACGCTTTCTTCCACCCCCTTCAGCCACCTGTCTCTCGGTCTCCCTCTTGGTCTCTTTCCTTCCCACTTCGTCTCGTGTATCCTCCTGGGTATCCTCTTCTCCTCCATTCGTTTTACATGTCCATACCATCTAAGTCTAGATTTCTCTATACCATCCTGTAATGGTTCCTCCTTCATTAATTCTCTGGTCCTCTCATTTCTTATTCTGTCCCTCTTTGTAGCTCCAATACTGCTTCTCAAGAACCTCATCTCACTGGCCTGTATTTTTCTCTTCTCCCTTCCTTTCATAACCAAGGTCTCCGAGGCATACGTCAGGATAGGGACATAGTACGATATATGATCTACTTGCTGTTCTGAGGGACATCCCTGCTCCATAACATGCTTCTCACACTCCTCCGGAATGCTTCTGCCTGTCTTCCCCGCTCATTTATTTCTCTACCGCTTCTTCCATTCTCTTGTATCAGGCTTCCCAGATACTTGAAACTTTCCACTTTCTTCAGCTGTTCCCCACCAATTGTTATTCCCATTGTGGTCCTTTCCTTCTTCCTTGTTGTGATCACCATCTCACTCTTATTTATGCTAAATTTCATCCCATATCCTTGTATTATTCCTTCCCACACGTCCAACTGTTCCTGTACCTCCTCCTCCTTGTTTCCACAAATCATCAAATCATCCGCAAACACCATTGCTTTCATCTTTCCTTCCCCAATTACTTGTGCCGCTCGGGTCATTATGTCATCCATCACCACAATGAAAAGTAACGGTGACAGTGCACTTCTTTGTTTCAGGCCGTTTCTCTGTTCCACCCAGTCCGATCTCTCTCCTCCCACTTTCACACAGCTCACGCTTCCCTTGTACATCTCCTTTATCCTCCTTATAGTCCATTTTTCTACTCCTCTATCCTCCAGGGACTTCCATACTTTGTTTCTGCATACACTGTCATATGCTTTCACAATGTCCAGGAAGGCCATCAGTAGATCTGTTCCATACTCATAGTGCTGTTCTTGTAACTGACTTACAGCAAAAATCAAATCCACTGTGGACCTTCCTGCTCTGAAGCCATGTTGTTCTTCCCTCATCCCTCCTTCTATCCTTGTCCTAATTCTCCTTTCCGAAACTTTCTCAAACATCTTTGCACAATGACTCATCAGTGTTATTCCCCGATAGTTTCAGCATTCTGTTCTACTACCTTTCATGAAGATCGGGACAATTATTACCTTTTTCCAGTCTTCTGGGGTCTTCCTTTCCTTCCATGCTGCCTTCATCACTCGGTACAACCATTGTATCCCCACCTCTCCTGCTGCTCTCACCATCTCCACACTCAACTCATCCACACCCGGTGCCTTCCCTCCTTACATCTTCCTCACTGCATCTTCCACTTCTTTCCATGTTAAGTCCTTTTCTGTTTGCAGTTCATCTACTGTACCTCTTCCCCGATTTCTTCTTCCTCGCCGTGGTTTCCATTTGGGTTCAGGAGTTCTTCAAAATATTCTTTCCACATTTTCTTCAGTTCTTCCCTATTTTCTATCCCTTGTCCCCTTTTGTTCACCATTCTAACATAATCCGTAGGATCCTTCCGCCTCTTATTCTTTACCATCCCATACAGGACCTTTTTTGTACCTTCACTATCCTGCTGGTCATGACTTAAAACGTGATGAGGTAAATAGCCCAATACGTTCAAGAGTTTCTCCTTGAGCTTGATTGATTGTGATAAAGTAGGCCGAGCGAATAGGACATTGTTGCCTATTAAAAGAAAATGTACTGTACCTGCAAGTGTTTTATCGGAAGGTGTTAAATTAAGTCGTAGGATTTGAGCTCTCTGCCTAATATTACTGCACCTATTATATCCGAATCCAAGCAATTTCTTACATATTTCTTACAATTAATATATTACCATATATGAGTCCTTGGGAAACGTTCAGATTTCTAAGGAGCATAACTATGGCTCAAACGTTCGGAGTATGTGGAGGCGAATCACTTATTTCCAAGGAATTGAAAAATTTAATAATAGGGAAATGAAGTAGCTGGCTTTCATCTTCAGTATCCAATCTGTTAACGCTGATGTATGTGTTTGAACTACTGGATATAAGTTCAATGACTTTTAAATTAATATCATTACATTGTTGCAGCTTGGCAAATATTTTATATTCCAGCAGATCAATTTTACCCTCACAACAGTAAAGACCAAAGTAACCACGCATAGATTTTACGCAAGAGAAATACAATGTAGAACAATGTTTACATTTGATCGTCAAAGACCTTACAGTACACTGTACTGCATAATATCTGGAATTGTTTCTGAAATGGCCTATTTATATTGGATTTTAAATGTGGCTTCGTATTATTCGATAACACTATAGTGTCCTGCAATAACGGAGCCGCTAAGTATTAAATGGCAAATAATACTTCCATTGCCGAAATGAACTGCGTAGTTAGACTCAGTACTCTAAACAAATAATCATTAAACAATTGTCTTATACAATGAAGTTCAACATGACCGTCCAGAGACTTTCATACTCAAGTTGGTTGGTGAGGAGAATGCGATGAGACTGATCGCTTAAAATAAATTCCTTATAATTGTTCCTGCCAGCGAAATTTTTTGCGATAGCTTGAAAACGCAGCTCAGAATGACGTTCTTCATTTTGTTATAAACAGTACGAAACTGCTCTAAATAAGCAATTTCCATCACCTGTTATAGGTTATGACAGTACATTTTGCAGGGGAACATAGAATCACTACGCCAACTACTGGAACGACCATAGGACTATACTCAATACTCACTTCGGCAGTCACCCTAATGGAGGCAGTTTTTGAATTATATGTCCCGTGCATGTCAAACATCGTATTAACACATGGAGGCCCACCTATTCTTGTCTATCGCCCCGGAGACCCAGGTTACATTTCCTGCTCTGCCAAGAAATTGAATTCTGGTCTGAGGGCAAAAACGGGGCACATTCAGTCTCTTGAGGTATAACTAAGAAGAGGAAGGTTTAATTCCCACCTCGACAATCTTGGATGTGGTTTTCCGTGGTTTCCCACTTCCACTTAAGGCAAATACCGGGATGGTTCCTAACTTAAGGCCTTGGCCGTCTCCTTGCCATTTACCACCTTAATTACAAATACACACAGTAATGCAGCCATCACAATAACACAGGTTATGAGAGAAAATTTCACACATACACACCCAAGTACACGGGGCTGAGTGACCACGATGTCGGAGCCCTTCAAACGAATTATGTTTGCCAAGTGTCTCTTATGGCGAAAGCAATTGTGGACACGCGCGAGTGCCTGGAAAACTACTTTTTTCTTTAATAATTTAAGAGTATATCGACGATGCATAATTATAACTTTTAGTCTAGGACGCTAATATCTTGACCACCGAAGCATTGGGAAGAAATTGCAATATTAAGGTACATAAACAACATAGCCTACACATTCAACTGTCGGTTAATGTTCCTCAAAATTTCCCTTCTTAAATATTCCCCTCCTTTATAATTCTCCATCACGTGAAAACGTGCCATGTCTTGGGTTTTAAATACATCGATGCAATGGTGCTGCCATCTGCTGTCAGTTACTGGAACTATATGGGCGATGTACTGCCATCTGTTGTCAGTTATAGGAATTGATTGCAGATATTTAAACGGCGTACTGAGGACAACAGTTTGCTCTTTTGATCACATGCTGTAATGCAATGGTAAAACGGAAATAAAACGTATTGAGAGGGAATGTAGAAATATGTATCTTTTACAGACATAAAACCAAAATACTCCTTGATTAAATAATATTTCAGTGGTAAAAAAATATATATCGGCGAGGGCTGGGATCGAACCGGTGAACCTTAGAACCACAATCAGTCGCCTTAACCACACAGCTACTCACGCACTCTTGTTTAGTAGCAGACGCAGCCATTCATTATCTTGAAAAGCTGCTGTCTAAAGGAAATAATCCATTTCATTATCCAAATAAATCAATGTTGCACATTCGTATACGTTCATACTGTTATTATATTTTATTGTCAGAACTTGGTTAATGTATGTTTTCAATTACATGGAAGCTTATTAAATAACTTACATTTTAATGGACTTCTCACCGCCATTTTGTCATGACCTCAGGCGGATTGTGCGCATGCGTGAGGGGAAAGAATTCTGCTATTTTCTATATTAATTCAAAAAAATATACCGAGAGGGAATGTAGAAATATGTATCTTTAAGAGACATAAAACCTTACTAATACTCCTTGATTAAACAATACTTCAGTGGTAAAAATATATATATATATCGGCGAGGGCTGGGATCGAACCTTGGCCTCGGAACCACAGTCTGTCGCCTTAACCACATAGCTACTCGCGCACTCTTGTTTCGCAGCTGACGCAGCCGTTCATTATCATCAAAAGCCGCTGTCTGAAGGAAATAATCCATTTCATTATCCAAATAAATCAATGTTGCACATTGGTATACGTTCATACTGTTATTATATTTTATTGTCAGAACTTGGTTAATGTATGTTTTCAATTACATGCAAGCTTATTAAATAACTTACATTTTAATGGACTTCTCACCGCCATTTTGTCATGACCCCAGGCGGATTGTGCACATGCGTGAGGGGAAAGAATTCTGCTATTTTCTATATTAATTCAAAAATATACCGTAATATATTTGTTTATTTTATAGACACTCGGCAAATCTAGAGGCCAAGAGCTTTCGTTAGAGTGCTCTACGAAGTAAATCGGTTCTGTCGTTCTCTCAATCTCGTGGTAACAAAAATCACCTTACTGTTTTAAATATATAGATATAGATAGATAGATAGTGATAATTTAAGGGCTGTGTGTAGAGGTTAGGCGGGAGAGGAAATTATTGGCAGCCTTGTGTCTGCTTATGAAACCTCCATGTCCCAGTTACACAGACAGAGCGTATAAACCAGATCAATTCCCTTGATCACGTTCACATCAAACACAGCTACCAATATTCCCCTCGGAGTACTCCACAGCCAAGCGATGGAAAAATTTGATTTACAAAAATAAAAGAGAAATGCGAGTATTAATTGCTACGTGACTTGGCTGGGAATTCAATTGCTCAGCTAGGAAATCAAATAGACAGCCTATCCTTTGAGAATACTGGACCGTATCGTTCATATCGTTCCCAGAGAAACATTCATCACTGACGTTTTTTTAAATTCCGTTGTTCAGTAATACCACACAGTAATACAATAGTTTATTGGCGGTAGACCACAAGGTACGTGCCGCAGATGATATTGATGATGAAGATAATTGTTGTTTTAAGGGGCCTAACATCGAGGTTATCGGCCCCAATATAACTATACTAACTACAGACTTACATACTAGAAGTAGAAATGGTAAACAAATAAAGGATAAGGCAAATAAAGGACAAGAAGAAAAGAAATGCCCTCAACCCTCGAAGAATGAGGATTGACGGACTTGGGAAGAAGGAGAGCCATGAGAGGCAGATAGGAAAGGGAAAGAGGAGAGGGCCCGCCCCAAAGTCAGTGGAAAAGGGATCCAGTTCAGGAATCCCTCGGGGTCGCGAACTCTCGAACTCACCAGCCGTAAGCCGCTGAGGGTGTAGCAATATCCAGGGCGGACCAGAAATTGTGGGGCTACATACACCCTGCCTCCTTGAGGGCGTTGAGCAGAAGGCAGGAGATAACATGAAAAGAAAAAGAAGGCGGTTATCAGGAAAGATGATACAAGGGCCAATTAAGGCGGGAAAGGAAGAGACTCCCTAGGCCTCGGATATCCTAATACCGTCGGGGTCGGAAGAGGACAAGAGTTGACCAAGATAGGTCGACAGGAAAGAAGACGGAGAGGAGCCCGGCACAAGTAAGTGGAAGCAATGCCGCACTCAGCTGGGGTCCCATGGTCGCCAACCCACGTCGCACTAGATGTGAGCCCCTGGGGGGGGGGGATGGAGAGATGATATAGATATTAGTCACCATTATTATTTGCTTTTCAGTCGGTCAACTCGAGTTGGGCGGGGAATTACAATTAATTTCCTACTGTCTGAAATACATTAAATGAATTATTTATTTATTTATTTATTTATCGTATGGCTTTTAGGGAGTGTCCGAGGACATGTTCGGCTCGCCTGAGTCTGTAGCTGCTTCCAGCGGACACCCTAAAGGGCGAGCTACAAGTTCCGTTCAATTTCAAGTAGTTCCAACTTTCGCCACCAGATATCAATGATACCTAGTGGTGAACGTTGGAACTTTGATAGAGCGTTCTGACGAAATCTAACCTAACAAATTTTGCTTTACACAAGTTTAGTCTGTGAAAGGATCTTTAACATGCCATAAATCTATGACATGGGACCGCCGGCTTTACTTCCCCTCCGAAGGAAGGCATACTGAAGGATTTTTTAACGCTCTTAAAAAATCCGACGACTTCGGCCGGGTTTGAACCCGCTATCTTGGGCATAGCAGTTCAGCATGCTACCGACTACACCACCGAAGCCGCTATTAAATGAATTATTTATATTATTAGCAACCAGCCCCGGCTTCGCCCGGTATCTTTAACGGTTTACCCAGCGTAAGATTAAAATGTGTATTTTCTTCGATGTCAATGGACTACGACCAATATCCATTTTCCGTCTCGGCATGATGGCTTAAAATCACTGACTGGGCTATTCACTATGTTATGATGGAGATAGCATATGCAACGAATTCTTTTCAGACGTATTTTAAGAATGGGGAGGTGCATGAAACTAGGGATGGGTTGCGAACGGAGTCGCGAAGAGTCGAGACTGCTGCCGCTGGAACCGATACTCTCGACTCCAGTCTCGACTCCACTGATGCACTAACGCCATCTAACATCTGTTTTTGGAACTGCTTGAACATGTATGCCACACAGCGCCAGCAGCAACGTTGTTCGCCATCGCTGCAGCATGTTTACAATACAGCTGACAAAATCTTGCTGCTAGCTTGCCAGTTATACTTTTTTGGTATTGAAATGCATGGCAAGCTATTATAACCTGCAAAACGATTCAATATAATGATTATATGCATAGTCGTTCTTTGTTATGATCTACTGTAGGATTCTACAGTATGAGAGGGAATATGCTGCATAGTGATGGGATATTTATTTTGCCGGCAGGATCTTTATATGGAATGTCGAATACCAATTACGAAGTTCTTGGCACTGTGTGTGTATTTTTACTTTCATTATAGGGTGTTTCATTTACGTGCCTCAAATAACAAATGTTGGGTGTTGAATTAATGTAAGATTTGGCCTATGTTATGGTTTAATAATTGCTTTGTTTAAGATGTGCGCACAGGCCTCTCATATTGTGACGGTCTTGTTATCCATCAACGTTCGTCCCTTGATACCTTGTGTTACGATGAATACAGTAGGATTATTAGCCAGCAAACATGGAAGATTGTTTCGGGTTATCATCGGTAATGTTGTAGGTGTAATTGTTATTGTGTTTATTATGATGATTATTATTTATAACAAAAATAGTAATACAACCTGCCTAATGTGCAATATTACAACAATTCGGTACAATGATTGTAAATAATAATAATAATAATAATAATAGTACTAATAATAATGAGAGATTCGGAAAAAAAAAAGCGACCGTGTGCCCCCGCAATACTCATCAGATGATTTGGAGTCGCGAGTGTTCATGCGAAGCGACCCCGCAATACTCATCAGGTGAGTTGGAGTCGCGAGTGTTCATGCGAAGCGGCCCCGCAATACTCATCAGGTGAGCTTGGAGTCGCGAGGCTTAATGCGAAGCGACCCCGCAATACTCATCAGATGAGCTTGTAGTCGCGAGTGTTCATGCGAAGCGGCCCCGCAATACTCATCAGGTGAGTTGGAGTCGCGAGTCTTCATGCGAAGCGTCCCCGCATTACTCATCAGGTGAGCTTGGAGTCGGGAGTGTTCATGCGAAGCCACCCCGCTATACTCATCAGGTGAGCTCGGAGTCGCGAGTCTTCATGCGAAGCGGCCCCACAATACTCATCAGGTGAGCTTGGAGTCGCGAGTGTTCATGCGAAGCGACCCCGCAATACTCAACAGGTGAGCTTGGAGTCGCGAGTCTTCATGCGAAGCGGCCCCGCAATACTCATCAGGTGAGCTTGGAGTCGCGAGTGTTCATGCGAAGCGGCCCCGCAATACTCATCAGGTGAGCTTGGAGTCGCGAGTGTTCATGCGAAGCCACCCCGCAATACTCATCATATGAGCTTGGAGTCGCGAGTGTTCATGCGAAGCCATCCCGCTATACTCATCAGGTGAGCTCGGAGTCGCGAGTCTTCATGCGAAGCGGCCCCGCAATACTCAACAGGTGAGCTTGGAGTCGCGAGTCTTCATGCGAAGCGGCCCCGCAATACTCATCAGGTGAGTTGGAGTCGCGAGTGTTCATGCGAAGCGGCCCCGCAATACTCAACAGGTGATCTTGGAGTCGCGAGTGTTCATGCGAAGCGACCCCGCAATACTCAACAGGTGAGCTTGGAGTCGCGAGTGTTCATGCGAATCCACCCCGCAATACTCATCATAGGAGCTTGGAGTCTCGAGTGTTCATGCGAAGCCACCCCGCTATACTCATCAGGTGAGCTCGGAGTCGCGAGTCTTCATGCGAAGCGGCCCCGCAATACTCATCAGGTGAGCTTGGAGTCGCGAGTGTTCATGCGAAGCGGCCCCGCAATACTCAACAGGTGAGCTTGGAGTCGCGAGTCTTCATGCGAAGCGGCCCCGCAATACTCAACAGGTGAGCTTGGAGTCGCGAGTGTTCATGCGAAGCGGCCCCGCAATACTCAACAGGTGAGCTTGGAGTAGCGAGTCTTCATGCGAAGCGGCCCCGCAGTACTCATCAGGTGAGCTTGGAGTCGCGAGTGTTCATGCGAAGCCACCCCGCAATACTCATCATATGAGCTTGGAGTCGCGAGTCTTCATGCGAAGCGGCCCCGCAATACTCATCAGATGAGCTTGGAGTCGCGAGTCTTCATGCGAAGCGGCCCCGCAATACTCATCATATGAGCTTGGAGTCGCGAGTCTTCATGCGATGCGGCCCCGCAATACTCATCAGATGAGCTTGGAGTCACGAGTCATCATGCGAAGCGGCCCTGCAATACTCATCAGATGAGCTTGTAGTCGTGAGTGTTCATGCGAAGCGGCCCTGCAATACTCATCAGATGAGCTTGGAGTCGCGAGTGTTCATGAGAAGCGACCCCCCAATACTCATCAGGTGAGCTTGTAGTCGCGAGTGTTCATGCGAAGCGGCCGTGAAATACTCATCAGATGAGCTCAGAGTCGCGAGTGTCATGCGAAGCGACCCCGCAATACTCATCAGATGAGCTTGGAGTCGCGAGTGTTCATGCGAAGCGACCCCGCAATACTCATCAGGTGAGCTTGGAGTCGCGAGTCTTCATGCGAAGCGGCCCCGCAATTCTCATCAGATGAGTCGGAGTCGCGAGTCTTCATGCGAAGCGGCCCCGCAATACTCATCAGGTGAGTTGGATTCGCGAGTCTTCATGCGAAGCGTCCCCGCAATACTCATCAGATGAGCTTGGAGTCGCGAGTGTTCATGCGAAGCGACCCCGCATTACTCATCAGATGAGCTTGTAATCGCGAGTGTTCTTGCGAAGCGGCCCCGCAATACTCATCAGGTGAGTTGGAGTCGCGAGTCTTCATGCGAAGCGTCCCCGCATTACTCATCAGGTGAGCTTGGAGTCGCGAGTGTTCATGCGAAGCGACCCCGCAATACTCATCATATGAGCTTGGAGTCGCGAGTGTTTATGCGAAGCGACCCCGCAATACTCATCAGGTGAGCTCGGAGTCGCGAGTGTTCATGCGAAGCCACCCCGCAATACTCATCATATGAGCTTGGAGTCGCGAGAGTTCATGCGAAGCGGCCACGCAATACTCATCAGGTGAGCTTGGAGTCGCGAGTATTCATGCGAAGCCACCCCGCAATACTCATCATATCAGCTTGGAGTCGCGAGTGTTCATGCGAAGCCACCCCGCTATACTCATCAGGTGAGCTCGGAGTCGCGAGTCTTCATGCGAAGCGGCCCGGCAATACTCATCAGGTGAGCTTGGACTCGCGAGTGTTCATGCGAAGCGACCCCGCAATACTCAACCGGTGAGCTTGGAGTCGCGAGTCTTCATGCAGAGCGGCCCCGCAATACTCATCAGGTGAGCTTGGAGTCGCGAGTGTTCATGCGAAGCGGCACCGCAATACTCATCAGGTGAGCTTGGAGTCGCGAGTGTTCATGCGAAGCCACCCCGCAATACTCATCATATGAGCTTGGAGTCGCGAGTGTTCATGCGAAGCCACCCCGCTATACTCATCAGGTGAGCTCGGAGTCGCGAGTCTTCTTGCGAAGCGGCCCCGCAATACTCATCAGGTGAGTTGGAGTGGCGAGTGTTCATGCGAAGCGGCCCCGCAATACTCAACCGGTGATCTTGTAGTCGCGAGTGTTCTTGCGTAGCGACCCCGCAATACTCAACAGGTGAGCTTGGAGTCGCGAGTCTTCATGCGAAGCGGGGGCGCAGTACTCATCAGGTGAGCTTGGAGACGCGAGTGTTCATGCGAAGCCACCCCGCAATACTTATCATATGAGCTTGGAGTCGCGAGTCTTCATGCGAAGCGGCCCCGCAATACTCATCAGATGAGCTTGGAGTCGCGAGTCTTCATGCGAAGCGGCCCCGCAATACTCATCATATGAGCTTGGAGTCGCGAGTCTTCATGCGAAGCGGCCCCGCAATACTCATCAGATGAGCTGTGAGTCACGAGTCTTCATGCGAAGCGGCCCTGCAATACTCATCAGATGAGCTTGTAGTCGTGAGTGTTCATGCGAAGCGGCCCTGCAATACTCATCAGATGAGCTAGGAGTCGCGAGTGTTCATGCGAAGCGACCCCGCAATACTCATCAGGTGAGCTTGTAGTCGCGAGTGTTCATGCGAAGCGGCCTTGAAATACTCATCAAATGAGCTCAGAGTCGCGAGTGTCATGCGAAGCGACCCCGCAATACTCATCAGATGAGCTTGGAGTCGCGAGTGTTCATGCGAAGCGACCCCGCAATACTCATCAGGTGAGCTTGGAGTCGCGAGTCTTCATGCGAAGCGGCCCCGCAATTCTCATCAGATGAGTCGGAGTCGCGAGTCTTGATGCGAAGCGGCCCCGCAATACTCATCAGGTGAGTTGGAGTCGCGAGTCTTCATGCGAAGCGTCCCCGCAATACTCATCAGATGAGCTTGGAGTCGCGAGTGTTCATGCGAAGCGACCCCGCATTACTCATCAGATGAGCTTGTAGTCGCGAGTGTTCATGCGAAGCGTCCCCACAATACTCATCAGGTGAGTTGGAGTCGCGAGTCTTCATGCGAAGCGTCCCCGCATTACTCATCAGGTGAGCTTGGAGTCGCGAGTGTTCATGCGAAGCGACCCCGCAATACTCATCATATGAGCTTGGAGTCGCGAGTGTTTATGCGAAGCGACCCCGCAATACTCATCAGGTGAGCTCGGAGTCGCGAGTGTTCATGCGAAGCCACCCCGCAATACTCATCATATGAGCTTGGAGTCGCGAGAGTTCATGCGAAGCGGCCCCGCAATACTCATCAGGTGAGCTTGGAGTCGCGAGTATTCATGCGAAGCCACCCCGCAATACTCATCATATGAGCTTGGAGTCGCGAGTGTTCATGCGAAGCCACCCCGCTATACTCATCAGGTGAGCTCGGAGTCGCGAGTCTTCATGCGAAGCGGCCCCGCAATACTCATCAGGTGAGCTTGGAGTCGCGAGTGTTCATGCGAAGCGACACCGCAATACTCAACAGGTGAGCTTGGAGTCGCGAGTCTTCATGCGAAGCGGCCCCGCAATACTCATCAGGTGAGCTTGATGTCGCGAGTGTTCATGCGAAGCGGCCCCGCAATACTCATCAGGTGAGCTTGGAGTCGCGAGTGTTCATGCGAAGCCACCCCGCAATACTCATCATATGAGCTTGGAGTCGCGAGTGTTCATGCGAAGCCACCCCGCTATACTCATCAGGTGAGCTCGGAGTCGCGAGTCTTCATGCGAAGCGGCCCCGCAATACTCATCAGGTGAGCTCGGAGTCGCGAGTCTTCATGCGAAGCGGCCCCGCAATACTCATCAGGTGAGCTTGGAGTCGCGAGTGTTCATGCGAAGCGGCCCCACAATACTCAACAGGTGAGCTTGGAGTCGCGAGTCTTCATGCGAAGCGGCCCCGCAATACTCATCAGGTGAGCTTGGAGTCGCGAGTGTTCATGCGAAGCGGCCCCGCAATACTCAACAGGTGAGCTTGGAGTCGCGAGTCTTCATGCGAAGCGGCCCCGCAATACTCATCTGGTGAGTTGGAGTCGCGAGTGTTCATGCGAAGCGGCCCCGCAATACTCAACAGGTGATCTTGGAGTCGCGAGTGTTCATGCGAAGCGACCCCGCAATACTCAACAGGTGAGCTTGGAGTCGCGAGTCTTCATGCGAAGCGGCCCCGCAGTACTCATCAGGTGAGCTTGGAGTCGCGAGTGTTCATGCGAAGCCACCCCGCAATACTCATCATATGAGCTTGGAGTCGCGAGTCTTCATGCGAAGCGGCCCCGCAATACTCATCAGATGAGCTTGGAGTCGCGAGTCTTCATGCGAAGCGGCCCCGCAATACCCATCAGATGAGCTTGGAGTCGCGAGTGTTCATGCGAAGCGACCCCGCAATACTCATCAGGTGAGCTTGTAGTCGCGAGTGTTCATGCGAAGCGGCCCTGCAATACTCATCAGATGAGCTCAGAGTCGCGAGTGTTCATGCGAAGCGACCCCGCAATACTCATCAGATGAGCTTGGACTCGCGAGTGTTCATGCGAAGCGACCCCGCAATACTCAACAGGTGAGCTTGGAGTCGCGAGTCTTCATGCGAAGCCACCCCGCAATACTCATCAGATGAGCTTGGAGTCGCGAGTCTTCTCCAGCCCCCTGCTATAGTCTACTTAATGGCCAGGGAATTCCTGTCTTGAAATACTACTACAATACAGAGACAGGGGTACATTCACGAAATAGAGAGGCAAATTAATGGAATTGCCAAGGGTCGAAAATGTCGGCAGCATTTATATAAGGAGTGCGACATACCACCAAATACAGGAAATATGTAGCCTACTTACGAATAAATTCGCCATAATATGTATTTATTTATAAAAACGGCAAATATATGTAAATAAATAGAAAATATTTAGTAAAATTAAATATATATAAACACATAACTATCCGGGCCTTACTCATCAGGTTAGCTTGGAACCGCGAGGCTTTATGCGAAGGGACCGTGTGGCCCCGCAATACCCATCACGTGAGCTTGGAGTCGCGAGGCTTCATGCGAAGCGGCCCCGCAATACGCATCAGATTAACGTGGAGTCGCGAGGCTTCATGCGAACCGAGACCGGTGTTCGGAGTCGATCGTGTCGACACTCTCGATTCCAGGCATCAGTCGCGCCCATCCCTACATGAAACACAAATCACTCTTCCGTCCAATCTAAACTTGACTGTGTATTCTGCGGAACGAAACGTTCACAGGTGAAATGAAGAAAAGCCGAGTTGCACTTTCAGGGAAACTCCAAACACATCCACTCTTCTCTGAAGTCTTAATTCGATACCTTTGCTCGACACCAAAGAATATGGGTACATATGCTCGACATGACTCGACATTTTGCTGGTGGCTGTAACTGGAGTAAAGCTACTAATAAATGGAGATTGTAGGAATCACTTACAGTGGGCCATGTATAGAACATACAGATTTGCAGATTTTTTTAGAGCTTTTCATGCTGAACAATTTTTACACTCATAGTAGCCTATATGCCTCCGTGGCTTAGGCGGCAGCACGCCGGCCTCTCACCTCTGGGTCCGTGGTTCAAATCCCGGTCACTCCATGTGAGATCTGTGCTGGACAAAACGGAGGCAGACAGGTTTTTCTCCGGGTACTCCGGTTTTCCCTGTCAAAATTTCATTCCAGCAACACTCTCCACTATCATTCCATTTCATCTGTCATTCATTTACTCATTGCCCCAGAGGAGTGCGTCAGGCCTCGGCAGCCGGCACAGTTCATATCCTCGCCGCTAGATGGGGGGCTTCATTCATTCCATTCCTGACCCGGTCGGAGACTGGAAGCAGGCTGTGGATTTTTTTTCAGTAGCCTATATAGATATACACTATGATTGGACTCCATCTTGAGGAAAGACTTCATGATGAAAATCTATCTATGTCTAGCCCATATTAAACCCGTTTCCAACGGGGTCGGGGATAACATGCGTTGACATTACACGTGGCTGATGGTTTCTACGGCCGGATGCCCTTCCTGACGCCAATATCATGAGAGGAGTTAATGAGAGATGAAATGAATGAAGATGAATGGAAGTTCAATTTCAAGTACTTCCAACTTTGGCTACCACTGTCACTGACACCTAGCGGCAAACGAAGGAACTGGATAGAGCGTTTCTAACCAAGTAACCTATACATCTTTCTATGCCGAAGTCATCGGATTTTTTAAGAGCGTTAAAATCCCTCAGTACGGTATCCATCGGATGGGAAGTAAATCCGGCGGTCCCATGTCATAGTATTATGGCATGAAAAAGAACCTTCCACTAACTACACTTGTGGAAGCTAAATTGTAGGTTAGTTTAATAACGCTATAGTAGTTCCAAAGTTTGCCGCCGGGTGCTTACTGCGATATCATTTAGTAGCCACGTTCGCAGCAAGGTGTCGAGACGGTAGCATTTGGTAGCAAAAGTAGGAACTACTTGAAATAATTAATGGTCTGTAGTCCTTCTATCTGAATCACAGATAACACACACTATACAGCCATCACAATTAACACCGATTATCAGACAGATTCTACACACACACAAAGTACACGGGGCTACATGACCGCGTTGTCGCAGCCCCTAAACTAAGGAACCAACCAACCTATAAATTTTCCAACACACTACCAAAATTGTAGCGGTAGGTTCTTTTTCATACCATAAATCTATGACATGGGACCGCCGGATTTACTTCCCCTCCGAAGGAAGGCATACTAAAGGATTTTAACACTCTTAAAAATCCGACGGCTTCGGCCGGGTTTGAACCCGTGATCTTGGGCATAGCATTTCAGCATGCTACCAACTACGCCACCGAAGTCGCATGAAAATTAATAAAATATAAAACAAAAATAAAGGAATGCAGCCGAAATAAATCAGAAACCCCTATGGACGACAAATTGGCAGGTGAAAAGCTGAAGGAAGTAGGAGACTTCTGTTACATGGGAAGTAAAATAACCGGTGAATGACAAAGCAAAGATGATATAAAAAGTAGGTTGGCTCAGGCAAGGAAAGCTTTTCTACAGAAAAGGAATCTGTGACAATAGATTTAGGCATTAGGAAGTAATTCTTGAAAGCCTTTGTCTGGAGCGTGGCGCTCTATGGAAGTGAAACCTGGGCTGTTGGTGCAGCAGAAAAGAGGAGAATTGAAGCGTTTGAAATGTGGTGTTACAGGAGAATGATGAAGCTCAGATGGGTAGATAGGGTTACAAATGAAGAGGTATTTAGATGCGTGGGAGAGGAGGGATGTTTCTGATGACGAGATAGGTTGGTAGGACACATACTTAGACACCCAGGAATAGCAAACGTAGTTATGGAAGGAAGGGTTGAGGACAAGAACTGTAGGGGAAGACCAAGGTTACAATATCTTAAACAGATTGCCTCGGATGTAGGGTGTGGTAGCTATGTATAGAGAAAATAAATCTACAAAAGGGGTCTTCTCTGAGGAAAGAATGCTTGCCACGGTGGGTGTCGGTCTACCAGCCCCCAAGCATGCAGGTTCGCTCCTGGCCGTGGTAAGTGATTTTTGAAAGGCGGCAAAAATTACGACACCATATCATACGATGTTGGCATGTCAACGAACCCATTTGAATTCAGTAGGCCGTGTTCATAATAGCAAAATTAATCTCGGGAGTTTCCGCCAACACAAAGTTCCTCATTTCTCTACTAGAAAGCGCTATAGTGTTCAAGGAGCTTAGATATCTAAACTCCTTGACTTTCATAAGTGTTTCAAGGAACAACGAAATTTGACATGCAAGCTACCTCTTGGTTGTCAAATAACAAAGCTTGCACCCGGCATCCGAGGCCATACGATATTATTATTATTATTATTATTATTATTATTATTATTATTATTCGCAAGAAGGAAGAAGATTAACCACCGAATGGAGCTGTATTGGCAGAAGATCAAAGCCAGTGGAGGCAAAAGGATATCCGAGATACCGTAGTTGTTACTCCGTGGACCATAGTGGCTCAAATCGAACATAATAATACTACTACTACTACTACTACTACTAATAATAATAATAATATTAATAATAATAATAATAATGTATGTCTACCCCTTATTATTCCCGTTTTCCACCGGGTCGGGGATGAGATGTGATGGAAGTCTTTGTGGCGGATGATTTTTACGGCCGGATGCCCTTCCTGACGCCATTCTAATTAGAGGAATTAATGAGAGATGAAATGAATGATGGTGAATGAAACTGGGCAGGGATGTGGAAGGAAGCGGCTGTGGCCTGTCAGAAGGTAACGTCCCAGCATTTTCCTGGTGTTGAAAATGGGAAACCACGGAGAACCATTTCAAGGACGGCCGACGGTGGGACTCGAACCCACGAGTCTACCGAGTCAGCAGAGAGCTTGGACCCATGACCAAGCGCTGCGCTTTAGCGAGCGTAGCCACTGCTGTAGGTTTATAATAATAATAATAATAATAATAATAATAATAATAATAATAATAATAATAATAAAATGTAATACATTTTGACCTAATATTCTGCGGAAGAATCTCCTGTTTCTACAAGCTGACTTGCTGTTCTTTATCTACAGAAACCATCAGCTAGGAACTAATTGAAATTAATGTCGTACGAAACCTCAGAACATAATCCACAATAATTACACAGAGGTCTCTCTCTCACGTAGCTTTTAACTTCATACTTAGCCTCCTCATCTCCTCCCACTCGTTTCCTAATCTTCGAGCTTCCACTCTTCCGTGCGTCATATAAACTTAGTGTTCTGCGAGCCAGCTGAAACTGGCATGATTATACTGGTGAAAAAGTTTTGATGTTGCAGAGGGCAAGTATAATTGTGCAGATGTAGCATAACAGGAAAGCTCATCCGTCTCAGAGTTAGTGACGCTAACTTAAGTTCTTTATGAAAAAGAATCAATTTTTCGGGTTTCTCAACATATTGAATTATTATGGGGTTTGAAGGTGTTTTTCAGTGTAGCCTTAGTAAACAAAAGTTTGGTGCTTTTCAGTCGGTCAACACGAATGTACTCAAAAGAGTTGGCATTTCACCTAACACCATATATACTACAGCTAGCATTCTCTTACAAGTTGCATTACCAATACTGCAACTAAATAATTGTACATATGGTAAATATTTTCACCTGTATTTTCAAACATAGATTTTATAGCCTAAGTGTAATGGATCTGATGATGATCGCTTGACGATCGAAACTGGTCATCCTAGTGTATTTATTATTCTCATGTAATTTTTTTTTCAAGATTAGGGAATAACCCAACTCTTTTGGGTTCATTCATGTTGACCGACTGAAAAGCACCATCATTTTGTATATTGAATTATCAATTAAGTTCGTTTGGAGCATAAATGTAAATATACTGTATTTCCAAAATAAGAGGTTTGTCAACTTTGGTAAACATGTACCGATACTTATATTTTATTTGTCTACCTTTGACAGCCATTTCTTGCAAATTTGAATTTTATGCAAAATACAAAGCTTTTTTAATGTCCCCGTAGGCAAATCCTTACACTCAGTCAAGGATTCAGTTGGTCATAACTGTGCTGGAGTATATAAGATTCCATGTTCCTTTGGTTACAGATATATTGGTCAGACATGTAGGAGAATCACAACAAGGGTCAAGGAACATCGTAGGCATTTACGTCCTTACCAAGCAAAGAAGTCTGCTATGGCTGAACATGCCATACAGAATGACCATATGATTCTTTTTGATGAAACGTTTGTCATCTGTATGGAGAAACATATCACAACTCATATGATTCGGGGGGCGATAGAAATTAGTAAACTACCACACAACTTTAATAGAGGTGATGGTTATCCCTTGAGTAAATCACGGCTGCCCTCTATAGTTCGATTACCAACATCCTCTTGGTCTCGGGAGGTCATGGAGAAACTACTTGTTTCGACATGCGTTCCTAACTTATACCATTTATCTATGGAGGCTACATGCCATTGTTTACTCATTATTTCTTTCTTTCTTTCTTTCTTTCTTTCTTTCTTTCTTTCTTTCTTGACAAACCTTGATAAAGGGACAAGCAGTTGTCTTGAAACGTCGGTTTCTAAAGTGTCACCCGACCTAACAGCCCCAAGGCTATATTATGTATCAAAGAAGAAATTTCAAATAATAAGCTTGAAGAAGTAGAACCATGATTCTAAGTTGGATTGCGGTCATGAAATCTACTATAAAGGTATTTAGATCAAATCTTCAAATTTGATTGTTAGGTCATAAATGTAGGCGTACATTTTGCTTAATATTTTTCTTTTAAGTGGGGACACATCTCCCTGCCCAAGCTTGCGACTTTGTCACCGCGTCGGAAACGCCTCGATTTGATTTCTCCAGTGACGACACATCACCGTGGCCAAGCTTGCGACTTTGTCGTGGCGTCGGAAGCGCCCAGTTTTGTTTTTACTCTGTGGCGACTCATCTCCCTGGTCAAGCTTGCAACTTTGTCACCGCGTCGGAAACGCCCAGATTTGTTTTTTCCCAGTGGCGACCCATCACACTGGCCAAGCTTGCGACTTTGTCGTGGCGACAGAAACGCCCAGTTTTTGGTTTTACTCAGTGGCGACTCATCTCCCAGGCCAAGCTTGCGACTTTGTCGTGGCGTCAGAAATGCCCAGTTTTGTTTTTACTCTGTGGCGACACATCTCCCTGGCCAAGCTTGCGACTTTGTCGTGGCGTCGGAAACGCCCAGATTTGTTTTTTCCCAGTGGCGACCCATCGCACTGGCCAAGCTTGCGACTTTGTCGTGCCAATTTTTTTTTCAGTGGCTTCACATCTTCTTGGCCAAACATGTGACTTTGTCGTGGGGTCAAAAACGCCCAAATTGGGTTTTCGCAGTGGCGACACACCTACCTGGAGAAGCTTGCGACTTTGTCGTAGGGTCAAAAATGCCCAATTTGGGTTTTCGCAGTGGCGACACACCTACCTGGCGAAGCTTGCGACTTTGTCGTGGTATCAGAAACGCCCAGTTTGGATTATTCCCAGTGGCGACACATTTTCCTGGCCAAAATTGTGGTTTCTTCGTGGTGCCAGAACCCCACAGGTCAGTTGCAATAGTACCTTAGGCCTACATTCATTCAAATGTAGATGGCCATGCTTGGCGACTCTCAGCGCCTTCCACGGCCTTCTATTTCAAATGTCCAGTGACGAGCTAGCATGACCACATCCATAAGAAACTACGTAGAGCGGCATTGTCGCTGGGCCGAGGAAATTTCCTAAGTTACGTAAAAGAATTGCATCACGAGATAGTAAACAGGAAAAGTAAGTAACTTAAATTCACAAAATCAACTAAGATCTGCTTATCCAGGCAATCATTTTGCAGTTGTCAAACTTCGGTATATCATGAGACAATCTGATTCACTAGAAAATAATAAGCTTGGAAAGGTGGACGCGACTCGGAGACGTGGTTGGCGGGACCGAGTTGGAACTCCAGACTTTGCGAGTGCAACTCCTTCCTAATCAAATGAACTCGCCTGAGATACAATGAATGTAAAGCTATCACACCGGTAGATCTATGATGATGAACAACAGACTGTTCGAGTGAAACACCTCCCTAAAACAAATAAACTCGCCTGGGATGCAATGAATGTAAAGCTCTCACACCAGTAGGTCTATGATGATCAACACCAGACTGTGAGAGAGCGACACCTCCCTAAAACAAATGAACTCGCCTGGGATACAATGAATGTAAAGCTATCACACCGGTAGGTCTATGATGATTAACTCCAGACTGTGTGAGTATAACACCTTCCTAATCCAATAAACTCGCCTGGGATGCAATGAATGTAAAGCTATCACACCAGTAGGTCTATGATGATGAACAACAGACTGTGCGAGTGTAACACCTCCCTAAAACAAATGAACTCGCCTGGGATGCAATGAATGTAAAGCTCTCACACCGGTAGGTCTATGATGATCAACACCAGACTGTGAGAGTGCAACACCTCCCTAAAACAAATGAACTCGCCTGGGATGCAATGAATGTAAAGCTCTCACACCGGTAGGTCTATGATGATCAACACCAGACTGTGCCAGTGCAACACCTCCCTAAAACAAATGAACCCGCCAGGGATGCAATGAATGTAAAACTCTCATACCGATAGGTCTATGATGATCAACACCAGACTGTGACAGTGCAACACCTCCCTAAAACAAATGAACTCGCCTAGGATACAATGACTGTAGAGCTATCACACCGGTAGGTCTATGATGATCAACACCAGACTGTGCGAGTGCAACACCTCCCTAAAACAAATGAACTCGCCTGGGATACAATGAATGTAAAGTTATCAAACCAGTAGGTCTATGATGATCAACACCAGACTGTGCGAGTGTAACACCTCCCTAAAACAAATGAACTCGCCTGGGATACAATGAATGTAAAGCTATCACACCAGTAGGTCTATGATGATGAACAACAGACTGTGCGAGTGTAACACCTCCCTAAAACAAATGAACTCGCCTGGGATGCAATGAATGTAAATCTCTCACACCAGTAGGTCTATGATGATCAACACCAGACTGTGAGAGTGCAACACCTCCCTAAAACAAATGAACTCGCCTGGGATGCAATGACTGTAGAGCTATCACACCGGTAGGTCTATGATGATCAACACCAGACTGTGCGAGTGCAACACCTCCCTAAAACAAATGAACTCGCCTGGGATACAATGAATGTAAAGTTATCAAACCAGTAGGTCTATGATGATCAACACCAGACTGTGCGAGTGTAACACCTCCCTAAAACAAATGAACTCGCCTGGGATACAATGAATGTAAAGCTATCACACCAGTAGGTCTATGATGATGAACAACAGACTGTGCGAGTGTTAACACCTCCCTAAAACAAATGAACTCGCCTGGGATGCAATGAATGTAAAGCTCTCATACCGGTAGGTCTATGATGATCAACTCCAGACTGTGTGAGTATAACACCTTCCTAATCAAATAAACTCGCCTGGGATGCAATGAATGTAAAGCTATCACACCAGTAGGTCTATGATGATGAACAACAGACTGTGCGAGTGCAACACCTCCCTAAAACAAATGAACTCGCCTGGGATACAATGAATGTAAAGTTATCACACCAGTAGGTCTATGATGATCAACACCAGACTGTGCGAGTGTAACACCTCCCTAAAACAAATGAACTCGCCTGGGATACAAAGAATGTAAAGCTATCTCACCAGTAGGTCTATGATGATGAACAACAGACTGTGCGAGTGTAACACCTCCCTAAAACAAATGAACTCGCCTGGGATGCAATGAATGTAAATCTCTCACACCAGTAGGTCTATGATGATCAACACCAGACTGTGAGAGTGCGACACCCCCCTAAAACAAATGAACTCGCCTGGGATGCAATGAATGCAAAGCTCTCATACCGGTAGGTCTATGATGATCAACTCCAGACTGTGTGAGTATAACACCTTCCTAATCAAATAAACTCGCCTGGGAAGCAATGAATGTAAAGCTATCACACCAGTAGGTCTATGATGATGAACAACAGTCTGTGCGAGTGTAACACCTCCCTAAAACAAATGAACTCGCCTGGGATGCAATGAATGTAAAGCTCTCCCACCGGTAGGTCTATGATGATCAACACCAGACTCTGAGAGTGCAACACCTCCCTAAAACAAATGAACTCGCCTGGGATGCAATGAATGTAAAGCTCTCACACCGGTTGGTCTATGATGATCAACACCAGACTGTGCCAGTGCAACACCTCCCTAAAACAAATGGACCCGCCAGGGATGCAATGAATGTAAAGCTCTCACACCGGTAGGTCTATGATGATCAACACCAGACTGTGAGAGTGCAACACCTTCTCAAAACAAATGAACTCGCCTGGGATGCAATGATTGTAAAGCTCTCACACCGGTAGGTCTATGATGATCAACACCAGACTATGCCAGTGCAACACCTCCCTAAAACAAATAGACCCGCCAGGGATGCAATGAATGTAAAACTCTCACACTGATATGTCTATGATGATCAAGAACAGACTGTGAGAGTGCAACACCTCCCTAAAACAAATGGACCCGCCAGGGATGCAATGACTGTAAAGCTCTCACACCGATAGGTCTATGATGATCAACACCAGACTGTGAGAGTGCAACACCTCCCTAAAACAAATGAACTCGCCTGGGATGCAATGACTGTAGAGCTATCACACCGGTAGGTCTATGATGATCAACACCAGACTGTGCGAGTGCAACACCTCCCTAAAACAAATGAACTCGCCTGGGATACAATGAATGTAAAGTTATCACGCCAGTAGGTCTATGATGATCAACACCAGACTGTGCGAGTGTAACACCTCCCTAAAACAAATGAACTCGCCTGGGATACAATGAATGTAAAACTATCACACCAGTAGGTCTATGATGATCAACACCAGACTGTGCGAGTGCAACACCTTCCCAAACAAATGAACTCGCTTGGGATACAATGAATGTAGAGCTATCACACCGGTAGGTCTATGATGATCAACACCAGACTGTGCAAGTGCAACACCTCCCTAAAACAAATGAACTCGCCTGGGATACAATGAATGTAAAGCTATCACACCAGTAGGTCTATGATGATCAACACCAGACTGTGCGAGTGCAACACCTTCTCAAAACAAATGAACTCGCCTGGGATACATTGAATGTAAAGCTATCACACCGGTAGGTCTATGATGATGAACACCAGACTGTGCGAGTTCAACACCTCCCTAAAACAAATGAACTCGCCTGGGATATAATGAATGTAAAGCTATCACACCAGTGGGTCTATGATGATCAACACCAGACTGTGCAAGTGCAACACCTTCCCAAAACAAATGAACTCGCTTGGGATACAATGAATGTAAAGCTCTCACACCGGTAGGTCTATGATGATCAACACCAGACTGTGCGAGTGCAACAACTCCCTAAAACAAATGAACTCACCTGGGATACAATGAATGTAAAACTATCACACCAGTAGGTCTATGATGATCAACACCAGACTGTGCAAGAGCAACACCTTCCCAAAACAAATGAACTCGCCTGGGATTCAATGAATGTAAAGCTCTCACACCGGTAGGTCTATGATGATCAACACCTGACTGAGCGAGTGCAACACCTTCCCAAAACAAATGAACTCGCCTGGGATACAATGAATGTGAAGCTATCACACCGGTAGGTCTATGATGATCAACACCAGACTGTGCAAGTGCAACACCTTCCCGTAACAAATGAACTCGCCTGGGATACAATGAATGTAAAGCTATCACACCAGTAGGCCTATGATGATCAACACCAGACTGTTCGAGTGCAACACCTCCCTAAAACAAATGAACTCGCTTGGGATTTAATGACTGTAAAGCTATCACACCAGTAGGTCTATGATGATCAACACCAGACTGTGCAAGTGTAACACCTTCCCAAAACAAATGAACTCTCCTGGGATACAATGAATGTAAAGCTATCACACCAGTGGGTCTATGATGATCAACACCAGACTGTGCGAGTGCAACACCTTCCCAAAACAAATGAACTCGCCTGGGATAAAATGAATGTAAAGCTATCTCACCAGTAGGTCTATGATGATCAACACCAGACTGAGCGAGTGCAACACCTTCCCAAAACAAATGAACTCGCCTGGGATGCAATGAATGTAAAGCTATCACACCAGTAGGTCTATGATGATCAACACCAGACTGAGCGAGTGCAACACTTTCCCAAATCAAATGAACTCGCTTGGGATACAATGAATGTAAAGCTATCACACCAGTAGGTCTATGATGATCAACACCAGACTGTGCGAGTGCTACTCCTTCCCAAAACAAATGAACTCGCTTGGGATACAATGAATGTTGTTTTAGATCCCTTATTTGGGGGTGGATCTAAAAGGGAGAGTTATTGTACTAATTTATAAGGTTGTGCCTAAAAAGGGTAGCTTCCCTTGGCAGGGCAAGCTGACCAGTGTAGAGTGTTGTGGTGTGCTAGGAACTAGGGGGCGTTCCTATAAATAACGTAGTAGTGTTTGAAGGGATGGGACCCAATGCAAGAGTCACTGTGCTAGTCGCTCAGCTGACTGCTTATTATGTAATTGAATCTGCTCGTATCAGCCGAGTGGCACGTGCTGCTTGCTGGCAGCCGAGCCGGCTCGGGGAATACAATGGTATCTGAGCTAGCGCTATTAGACTACCGTCTGTCACGTCTTTAAGTGACGGGAATAAGGAAGGGCGTTGGGATGTAAAGAGGCGTATAAACAGTAATGCTAGTGTAGAGAGTGGACCAAGTGTTTATTGGTCTGTAGTTCTGAGTATGAGTCCCTTGTAGGGAATGTAATTATGTTCACAATGTAAAGTACAAGTTGTGGGTTAGAGGTTACAAAAGTAGGAACTCTGAACACGACTGACTTACCTCTGCTGACACCGGCGTGGCCTTCGGCCGTATCGTTGAAGCACTGATAATGGAGAGATCCTTTGACCTCATTAAGATGCCTTCTTATACTCTCCGGCGTTATGTTGTCAGCATGTGTTGGCATTGCTGGCCCAGTTAATAGTATGTCGGTATGTGTAACCATTGTGCAAGGACTGAGCTGCTTCCTAGAGTGGCAAGCTGTCCCTGCTACGTTTTATGGATGTTGGCCCAGCTCTCCAAGGGTTGCCCGTTAGGAGATGTAGGCAGATGATGGGGGGATGGTCTCCAAGGGGTGCATACCCCTGGGAGGCTGTACAAGCGTCTTCCTTCATTTGTTCGCGTCCTCGCGAACGGGAACGGAACTGGAGGTTTGGGATGTTGACGTAGTGGTCCTTGAAACCCCCTCGTATCTCCTGGTGGTGTCGTATCGAAGTGTGGGTGTGAGGTCAGCCCGTGTTCAGAGGGGAGGGTTATGGGATGTACAGATATATGTATACACTGATATTGACATTGTGAAAAAGGAAATTAACAAAACAAAAAAAATTGACATTGCGAAAAATGTGACATCGAGAAAAAATTGACATGGGAAAAAAATTGACATTTGAGAAAAAAATTGACATTAAAAGAAATTTGACATGTAAAAAAAATTGCCCTTGCTATTGCTGGCATATTGCTAGCTTCAAAAAAAAACATGGTTTGTGATGGTGATTCGTTACATAGTTGTTCAGGGAGGAAAAACCCAGCCAGACGAGGAATTGTGTCGTCTGGCTTTACCTTGGGGAAAAAATGCTCCCTGCAAAAATAGAAAGATAGGAGAGAATAGAAAAAAAATGGGTGTTCCTGGGTATGATTTAAGGGATATATTCAAAGTATTTATTTGTTTGGGAAAAAAACGGAACACCCTGACAAATGGGGAAGTTAGAAGAAGGAAAAATGAAAGAAAACAAATTATAGACATGATGTACTTTGGTGGTCTTGATAATGGTAACAGATATGACCCGATAATAATAACAATAGTAATCCTTACATTTGTAAAATTTTTGACAAGTTATGATTGAACATAGTAAACATGTGATGAGGATGAACATAGAAAAAATAATGTTTGCCATGTGGGTACCTTGTACGCATAAGTACTTTTGCCACTCTTGTGGACCCTTGCAACTGTATGACATGGCGAGAAAATACAAAATAATGTACACTTTATAATTATCACTATCCTATATATATATATAAACCTTATAGAGCTCTGTTACCTGGCCAGTTACTGCATACCTCTTATACTTGGCGCGCACCGTACTATTAGGCCTCGCCGACCGTTCTCTAATCGGCCGTTCCTGGTGAGGTTTAGTGGCTAGTCCACTACTCTCTCCCTGTACTTATTACATAACCTCGTGGTTTTCCGTCGTGGGTCGGAATCCCACCTTAGGGTCGAAGGTCCGGCACTTACAAACCTTGTGTCGCCCTTTGAGCCTGAAGTAACGCTTCATTTGCGTATTCTGAAATGTGGTTGCGTTCAGCGATGGTCATCATCCCACGTATGCTGTCCACCGCTGACCGCTGGCGTTGTCACCTTTAAGGGTGCAACTAAAACTGATAAAGAGTGTAATCGTGTATGACATGTATGTGTATGTGGGTAATATGTTTACCATAGACATATGCACGTTCTTGGTTACCTGTAAATCAAAACAAAAAAAAATGCATCCATTTTAAGATGTTTATCACTTCGTATCTCCGTGGTCTTCCTGTGTGGGTAAAAGTGGGTTAATTATGAACATTACAGTGCAATACATTATGATTCATGACAAGTATATATATAACCTTCTTCGGTAGCGCGTAGTTTGGAAACTAAGTGTAGCGCCACCGAAGTCTAACTTAACCTAGGTTAGCCTATTTTAACCTAGTTTATCCTAAGTATTGTCGGGCTTACCTCGGTAACGGATTTTTAGTCACCGAGTGCCGAGATATTCTATTGTGATCTATATATAAAAAAAATTGCCTTAAATGTAGGTTTATGTTACCCTACATCTTACCCTACTTATTTAACTTATCGCTAAAATTACTTAACTGTAAAACTATTCTGTATTTACATGCCGAGTGGACCTTATTCTAAAGCCGAAATGTGCTGTGCTATTATTAGCAACAGCTGTTAGTAAATTTGCTTACATCTAAGTGACCTTAAAAATGGCACTGTAACTTAAATATTAAAATTTAGATGGAGGCTCGTCCGTCCGATTTCTCTCGCGGGTGCCCTTGTAGTACATTGCCGGGACCGGAACCCGACAATGTCTCGTAGTCCCCTCCGTTTTAATACTATTGTCGACATCTATTCTAGGTCTTAATACTAGTACTAACCTAGTCACAGGCGGCTTACGGTGCCACTAAGCAAACCGTTCCGCCTGCTGTACCTTCCTTGTTCATGACCGTTTGCTGTTCCGATTTATCGTAGTTGAGCCGCCCACTTGGCTCCTGTGAGGGGCGCGCAATGCCCCTCTCTTAATGCCCTCTGGTTGCCCGATGCGTCGCCATTTATGTGGGCATTGGACAGTGTGGTCCAATGGCATAATATTGTCTTCGCCTTTATCGGCCGTCGCAGTCTGCTTTTCGCAGTAATATTTGCCTCTATGGGCCGCCGTAGTATGCTTTGCGCATTGATATATGATTTTGCCTCTATGGGCCGCAGTAATATGTATTTCGCAGTTATCCTCCACTCCAACGCATAGGAGTTTTCTCTAACGCACAGAAGTTTTGCTTCCCGCTATGGAAGCCGTGCCTACTTAAATTTAAACTTAACTAGAAGTCTAGTCACAATGGGGTCGTCTCTAGGGATAGCTCCCGAGTCCGGCGCGGAGTGAGCTATTTCTCCCGCCATTCTCAGAAAGTCTCCCTGCAGGTCTTGGCTTCGACGACCGTGGCACAAAGTGGGTGTAGCATCCCTTCCTCCCAGGGGCGGTTTATGCGCACCTAGGATTCCAGAGCTTGCCCGGCCAGGCCGCGAATGCTTTGACCTTACGTAGTTCGTCTGTTTGGTCTAGTCGTCAGTTAAGTGAGGTCGCTGCGCTGTCGAGCCAACTGGGGTAAGGGTCCACATCGCCTTCCCCAGCTCTGCTCCAGTGTGGTTCTCCTGACCTTCGGCTTACACCGTTGTCAACAATCAGATCGTATCAGATTCCTTTGTAAGAAAAAAAAATGTGTCGTAACCTGTGTAAATAGTTTAATCTCTGGGTAAAATGTAAAATATTTCCAGTGTTGCGGGGTTGTAGATCTTCTAAGTACATAGGCTACTTCTGGCCTACCATCGCTACGTCAGCTTTCCAGCAATAATGCTTTCTTTACCTTAATGGAGGTGTTAGTAGGGTCTGTAATGTCAGGTGCCCTGTTATTAGGATCTGGGGGTAGTTATTTGTTGAGTGGGCTTAAAGTATGGTAGGAAGGGTTTGCGCACCTTTGGGTTCCACGTTAGTGGTGGCCTGAAACCGGTGATGCCACTGGGATGCTTCTATAGTGAGTGGAGTGGGGAGGTAATTCCCGGGCTTGCAAAGATACGAAAATTCATGCAGGTTTGATATTAAAATCCCTGGTAAATGGATGGGATACTCATGCATGTGTCTGGATATGAAGTGTCTGCCTTCATGTACGGATAGGTGTAGGGTGGGGCATAATACCAATATGTTCCTTTCATGCGGGAGTGTTTAAGTACTAAAGAATGGTTAATATATATCTATGGCCTCCTCTCTCATTTGGAGAGGCGCATTATGCTTCTTTAATGTTTGCTGAGCCACCCCTAATACTCAGGTGGTAGCATCGTGGCTCAAGGCGTAGCATGCCTGCTCTTTAGACGCATGAAGTCCATCAACCCCTTGTGTGTACTTTGTAATGTAGTGTAGCTGTTTGTGGTCGTGTAGATGTGTCTGCGTTGGTTTATGTTGGGCGTGAGAGGGTTATGGGAAGGGAGTAAGGTGGTACGCTGGTAGCCTGTTCTCCTGTCATCCTCCCTTGGTCCATGTTGGCTGTCTATCCGCGCCTTGGGATAGTAGAGCTGCATGACCTAATCTGGTCTGCCATTTGTAGTATAGATGTGGCCAGTGGTCGTAGTGCGACTGGTCATGTGCTAGTCATCTGTAATGACTCTTATGCCTTACGATCGATAAGAGAAGTTATTAGGGGGGAGATCTTGTCTGTGTTCGCTCCTAATTGTTGAGTGCGTGTGCGTGTGTGTGACTATGTACCGCTACACCACGCGGACGGTTGGTCTGTTGCAGGCCTGGTCGTAATATGTATTGCCTGTGTGGGCAGAAGGCGCCCGTGGCTTGCCAACGTCCTTGCGAATGTGCCCTTATAGGCCCAAGATAAGTTCCGCTGTGTCACGTCTTGTCCATTGCCAAATGTTTTTGCAGTGTGGAAAAAAATGTATGGTGTTATAATTGTTATGTGTGTGTAATTTCACGGTCACTGGCGATACGCAATAGTGTCTCGTCACCGCAGTATGGCAGTGTGAATAGTCTGCGAGTCAGCATTTGGTAGGTGTAATGTCAGGCTGGGAAGTTATTGTTTGTCATCCGCTGGCATGTGCTTTTCTGCACGAATGCAAGTGTGGTCATTGTTTTAGATTCCTAGCGGCCTAATGTAGCAATTCGTCCTAGTTAGGTAATGACGTTGTGTGGCCATTGTTCCCTAAGACTTGTGTCTTGCGAAATTTTCCTACCTGTGTCTGTGAAATGTATGCTCTATGTCTGGTGTAATTCGAAATTTTATGTCTGGCTTTTGGTGGGAGGAAATGTAGTATTCCCTGTTCATGCACTTGTATGGGCCAATTTCAGTATGATTGGACGCCTGAATAGCTGTTTTCCTTTGTGTCTAATTTTTACTGGAACTCAGACCCGTGACCTTATGTCATTCTCTGTGTTTTATGTCTGCGTTGTGTTTCAGGGCTTGGGGCTTCCCCAGTGTGGTTTTTGCTTGTGTTCCGCGTACCAAAAATACCATTGGATAGTTAGTTTTTGGTACGAATGTGGTGGGTGGTCATGGGTTCGAATCCGGTTGTCTGTAAAGACTTGGTGTGATCATTTCCGTGCCGCATATATTATGGCACTTTCCCGTGGATGTGCAATGCGCATATGAAAGCATGCATACCTGTGTAGAGTTTGTATGTTTTTGATTTCCCCTCGTAGTGTAATTTTGGAAGATATAGGGTCTCTAAATCGGGCGTGAATGATGCCGTGCGTACTGCTCCGAGAGCTGTTGTCTGTAAGCGTGCAGGTTATCACTGAGGCCTGCGTTATTGCTGAGTATGGTGGTATCGGATTACAATGTCTTGCGCGCCCGCTTGTTACTTGTCTTGATAACGCTGTGTGTCCGGCACATGTGTTTTTAATCGGTTTACTCTCTGTGACTGCGATTAGTGCTGTTCGCATTTGTAAAAGAAAAGAGGGGAACTTGTGGTTTAACGTGACCGTATCTGGAGATCATGAGCCACGGGACTCCCGTTTTACGTGGAATCCAAACCACAGGCCATGGCATTTCACTTCGGAAATCTCATATGCATTGGCCGTACTGTAGAAGAACCTTCCATTGACTACATTTGTGTCCCCAAATTTTGCGTTAACTGTATCGTGGTTCAAGTATGTTCTTTATCCCTGGAGGAAATGTCGTTGTACGCGAGTGTGTCTGGTCCGCTAGTCGCGTGTTTGGTGACCAGATGCCAGAGGCGATTTTATTGTTTTTCGTTTATGACCCGCTGTTAGTGGGACTGTCCCAATTTGTCTGAGCTTTCCCATTTTTCTATTCTAGAACTGGATATCTACCCAACCTTATATTCCTGGTATTCAGAAGGTTGCGGGTTTGGAGACCGTCTTTTACCCAGAGTAATTGTTTCTGGCACCATTAAGGTTGTGTCTCCGGGACAGTTCTGGTGAGTGTTAGGATCGTATCTGTCGTTGAGAAAAAGTCATGTTAGAGGCGTGTAATCTTTAGCGTTTATCTATGTATGAAATATATATATGTTTAACTTGGCCACCTTTCTTTCATCGGGCCTAATGCCTGTGTCATAGAAAAAAAATGAGCTATGCCCCGCTCTGGATTAAGAGAGCACTTTGAAAGAAAATAATAGCAGGTGGCGATAGTCTCTGAAAATTATGTCGTGAACACTATAAAAAATGTTTAAAAAAATGGTGCTTGGGACCTGAGTGTAGTATTTACCATTTTGGTAACGTGAGTACTACCGTAATCTGGTTACGTCTCAGGGGAATCTACCGACACTGTCTAGTACACATTAGGAAGGCCCTTGCAAGACGTAATTGATACACTTGTATCCACGTCACGAGCAAAGCCAGTGCACTGTGGGAGTCAAACCTGCCCTTCAAAGTAATTGTAACTCAACAAGATGACAGTGTCTCGTCCCGGTGTGCAATTGGGCTTTTCAATTGGTTAAAGCACACCTCACCAAATTTTTGAAACTAGTTTGAGATTCTTAATTCTTGCCACACTTACGGCTTTCGCCCGCAACAAGAGAATCTACCAAACTGTGGAACCATAACATAGAACGTTTAGTCATTTCTACCTAGAAAGACTCACTGAAGCTTTATGCTGTGATTTTATGCTTAAGCAGTGTTCAAAATATCTCTTTTCGGCCTGAAGCCTGCTTGGCTTCCACTTGGCTTGCATATTAGAGACTTTACGTTATGGTGTTAACCACTTCGCCCAATAAACATTGCTGGCCTGAGAGAAAAATGCCATGGTTTCGAAGAAAAAAAAAACAAGAAGGGTTTAGAATTATTCCTTCTAATTTGGCTATGTTGCACTGTATATACATAAAATAAGAGAGAGAAAAAAATATGCAATTTTATGTTTATTATGTACTTGTTGGACTATTTTCTTATCGCCCCCGTGTAAGAGAACTTATGTATCCTATAATGTTGGTGCAAGTGATGTTAGTTTATTTCTGTGGCCCTGGTGGAAGTCGTTATCTTCTTTCGAGCTTCAGTGGGCAGAAAGGTGAAGGGTTTTGCCCTGTTATTAGATTATAGGCCTCTGAAATCCACTGGGGTGTTCCTTTGCTACCTTCCGGCGGAATTTCTAGCAAAGTAAGCTTTGGCCTACTTCCACCGTAGCGCGTGTCTATAGGTTTGAGTGTACCTGTATTCGAGGGCCTAATTGTGCTTGACGCTGCCCTAGTAGATTTTACGGGAGTGTGTATGTTTTTGACTGCCTGGTTTTGTGGGGTAGTTAATAACACTTTTCCTAATCCCCGTGTACTGTGTGGTAGTGCCCGGTCAAAATGTTCGTGCGTATATCGTGCATCCTGAGGGACCAATACCGGTGTTCGCCTTCGTTCTGGCAAATTTGCCCTTTGAACTGGCGGTAAAGGTCGCTTAATGGCTTGTGTCTGGCCTAGCAATGTGGTGGCTTGTAGCCTGACCGCTTTTCGGCCTGTGGCCACGGCAGACTCCTGCCATTGCGCTAGCCTATCTGCGTGGGTGTATGTAGGCTTTATGTGTAGTGGGACGGGTTCTATGTCGTCTGCCCATGACGTGGTTACGTCCCGTTGTCCCTCTGTTATGCTATGTGTATTTGAGAGTCCTGGCTTCAACTCCCTCTCGTCCCTTTGTTCCGAGGGGATTGTTCTAGGCTCTGCCCCTCGGTTTGGCAAAATTGCCTTCCGATCCGGAGCTGAAGGACGTGTGTATGTGTTAGGTTTATTCTGCAGTAAGTTGGAGCCTAACCTGGCCGTCGTCTTGACTGTGGCCACGGCGAACTCCTTCCATTGTGTGGCAGTACGTGGCGAGAGGGACATCCTCGTAAATTGTCGAGTCAGCGTATCCACGCTTATGTCCTCTCTCGGGTGGGCTGATGGCCCTACCAACTGTGTGTGGTTCTGTACGTGTACCGGGTGTGAGTCTCGGTATGAGTCCACGTCTGCACTTGCACTCGTGGTCCTGGCGCTGAATTAGCCATTGCATGCCTAGTCAGGTCCGTGTGCCTAGTGTACCTATATGCCCTATCGTGATGTTGTAGCGTGGATGTCCAAATGTTATGTTCGTTTTGCCGACGATTGCGGGTTTTATCCCTTACCGGAGCATGTGCTCCTTCTGTCGGTCTAGTTGGGTCTCTATAATCCCGGTAATGTGTTTGTCTGTAGGCTCTCGCTCGCTCTTCCCTCCTGTGTCTTCCCTTGTCCCCCCCGGTTGTTTGTTTGTCTGTTGTTTGACGTGGTGTCGGGGTGGGTAGCCCCGTTTTTCTCTGTATTGGTGTGGGAGGGACATGTCCCCGGCTTCGCCAATTCGCTGTTTTGTCAGGCTTCCGGGCCGGTTCCGGGAATTGGTGGCATGTGTGTGTGTGTCCCCGCATTGTACTGGAGGGTGGTCTATTTGTCTTTCGCCCTGTGGCCATGGTAGCCTCCCGCCCTTGTGTTGCGGTACGTGCTGAGAGAGACGTTTTCGCAAATTGCTGCGCTAATGCGTCTACAGAGATGTCGTTTGAGTGGTACTTGAGTTTTTCCTCTGAACGCTCCCAATGGATGTTCCTCAGCATGGCCTTTCGTGCGGGCGCATACATCGTCCTATATGTGTTGAGAAAAGAAAAAAAAATGACTTTGACTGGGGTTGTTTTACTAAGAATTTCTCCTGTGTAGCTGGTTTGGAGCAAAAAAAAAACTACTTTCTGTCTGGGGGAAAAAAATCACTATTCGCTTGGCTTTTTGCGGTACGCAAGGGGTCGTTTTAACTACGAGGGCTCGTTGGTTGAGTCCCGTTCTATTGTGCGTAGTACGGCGCCTCCACCAGTGTTTTAGATCCCTTATTTGGGGGTGGATCTAAAAGGGAGAGTTATTGTACTAATTTATAAGGTTGTGCCTAAAAAGGGTAGCTTCCCTTGGCAGGGCAAGCTGACCAGTGTAGAGTGTTGTGGTGTGCTAGGAACTAGGGGGCGTTCCTATAAATAACGTAGTAGTGTTTGAAGGGATGGGACCCAATGCAAGAGTCACTGTGCTAGTCGCTCAGCTGACTGCTTATTATGTAATTGAATCTGCTCGTATCAGCCGAGTGGCACGTGCTGCTTGCTGGCAGCCGAGCCGGCTCGGGGAATACAATGGTATCTGAGCTAGCGCTATTAGACTACCGTCTGTCACGTCTTTACGTGACGGGAATAAGGAAGGGCGTTGGGATGTAAAGAGGCGTATAAACAGTAATGCTAGTGTAGAGAGTGGACCAAGTGTTTATTGGTCTGTAGTTCTGAGTATGAGTCCCTTGTAGGGAATGTAATTATGTTCACAATGTAAAGTACAAGTTGTGGGTTAGAGGTTACAAAAGTAGGAACTCTGAACACGACTGACTTACCTCTGCTGACACCGGCGTGGCCTTCGGCCGTATCGTTGAAGCACTGATAATGGAGAGATCCTTTGACCTCATTAAGATGCCTTCTTATACTCTCCGGCGTTATGTTGTCAGCATGTGTTGGCATTGCTGGCCCAGTTAATAGTATGTCGGTATGTGTAACCATTGTGCAAGGACTGAGCTGCTTCCTAGAGTGGCAAGCTGTCCCTGCTACGTTTTATGGATGTTGGCCCAGCTCTCCAAGGGTTGCCCGTTAGGAGATGTAGGCAGATGATGGGGGGATGGTCTCCAAGGGGTGCATACCCCTGGGAGGCTGTACAATGTAGAGCTATCACACCAGTAGGTCTATGATGATCAACTCCAGACAGTGCGAGAATAAAACCTCCCTTAATGGGACCCGGTAGGGTGAAATTTGAAAAAAAAAAAAAAAAAAAAAAGATTTTTAATTTTTCATTCCAAAGAATCTAGAGACTTTCTTCTCTAATTTGAGCTATCATTCATGATCATTTAATTATAGGAGCTTTAAATTGCGTTTCCAAGAAAACACTGCATGGGCGCGGAAACTTTACCAGCCGGGAGATCTCGTTGTTGACAACGACAATCCACGTTTCCATGGTTCCCTCCTCATATTCCCGCCCAATGGTGATACCCCTGCTTGTTCAACAGCTAAAAGACTGTCTTAAGTCTGAAGATAAATTTCAGTCTATTTATTAGCCTACTTTTCACATTTTGCAAAAATGAGGAAAAAGAAGTCTTATGAGATCGATCCGGGAAACTGTCTGTCTGTCTGTCTGTCTGTGTGCCCCCCTATCAACTCCTAAACGGATGCAGCAATCGAAACCAAATTTGGTATGAGTAAAGATCTATACCGGAACATCTAAACTTTATACTTGAAAATGAAGTCAGTGCTACCAACTGCTGAAAAATCATAATTGAAATTTCAGCTCCATGTATAATATCTTGGAATATATACTTGGGAACTATTCCAAAATTGGCACATATATAGATAATAATACTTCAGTTTAATTTTCACGAGGCCATACATGACAGTGTTGCCAAAATGATTCTAAGCCTACTGATAGGTCCAATGTTTAAATGCATATAACTCCTACACTATCAATTGAATTTCAAACAAATTTCGTATGTAGTATGTGTACATAAACTGATATGACTGAGCGTATTCTTAAGAGGCACCAGGGCTGCCTTCTGTCAATAAATGCTCTCTATTTTTTTTTAAATCCAAATACCAATATATCAGAATGTATGCGAGCCAACAGCCTTAACCTTCGCGCACGTATAGTGCCTGACATTCTAGATTAATTTGGAGCAACTAATGTATGTCAGTGCTACCAACATGATTCTAAGTCTGCTGATAAGACCAATTTTTAAATACATGTTACTTCTATACTATCAATTGGATTTCAACCAAATTTCGTATGTGCTATGTGTACCATAACATATATGACTATGCGTATTGTTAAGAGCAATCAGGGCTGCCAATTGTTAATAAATGCAGTTTATATTTTTTACCCTAATATCAATATAGGCTATCAGAAAGTATGCAAGCCAACAGCTCCTAACTTTGTGCACGTATAGTACCTGCCATTCTAGATTAATTTGGAGCAACTAATGTACGTCAGTGCTACCAACATCATTCTAAGCCTGCTGATAGGTCCAATTTTAAAATACCAGTAACTACTATACTAACGAATGGATTTCATCCAAAATTGGCACAACAATCGATGATAATATTCCAAATTATTTCTGACCAACACATGCATGACATTGTTGCCAACATCATTTTACGCACGCTGCATTAAGTCCAATGTTTAACTGCATGTTAAGTCCATGCTATCCATTGGACTTCAACCAAATTTTGTATTCTGTACCTTAAGAGATGGAACTAAGAATATATTCAGTCACCAGGGCTGCCAACTGTAGTGCTCTATCAGGCTACATAATTAGAAATTTCTATATTACCAACTTTATTTCGTCATTATTCTAGATATCCTAGGTCCATATAGATTAATCATTGGCATGAATTTTAAATTTTAAGAAAAGTAGGCTCTTTAGTTCGTCACGGAACTTCTTGTTAGATTTTGCCAAAGGGCCAAACTACATTATGAAAGATATCTCACAAACGGAGGCAGACAGGTTTTTCTCCGGGTACTCCGGTTTTCCCTGTCAACAATTCTTTCCAGCAACACTCTCCACCATCATTTCATTTTATCTGTCATTCATTTAATCATTGCCCCAGAGGAGTGCGTCAGGCCTCGGCAGCCGGCACAGTTCATATCCTCGCCGCTAGATGGGGGCTTCATTCATTCCATTCCTGACCCAGTCGGAGACTGGAAGCAGGCTGTGGATTTTCATTTTCATCTCACGAACCAGCAATTGTAGGAAGTCGCTCAAGGATTCTTATTAAAGCGTGTAACACTCTGTTTGCAGTAGATTTTTCTTTTGGTAGGTAGCCATCCCGACAGGGAACGGGGTGACCTGAGCGAGAGGGGGAGGAATCTTTAATTGGTCGATTCAGGATGGTCGCTCAACATTATTGATTAATTATAACTCTTGAACTAATAATGGTAGAGAGTCGCACGAGGGCTCTAATTGAAGGGAGTCACGCCCCTATCTCCAGAACATGTTAGGGTTTTAGATTTGGCCAAAGGGCCTAACTACAAATCTTAAATTTGAGTGTTTTAATATTTTTAATAAATGGTAAACGTTCTCATGGGTGAGGGGTGTCTTTCAAGATGGCCTCTCACCTTACCGTTATACTCCACCCGTTCCCTATCCCTAATCACTCTCAACCCTTAAATTTACAATTCCCAAAAAATCCTTAAATCAGCAGATTTTCCATAAGAAATCTATCCCACCCATTTTATTTGAAAATCGATTGTGAACGGAAAAGGAAGGCTTAAAGTGCAGATAAGGACTGTAAATAATCTGTCAAGGCAAACTAAGAGAGCTGTGAGATGCAAGACAACCCAGATGATCCATAATATGGGGCAGGATTACATTGAACAACACTTTGAAGGCTTGTTTCTTCAAGTTCACTTTTTTCTGAACAAAATGAACATTTTCTCAAACACTATTCAGTATACAATCTTGAAACTTTCAGATGTTACATAAACTCATAATATACATACTTTAACACTTTATAGGGCATACTATTGTCGAAGATATGTCGTTAGATAGTAATTGTTCTTTTAAGGGGCAGAACAACGAGGTCATCTGCCCCCATATTTTAGTTGTATTTATTTTATTTTATTTTTAAATTAATTATTTTAGCCTAATTGTAATTATCAGTAACATAAATTTTTCTTTTCTGTAACATTTTAATGTTCATATTTATTTTGATAATTTTTAGCCTACTTTTCACATTTTGCAAAAATGAGGAAAAAGTACATTTATAAGATCGATCCGGGAAAATGTGTGTGTGTCTGTCTGTCTGTCTGACTGTGCGTGTGTGTCCCCCTATCAACTCCTAAACGGCTGCAGCAATCAAAACCAAATTTAGAATGAGTAAAGACCTATACCGGAATATCTCACGTCCATATTTGAAAATAATGTCAGTGCTACGAACTGCTGAAAAACGCACTAGAAATTTGAGCTCCATGTTGGATATCTTGCAAGGTATGCAAATTGGCACACATGTAGATAATACTATATCAGTTTAATTTCCAGGAGGCCAACCATGACAGTGTTGCCAAAATAATTTTAAGCCTTCTGATAGGTCCAATGTTTAAATGCATATAACTTCTACATTTTCAATTGGATTTCAACCAAATTTTGTATGTAATATCTGTACATAAACAGATATGACTGAGCGTATTCTTGAGAGCCACCAGGGCTGCCAACTGTTAATAATGGCTCTCTCTATTTTTTATCCAAATACCAATATATCAGAAAGTATGCAAGCCAACAGCTTTAAACTATGCACACGTATATTCTGACAATTTAGATTAATTTGGAGTAACTTATATACGTCAGTTCTACCAACATGATTATAAACCTGCTGATAGTACCAATTTTTAAATACATTTAACTTCTATACTATCAGTTGGATTTCAACCAAATTTCGTATGTGCTATGTGTACCATTACAGATATGACTATAAGTATTGTTAAGAGCAACCAGGGCTGCCAACTGTCTCTATTTAGTTACCCTAATATCAATATATCAGAAAGTATGCAAGCCAACAGCTCTATATTTTGCACACGTATAGCACCTGACATTCTAGATTAATTTGGAGTAATTAATACAAGGCAGTGCTGCCAACATGATTCTATGCCTGCTGATATGTCCAATTTTAAAATACATGTAACTTCTATACTAAGAAATGGATTACATCCAAAATTGGCACAACAAGATATCATAATATTTCGGATTATTTCTGACCAGTGGTGTATTCTTTGATTACACGGTACCTGAGATATATTTTTTATTGCTCTTTGCATGTTCATTTCTTCCTTCCTCCTTGTCAAACACCAACAGTGATCATCTGTTTTCTCCTTGTTGGGCATATCTCTTATGTCTTCTTAAGTCTGTTCTAGATATATAACTTCTGTGACCCACCTAGCGTCACCTCGCAGCGAATCTCTGAAGCTCCTCAACTCTTCCTGGTGCTAGAGGACTTACTTATCCATTTGGCCACCAGATCCTGTTACCATCGCCAGCTATTTTCTCTTGGAGCAAGAGGACTACGTCTACGTCTTTACTCACCATGCTGCGCTAGTATCATCTGTTATCAACTCTTAGAAGATCAGCTCAGCAAGAGATTAATTTTCTGTCTTAAAGTTGGTAATGCTTATATGTTCTCCTTTTGTCTCCTACCCCCCACACTTTCCCCCTTTCTTGGTCCCTCCGTGCTCCGTTGAGCTGCTCTCACTTCTCAGTCTGCAGTTGACTCGTTCAGTCAAAGCTCCGCTCGAGCTTGCCTCCTCAAACCAAGAGGCTCACCCTCTTCTACGCCATGTTGGCTAAGTAGTCATCAACGGAAACTTCGACTTCAACATGAAATCAAGATAAGTACCATTTTAAAAGTTTTAACCTCATCTTCATGGTTTTAACTTCCACGTGCTTTTAATTATAATTTATAGACAGTGTGAAATTATTTACTTTGGGGCAAAAATCATTCTTCGTGGGTTTTGCCATGTTGAGCTTTTGCTTGTATAAGCCAACCTTACTAAAAAAGAGCTTTTCTTAAGCTATTCAAACGAGAAATCCTCTCGCTACGTGGGACATTATCTAATACCCGCTGTCTATAATTATAAAGCTAGTTCCTCCGTTCGATTTTCTCAACCCCATTTTTCTGCTAAGGTCGTTCTGGAACCTTCTAGATCTTGTACTCTATCTGCGAGTCTTGCCGTCAAGTATTGTTCACGCACTTGTGAAAATGCTAGTTAAAATGAGGAATCTTCCTTAAATTACTGCAATAGCGAACTTTCTTCCCCCGTTGGAACATTCTATGGCGCATTTAATTGTAAATCACAACTTTTTCAAGAAATAAACTCTCACCTATATAGTGCAATCAGTTATTTCCATAATTGCAATAACTTTCTTTTTCATAAACTTTAGTGTTTCTACAGTGAACTTTGCGTTCATCTTTATAGACTACAGTGATAAACAGTGCTTGCTCCACGTTTCTACCGCGTCGCGATCGTCCGGTTATATTAAATACGGCCATGAACATTGATCCTATATCCCAATGATCTTTCCTCAACCTTCTACTAACCACCATTATTAATAAAATTGAAACTTTTCTATAAGGTGTCACTCACGAGGTGCCCTTCCAACTTTGCTAGTTTAACATTAATTAAATTCTGCATAATTGCTTGTGTGATACAAGTTTTAAATTCACGTTGTTCCTTTCCCATAATCAGGGAAAACAATTCTTTAAACTCTTGAGCGAGTCATGTTCAGGTTTCACGAAATGGAAACTGTCCCATTTGGCGAGTGATTCCTGCTCAACCTTGGGAAGTCTAGAACTTTCCCTTTCACTTTCTTCAGGTTTCACAGTAAGTGACCTGCCCTCTTTGTATAATTCTCATATATTAATTCTGTATAAATATAAGAAGTTGTAGGAACTTCTATCTTATTTTTCATGTTGTTATTATTGTTATTTTCAAAGTTGTCACTGTCTCTAGAACATTCTCTCCAGAATTTCTTAAGGTGCACTCTTTGTACTCCAATTCACGTTCAAGCTTTAATTATTTCATTGTTCATTTGTTTAAATATTATAAAGATTTTAGAAACATGTAAGGTTTGAAACCTTGTAAATTGTCAATTGCCTGGAGCAACCGTTTAATGTTGAGAGGTCTGCGACCCTATTTGTTAAAAAGTTCAAATGAACTATGTTTATTAAAATTATATTGCATAATTGTTAATTTCCTCAAACTTCTTCTAATTGTAAAATAAACAGATCTTTTCCCTTCGCTTTTTCATTTACGAATATAAAGTTTAGGCAAAATCCTGTCTTCCTTGACTCTCCTCACTCAATGATATTAAAATCATTAATAGGGCTTTCACCATTTGTTGCATTTGAGCAAGAACTCTTAATTTTCACCTCACTAAAGTTCTTCTTAGCGTTAATAGCTAATTCTAATTGGCCAGTAAGGCAAGTAAAGCTCGCTAAGCCAGCTACCTGCTTGTGGAGACCCTCTCCGAAAACTTATGGTCAGTTTTCTAAAAAATAAGTGTTTCTTTTTGTCTAAACTTTTAGCCGGCTCCTCGCTGAGTAAAAGCTTAGCCATTTTCCAATGCAACCATTGGTTCATTTACCAAGATTACCCAATAAGGCATAATCTTTTATCATTTTCCTTTTTAGAGACACTTGGTCGCCCTTACAGGAACTCCATAATTTTGGAAATTGAAAATACCAAGCCTGTGTTAAATCATTGGCATTCTTCGAATTACTTTGTAAAACCTAATTTCTTTGAGAAGACATACAGTAAATTTGTTCCTCTCAGTCTTGCCACACCAGCACTCTTCCCCATAGTAGTTTTGTATATGCTTGAGAGGGATTATACGAAAGCCACTCTCTTGCAAACAGCCCAAGTTCTATCTGTGTTTCTCGTCAGCTTAGACCAAGTCCTTACTCATTTTAGGTATCCGAAAGAGGATTTTCGGTGGCAACCACCTTTAAGTGTGTTTAAAACTAAACTTATTAATTTTGTGGGACTCTCCTCCTATTTTTCTATCCTTCTTTTCCAATCCAAAATCTACTTCCTTCTCTTAATCATCTTCCCTTGGTGGGTGGGTTATTCCTCAGCCAATAAACTACCCAAAAATTGGTGCCGAAACCCGGGAGAGCCCATTTTTTCTTTTCTCTTTTTAAAATAGTGTCATTTGACAATACTTTGCATATTTCTAATATCTGTGTTGAATATTTCAGTTATAACCACATCGTGCAAAGCCTGTGAACGGGAAAGAGGCCGCTCCTGTCTCCTATGGTGTGTCCCATTCTTTCTACTCATTCGCTGCTGCCAGCTTGACAGCATTTCCAAGGTTCCACAGTTTCGTGAGTTACATTTTCATTTACCTTCTTTAATATGGCTCCCACTGATAAGGATAAGGATGAAAAACTTACTTCTAAACGAGCATCCTATAAAGGGCAAATTACCCGATTCAGAAGGTACATAAAAGAATTAGATCCCTCAGACGCGCAATTAGACTTGTTGAAACATCGTGTAAAGGATTTTGAACGTTCATATGAAAACTACTGTAACATTCAAACTGAAATAGAAACTTGCATGCTCAATCAAACAGAAGATCGTGTCGAAGTAGAAAACTTATATTACGAAGGCATAGGTTCTGCTTTCAAAATAATACGCCAACTCGAAGAGGAGCAGAAAAAGGACGCTTCTGTTCCTGGTTCCCTTCACGAACCCCAAACTTCTTTCCGTGAGGGCACTCACAAGCCCAAACCTACTTTACCGAAAATTGATTTACCCCATTTTTCTGGAGATGAATCTGCTTGGGATTCTTTCTATGAGTTATTTTGCTCCCTTGTTCATGACAATGAAGACATTCAAGTCATTTACAAGTTTCATTACTTGAGATCTATCCTTCAAGGTCAAGCTTTGCAGTTAGTTGAAGCACTTCCTCTGCGTGCCGAAAACTACCCCATTGCCTTTAATTTATTAAAAGAAAGATATGGAAATTTACGTTTACGTATTCAACGCCATATGAAGGCTCTATTTAACCTACCTGCGTCACAGCACAATGACGTCACTAGTTTGCGTACTTTAATTGACACTACCCAACTCCATGTTAAAGCTTTGTCCCAATTAGATCAACCTACTGAACATTGGGATACTTTCCTAATACATTTAGTAGTCTCTAAAGTTGATGCTGCTACCCTCAAAGCTTGGGAAATTGAACTTTCTAAAGAAGACGACTACTCTTACGAGCATTTAGTCACTTTCATAAACGCTAGATGCCAACTTTTAACCGCTCTAGCTAATCAAAGTGAACCTTCATCTCCTAGTTCCAAATTCGAATTAATGTCCATCAAATCCAAAAGTGAACGCTCAGCGTCCAATACCCAAAAACCCGGGTCCAGCTCATCCAAATTCAAATCAAACTCCACTGGTTACCCAACTAGGTCTAGTGAACGTCGTGTTGCTAGCTCTATTGTTTTAAACACGCAAAGCGAACCTCGCAAAAGTTTAAACGAACCTGTAAAGTGCATACTTTGTAAAGATCCCCATGCCCTATACCTTTGCAAATCTTTTAAAGAAATGTCAGTCGATGACAGACGAAAATTAGTCGCTCAAAACAAACATTGTTTCAACTGCCTAGCGCCCACGCATTCTGCTTCTAACTGTAAGTCCACAAGACTTTGCTACCATTGTGAAAAGGCTCATCATACTCTGCTACATCGTCATGATCAGGCAAGGTCATCGACAGCATCTACTTCGCCGAAAAATGATAGTGCTAACAATTCTAATGCTTCATCTTATATTCAAAATGCCAAGTCCATTCGCAGTGCTCAAGTATTGTTGTCTACTGTCCAAATCGAAGTTCAGGATAACTTTGGCAACTGGGGCCGTGCACGCGGTCTTCTAGACTCAGCGGCAACTCATGATTTTGTGTCCAATTCCTTGATTAGAAAACTAGGCCTACCTGTAAACCCCACTTCTATCAACGTGTCGGGCATCAACAGCTCAAAATTGCAAGCTTTACAATTCTCAAAGCTAACTATAAGAGATACTTGTCATAGAAACAACTTTCTTAAACTTAATTGTCTAATTCTTAATAGCATTGGAGAAGACACTCCAAGTCACTCTGTGGATATTTCAGGGTTAAACATTCCCTCGCATTTAAGGCTAGCCGATCCTTGTTTTAATATGCAGAACCCTATTGACATACTCTTTAGTGCCAATGTTTTCTGGAATTGCCTACGTAAACAGGTTCGTAAGGTATCCTCAAACGTGGTCGCCAGAGACACTAATTTTGGATGGATCGTCACAGGACAACTTCCCCATTATTCTCCTCAACCCGCATCGCAATGTTACTTCTCCAATACTGACCTGGAACAGTTCTGGAGGCTTGAAAATGTCGATTCTCCTAATGTAACCTCTTCAGAAAATGAATTCTGTGAGCAACTTTTTTTGAACACCACCACTCGTTCTTCTGATGGCCGGTTCGTCGTTCAAATGCCAAGATTACATAATCCTCCTAAACTTATCAACTCTCAGCCTAAAGCTCGAAAAGCTCTTTTCGCCATCGAGAGCAAGTTCAAAAAGGAACCTCTTGTTAAACAACAGTACACTGATTTCATGGATGAGTATGAAAGCTTAGATCATATGGAAGTTGTTAACAAATCCAATGATGAATTGCAACCCCCAATTGAAACGGTTTATTTAAATCATCATCCCGTGTGGAAAAACCCTCTTGTAAAAGATAAAATTCGAGTTGTTTTCAATGGTTCATCACCCGACGTTAATGGCAACAGCCTTAACGACACTCTTTATTCTGGTCCTGCTATTCAATCAGATTTATCTGCTATACTCTTAAACTTTCGATTATTTCCCATAGCTGTCATAGCCGACATAAAACAGATGTACCGTCAAGTGTTAATTCAACCAGAACAACGAGATCTTCAAAGAATCTTGTGGCGTGATGAAACCAGTAAGCCCATTAAGGTATTTCGCTTGAAAACGGTTACTTATGGCTTAAAACCCTCTGCTTTCCTTGCTATCCGATCCCTACACTTGCTAGCCTCTCAAGATGGTCATTTATTTAACCCCAAAGCCTCTGAAGCACTAACTACGTCATTCTATGTTGACGATTATTTGCAATCCTTCCCCTCTTTGGAGGAAGCTTTTTTTGTATCTTTAGAACTTCAGGCATTACTAAGGAATGGAGGTTTCCCACTCCATAAGTGGAACTCCAACTCCCCTGAGTTTCTCGCTCAGTTTCCCATCGAAGACGTAGATCCTTCTTCTGTCGAAATTTGTGGTAACTCCGAATCTATAAAAACTCTAGGAGTTCACTGGTGCACTAGCACTGACACTCTTATCTATAAAGTTTCGCTCGCAGAAGAGCTTCCTAATACAAAAAGACAAATTCTCTCTGAAATTGCAAAAATTTTTGATCCACTTCAATTCCTTGCCCCAGTTATCGTTATAGCCAAACTCTTCATGCAAGAGCTGTGGTCGCTTAAATGTGAATGGGATGACACTGTCCCTCTTTCTTTTCTTAATCGTTGGCTCTCGTTTCGCAGCAATTTGCTGGATCTTTCCCTTATTGAAATTCCCAGGAATTTAATCAGCTCTCATTCTAATGCATCTTTTTTCCTTCATGTGTTCGCGGACAGTTCCGAAAAAGCTTATGGTTGCTGTGCATATTTAGTTTATCACGATTCACTCTATGGATCTCTAGTTTCCAACCTGGTTTGTGCCAAATCGAAGGTCGCTCCTCTTAAAACTATCACTTTGCCTAGGCTCGAACTGTGCGCTGCACTCATGGCTGCAGAACTTGTCAAGAAATTACGGGAAGTGTTAAAGGTCGAATTCTCGCAAATCTATCTCTGGAGCGATTCCATGATCGCCCTTTCTTGGATCGCCAAGAACCCCTCTCACTGGCAAACTTTCGTTGCAAACAGGGTTTCCAAAATTCAAACTCTTTCTTCTGGATGTCAATGGAGGCATGTTCCCAGTGCGGATAATCCAGCTGACATTATCTCACGTGGTTGTTTACCCTCTCAATTGGCAGCTTCCCAATTGTACTGGCATGGGCCCTCGTGGCTAATCGAAGAATCTTCCTCATGGCCTTCTAAACCCCCAGCTACAAACTCCAACTTGCCTGACGCTAAAGTACCTCTACCCATTGCTTCGTGTCTTGTTTCCAACGCTTCTCATCCTTTGTTGTCCCGCTATTCTTCTTTTCATAAATTACTACGGATTGTCGCCTATCTCCTTAGATGGAAATATCTTGTGGTTGACCAACCTCTTCTCCCTAAACCACACCTTACCAATCATGAATTGAATCTCGCTACCATTAAGATTTTACAACTGACACAGCAAGAAGGCTTTTCTTCTGAATTGTCACTGCTTTCTTCTAAAAGAGATCTTCCCAAATCCAGCCGTCTTCGTGCTTTAGCCCCGTTTCTTGATGACCATGGGTTACTCAGGGTAGGTGGAAGGCTCTCGCAATCTTTACTCTCTGAAGACAAAAAGCATCCTGTTATTTTGCCTTCCAAACATCACGTAACTTCCTTAATTATACGTGACTTTCATTACCGTAATCTTCATGTTGGTACACGTACTCTGCTTTGCCTCTTAAGGGAAAAGTACTGGATTATAAATGGAATTCATGAAGTTTCTTCTGTAATTCATAAGTGCATTCCTTGTTTCAAAGCGAAACCTAAAATCAACACTCAATTAATGAGCGATCTGCCCTCTTTTCGTTCTTCTCCTATACGCCCATTTGCTTTAACTGGCGTGGACTATATGGGTCCGTTCCAATATCAACGAAACTCTCCTGAAGCTAAACGCAAATTGTTTGGTAAGCTTTATGTTTCTCTCTTTGTTTGCATGGTTACCGGCGCAATCCACTTGGAACTAGTAACGAATGCTTCTACTTCTTATTTTTTATCAGCTGTCTCTCGTTTCACTGCTAGGCGTGGTGTTCCTTCTGAGATGTTCTCTGATAACGCTTCCACCTTTCAGGGCGCAGCTTCCCTGTGGAAGAAAGCTCTCACTTCCTCTCCTGCCATGGAACAAATCTCTAATTTTTCTTATTCAAAAGGTTTCAAATGGCGCTTCATACCTCCTTACGCTCCGCATCATGGTGGTAGGTGGGAATCTTGCGTAAAGCTCACTAAACGTCATTTAAGAAAAGTCTTAGGTAATCGAATTCTGACTTACGAAGAATTCAATTCACTGTCTGTTCTGATTGAAGGTGTTGTTAACTCTCGCCCTTTAACTCCGCTTTCCAATGACCCTGATGACCTACTTCCACTCACCCCTGGTCACTTCCTTATCGGCACTTCTCTTTCTGCCCCTCCTCCTCTTCCCAATTCTTACAGGGATTTTAATTTACCTATTGTTTGGCGTAAACTTGAAGCCCTCCGTAATTCTTTTTGGAAGAGATGGAACTTGGAATATTTAACTTCCTTGCAACGGAGGCAGAAGTGGTTTCTTTCCAGTCCCGACATTAAAGTGGGGGACTTGGTCTTGGTTAGGGATGTTTCTCCCCCTCTAGTCTGGACTTCCGGTAGAGTGACTAAGTGTTACCCTGGAAGAGATGGGAGAGTCAGGGTGGTCAGAGTCTTGACCATTAACGGTTCGATTACAAGACCTCTGTCTTTGATCGCTCCTCTTCCTTTAAATGTGTAACTGTTTATTTGCTCTCTGTTGGTGTTTACCCCCCCAGTATGGTGTATTCTTTGAATACACGGTACCTGAGATATATTTTTTATTGCTCTTTGCATGTTCATTTCTTCCTTCCTCCTTGTCAAACACCAACAGTGATCATCTGTTTTCTCCTTGTTGGGCATATCTCCTATGTCTTCTTAAGTCTATTCTAGATATATAACTTCTGTGACCCACCTAGCGTCACCTCGCAGCGAATCTCTGAAGCTCCTCAACTCTTCCTGGTGCTAGAGGACTTACTTATCCATTTGGCCACCAGATCCTGTTACCATCGCCAGCTATTTTCTCTTGGAGCAAGAGGACTACGTCTACGTCTTTACTCACCATGCTGCGCTAGTATCATCTGTTATCAACTCTTAGAAGATCAGCTCAGCAAGAGATTAATTTTCTGTCTTAAAGTTGGTAATGCTTATATGTTCTCCTTTTGTCTCCTACCCCCCACTCTTTCCCCCTTTCTTGGTCCCTCCGTGCTCCGTTGAGCTGCTCTCACTTCTCAGTCTGCAGTTGACTCGTTCAGTCAAAGCTCCGCTCGAGCTTGCCTCCTCAAACCAAGAGGCTCACCCTCTTCTACGCCATGTTGGCTAAGTAGTCATCAACGGAAACATCGACTTCAACATGAAATCAAGATAAGTACCATTTTAAAAGTTTTAACCTCATCTTCATGGTTTTAACTTCCACGTGCTTTTAATTATAATTTATAGACAGTGTGAAATTATTTACTTTGGGGCAAAAATCATTCTTCGTGGGATTTGCCATGTTGAGCTTTTGCTTGTATAAGCCAACCTTACTAAAAAAGAGCTTTTCTTAAGCTATTCAAACGAGAAATCCTCTCGCTACGTGGGACATTATCTAATACCCGCTGTCTATAATTATAAAGCTAGTTCCTCCGTTGGATTTTCTCAACCCCATTTTTCTGCTAAGGTCGTTCTGGAACCTTCTAGATCTTGTACTCTATCTGCGAGTCTTGCCGTCAAGTATTGTTCACGCACTTGTGAAAATGCTAGTTAAAATGAGGAATCTTCCTTAAATTACTGCAATAGCGAACTTTCTTCCCCCGTTGGAACATTCTATGGCGCATTTAATTGTAAATCACAACTTTTTCAAGAAATAAACTCTCACCTATATAGTGCAATCAGTTATTTCCATAATTGCAATAACTTTCTTTTTCATAAACTTTAGTGTTTCTACAGTGAACTTTGCATTCATCTTTATAGACTACAGTGATAAACAGTGCTTACTCCACGTTTCTACCACGTCGCGATCGTCCGGTTATATTAAATACGGCCATGAACATTGATCCTATATCCCAATGATCTTTCCTCAACCTTCTACTAACCACCATTATTAATAAAATTGAAACTTTTCTATAAGGTGTCACTCACGAGGTGCCCTTCCAACTTTGCTAGTTTAACATTAATTAAATTCTGCATAATTGCTTGTGTGATACAAGTTTTAAATTCACGTTGTTCCTTTCCCATAATCAGGGAAAACAATTCTTTAAACTCTTGAGCGAGTCATGTTCAGGTTTCACGAAATGGAAACTGTCCCATTTGGCGAGTGATTCCTGCTCAACCTTGGGAAGTCTAGAACTTTCCCTTTCACTTTCTTCAGGTTTCACAGTAAGTGACCTGCCCTCTTTGTATAATTCTCATATATTAATTCTGTATAAATATAAGAAGTTGTAGGAACTTCTATCTTATTTTTCATGTTGTTATTATTGTTATTTTCAAAGTTGTCACTGTCTCTAGAACATTCTCTCCAGAATTTCTTAAGGTGCACTCTTTGTACTCCAATTCACGTTCAAGCTTTAATTATTTCATTGTTCATTTGTTTAAATATTATAAAGATTTTAGAAACATGTAAGGTTTGAAACCTTGTAAATTGTCAATTGCCTGGAGCAACCGTTTAATGTTGAGAGGTCTGCGACCCTATTTGTTAAAAAGTTCGAATGAACTATGTTTATTAAAATTATATTGCATAATTGTTAATTTCCTCAAACTTCTTCTAATTGTAAAATAAACAGATCTTTTCCCTTCGCTTTTTCATTTACGAATATAAAGTTTAGGCAAAATCCTGTCTTCCTTGACTCTCCTCACTCAATGATATTAAAATCATTAATAGGGCTTTCACCATTTGTTGCATTTGAGCAAGAACTCTTAATTTTCACCTCACTAAAGTTCTTCTTAGCGTTAATAGCTAATTCTAATTGGCCAGTAAGGCAAGTAAAGCTCGCTAAGCCAGCTACCTGCTTGTGGAGACCCTCTCCGAAAACTTATGGTCAGTTTTCTAAAAAATAAGTGTTTCTTTTTGTCTAAACTTTTAGCCGGCTCCTCGCTGAGTAAAAGCTTAGCCATTTTCCAATGCAACCATTGGTTCATTTACCAAGATTACCCAATAAGGCATAATCTTTTATCATTTTCCTTTTTAGAGACACTTGGTCGCCCTTACAGGAACTCCATAATTTTGGAAATTGAAAATACCAAGCCTGAGTTAAATCATTGGCATTCTTCGAATTACTTTGTAAAACCTAATTTCTTTGAGAAGACATACAGTAAATTTGTTCCTCTCAGTCTTGCCAGACCAGCACTCTTCCCCATAGTAGTTTTATATATGCTTGAGAGGGATTATACGAAAGCCACTCTCTTGCAAACAGCCCAAGTTCTATCTGTGTTTCTCGTCAGCTTAGACCAAGTCCTTACTCATTTTAGGTATCCGAAAGAGGATTTTCGGTGGCAACCACCTTTAAGTGTGTTTAAAACTAAACTTATTAATTTTGTGGGACTCTCCTCCTATTTTTCTATCCTTCTTTTCCAATCCAAAATCTACTTCCTTCTCTTAATCATCTTCCCTTGGTGGGTGGGTTATTCCTCAGCCAATAAACTACCCAACCAGCACACGCATGGTATTGTTGGCAACATGCTTTTACGCGTGCTGATAGATCCAGTGTCTAACTGCATGTAACGTCCATTGGACTTCAACCAAATTTTGTATTCTGTGCCTTAAGAGAAGGAACTAAGAATATATTCACTCACCAGGGCTGCCAACTGTAGTGCTATATTAGGCTGCATTATACCAGGTATATTTTGAACTAATTAGATATTTCGATATTACCAACTTAATTTCGTCATTATTCTAGATAGGTTCATATACTGTAGAATAATCATTGGCATGAAAAGTAGGCTGTATAGTTCTTCACGGAACTTCTTGTTAAAATTATGTTCATAACCTCAATTTTCAGATTATAAATTTATTATAATTTTAATTATTATGAACTTAATTATTTTGAATCCATACAAGCATGTTTATTTTTAATTCTAATTTTTATTACCGTATCATATTATATTGATTCACTCTTTAATTTGAATTTTTATTATTATAAAAATATTATATCATGAAGCACCTTAGCTCTAATACTTGGTTTTCAGAAATATTAACAATTCAAAAAAACAAACAAAAATCAAATATGGCTGAAAGATTCAACCTTCAGCATCTTTGACGATATAAATTGTCCTTATAGTACGAGTACAACCTATAAAAGGGTTAAGACAATGTTTTTGGAGAGAAGTGTTTAGTACATGAACGAGGGGCTAATCAATTAGCGTTTTTTTTAATGTTGCACTTAATAAAAATAAATTAAAAATTTGGACGAATATCTCTAATGAATAAACTACTATGTTAAAACATGCAAGAACGTATAAAGAATGCATGAGAAAGAAATGAAGCCTTTATTATGACCCGTTTCCGAGATAAATGTACCTAAAACAGTAAATTTAACATTGTAGATATAGACCCTACCGTGTCGCCCTTAAACAAATGAGCTCGTCTGGGATGCAATGAATATAAAGCTATCACACGAGTAGGTATATGATGATCAACACCAGACTGTGCGTGTGCAACACCTCCCTAAAACAAATGAACTCCCCTGGGATGCAAAGAATATAAAGCTATCACGCGAGTAGGTCTATGATGATCAACACCAGACTGTGCGAGTGCAACACCTCCCTAAAACAAATTAATAAACTCCCCTGGGATGCAATGAATATAAAGCTATCACGCGAGTAGGTCTATGATCAGTAGTAGGTAATCTGTGTCTATGATGATCAACACCAGACTGTGCGAGTGCAACACCTCCCTAAACAAATGAACTCCCCTGGGGTGCAATGAACGTCCATACTTCACACGGAACATTACCTTCGTCTTCTCTCGAGAATACGTCTTGTCTTTATCTCTTCGGACGAGCCATTATATTTCTCTCGTCTCTTGATAGCATCCATTTCTCATTTCTTCACAAACCTAGGCTCGTTTCCGCTTCAAGTATCTTCCACGGCCAAACAGACCTCATTGTTTGTCGAACATAGCTGGAGGCCGTGGCTCAAGATACGTACAATCCTAGCATTCGCCAGGAGCAGTAAAGAGGAGACCGGGCAAAACCACTTTTAGGATGGCTGAGACGGAAATCGAACCCATCTCCTCTCAGTTCTGTCTCGCAACGAGGTTGAGTGTACACCATTCTAACCTTGAAATGATAATGCAATTTCTTACCAGAGCCGGAAATCGAACCCGATCCTCCACGGTGAGGTAGGTTCAATTCCTCACCCATCCTGAAAGTGGTTTTCCATGGTTGCCCACTTGTACTCCAGGCAAATGCTGTGATGGGTCGTGGTCGCCTCCTTATCAATCCTCACTTGAATTACAAATACACACTCTACTACAGTCATCACAATATCACAGCTTATGAGACACACATTCCTATGCTCAAGGTCACGGGTTCAAACCCGGCCGAAGTCGTTAGATTTTAAGAGCGTTAAAAATCTATCAGTATGCCTTCCTTCGGACGGGAAGTAAAGCCGGTGGTGCCATGTCATAAATTTATGGCATGTAAAAGAACCTTCCACTAATTACACTTGTGTGAAGCTAAATTATAGGTTAAATTTGACTAACGCTCCTAGGTTCCAACGTTCGTCGCCAGGAGCCAATTGCGATGGCATCTAGTAACCAAGTTCAGAACTAGTTGTCGTGGACGGTGGAGTTTGGTAGCAAAAGTAGGAACTACTTAAATAAATTGAATGTCTGCAGTCCTTACTCGACATGAAAACAGATAACACACACTAATACAGCCATCACAATTAATACCGGTTATCAGAGGGATTCTACACACACCCAAACTACACGGGGCTACATGACCTCGATGTATAAGGCCCTCGAAAAATGCAACAACATGAACAACTCTATCCTCCATCTACTTAGCTTGTACTTTTTTCAGTAATCCGCTCCGTGGTGTAGTGGCTAGCATTCTTGTCTGTCACCGCGGAGGCCCGGATTCGATTCTCGGCTCTGCCAAGAAATTGAATTTTGGTCTGAGGACTGGAACGGGGTACACTCATCCTCGTGAGGCAAAACTGATAAGAGATGGGTTCGATTCTTTCTTCAGCCATCTTAGAAGTGTGGTTACTTAGGATGCAAAATAACCATTGATGGACGAAGCAAAGAGGATATAAAAAGTAGGTAGGCTCAGGCAAGGAAAGCATTTCTACAGAAAAGGAATCTGTCGACATCGAATATAGATTTAGGTAGACTACTAGGAAGTAATTTTTGAAAGCCTTTGCATGGAGCGTGGCGCTGTATGGAAGTGAAACTTGGACCGTTGGTGCAGCAGAAAAGAGGGGAATTGAAGCATTTGAAATGTGGTGTTACAGGAGAATGATGAAGATCAGATGGGTAGATATGGTAACAAACGAAGAGGTATTAAGATGACTGGGAGGGGAGAGATGTTTCTGGCGACTGCTAATGAAGAGAAGAGTTTTTTTTTTATCGTGTAGCCTCCTGAGAGGCCGAGTGCAGGTCTTTCTATTCGACGCCCGTGGGCGACCTGCGCGTCGGGATGAGAGATGGAATGGATGAAGATGAATGAAACTGGGCAAGGATGTGGAAGGAAGCGGCCGTGGCCTGTCAGAAGGTACTGTCCCAGCATTTGCCTGGTGTTGAAAATGGGAAACCACGGAAAACCATTTCAAGGACAGCCGACGGTGGGGCTCGAACCCACGCGTCTACAGAGTCAGCAGAGAGCTTGGCACCTTGACCTAACGCTGCGCTTTAGCCCGCGTAGCCACTACTGTCGGTAAGAGAAGAGATAAGTTGGTAGAACACATATTAAGACACCTAGGAATATCAAGCTTAGTTATGGAAGGAAAGGTCGAGGACAAGAACTGTTGGGGTAGACCAAGGTTAGAATATGTTAAGGCTGTGCGATCTCCACCGCCGTCAATCGCATGGCAAGAGATGGCAGCACTACTGTATTACCGATAGCAGCCGCTGCATTTGTGTTAGTGACGTGTCACCCTTCAATTATCACCTCCTTCCGCCCCTACTCCCACCGCTTCTCCTCGTCACTCAATGTCTTCTCTCTCTCTCTCTCTCACTGATAGCGTTGTTTTGCATCTGAAAAACAAACCAGACTTGCTTTCCGAGCCGTATTGCCAATTTGTGAACTACTATTGGATTTTTTATTATGGATACTCGAGTTTAGGCCTTAATTACAACCAAACCAACAGACCTATTGAAAAACTAGTTATACCAATATTTTCCTTGTTTAATTCTGCGTTAGACTATATAAGCCAATTATTTTCAAGTTTATTAATTATTTATTTATTTGTGGTTGTATGAAAAATTGTCCGTGTTTTTGACGTCTTTTCTAGGAACCGCTCACTTAAAACTATATACATGGAAAACTACTTGGCTGAGGGTAATGCAATTTTTATATGTGATAGGTACAAGTATTGGTAGTGCAAATCTCAAGTTTCAATTTTTTTCAACTACCCGATAAAAAGTTCTTATACTTTTTCTGACGTAACGTTTTCTCAGCCCAGGATAAACGTACAGCAGGAAACTTGGTCTCATTTTGAAGCTCTCATTCGTGATTATCGGAAACTACGACCACTGTAAACGTACAGTGTGATGACGAATTTATGAAGAGTAATATTAATGGGAGGTTTTGTGCGTTGTGTGTAGGTATTCTCCCTCCGTCCAGCCCAATAAAAAAGAATATATTATGATATAGGCCTATTATGATTATATTTTGATATAGTATGATATGATTCACGGAGTGAGGTTGTGGTTAGGGTTGTGCAGCTGTGAGCTTTCATTCCGGAAATAGTGGGTTCGAACCCCCCTGTCGGTAGCCCGGGTGATGGTTGTCCCTGGTTTCTCATTTTCACACCAGGCAAATGGGCGCTGTACCTTAATAAAGGCCAAGAGTTTAGTGCTTTTCAGTAGGTCAACACGAATGTACCCAAAAGAGATGGGTTATGCCCTAATCCTGAAATAAATTACACGAGATTAATGGGTACATTCGTGTTGACCGACTGAAAAGCACTAAACTCTTGTTTACTAAGGCAACACTGAAAATATGGCTTCAAACACCACAATGTTAATAAAGGCCACAGCCGCTTCCTTCCCACTGCTAGTCTTTCCTATCCCATCGTCGCCATAAGACCTACAGTATCTGTGTCGGTGCGACGTAAGGCAAATTGTAATATATATACATTATTTTGATATATATTGAAGATTACAACTCGCATAATAGGCCAGGCGACAGGTAGTTCAATAAGGAAATAATTAGTGGAAAGCTGGAAATTGCTTTAATCGCTTTATTTGGACCCAGATATTACTCTCCCAAGTTTCTCCCTCGAGCGAAGTCGGCGTTGGCCCTTCTGGCCCTAAGAAGGTACCATTTTTCAATTTTTTGCAAATATCTCCCAAATCTTCAACTTTATCAACAAAATACATATTATAACAAATAATCTAGAGTAAATTTCCTACTAAAATGTTCCCTACCTTTTGTCTCTAATGTGAACCGTTACGATGCTACGACCATTCAAAGTGGAGCCCTTTTTGATTCATGTGGAAAAGCTATGGAAATGATATGCCATATCAACGTTTCTACATGTTTTAATATTTGTCAGCATTCCAGATGCACAAGCTGTTAACTTGTTCCAAGTATAACAGATTTTCAATGTTAACAGCTGTGGCAAAGTACCTACCATTAGTATCATTTTGCAATATTGAGTTTTCGACTACAGAACAGCATGTGGATGCACAGTGTGCGCGGATCTCGCGGGATGATGCGGACTTGAGAAAATTTGTTGGATGGTTATCAACTCAAGAGCCCTTTCCTCGTGGACAACACGTTGTTTCGTTAAGCACAGGAGTTGTCGGGGATGGACAAATCACTTGTCATATGGCCTATGAAATTGGAATAGCAGCACAAAAAGGCATAACCGGAAACAATTTTCACGATGTGAAGTTCCTTAGAAAAAATGGCGTGATGCCTCTCCGCGCGGTAAATTCGAAAATAACAAGTAGTTCCGTGAAGAACTATACAGCCTATTTTCATATATCCTGCTCATGTTAATTGCCTCTATCAACATACAAAATTTCAGTTTAATTGCTGTAACAGATTCGTAGATATTGAGAACCGTCTAAATATTTCGGATGGTCGCCAGGTTGGATTTTTATTTTTGTACTATTACATTAAGATTATTGTGGTCGTGTGGTATTCAAACTTCAATCGCATGATTAGAACACAAGAAGTAAAAACGAGATTTTAAAATTACGCACAGCAGCCATCTTGTGATTATGCAAACAATTGAAATAAATTAGATGCCAGTGGATCTACATTTGAATAAGCATTTAACGTGAAACGTTTCACGGCACTCGGATAGTTAATTCGCGAGAAACGTCCATTTAAATATTTATATTTCGCGTCGCCGCCATGTTGGATTTGTGCTCACCAGGTTACTCAAAGTCCTATAGGTAAACATAGGTTCATAGTCTCTATGAACATAAAAAAAAATATGTTTGTTTGCTGTAAAAGATTCATAGATATTGAGAACCGTCTAAATATTTCGGAAGCTCGCCGTTTAGGATTGTTATATGTATAGGCCATAGAGTTATGTACTGTCCCCGTTTACCTGGATAGTAGGCTGTCAGATATCCGCCCCCTCAATCGGATTGCCAATTATCAATTGCACCGGCACAGTTACATCAATGAAAATGGCACTGACAGACACTATCGAGATAAGAGCACAGAAGTTCACAGGAAATCATTGTGGAACACACCAAAATAGACGGGGGTTCATACTTACCGTTACTTAGCTCTTAATTATCTCGGCGTTTGAGTTGACAACAGGATCACTAAAAGTCTGTTCACACAATAACCTCCACCATGATATTTAAAAATGAGCCAGAACGAAGACGAGAACTTTGAACTGTACAAAAGCTTTATTTCTAATAAAGGGTATGATTTTACTAACACAACAAAATCAACGTGGCTATCAGAAGCCCAAGTCAATCTGACTACGTCCTCAGTAGGACTTGCAAAAATTTATCATACAACATGATATAAAACATTTTAGCTCCCAAGAGCTCCAAATAACGTAATATTCATAACACTATTGGATTGGAAAAGGACGTAAGGGTGTGACATATATAGAGCATTTGGTTTCCTTTTAATAAACATGAGAATGGTATTTATAGTCGCAAAGCCGGAGTGTGGACGACCTCACACTGATAACCAGGTGTTGGCCCAGCTGCGAGCTACCCTCGAACCTGTTGCATACTGGTCAAATGCATTCCCTTCTCACGTGCTAAGTTACGTAAGAATAGCTTGCTCTCTCAAGCTTTTAAATGTCTACAAGACAACTCACATTATATTTACGCAAATCTTTCAAGTACTTTGCTCACATCCTATTGGATCATTATGTTAATTCCATAAACTTGTTAAGTTCAATCCAAATGTTTAATTAGCTCTTAAATGTTTATAACAAAATCACATAAATTATTTATAACAATTAGAAATTGTTTATAATATTTGTCAAAGACAATAAAAATATTATAAGCACGTCTTTAACATCACTCTCGTTTTACATTATTTTCAAAAATATTTACAGCAATTATTTACAATATTAACATTTAAATTGTTTAAATTATTAATTTAATAAATACATTAACCACATGTTCATTCGGTTGGTAATTTTTATAATCGTGTTTAATATAATCGACCAATGAAGGTTAGTTATACATGTTAATGTCACAATCTGGTTTAATAAAGGTTTTAATAATGATTTGTGACGGCAACCTTCATTCAAAATCTTATCTCAAATTCTTTCAAAACTCGTGTTAATTCTAACAGTAAATCACTTGATTAATTTTCAACGAACTATGACAATCTTACTCCAGCGGAAAATCCTTCGCTAACAAGTTAATGCACAAACTGCATTAAAAATATGCCCAAAATCATCATATATTAATCTATATGGCATTCAACTTTCACATAACTTACAAAACTTCCACAAATAATTCTTTAACATTTATTCCTGTGGGAACTTCCTTCATATTCAAGGGCATTATACCTCAGCGACTTTCAACACGCGCTGCACTAACGATTATACATTCATAGTTCCACTTAAAATTTTTTATAATCATTAATTGTTTCAAAACTGTTTTTCTATTTAACCTTCGTGGATTTCATTCATGAACCGAAATGAAGTCAAAACTTGCCAATCACAAACAAATTTAATAGTGAATACGCTTATATACGCCTGTCTGGTCTATCAAAATTTAAGATTGACATCTTAAAAGAAAGTTGTAGTATGAAAATACTATCTTCAAATAAAGTGCGACTCAAAATGCAAAGTAGTCGAATAGAATCCAATTAGACTGGGGAATGCAAACATCGTTATATAAATCTCTAATTGAGAAAAACTTCTAACAAAAGTACTTGACTTTAATGCATTCAATAATTCATTATTAAAGTTACTCTTTCACAAAAGTGTCTATAATGCAATGTTCATTCATAACTGACGATAAATGTCTGTGTTGCAATCAATTCAAATAACGACTAGTAATTCCAAGATCGTCGACAACGTAAGAGATTTTAACGCTCTAAAATCATTTAAATGTTCTTCCTTCTTGATGATGACAGAAAATTGGTCAAAGTAATTAAACTGGGGTAGAATTACTTTAATAAAGTGACACGCTGTCTGAATTTAAATCTGCCATTAAAAATCATTAACTTACAGTCAAATCGTGACTACAAAAATATTAATTACTGAAAATTCTAAATATCAGTCTCAACTGATTTAAAATCATTAACTATGCCCATGACATCACAATGTCTTAATAAATCGTCGAAAAATGCAAAACTCATCAAGGTGTACTGAGAATATGAATCTCAACAAGAAAATAGGGCAAAAATACATGAGGATAAAAATAGGGGAAAAATGGTTGCTCAAACATTATTAATATACTCAAATACAATAAACGTTCACGACTACCTTATCTGCCGATTGACGTTCCAGAGGAAAATTCCCCAAAGAAGACTGCTGATGGATCCATTTCACCAAGTTGGAGCTGAGCTCCATCCTCGAAATAGGAAATAGCACCCTCGGAGAATCGAACTGCTTCCTTCTCCGTGAATCGCTCTGCTCCTCGAAGACGAATAGACATCCTTCCGGCAATAATCTTCTTTGTGAGTCGGGTCCACCCTGACCTCTCTTGAAAAATTCCCTGAAGTTCCAGTAGACAATCGTCATGAATTTTTGTAGAAATTTCCGAAGAAATTATTCATATACAGAGTATGAAATTGTTTCTATGGCTGTTCGATGGTATTCAGCCTTGAATTACGAAACATGGGTGTAGATGGTATTCACCGCATGTTCGCTTGTGTGGAATAGCAATTAGCGAAGTTCCATGTCGCTATCTTACTCCGTTGAAGTATGTCCCAATTGCAATAAGCTCCTTAGCCTTCCATCTGCTCTTCGGTTGTAGTGTTAGAAGAACAAACTGCCGTATTCAATTGCTCCATTATACTGTATCGTTCTGTAACCAAGCAATCTGAAGTCTTTCTATTCCACTCGCAGCGTCAGCCGTTGCGTTGATTCTGGCAATACACAAGTGCTTCTCTTGTGGCGAGATAATCACTTTTTTCAGTCGTATAAAACTGCTAATATCTTTCGAACTAATCGGTCGAAATTGTTCAGCTTTTCTCTATAACTGCATGTAGCACTGCACAATACAATTAGCTTATCGTAGACCGCTAACTGTTCGAAGCTAAACTTGTAGAAGCTTTCCAAGGTCCGTTTCAACTTCACCTAGTTTGACCTGGATCTCGTTAATATAGTGGCCTCGCCACGCGTTATAAAGACGATTCTTTTCACTGCTGTTCACTTCGACGTATCACTATAATGAATGTATAAGAAAAGAACTTTCACAAATATACTTCGATGCTCTGAGAATGAGATCTCAGAATGATCAGAGAACGAAAGGGCTCCTCTCTTCTGCGCAAGCCCTTTTATTAACTTCACGAGGGGCGTTACCATCCCTTCCAAAGCGTGATACTACGTCATCGCTCAAAGTTCCAACTTCGTTAATACATGACGGATTTTCAAAATTCAAAAACTGAAAATAAATTTCACCAAAATTCCAAATCAATGCTTTTACTGCAAATGGATTTCCACAATTCTGCATTCCAAAAGTAATAAAAATACCATAGTTTCAGCAATCTCCGTCTTCCTTTAAACTATCGTTCATTGGTTCATGCCTCTCCTCCAATAGCATAGTTTCTTCCTCAGCAGAATTCCTCGTTTCCTGCGACTGCGTCGTACATCTTGGAACATTCTCGACTAAATGCTGACGTCACTGAGAATCTCAGCTCAAGTAGCTTGCTGGCATAACATTTACGTCATCCGTGCTTACGTCATGACTACCCACGTCATAACTATGACAGCCATAACTCTCCTTATAATTTCAAATATAGCCACCGTGGTCTCTACATAATTCAATTACGGGGGCAGTACCATTCAAGGACAATTATTGCCTAGGTTCATTATTCAAACTTTCACTTCAATCGCATGATAACGACACAAGAAATAAAAACATAATTTAAAAATTTCGCACAGCCGCCATCTTGAGGTTATGTAAACAATTGAATTAAATTAGATGGCAGTGCATTACAATCTGCAAAATCATTTACTGTACCGCATTTCACTGCGCTCAGAGAGTTAAATCACGAGAAAAGTCTATTAAAATATTTCAAATTCGCTTGTTCGCCATGTTCGTTTTGTACTTTACAGGTTTATGAAATATACATAGGTAAACTTGTATCAGTACCCTTTATCACCGTACAAGATTGCAGGGTGATATCTGTAATAGTTTCGGAGATATAGAATGTCAGTGAAATATTTCGCACAGCCGCCATTTTGAGGTTATGTAAACAATTGAACTAAATTAGACTCCAGTGCTTTACAATGTGTATAAACAATTGCTGTACCCAGTTTCATTACGTTTGGGTAGTTAAATCGCGAGAAAAGTCTACTTAAAAGTCTCAACTTCGCTTGGCCGCCATGTTGGTTTTGTAGTCACCAGGATTTTGAAAGTCTCATAGGCGAACTTCTAGTAGTGCCCTTTATCACCGTACACAATTTCAGGGCGATATCGGTAATAGTTTCGGAGATATCGAATGCTAGTGAAATATTTCGCACAGCCGCCATGTTGGATTGGTGAGACGTTACAAAATTTGAAGGGCACGGTCGAGGTCGCCGGGAATAGCGCCATGAACTTACCGAGTTTCATTGAAATCGCTCTAGCCGTTTAGATTTTATTAGGGACACACACACACACACCTCACACACACACCTCACACACACACACACACACACACACGCACACACACACGGACAAAAGGTGATTTCATAAGCCTATTTTTTCAAAATTGAAAATAGGCTAAAATCCGCAACACGGATATTCCTGTTGATCCTCTTGTGCTTTTCCAATGCATTTGCCTTGCAAAGAAATCCGATGCAGAATTGAAACAATATTTCCTGTTTGAACTAGCTCCGTATCCGGTTGCGATCTTTGATAAAGTGGGAATGCGTAGACGCAAAAGTCTGTGTTCTATAAATTATTCGATCCTGTTACCGATGAGCCCATATTTGAGGACCTACAGCATGTTCTCGACGGTGGATATCTTCTGCACCGTGTAATTTGGCACCAAACCGATACTTTTGTCGACATTAGTTTCAAATATGCGAGTTACGTTAAAAGATACTTTAAAAACAGTGTCATTATTTTCGATGGGTATCCTGACGACCCAGCAGCTCGCAGTACCAAGTCCGTTGAACGTCTTCGACGATCGCACAAGCATGAAGCTGCTAATGTTTTTTTTTATGAGTCCATGACGGCACCTATGCCACAAGCAAACTTTTTGTCTAATGTCACAAACGAAGATTGATCGACTTGTTGCACGTCAAATTCGAAAGCGAAGGAATCGAAACCAGACAAGCTCCAGAAGATGCCGATGTGCTCATCGTTACCACCCCACTCGAGTTATCTCGCCCCGACAATTCAGTCATTATAGTGGCTGAAGATATAGATATCCTGGTCATCTTGGCGGCTTGTGTGCCACCCTCCACGAAAATGTATTTTATGAAACCCGGCCAAGGTTCAACCAAACAACAACTATTTTGCACAACAAGTTTCAATCTCCCAACATGTGTGCAAGAAAACTTCCTCTTTTTGCATGCGTTTAGTGGGTGCGATATAACGTCTTCGTTTCACAGGCAGTGCAAAATGAAATTCGTAACACTGCTGAAGAGTAATGAGGAACTGCAGACAGCTGTTAGGGTTTTCCGAGACGTGAACGCAAACCCCGATGAAATTGACAAAGCGGGCCAGTTGGTTTTGGCTGGGCTTTATGACAACAAAACCACGGGAAATACCCTGAATGAGCTGCGGTTCCAACTGTTTGAAAAATCTCTAAGCAAACATCGATTTAATCTCGCAAGCTTACCTCCCACCGAATCAGCGGCACGTGAGCACTCTTTAAGAACATATCATCAAATCCAAACATGGTATGGAAATGATACAAATCCACTGGATTGGGGCTGGAAAAATTCTCAATGTGGTTTGGCTCCCATACCTACGAGGGATCCGGTGCCACAAACGCTTCTAAACACAGTGACCAGCAAATGTTCGGAAGGATGTAACGCAGCTTGTGGTTGCAGGAAAACGGGCCTCCGATGCTCCAGAATCTGCATGAATTGTATGGGACGGTCATGTACAAATGCTGCCGAGGAAGATGATATGGATGATTGTGACGGAGACATCGATGTTAATCTTGAGCGCCCTGTGACGTCGGACAAATGTACCGATACAGACGATGAAAGCGATGACGGAGAAATTGAGGCCACAGCTGTTTACATTGAAAATCTGTTATACTTGTAACAAGTTAACAGCTTGTGCACCTGGAATGCTGACAAATATTTTATAATATGTAGAAACTTTGATATGGCATATCATCTCCATAGCTTTTCCGCAAGAATCTAAAAGGGCTCCAATTTGAATGGTCGTAGCATCGTAACAGTTCACATTAGAGACAAAAGGTAGAGAGCATTTTTGTAGAAAATGTACTCTAGATTATTTTTATAATAGGCATTTTGTTGATAAAGTTGATGGTTTGGGAGATATTAGCAAAAAAAAAAAAAAAAAAAAAAGGAAAAATGGTACCTCCTTAGGGCCAGAAGGGCCAACGCCGACTTCGCTTGAGGGGAAAAACTTGGGAGAGTAATATCTGGGTCAAAATAAAGCGATTAAAGCAATTTCCAGCTTTCCACTAATTATTTCCTTATTAAGGCTTTTGTTTTTCGACCTGTCGCCTGGCCTATAAAGTTCTATTGATCTTAAACATGATTTATTCTGCGAATATAACTTACAGAATTTTATAAAGTAACTCATAAATAATTTTTAACATTCTGTAAACGAAACACACACATATTTTATTATGAGCAAATATTCTCATGAAAATAAATTTTATTATTTCAGATTTTGAAAAATCATTTACATATCATATTGTTCTATATTGAAACATCATTTTTAGTAATAATCTGATACAGGTACTGTACCCGATAACCCGGATAGTAGGCTGTCAGATATCCGCCCCCTCAATCGGATTGCCAATAATCAAACGCGCCGGCATAGCTACATCAATGAAAATGGCACTGACAGATACTATCGAGATTAGAGCACAATAGTTAACAAGAAAATTATTGTGGAACACACCAAAATATACGGGGGTTCATACTTACCTTTACTTACCTCTTAAATTTATCTCGGGGACTGGGTTGTCAACTGGATCACTTAAAAGTATGCCCACACAATAACCTCCACCATGATATTTAAAATGAACCAGAACGAAGACGAGAAACTTTAAACTGCACAATAATTTATTTCACATAAAGAATGATTATAACAAAAAAAAAAAAAAAAAAAAAACAACAACAAACTCCACGTGGCAATCAGAAGCCATCGACCACATAACCATGTCCTCCTGTAGGACCTGTATTCTCTACATATAATGTTTCAGCTTTCTCAAGCTCATAGCAACGTAAAAATAATAATGCACTGGGGATGGAGACGGGATTTGGGATGAGACACATATATCAATTGTTTTGCGTGTTTATATACTTCACATTTTATTTATAGCCACAAGGCTATTATGGAACGTCCTTGGCCTCAGTAACACAGTTGTCCGGGCCAGCTGCAATGCACCTGCACCGTCAAAGTGGACTCCCGTTCGTTCAACCCTAGCATAAGCGTGTTACCTCAGAGCTTGGCTCTCCTTTTCAAATACGTAAATGTTCACATCTCAACTGAAATATTATCACGCAAATGTCTTACATGCTTCATTCAAACACCAGTGGATTCCTCCAATAATCCCAAATCATGATTAATTTTTTTTACCCACTTGCTTAACTTGCGTTGTTTAGAGTATATAAAAAAACTCTAAATGTTAATAACAAAAGTTCATTAATTATTTATAACAATAATAAAATTGTTTATAACAATGTCAAATGACCATTGAAAATTTTATACACGCCTGTATTAATCACTATCATTTCAAATTATTTAACAAAGATATTTACAAAATTATTTTACAATATTAATTGTTTATATTATTTATACAAGAAATACATTAAACCACACGTTTATCCGGTTGATAATTACTCAAATCGTGTTGATATAATCGACCAATGAAGGTTAGTTATATTTAACTGTCAAATTCAGGTTTAATAAGGTTTAATAATAATTATTAATATTTGTGACGGTAACCTCCATTCAAAATCTTTATCTCAAATTATTTAACACTCTTGTTAATTTTAACAGTATCTTCATATGAATAATCTTTCAAAGAACAAGAACAATACAATCAGCGGGATAATACTTCGCTTATAACGCACAAAATTGCACACCAATTGGCCCAAAATTCATCATATATCTTCATATATATGGCATAAAAATCTTCCAAACTACACACAAAAATCCTCCACATATAAATTCATCAACTTCATTAATTATTGTGGGAACCTCCTTCATTATTCAAGGGCATTATTCAACAGCGACTTTTACACGTCCACTGAACTAACGATTATACATCCATTGTTCCTCTTTAAAAATTCTTATATTCATCAATTGTAATAATGACTGTTATTATTTAACCTTCGTGGGTTTCATTCATGAATCGATATGAAGTAAAAATTTGCCAATCACAAATAAATTTAATAGCAAATACGATTAGACACTCCTCCCTGGTCTATCAAAATTGAGATTAACATCTTCAAAGTAACGCAGTATAAAAATACTATCTTCAAACAAAGTTCATCTAAACTGCAAAATAGTCGAATAGAATACAATTAGATTGTGGAATGCAAACATTATGGTTCCAATCTATAATTGAGAAAAACTCCTATCAAATGTTCATTACTATAGTGTATTCAATAAATTGTAATTAAAGTTCATATTTCAGAAAATTGTCTATAATGCAATGATAAATGTCTATGTTGCAATCATGTTCGTAAGACGACTAGTATTTCAATGATCGTCGATATTGAAATAGATTTTAACGCTCTAAAATCTTTTAATCATTCTTCTTTCTTGAGGATGACAGAAAATTGGTCAAAGTAATTTACTGAATAGAATTACTTTAATAAAATGACACGCTGTCTGAATTCAAATCTGCCATAGCAAATCGTTAACTTTACAGTCAAATCGTGACTACAAATATATGCAAATTACTGAAAGAATCTAAATCATCAGTCTCAACTGATCCAAAATTATTAAGAATGCCAATGACATAGCAATGTCTCAAAAATCGAAGAAAAAGGCATAAATCATCGAAGTATACTGAGTACAGAAATATCAATCAAGAAAATGGGGCAAAAGATAGGACAGAAAATATGGGAAGAATGGTTGCTCAGATATCGCTACAAGACTCAAATAATACAAGAAACGTTCACGACTACCTTATCTGTTGATTGAAGATCTAGAGGAAAGTTTTCAAAGAAAACTGCTGTTGGTTCCATTTCACCAGCGTAAAGATGTGCTCCGTCCTCGAATTTGGAATCAGCGTCCTCGGAGAATCGAACTGCTTCCTCCTCCGAAATTGCACTGCTCCGTGGATACGAAAAACATCCTTCTGGCAAAACTCTTCTTTGTGCGCCGGGACAACCCTGGCCTCTCTTGAAAGTTCCCTGAAGTTCTCGTAGGAATTCGCCATGAAGTTTATTGTAGTTATTTCCGCAGAAATATTCATAGTTGTGGAGTATGAAAATATTTCCACTGTTATCTGGTATAATTCAGCGATGGATTCACGATGCATGAGTGTAGTTGGATGTTCACTACATGTTCGCTTTTGTAGAAAGACGATTAACGAAGTTCCATGCTGTTACTTTACTCCAATCAATGTATGTCCCAATTGCATTAAAGCCTTAGCCTTCCATCTCAACTACTGTTATAATCATTGAAAGCACTGTAAGATTATAATGTTCCATAGTTGAATGTATCGTTGTAATACCAAACGTATTCTCCAATATCACTGTTGCACTCCACGTGTCAGCCGTAGTGTATAATGTGGAATTTAAAAGTGTTTCTCCTGTGGCGAGAAAATCACTTTTGTTGGCAGCCTAAAAGTTCCAATATCTTTCGAAGTATAATTGTGAAATTGTTCAAATCTTCTACTCACCTCAATGTTATACTGCCCAATAGAATTATAATAAAGGCTGAAGTTAGCGCTTGATATCTTGACTGGTGGAAACGTTAATGTGAGCGTTTCAACTTCACCTAGTTTCGAGCAGCGTAAAATGGAACTGCTCCGAGTTCGTTCGATGCGCCGTGCTTTAACCACGCTAAAGACAACTTACTTCACTGAATCACTTGAAAATAACTATATATCACCAGAAATATACGAGTATATGCGATCTGACATATGAGATCTGAGAGCTCCTCTCTCCTGTGCACGACCTTTTATCAACTTCTTAAGGGGCGTATCCATCCCTTCCATAGCCTGTTGCTGCGTCATTGCTGGAAGTTTTAACTTTGGCTATACTTGACGGATTCTCAAATTTCAAAAACTCAAAATTAATTTCTTCAAAATTCCAAATCAATGCCATAACTGAAAATAGATTTCCACAAATCTGCATGCCAAAAGTAATCAAATATCGTAGTTTCAGCAATCTCCGTCTTCCTTCCAAACTATCGTTTATTGGTTCGAGTCTCTCCTCCAATAGCGTAGCTTCTTCCTTAGCACAATACCTTGTTTCCTGCGACTGCGTCGTAAATCTAAGATCTTTCTCGAACAAAATCATGACGTCACCAAGAATCTCAGCTCAATCAGCCTACTGGCATGAATTCTACGTCATCCGTGCCTACGTCATGAATATCCACGTCATAACTATGACATTCTTAACTTTACTCACATTTGCCAATACAGCCATCGTGGTCTCAATATAATTCGATTTCCGGGGGCAGTACGAAGTACACCATTTTATACTGACTGTATAACAATATAAAGTATTGACAGTAAGAAAACAAACAATAAAATTTAACAAAAAAAAGGACTTAATAATAACAAATTCATTGTAAATTAAATAACAAATAAAATAAATAACAGAGGTTATAAAGATATGTATGTTAGTCGTCCAATTCCAGAACTACCTAAGTCAATTTCATGAAATTTGTGAGAAAGGGCAAAAAACTGTCTTGAGTTATCCGTGCGCGTTTAAATAGAATAATAGTTACAAAATACGATTAGTTTTCATTTTATGTATGTTTTAAAAATACAGTAAAAGCAGTTTTTACGTAATAATAGAAAATATATTGCACTTAAGCAGTTTTGATACAGGATCTAGGACTTAAGTAGTTTTGGATTAGTTTCATTAAGTCAGTAATTATGGTTTCTATGTGAAAGTGAAATTATTGCTATATTTTAAAGTTCTCTAAGAAACTACCCAGTATACAATAAAAGTAACCTTTCATCCTTAAATTTCCATTCACAATATGCTCACAGCTTTTCAAACTAGGCGAAATAGAGTCCATTGGACTGCACAGCAACGTCATTCCATGGGGTCTTCTTCTTCTTCTACTTCTACTTCAGATACATTTTGTCGAGCTATGTCTTCGCCACTTAGTAGCAAGTCTCGGTAGAAGCCTAGATCCTCTCTGTTGTGCCACTCAGGGCCGAAATGCTGTGACAAAAGCTGTTTCACATCAGTCACTTACATATATATAAATATATAAAAGTGTACCCGTTCCTACGCTACTTTAACATGTTTTCTTGGCGTTGATTACAGTAGCAGTGTTTAGCTATGGACAAGTTCATTGTTAAACGTAAACGCCTGGAGAGTGAAAGTGAGCAGTCGGCTCCTACTCCCGAACCGTCGAATTCAACATAAAGAAGACAAACGAAAGAAAAGAACATACCAGGACAGTTACGTAGTGTATGGATTTACGTGGAATAAGAACGAGGAAAACCCTATCCCTGTGTGTTTAGTTTGTGGCGAAACACGAGGCCATGGTACCTAGCAAACTGAAGTGGCATCTCACAATTAAGCAACCTAGTGGGTCAGGGAAGAGTGTGATGTATTTTTCACGTGTACTAGAAGGGGAGAAAATAACCAGCTGTGCGAATGGTAAAGAGAATGACCATAAGTGATACTGCTCTTGAAGCCTCGTTTAAAGTAGCAGAACTGATAGGAAAAAAATCACACACACACCTCATACTCTTGGAGAGGAAATCATAGGTCCTGCATGGAAAATTATAGTTTCAACAATACTTGGTGAAGGAGCAGCTAATCAAATTTCGAAATTTCCTCTTTCCAACAACACAATCAGTCGCAGGATATCTGAAATTTTTGCAATATCAACGAACAAGTCGTGGGGAAAATAAAAACTGATAGAGCATTTGCTTTGCAAGTAGATGAGAGTATCGATAGTGGTGACAAACTGCAACTCCTTGGTTTTACCAGATATATTGATGATAAAGATATTAATGAGCAGTTTCTGTTCTGTCGACCGCTGGAGACTACAACCTCAGGCCATGATATTTTCGTTTCTATTAATTCCTTTCTCAATGACCAATATCTTTCATGGAAAGACTGGTTGGTTGGTTCTTAAGTTTAGGGGCTGCGACAACGCGGTCATGTAGCCCCGTGTACTTTGGTGTGTGTAGAATCTGTCTGATAACCGGTGTTAATTGTGATGACTGTATTAGTGCGTGTTATCTGTTTTTAATTCAAGTAAGGACTGCAGTCTTTTGAATTTTTCAAATAGTTCCGACTTTTGCTGCCAAACGCCACCGTCAATGACTACTAGTTCAGAACGTAGCTACCAGACGCCACCGCAGTCGGCTCTTGACGACGAACGTAGGAACCTAAGAACGTTAGTCAAATGTTTAACCTATATATAATTTAGCTTCACACAGGTGTAATTAGTGGAAGGTTCTTTAACATGCCAAAAATCTATGACATGGGACCGCCGGATTTACTTCCCCTCCGAAGGAAGGCATACTGAGGGATTTTTAACTCTCTTAAAAAATCCGACGACTTCGGTCGGCATGGAAAGACTGTTGTGGTATATGTACAGATGGTGAACAATCTATGTCTGGGAAATTTGAAGGTTTTTACTGCAAGAGCTCAAGATTTTGCTGCAGTGTTTAACGAAGTTGTGAAAATGGTGAACTACATCAAGTCTCGACCTTTAATGTGCAGGATTTTTAAACAGTTATGTCTCGCAACGGATGCACCTCGTACCTCTTTGTTACTTCATACAGAGTAAGGTAGTTGTCGCGGGGTCGTGTATTGAAGCAGTTTCTTGAACTTAGAGAACAGGTGAAAACTCTTTTTAAGGATGAAAATCAAGATACATTTTATGAGCTGTTACTAACTGATTCTTGGTGCTTGGAACTGTCGTATCTGGCAGATATTTTTCATAAACTGAATTAACTGAATGTTTCAATGCAGGGTAGACAGGAAACAATAATTTCCTCAACCAATAAAATGAAAGATTTTAAAAGAAAACTTAGTTCTTGGACGTCTGCAGTTCAGAAAGGAGATCTTTCAAACTTTCTTCATCTGGCAGTAGATAACGATCTGGGTAAGCTGAAAGACCGCATTTGTGATCACTTATCAAGATTGCAAGAAGCTATAGATACATACTTTCCATCTATTTCCACTATGAATGTCAACTGGGTTGTCTCACCATTTGATTTCATAGATAGTGCGAGGAAATAGATTTCACTGGTTGCGAACGAGATGAATTTATTGATCTTTGTGCCGATTCCACACTCAAAGGTAAGTCCACCAAGAGTGAGGCGTCGGTGGCTACTTTTGGGCTTCAGCGGAGAGAGTAGTATCCTAACCTAATGAAGAAAGCAATTAACACACTTTCGCCCCTTCCAAAATCCTATCTATGCGAGCAAGCCTTCTCTGCTCTGGTGACAATAAAATCCAAAGCAAGAAATAGACTGAATAACCTTGAGGATGATTTGCGTGTTTCATTGTCAACTGCAAGGCCCGATATCACGTATCTGTGCTCTAAGCATCAATCACAAGTTTCACATTAACGATTTATCGAACAAAATTTTGATGTATTTTTACTCACTGACTGTAGTAAAGTTGACTGTATTATGTTATGGTGTACGTTACTTATTATAAAATATTTCAATAAATTTACATATGAAACATATATATTTTTTTTTTATTCAAGGAAGGATGCCCCTAGTGTTTAATGTTATTCCCAAGGGTGCCGTGAACTTCAAAAGGTTGGTAAACTCTGCTCTAGTCTGTGGTCGTGTGGACTGGCATGATGAGTCAGGGCGGGAGGGAGGCGGAAGCTGCGATAGCAAAGGTGTTGAAGGAGAGCGTCAAGCAGGTGCCCGAGCGCGCTCTTGCCCAAGACCTTGTCTTACCGCTGTGTGTGTGCGCGCGTGTGTGTATGTGTGTGTGACTGATTCAACCTGCGTTTTGTAGAGTCTGAAAGGTACAATCACCACGGGTATATCGCTTAACCAATTTTCTTTATCGAACTTTTCTACTGCTCAGAATAAGAGCCACATCAAATTAATAAAACTTTGAAGTTAATATAACAATTTTTTCTCACTAAAAATGGTATTCAAATCTGAAGAGGTTAATACAAAATTTGAATTTCGTAATAAGAATTGTTCCTATTGCAGGTACTACTACAGGGGTTGTTGTACATAAATTTCGGTGTCTTCCGATTATTAGTTTCGTCGTGGAGATTGTACCTTTAACGCTCAAAATAGCCACTTTGAAGCCATGTCCTCAGCAAACGAGCAGTCGTTATTTTCTTCAAAACGCATATAATATCTCACAAAGACCTACATTAGAGATTAAGAGTAAAAATAAAAATAAAAATAAAATTTCAATTTTTGACCGCACAGCCTTAAACAGATTGCCTAGGATTCAGGGTGTGGTAGCTATGTAGAGATAAACCGATTAGCTCAGGACAGGGAGGCGTGGAGAGCTGCATCAAACCAGTCAAATGACTGACGACTCAAACAACAACAGAAGTGTGGTTGACCCACTTTTACTCTAGGCGAATACCGGGATAGATCCTAAAATACGATCACGATGTCCTCCTTCCCAACCCTCATCTGAATCACAGAGGCGTGATACTAATGTTTCCGTTTGAGAGCGTTGCTGCAGCGATACCCCGGGCGTTGCATGCCGAAAACAAAGCCCACCGGAAGGCTGTTTCATTGTTGAACGCAACACGTTCCTGGAGCTCATTGTTGCAGGTGCAACAATGAGCGATAGCGTCGACGATGTAGTGAGGTCATCCATCGTCCTCTCGTCCCAAGAAGTCCAAATGCCAACCTTCCGCTGGAAAGCTGATGGTCACCCTATTCTTTGATTACCACGGCCCATTGCTTATTGATCACAAGGAACCTGGTGTCTCCATCACTGGGGAACGGTACTGCGCAACACTGGAGAAATTACGGCGAAACGTCCGGGGAAAACTCCGACAAGGGGTGCTGCTGCTTCATGATAACGCACGTCCCCATACCGCAAGGGTCGTAACGCAGAAGGTACGCCAACTCAAGTGGGAGACACTCGAGCATCCGCCCTATAGCTCAGATCTCACCCCATGCGATTATCACGCTTTCGGTCCCTTAAAAAAAAGGCCTTGAAGGGTTGACGATTTCTGTCGGACGAGGATGTGCAGCAGGCTGTTATGGACTTCTTCACGCAGCAGTACACAGTGTTTTACCACATGGAGATCATCAATCTTCAAGCCGGCCCCGAGGTGTAGGGGTGGTGCGCCTGCCTCTCACCCGGAGGCCCCGGGTTTTATTCCCGGCTCCGTCAGGGATTTTAGAAACTGACGTGGGGGCTAGAACTGGGTGCACTCAGCCTCGTGAGGACAATTGAGTAGCTGTCTGACAGTGAGGCGATTTTTCCTTTTTGACATACCGATTCTGGACTGTACGATGGTCAAACGGAAACTTTTTGTTCACGCCTTATACAGGGAGATTCTTTTGCTGGAGCGGGACCGGCTGCCGGGCGCGCGCGCCTTTCGCCAGTCAACAGAGCTCGCTCCGCGGATTGCCCGCAGGTGGAAACCGTAACAAAGTACATTAATTAATGGTAAATTCACCAGAAAATCGTGATTAAAGAACTTACCTTTTCACAGAAGATGCTGAGAGTGTTTTCCTTCAGCTGACAGACAGGCATTGTGCCGTGTAAATAAATTAGCGTTTACACGTTGTGATTCCCTTCTGTTGTGAGGGATATCTGCTGCCGTATATTGTTCTCCAGCTCCACTAGAGTACGGGTGATTGATCTGTACACTTTGTATGCAAACTGGTAGGTTGGACATGGAGATTGGCAGGAGGGTACAGCAGAGCAATGCATTCTATCAAAGTGTAAGAAAACTTGTTTGGGATAAGGAAGTACCAAGGAAAAGCAAGGAGGTAATGTATAAAATGTACTATGTACCCATATTAACTTATGCAGCTGAGACTTGGACCCTGACAAGCAGGCAAGAGAGTAGAATCCAAGCCAGTGGAATGAAATTCCTAAGAAGTATGATAGGTAAGACAAGGAAAGACAGAGTAAGGAATGAAGATGTTAGGAAGGAAGTTGGGATGGGAAAACTAAATGAGAGAATTGAGAAGAATAAACTAAGGTGGTTTGGACATGTAAAGAGGATGGAGGAAAATAGAATACCAAGACAGATGCTGGAGGCCAAGTGCAAGGGTAAGAGAGCAAGAGGAAGACCTAGAACAAGGTGGATCGATTCAGTGAAGAACAGCGTGAGAAAAAGGAATCTGGACTGGGACAAGATCGTGGAATAAGAATTGTGGAAGGAAAGAGGAAAGTGGAGAAGTGCCATAAATACCCCGACCCGGCAAGAGCTGGATAAGGGGAAATGATGATGATGATGATGACGACTTTGTATTTTAAATTACCCCACAATTGAACATAAAGCGGCTTAGGTCCGTGCTTTGATTAATTACAGTAAACACGCAGGGGGGTACAGGAGTAGCTACATAATGTAACGATGTAACTTGCAAAGTTACTGTCGGTCAGCTGAAGGAGAACATTTTCAGCATCTTCTGTGAAAAGTTTTTTTTTTTAGCGTATGGCTTTTAATGCCGGGAGTGTCCGAGGACATGTTTGGCTCGCCAGTTTTGTAGCTGCTTCGAGACGGACACCCAATGGGTGAGCTACAAGTACCGTTGGGGAGGAAAGTTGGATGGGAGGGTCGAGGAGTTGGAAGGTAGCGGCTGTGGCCTATAGTTAGGGACCAACCCCGGCATTTGCCTGGAAGGAAGATGGGAAACCACAGAAGACCATCTTCAAGGTTGCCGGCGGGGGGATTCGAACCTCCTCGCCTCCCGGATGTGAGCGACTGCCAACAGTCATGCCGCAACGACCTCGGCTAACTCACCCAGTTGTGAAAAAGGTAAGTTCTAGCCTTTAACTGGTGATGTGAGGTCATCCAGATTCCCAAAAAAAAAAAAAAAAAAAGAAAGAAAGAAATATGTGTGCTTCTTTGATTAAATTTTGCAAGAAGCTGGTGTTTTTATTACCTTCTTATCTGTGCACTGACACTTCACACCCTCGTTGATGAAGGTTTAGCTCACCTCCACGCAACCCTGCGGACCGAGCTCGGTTGACTGGCGGAAGTCGCGCGCGCCCGGCAGCCGGCCGCCGGCCCGGTTCCAGCAAAACAATATCACGGTATATATACTGTAGTAATACAGCCATCACAATAACACAGCTTGTCACGGTGGGTGAGTGGTTATATTGTCGGGCTACCAACCCCAAGATTGCAGGTTTGCTCCTGGCCATGGTAAGTGATTTTTGAAAGGCGACAAAAATCACGGCACGCATGTCATACGTTGTTGCCATGTTAAAGAACCCATTTGAATTCAGTAGGCCGTGTTCATAATGGCAAAATTAATCTCGGGATTTTGCGCCAACACAAAGTTCCTCATTTCTCTACTAGCAAGCGGTATAGCGCCAAGGAGTTTTTATAGGCTATCTAACCTCCTTGACATTCATAGCGCTCCAAGGAGCATTAAATTCGACACGCAAGCTGCCCTCTTGGTGTCAATTAACAAAGCTTGCACCCAGCACCGAGGCCTCACGATATTATTATTATTACAATAACACAGGTAATCAGACAAATTCCACATACACACACAAGTACACGAGGTTACATGACCACGATGTCGAAAAGCCCCCAAATGAATCAACAACCACAACAACTGCTATTTGTGCATTACACGATCTGGCTTAGAGCTTTTTTTCTTTCTTAAATTTTACGAGCTTACGAAGTTTCTCTATCTTGTGAACGAATTAATTGTACAAATGTAGCTGTTTGCATAATCTCTGCAAATCTGCTGAGAATGTACAAGTTTTGTTTCTATAGAATGGCTACAAACATTGCGCGCTGCAGAAGTATGTGTGGTAAGGTGCGGGAAGTACCGCAATATTTCTTCATTGTACAGGATCAATGTATGTGCGGGCCACCAGTTGGGATACAAAAAGCTTTTTCCAATATCGCAATAAATATAGACTAGCGACTTGGCAGTGTAAATATTCAACGAACTAAGGCTACTTTAAGCTGTATTGGTCGACACTCTGCTCCATTATTTAAAGAATCCCACATCGTTTCCTCACTTGTAGGGATATTCTGGCAAAATGTGTGCCATAGAGGAATGGAGAGCTGTGGTCCACTGGCTGCGTGGCTCAGCGGTAACGTACTCGCCTGCTGTTTCCAAGGTTGTAGGATCGAATACTGTCACAGGCAGTTGGAATTTGAGGTGCGCAAATGCGAGGGAGCCATGTCAGTACATTTACTGACACGTTAAAGATCCCCTTCGGGGCAATATTTCGGCACCCCGCCGTCTCTAAAACCCGCAGTAGTTAAAAGGGACGTAAAACCAATAACATTATACAGGGTGATTCTTTCCACCGTGTACAAACTCTAGGGATTGTGGCGTAGTTGAGCTTCTCTGCCCATGATCGCGGGTTAAAACCCGGCCAAAGTCGTCGGATTTTTAAGAGCGTTAAACATCCCTCAATATGCCTTCCTTCGGAGGGGAAGTAAAGCCGGCGGTCCCATGTCATATATTTATGGCATATCAAAGAACCTTCCACTAATTACACCTGTGTGAAGCTAAATTGTATAGGTTAAGAATATAAACAATGCTCTTAAGTTCCTACATTCATCACCAGGAGCCGACTGCGGTGGAGTCTGGTAGCCAACTTCTGAACTAGTAGTCGTTGACGGTGAGGTTTGGTAGCAAAGTGGGAACTATATGAAAAAATTCTAAGTCTGCAGTCCTTACTTGAATTTAAAAAAACAGATAACACACACTAATACAGTCATCACAATTAACACCGGTTATCAGACAGATTCTACACGCACCCAAAGTACACGGGCCTACATGACCGCGTTGTCACAGCCCCTAAACTGAGGAACCAACCAACCTAGGTCGAGTGTAAATATTAAATACCGACGTATCGAAACAACTGCTTGTCACTTTGTCATGGTTCGTAATGAAAGAAGGAATCAGTAAACAATGGCATGTAGCCTCCATAGATAAAACGTATGAGATAGGAAGCCATGTCGAAACAAATAGTTACTCCATAACCTCTAGAGACCAGGAGGAAGCTGGTAATGAATCGATAATGGGCATCCATGATTTAATTAAGGGATAACACCATCACCTCTATTAAAGTTCTGTGGTTGTTTACTAATTCCTATCGCCTCCCGAATCAAACGAGTTGTGAAATATTTCTCCATACAGATGGCAGAAGTTTCATCAATAAGAACTCAATGTTCATTCTGAATGGTATGTTCAGCCATAGCAGACTTCTCTGGTTGGCAAAGACGTAAATGCCTACAATGTTCATTGAACCTTCTTGTGATTCTCCTACATGTCTGACCAATATATACGTAACCACAGGAATTCTCCAGCAGAGTTAAGACCAACTGAATACTTGACTGATTCCTATGTTATACCATTCATCTATGAAGGCAACATGCCATTGTTTACTGATTACTTCTTTCATTACACACCTTAATAAAGGGACAAGCAGTTGTCTTGAAAGACACTCTTGTACAGTGTGGAGGTTTGGACTTTGAAGGTCAACACCATGAAACGATTAGAGGCCTTCAAAATGTAGATTCATTGACGAATGCTTAAAATACCTTGGACTGATAGAGTTACTAACAGATATGTCCTCAGAAGAGGAAAATGTGATCTTCAGCATTTGTCTACTATTATCGAAAGACTTCCTATTTAGGTCATGTAATTCGAGGCCAAAAATATCAGTTGTTTCGACTAATACTACAAGGTAAAATAGATGGCAGACGAGGACGTGGCAGAAGACAGATGTGCTGGCTTCAGAATATCAAGGAGTGGTCACGGATTCGATCTGTTGAAGAATTGTTCCGGCTTGCGGTGGACTGAGGCACCTTTTCCATGATGATCGCCAACGTTCGGGAGACCAAACACGGTACTTGGAGAAGAAGAGGTTGTCTTGAAACATCGGTATTTACTATTTCCACTTGACCTAATAGCTCTAAAGCTATATAATGGATTATTATTCATATTTAAAATATGGATCACTGTGAGTGAGTGGTATTGCTGCCCAGTGTGAGAGAGATATACAGCAGTAACTAAAATAAGAGGCAACATTTTAGACTTGCATTCCTCACATGTGGAAATAAGAAATGGCCAAGATATTTAAATCTGGGATGAGGGTTGGAAAATTAATAAAATTGCATTAAATATAACAAGGGCAATTATCTCCCCCTAATTTGTTGGGAATTGAACGAAAAATTGCATAAGGAAATGAAAAATATTATCATTCTGGTTGAATATGAACCGGAGTAACGAGGGGATTTGCGGGATTGAAATTATTAGGATCTCCTAATATATAAGGTTCAAGAAGGCTTAAAATAAGATTAGCTACTATAATAATTAAAGTACAGAAAAGCTCTTAGACGCAGTCAAAAATAAAGGAGAATTTATTTTTATGGACACATCCTCAGAATGATATTTAATAATCTTTGTCTACTTCCGTAATAGCGGCTTTGGTTGCGTAGTTGGTAGCATGTTGAGCTTCTATGCAAAAGATCGTGGGTTCAAACCCGGCCGAAGTCGTCGGAATTTTTAAGAGCGTTAAAAATCCCTCAGTATGCCTTCTTTTGGAGGTGAAGTAAAGACGGTGGACCCAAGTCATAGATTTATGGCATGAAAAAGAACCTTCCACTAACTACAATTGTGTAAAGCTAAATTTGAAGGCTATATTTGATTAATTCTCTATTAGTACCAACATTCACCGCTAGGTGATGGCTTTGGTGGCATCTAGTAACTAAGTTCATATCTAGGTGTCGTTGACGGTAGCATTTGGTGGCATTCGTAGGAACTACTTGAAATTGATCTTCTGCAGTTCTTACCTGAATTACTGATAACACACACTAATACAGACATCACAATTAACACCGGTTATCAGACAGATTCTACACACACCCAAAGTACACGGGGCTACATGACCGCGTTGTTACAGCCCCTAAACTGAGAACCAACCAACCAACTCTCGTAACAAAAGAACCAAACCACTTCGGTCTATGGAAACGGAGAAAGACTTAATTATATTACAGTATATTTGAATTGCAGACAATGGCCATAGCGTGATAATTGAACGCCGGTGCCTTTGGGTCTACCTGAGACTAGTTCTCATACAAAACTGTCGCTTTCAGTAACATCGGACAAGAGTGTAAACTCTCAAAGATTGATCGCCACTTAAGTGGAAAATGCAGCGCAACAATGCGGTTCTCATCAGGAGAAAGACTTAATACTACTTGCTTCAAAAAGTTTCGGGAATGCTACTACGATATGTATCTATTTACATATATCAAAGATATTATAGTAGTAGTGTTAGTAGTGCCCTTTATCACCGTACAAAATTTCTGGGTGATATCAGTAAAAGTTTCGGAGATATAGAATGCCGGTGAAATATTTCACACAGCCGCCATGTTGGATTGGTGAAAAGTAATCTATATATATAAAGTTCAATGTCTGTCTGTCTGTCTGTCTGTCTGTCTGTCTGTTATGTATACAAATCCACACTGTTTCACCGATCTGAACCAAAATTTGTATACTTATCCTTCGGAACCCTGCGGGTAACCCTGTCCACTTGAAATTTCCGACAGACCACCCCATTCCCTGCATTTAGGCCCTTTGGCCCAAATCTACACCGTTTCACCGATCTCAACCAAAATTTGTATACTTACCCTATGTAACCCTGTGAATAACACTGACCACTTAAAATTTCGGACAGACCACCCTATTTCCTGCATTTAGGCCCTTTGGCAAACATCTACACCGTTTGACCGATCCGAACCAAAATTTGTATACTTACCCTTTGCAACCCTGCGGGTAACCCTGTCCACTTGAAATTTCGGACAGACCACCCCATTCTCTGCATTTAGGCCCTTGGACCCAAATCTACACCGTTTCACCGATCAGAACCAAAATTTGTATACTTACCCTTTGGTACCCTGCGAGTAACACTGCTTGCTTGAAATTGCGGACAGACCACTCCATTCCCTGCATTTAGGCCCCTTGGCTAAAATCTACACCGTTTCACCGATCTGAACCAAAATGTGTATACTTACCCTTTGTAACTCTGTGAATATCACTGTCCACCGAAAATTTCGGACAGACCACCCCATTTCCTGCATTTAGGCCCTTTGCCAAAAATCTAAATCGTTTCACCGATCCGGACCAAAATGTGTATACTTACCCTTTCGAACCCTGCGGGTAACCCTGTCCACTTGAAATTGCGGACAGATCACCCCATTCCCTGCATTTAGGCCCTTTGGCACAAATCTACACCGTTTCACCGTTCAGAACCAAAATTTGTATACTTACCCTTTGGTACCCTGCGAGTAACACTGTCTGCTTGAAATTGCGGACAGACCACTCCATTCCCGGAAAGAGGACAGGGTCCGTCCCAAAGGCAATGGAAAAAAGGGTTAAAACCGGACCCGCTCGGGAAACCCTCAGTGTTGCCAACTCCCGAACTCACCAGCCATGAGCCCTTGGGGATGTAGCACTATCCAGGGTGCACCAGGAGTGGTGGGGCTACACACACCCTGCCTCCTTGAGGGTCTTGAGCAGAAGACATGAGATATTAAGAAAAGAAAAAGAAGGCTGACACCTCGAAGAATGAGGCTATCAGGAATGATTAGACAAGGGCCAATTAAGGCGGGAAAGTGAAAGAGTCGCTAGGCCTTGGATACCCTGATACCATCGGGGTCGGTAGAGAACAAGAGTTTGACCAAGGAAGGCTGACAGGAAAGAGAACTGAAAGGAGCCCGTCACCAGTAAGTAGAAGCAATGCCAGACTCAGTTGGGGTCCCGTGGTCGCAAACTCACGTCCCACAAGTTGAGAAACCCTGGTGGGTGGAGTGGGGAGGAGGGGGCCAGGTGTGAGAATAGCTTGCTGATTCATTGCGATTTGACATGAGAGAAATGTCCAGACCTCGCCGTGTTACCTGGTATTGCTGACTATGCTGATGTTCATACAGGGTCTTGGCTCAAACCACTGTAGTGTTGCGAAAGAATGAGTGATTCACCGGTCAATGTGAATAGGACCGGGAACTCCCCCGAACGTCTGTCATCATATATCGTCATCATCTGCGATTCGTGCAGCTTGGACCCGGGCAGTACTCGATAAGCTCTTTCACTACACGCATCGAGTATAGGCCTAAGCCAGAAAATAACGTTCAGACTTTGGAAGACATCGAAGATAGAAATCTAAATTGCCTATATCAGATTTAAAAATACACCATGTTCGTTCAGTAGTCATTTTTCATTACCTTAGTATTATCATAAGGGCAAGTGACCTAGATGTTACGCCCATTATACCACAAATCACCACACACAATAAGTCTTAATCGCCTGTGAATTTTGAAATATTTCTATCACGGTAGTTTGTAAGTTTGTCGTGTCAATTCAACAGTAGTTTTCATTATCATCCTCATCAAAAGGGCAAATGGCCTAAATGTTACGTCCATTATACTACTAAGTAGCACCACAGTCTTCATGGCCTGTGATTTTAAAATGTGTATTTCCATAAGTTTGTAAGTTAGATAAACCCGTTCAGTAGTAGTCGTCTTCATTATCATCCTCATCAAAAGGACAAATGTCCTAGATGTTACGTCCATTATACTACTAAATAACACCATAGTCTACCTAGCCTGTGATTTTAAAAATATGTATTTGCATTAATTTGTAAGGTTGATATACCCGTTCAGTAGTAGTCGTCTTCATTATCATCCTCATCAAAAGGGCAAATGACCTAGATGTTACGTCCATTATACAGTACTACTAAGCAACACCACAGTCTTCATTACCTGTGTTTTATAAAATGTGTATTTCCATTAGTTTGTAAGTTTGATATACCTGTTCAGTAGTAGTAGTCTTCATTGTCATCCTCATCAAAAGGGAAAATGACCTAGATGTTACGCCCATTATACTACTAGGCAACACCACAGTCTTACTCGCCGGTAATTTAAAAATCTGTATTTCTATTAGAGCGTAAGTTTATTATACCCGTTCAATAGCAGTCGTCGTCAGTATCATCTTCATCAATGACGTTGAGTGTTAAGGAGACTGAAATAATATCATCATTCCACCGGGCGAAGCCGGGTACTACTGCTAGTATAATATAAAGGGCACGGTCGGGGTCGGACGAAATAGTAATATGACCATACAGAGTTTCAATAAAATCGCTCCAGCCGTTTAGATTTTATTAGAGGGGACACACACACAGACACACACACACACACACACACACACAAGGAAAAAGGTGATCTCATAAGCCTATTTTTTTAGCCTACTTTCGATTTTTGCAAAAAATGAAAGTAGACTTATGGGATCAACACAGGGTGAAAAAAAGTGTGTCTGGCTGTGGGTGTGTGTGTATGTGTGTGTGTGTGAGAGAGAGTCGGTGTTTGTGTGAGTGTGTGCACTCTGAATGTCTGTCCCCCCTATCAATTCGAACACGGTGAACGCGAATTGAACGAAATTTGGTACAAAGGTAGCAGTAGCAAAGGACACCTCAGTGTCATGTTTTATATCGCCGCCATCTTGACAGAAACGTAATGGCAGCCACACAAATGTTCAAAGTTTAAATCAAATTACGACTAACCTAATCATCCGATCTCTACCAAATTTTGCAACAACATACCTTTATGGAGGGAGCATCCTTTGACCAATCTAATATGTCATTAGCCTAATAGTTTGTGGATGGCGGCTATCTTTGTGTCAACATCGATTCCCCCTATTAATTCGAACACGGTGAAACCGAATGGAACGAAATTTGGTACAGAGGTAGCACTAGCAAAGGGCACCTCAGTGTCATGTTTTATATCGCCGCCATCTTGACGGAAACGGAATGACGGCCACCCAATTGTTAAAAGCTTAAATCAAATTACGACCGTCCTAATAATTTGATCTCTACCAGATTTTGCAACAACATGACTTTTTGTGGAAAGCATCTTATGACGGACTACAAGGTCATCAGCCCAATAGTTTGCAAATAGCGGCCATGTATGTGTGCAAATCCATTCCCCATATCAATTCAAACACGGTGAAACCGAATGGAATGAATGTTTTTACTGAGGTAGCACTAGCAAAGGGCACCTCATATTCATGTTTAATATCCCTATAGCACGTTGTATTTCAACATGCTACTACAACCAACATTCAATTATACTCCTTGAAAAGGACAAAGTGTTATAACAATATCCATGCATTTAGGAGAAAGTAGGCTATATGTTCTTCACTGAACATCTTGTTTATAAATGAAAAGAGGCTTAAAACTGAGAGAGAAGTTATTGCTGGCTCTCAAGAATACGCATAGTCATATCTGTTATGTTAAACAAAGCACATACGAAATTTTGTGGAAATCCAATTGATAGCATATAAGTTTAGCATTTAGTATAGCGTTTAAATATTGGACCTATCAGCAGGTTAAGCACAATTTCGGCAACACTGTCATATATGGACTCCTGAAAATTAATCTGGAATGTTATTATCTCTGTCTGTGCCAGTTTCGGAACAGTTCGCATGCAACACTTTTCAGATATCCAACATAGAGCTCACATTTCAATTGTGATTTTTAAGCAGTTGGTAGCACTGATGTGATTTTCAAATATGGCCGTGAGATATTTAGGTATATATCTTCACTGATTCCAAATGTGGTTTTGATAGCTGCAGCTGTTAAGGAGTTGATAGGGACACACACACATTTGCCCGGATCGATCTTATAAGTCTACTTTTTCCTAAATTTTAGCTTATTTTCATTTTTTGAAAAATTAGGCTTATGAGATCACCTTTTGTCCGTGTGTGTGTGATGGTGTGTGTGTGCGTGTCCGCCTAATAACTTCTAAAAGGCTGGAGCGATTTCAATGAAACTCGGTAAGATCATAGCACCAATCTGGCCGACCCCGACCGTGCCCTTCACATTTTATTGTCTATCACCAATCCATCATGGCGGCTGTGCTAATTATTTGACCAGCATTCAGTATCTCCGAAACTATTACCGATATCGCCCTGAAATTGTGTACAGTGATAAAGGATACTACTAGAAGTTCACCTATGAGACTTTCAAAAACCTGGTAACTACAAAACCAACATGTCGGTCAAGCGAATTTGAGGCTTTTAAGTAGACTTTTATCGCGATTTAACCATACAAACGTAATGAAACTTGGTACAGCAAATGTTTATACACATTGTAATGCACTGGCGTCTAAGTTAGTTCAATTGTTTACATAACCTTAGAATGGCGGCTGTGTGAAATATTTCTCTGGCATTCTCTACCTCTGAAACTTTTACAGATATCACCCTGAAATTTTGTACGGTGATAAAGGGCAATTGGTACAAGTTAATCTATGTAACTTTCATAAACCTGTAAAGTACAAAACGAACATGGCGGCCAAGCGAATTTGAAACATTTTAATAGACTTTTCTCGAGATTTTACTCTCTGAGCGCAGTGAAATGTAGTACAGTAAATGATTATACATATTGTAATGCACTAGCATCTAATTTAGTTCAATTGTTTACAAAACCTCAAGATGGCGGCTGTGCGAAATTTTAAAATTAAGTTTTTATTTCTTGTGTCGTAATCATCTGATCAAAGTGAAAGTTTCAATAATTAAGCTACTCAATAATTTTCCTTTAATAATACATAACTCCATGGCCTATACATATATCAATCCAAAATGGCGAGCATCGGAAAGATTTAGACAGTTCTCAATATCTACGAATCTTTTACAGCAATCGAACTCAATTTTTTTATGTTCATAGAAGCTATGAACATAAGTTCACCTATAGGACTTTAAGTAACCTGGTGATCACAAATCCAACATGGCGAATTATAAATATTTAAATGGGCGTTTCTCGCCATTTAACCATCCGAGTGCAGTGAAACTTTGCACATTAAATGCTTATACAAATGTTAATCCACTGGCATTTAATTTATTTCAGTTGTTTTCATAACCACAAGATGGCAGCTGTGCGAAATTTTAAAATCTCGTTTTTACTTCTTGTGTTCTAATCATGCGATTGAAGTTTGAATACCAGACGTACACAATAATCTTCATGTAATAGTACGTAAATCAAAAGAGAACCTGGCGACCATCTGAAATATTTAGAAGTGTCGTGACCTACCTGGCCTGTGAGACGGTCTGGCAGGTTGACAGCTCCACCGACGATTTCCCTACTAGCCGAGCGGTTTTCTAGATAAGGGAACTTTGAGGTTCGAAGACTGGTCCCGGAACTACCGGAATAAAAGATGAAATTCCCTTGGACTACTGCCGATTTATTGAGCCCTTGGCAGTCGAAGTATATATATACACTATATACAAATTATGTGAAGTTACTGCTGGAGGTGCACGCAGGTCTGTAATAGCGCTACTAAGTCTTACTGATACTTGACATCTAGTGTGTCTCCGCGAGGCTGAATTCTACTCGCGCGCGTTACGACGTTACTCTGGCAAGAACTAAGGCGTGAGAGCTACTGTTACTCTGCCGCTCCACTACTCTGCTGCTCTGCTGCTTGACAACTCGGTTACTCTGTATAACTCTGTCGCTCGCCATTTTGGATACCCTTATATTCAACTAGAGATGACCCAGAATCCATCTCTCCCTTCCACTGAGGCCTGGTCCATACCACCCTCCAGTGCCTGGCTAGTGCTGCTCCCTAAGGTGGCGGCGACTGCCCATACTTGTGTCTACATGACATCCAAGGTTCAACTTCTGGCCTGACTTGTGACTATGAATCACTCTCCCTACAATACAAAGTGCTCGACCAACGTACTGTTGTACTATCAATATTTACAGACCTCTTGCACACATCCTGGCTCCAGCAATCCTATCTCCTCCAGAAATACATCTCTGGTTTACAATTGCTCACATCCAACTTAGTAATAATAATAATAACTCATTTGCCCTTATGTATAATGTTCCTTCGAACCGCAGTCCTGGGTTCTGAATCATGGAGGTTCACAGTCACGACACCTCCCTCCCCAGGGAAGAAATGGGTGCAATCTTCCTTGCATTCATTTCAGTCCCAATATTACACTCTGTTACTGTCGAGTCGTAATGATCTGCGACTTTGCGTTGAGGGTGAAGGCTGTAGCGCGACCTGACTCGCACTCATATCTGAATCTACAATAGCCCTTGTAGGCGAACTGAAGCGTCCTTCAGCAGGCCTAGAGTCTAATTCCAGGATTTCCTCAGACATCTCCGGGCGTCCCCGAAGTTGCCTGGGACGTTGGAATATCGTAATATCCTCATCTGAAGTCCTAGCCTTACCTTCCCTCGTAATTACTGTTTGCCTTATGCAAATATTCGGGCAATGCGACCTTGCATCATCAAACCATTTTTTGGCTGGAAACCCTAATTTAGGGCAATCACAACAACAATTGCAACAATAGCACCACAAAATTATCCCAATTGTACCTGCCATAGTTAGTACAATATACTTATATACATTGAAATGTTTATACATCATCTGACTTTGTATGTCTTCTTCTTGTTTTCTTACCAAGTCCTCCACCTCTTCTGTTTTGTGCGTGGCCCACTTTAAATCATTCACATGATTTAACAAATTATTCAGTGGCAGTTTATTAACCTCCGGTACCTGCTCTAACTTAATCTCACTACCAATCTGCTCGCAGCAGTCATAATTAAGTATCAAATCTGGCACTAAGTCCTTACCTCGAGTAGTGTTTATTTTACCTACCCCTTGTACCTTACTATGTGGGCTGTACAACGTACACCCTGGACTTAACACAACAATACCTGTGCCAGTTAGTCCCATATCACTTGTAGTGTCCTTACACATGCAGGTGACCCTTGTCTCACCTGGAGACACATAAATATACCTGTTTTCCTTTATAGGTATCCACAGCAATCGCTGTACTGGTAGTACTCTCTTATCACAATTCTCCGGTACCTGGTTAACTCCACTGAGTATCTTTACTGCGCAACTGTCTTGCGAGTGAACCATATTAACAGGGAACTGAGCATGACACAACCTCCACGTGGCAGTCACTACCTTACACTGCCTCACCTGTTCCCTATCTAATTGCGCAAATGTCTGCTTTTCTTTGTCCATCAATATATAGTCCTTGGCCTCTTGAATGTACACAAAATGGTGGGGATTACTCTTCATGTAGGTGGGGAATGGGATCATATGATACACACTATAAACCACTCTGTCTGTAAGGGGTGTCCTTATGACATATACAAGATAATTTTCACTTGTAAACACTTCCACTGTGGCCACCTTGTAGACTAGGTAACCGTAAGCTGACCTTAATTCAAATGGCAAGGATAACCCCTTTGGAAAATCCTCCTGGGCTTTCTTATAACTTTCTATGATGTCATCCGGTGATATTATCTGTACCTGGATGACTCCTACCTGTGCATTCATGATGCCTGTCAGTACCACACTGTACTGCTCACAGCTGTACAAGTAAGCCTTCTATCTCAATTAAATGTCTGTTTAATGAGATCTCTAACTCTGCTTGCTCAAATGCTTCTGTAATCCGAAGCGTACTATTGGACAAATATGTCCTGATTTCATTTAAACCTTGAGTCAACCTCTGCTCGTTTGCAGTTACATCGTAGATGGTGCTGTTCATTGTTTGTAACGAGGACTTAACCACTAACATCTGTTCTTTAGTTACCTTAATCATTGAGAGTTGCTCTCTTTCTAACTCACTTATTTGTGACTCATACTTACCTGCATCATCCTGACTTAATGTCCCAAATAACGCTTTGGCTATTGAACCTACAACATTTATCAATCCCCTTTTCGGTCTGGTATTATCCGTCTCCCCACTTGGTCTAGTGATTTTGGCTATCGTTTCTTTAGATTCCTTAATCCGTTGCAAATGATTACTTAACATCTTAACGTCATGCTGACATGTCAAATTTGTTTTCTGCTCTAACAATATACATGCCAATTGTGTCCAGTGTATATGCTCCCTGATATTCGAAAATACATCACTTAGCTGATTCAAATTCACATAGGTAACTAATGTCCATTCCATATTATACAACTGTATCTCACCCTGGTTGTCGAAGTATACTCCAGGTGTATTCTCGTATGGTGTCACTTGTACATCTAGTACTTCTCCGGTTATGCCGTGGGGTGATGACGTCACTGTTACCACCGCCACCATGGTGTAGAACCATTCTAGCATTCGTGCCATTGCCTTCTGCCTTACCTGCAAGGTAAAGACAGGTTATTCGTTACCTATTTTACTGATTTTCCATCAAAATTTTTATCTACTTCAATATCTAAAGTCTCAAAAGACTTTGCTTCGCATCCTGGCTTAGGCATGCGGCTACAAAACTATCAGCAGTGTCATACACTAAGTTCAAAAACTTGCTCCCTTAACTTCGAGTTCTGTTACATAGAGATTCGGCTTCACATCCCACCTCGGGGATGGCTACACTAATGCCGTTTGCATTTTACTGAATGCTCTCAAAATGTGCCTTACATGGCTCGGTTTCTGTGTCATTTCATCTAAGCTAATTTCCGGTTTTCCCTACCCCTGTCCTAACGGGTGCGTATCCGCGACTACCCTGGGGTGACGAGTCACATATAGGCTACACGCTCGCCATCGTGCAACCCTTTACTTACGAGCACCTCAGTGCCACCCGTCGAACCTCTGTTCGTCGTGGCCGAAATTTGAGGTTCTTACTTTTCGCTTTCTTAAAATGTGCTTCTTAGAGCATTTCTTCTCTACTCGCTATACACACGTATGTGTCCCTTAATAATTTGTACCTGTAACACAGGTGTCCCTGATTCACCCTTATGCCATTGCTTGGCTTCCATTTACTATGAACGGCAAACCTTCGCCTTCTTGGGTTGCCATTCGCAACACATGGCTCGATTACATAGAGCTACTCACCGGGATTCGCGCCTGCCTGACCAGTAGGTAATCGAGGTCATCAGGCGACGCCTCTTTTCTGTCGCCTCTTACGACACAGCAGGCTCACTGTTGGGGGTATTCTAACACCAATGATCACGTGTCTAAACGTTCCAATGGTTCCCGCCACCCACACGGGGGTTTTACTTCCTCAGGATGGCCGCTCCGGGGCCACTATGTACATCCCTGTATTTCGCCTTACATAACTCGTGCCTCCCGGTGCATTATCTAGGCCGCTCGCCTCTGTTGTCCACTGTTCAAATATTATTGTGTGCCTACTGATAAACTATATTGACTCCATTCGCACACAATCTCTCACAGCTGTGTTAACCCTTAGCTGTCATTGTAGTCTACTAACCGTATATATACGTCCTTACTCCTTAATCCGTTCTGTGCTGCTTCTGCACCCACCCGGGTTCTAAACCCGTTGGAGTCCTTTTACAAGTACATTTTCAACCGATTCTTATGCACCTTGACTCGTTTGCCTTTCTTACTAAACAATAGGGTGCAATTTACCCCTGAAACGTCAACGACTTCATAAGGCCCTACAAATGGTGGACTCAGCTTTTTAGATCGTCCTCTTCGCAATGCATCATTACGCAAGAGTACCTTGTCACCAATTCGAAATGTGACTTCGTTCTGCTTTTTATCGTAATTAGCCTTTTCCAGTTCTTTACGCTCAACTAGCGTCCTCCTAGCGGCTTCATGATTCCTCCTGAGCTGTGACGTCAGCTCCTCTACCACGTTCTGATGTTCATTATAATCCACCTCAGGTGGCTTTTGCAATACACCTGGTATATTCGCCTTCTTTCCAAAAATAAGCTCGTAGGGTGTGAACCCTGTGCTAGTACTCTTGGTGGTATTATATACAAAGCTCGCTGTGGGCAGATACTTATCCCAGTCATTCTGCCCGCCTGAGCAAACATAATGCCTCAGGTACTCTGCTAGTACCTTGTGAGATCTCTCTACGCTACCGTTGGATTGCGGTCTGAAAGCACTTGTGTTTGTTTTCTTAATTCGCAATTTCTTGCAAAGTGCCTTGAATACTTCTCTCATGAAGTTACTACCCTGGTCAGTGAGAATCTGCCCCGGTATCCCGTAAATGCTTATAACATTATTAATTAGCGTCCGTGCCACTGTTTCAGCCTCCTGATTCGGCATGGCACTAGCTACCAAGTACTTCGACAGTTGGTCCTGGCATGTCAAAATATACTTATTGCCAAGTTCTGTCACCGGAAGTGGACCCACCACATCCAGAGATACCTTCTCAGAGACCGTGCTAGGGGTGTCCGTAATTACCATTGGCGCTCTGACGTCTGGTCTAGTCCCCTTATTCCTTTGGCATGAAGGACACGAGCGTATATAACGCTCAATATCGCTTTTCATTCCCTTCCACTGTAATCGTTCGCGTACCCGGGCTATTCCCTGGTGTCCTCCAACCAAGGATTCATGACACTCCTTCAGGATGGCCAATTTCTCAGCCTCCTGCAACTCGGTTACCTCGGGTAAGCTGTCTTCTGGCGTGGACTCCTCTGCGTTAGCGTCCTTGGAGACCTCACTACCGTCTGCTTCAATTCCCTCTACCGTAGCGTCCTCGGGTTTTGAAGTCGTTGCTACCCTCCTACGAGTTTCCATATGAGTGGCCACGGCCGCCCCCTGCCGTAACTCGTGCCCAGCCGAGTTGATCACTCGCGCTTGACACTGTGCATCAGTGGGATTCCTGCTAAGGGCATCAGCATTGCAGTTCTGCTTGCCCTGCTTGTAAATGATTTCAAAATCATACTCTGCCAATTTCAATCGGAACTTTAACAAGCGTGACGATGGGTCTTGAACATTGAATACCCACTTCAGCGGCTTGTGATCTGTCACCACTGTGAAATGCCGTCCGAACAAATACGGCCTGAAATACTTTACACCCCAAACAATGCCTAATAATTCTTTTTCTGTGACGTTGTAATTTCTTTCTGCCTTATTAAGCGTCCTACTTGCGTATGCTACGGGGAGATCTTTACCCACGGGCCCTTGTGACAATACGGCCCCCACTGCTTCGTTGCTAGCATCTGTGGTAAGAACGAATGGCTTTTCAAAATCTGGGTACTGTAATATAGGCTCTTCAATGAGTTTTTGCTTTAGCGTTTCGAACGCTTGTTCCTGTGCATCTCCCCACACGAAGGGAACTTCCTTCTTCACTAATTCATATAGTGGCTTCGCGATCTTACTATAATTGGGTATAAATTTCCTATAATACCCACTGAGTCCGCAGAATTGTTTAATCTGGCGGCTCGTGGTAGGCCTCGGAAAATCCTTCACGGCCTGCACCTTTCGTGAGTCTGGTAAGACTCCCTCTTCAGTAATTACATGCCCTAAGAACGTCACTTCAGTCCTCAGGAACTCACACTTATCTGGCTGGAGCTTCAACGTATTTTCTCTCAGCCTTTGGAAAACATCCCTTAACTTAGCATTGTGCTCCTCTATTGAGCTACCATACACTATTATATCATCTAGATAGCACAGACACTGAATACCTGTCAATCCGGTAAGCACTGTATTCATCAGCCTTGTGAATGTGGCTGGCGCATCTTTCAACCCCATGGGCATTTTTGCAAATTCGTACTTACGCCCTAATGCTGAAAAAGCTGTCTTGGGCCTGTCTTCAGGTTTTAATAACACCTGATAATAACCGCTACAAAGGTCGAGTGTACTGAAGTACCTGGCCTTACCTAGAGCATCTAATAGCTCTGAAATGAGTGGGAGGGGATAACTAACCCCTATCGTTACTTCGTTCAATTTTCGGAAGTCAATCACAACTCTCCACTTTTGCTTACCTGACGCACCCATTTTCTTTGGTACTAACAATAATGGTGCATTCCAAGGGGATGTACTAGGTACAATAATTTCATCACCTAGCATCTTATCTATCTGCGCTTGTATCTCTCCCTTTTGTGCCTCCGGCAGCCTATACGGCCGCACATTAATCGGGGGTTGATCCCGGGGCGTTGGGATCTCGTGACGTATAACTTCCGTGCATGTGAGCTTATCTCTCTCAAGGTGGAAGATGTCATTGTATTCCGCACAGATGGCGTATATACCCTCCTTATCTACCTGCGTGAGATGGTCTACTCGCAAGCAGTCTATCACTCGGCGTGATCTGGGCTTCTGAGTAGCCCGTTCTCCGGTTACTGCCCTACTGCCTTGCTGTACCTTACGTACTCCTGCCAGGCAGGTGTCATCCACCTCCTGCATTCGCACTCGAGGGCTGTACAGAGTCACTTCTTCCTCAGTAGTGTTCATCATGCTGACTACTGCCTCGTTGTGCTCTGACCTAGTTAGACACTCTGCGAGGTAAACCCCTGGTGCCACCTCGGCCCTCTCAATAATTCCCACTGGTAGATTCTTATCGACTTCAATAACTACTACCTTCTGAGTTCGAGGCTCGAGGCTGATTATCTTCGCCTCCCTCGCTCCCAGCGGGTATCTTTTACCGTGGATCGTAACATGACCCTCCCGGTAGTCGATCACGCTGTCAGCTAGGATGTCTCTCCCTATTATACCATCCTGGCTTAGTTGGAAATCACTGCCCACCACATGCACTGTGTGTTTAGTACCTCCAATAACAAACTGAACGGTCCCTTGGGTGTAAATCGTTCCCTCGCTTACACCCATTAATTCGATCGTGGTGCCTCTACTGATTGTAACTGTTTTAGGCACTGATTGCCTCTTCACTAGGCTGACATCTGAACCAGTGTCAATTAAAAACCTCAGAGGCCCCCCACAATGCATTAATATAGTGCCCTCCATGTCACGTGCCTGGGGACGCCTTAAATTACGGGATTCCATAGCTGTCCCTGTGTTATGGACCCGCTCCAGTTTGTCGCCCCTGTCTGAGTGATATTTCTCTTACTACCTTTCCCACTCTTGAACCAACAGTCTTTGGTTCCATGTGACCACCGGTCACAAATTTCGCACTGTCGTCGGCCTTTCATGGCCTTGCCTCCCGTGCGCCTACTCTGGCCCTGGCCTTTCTTGGCCTCCGGACAATTTCGTTTTATGTGACCCTGCTGGCCACATTTATAACACTTTCGCTGGTCCACTCCTACTTGTGGTACCCGGGCTGTCTGTCGGCAGTTGTTTTATACGTGCCCTTTCTTCCCACAACGGTAACAGGTTCTACTCCTGTCCGCTTCCGTGTGAGGCTTCTCTCTAATTATGCGCACGGCTTCCGGCGCCACGGCTTCCTTATCTCTTTGCTTCTTTCGGCAATCGCGCTCTATGTGTCCCGGTTTTTTGCAATATCTACATATGATCTTACTTGATGTGCCCCCTGTCTGTACATTAGGTGTACTACCTAACGCGGTGCGTGCACCTCGGGTTCGTGCCTCCTTGCACTGCCGTGCGATGTGGCCTTCCCTGTTACAGTTGTAACAGACCACCCTAACACTCGCTTGTGTTGGCTTAGTATGCCACCTTAGTGGTGCCTTCCTTTCCTGATCGGGTTTACCTGCTCTTACCCCTGAGCTATGTTTCGTATGCAACCCTTCTCGTGCCTTCTTTGACAGTATTACCGCCTCTTCTTGCCTTGCTGTGGCTACAGCTTTCTCGAAAGTAATGGCCCCGTGGCCCTGGACTCTAGCTTTGATTCGCGGGTTACTTAACCCCTGTATGAAGCTAGCTACGCATATTTTTCTTGTAATTCTTAACTGAGCTTCCCTGTCCTCCCAGCTTTCTCCATCGAGGACTGCTTCCCTGAACGCAGCTGATAGAGTCTCTACTTTGTGTGCCCATATCGCCACCGATTCTCTCGGATCCTGCGCTGTTTGAAACATCTGGCAAATATACAAGTCTAATGTGCCCTGAAATCCGTAGTATTCTTGTAATGCCTGTTTGGCAGCCTCCCAATGATTTATATCTCTTCTGACTAACAACTTGTCTCGGGCCTTGCCCGTGATTTTGGTCAGAATATACTTAAAGAACAGCTCTTGATCATCGTCTTTTACCATGCGAACAGCAGCGTCTACATTGGCCACAAACTCACGTAATCTGTCGGGCTGTGTTCCATCGAACTCCCGACCTATCAGGCGATGTCCTTCGGTTACTGATACAAAAGGTCCACTTGTACTCACCATATCTATGTCTGCTAGCCTCTCCTCTACCTGGACACCGGTAGCTGCACTTGTCTGTCTTGCCATTGTAATAAGGTTAGCTTACCTGGCGGCTACTTCTTCTTCTTTGTTGTCTCTGCTAACTGGATACTGCGGCTGATCGGTTCTCCCTTCTGCTGGTGGCACGGCTCGCTACTGCACGGCTCCTTCTGCTTAGTAGGCTTCTTCTTCTCTCTTCTGCGTTGCGCGGCACTCGGTACGATTTACGCGGATGCGCGGACGGACAATCTTCTGCGTTGTCGCGGTCTTTATCGGACAATCTTCTGCGATGTCACGATCTCTCTCTTTATTCCGTAGTTGCTCTGTTCAGTGCGTCGAACTCGGGACCCTACACATCTGACACCAAAAGTTAGGTCTGTCGTGACCTACCTGGCCTGTGAGACGGTCTGGCAGGTTGACAGCTCCACCGACGATTTCCCTACTAGCCGAGCGGTTTTCTAGATAAGGGAACTTTGAGGTTCGAAGACTGGTCCCGGAACTACCGGAATAAAAGATGAAATTCCCTTGGACTACTGCCGATTTATTGAGCCCTTGGCAGTCGACGTATATATATACACTATATACAAATTATGTGAAGTTACTGCTGGAGGTGCACGCAGGTCTGTAATAGCGCTACTAAGTCTTACTGATACTTGACATCTAGTGTGTCTCCGCGAGGCTGAATTCTGCTCGCGCGCGTTACGACGTTACTCTGGCAAGAACTAAGGCGTGAGAGCTACTGTTACTCTGCCGCTCCACTACTCTGCTGCTCTGCTGCTTGACAACTCGGTTACTCTGTAATAACTCTGTCGCTCGCCATTTTGGATACCCTTATATTCAACTAGAGATGACCCAGAATCCATCTCTCCCTTCCACTGAGGCCTGGTCCATACCACCCTCCAGTGCCTGGCTAGTGCTGCTCCCTAAGGTGGCGGCGACTGCCCATACTTGTGTCTACATGACATCCAAGGTTCAACTTCTGGCCTGACTTGTGACTATGAATCACTCTCCCTACAATACAAAGTGCTCGACCAACGTACTGTTGTACTATCAATATTTACAGACCTCTTGCACACATCCTGGCTCCAGCAATCCTATCTCCTCCAGATATACATCTCTGGTTTACAATTGCTCACATCCAACTTAGTAATAATAATAATAACTCATTTGCCCTTATGTATAATGTTCCTTCGAACCGCAGTCCTGGGTTCTGAATCATGGAGGTTCACAGTCACGACAGAAGGTTCTCAATATCTACGAATCTATCACAACCTTCAAACTGAAATTTTGTATGTAGATAGAGGCAATTAACATGAGTAGGATATATGAAAATAGGCTGTATAGTTCTTCACGGAACTACTTGTTTGAAAATGTGAAAAGTAGGTTAAAATATCATGTACATCGTACTTACATCATTATGTCATAACATCAACATGTCCTCTTTCCGGAAAGATTCACTATTTCCGGAATTGAATTAAATATTATTATAGTAGTGATTAAATTAGTTAACTAGTCATTTGAAATTAAAAGAACTTGATTTGTCTATATAACGCGAAAGATTATTCTCTACAACATTTATTCTATGGGTTCTTCAACAGGAGTATCTGTTTCAAAGATATGTGGTCGCAAAATGTAAGTTCGCACCTAAATGAGAAATTTTCCCTGTTTTGAACTTTTGATTTCGGCTATACCACTGAACCAAATGTGAAGTTTTGGATGCTCATTTGACGTAGGAATTTAACCCTCGTTAATATTGAACTGATTAATACTTTCCGTCGACGTACCGTGTTCGAGCTGCAATCAAAAAACTGAAAACTGAAAAAAGAGGAAACATTCGACGTTATTTGGGTCCCAAAAGTTATGCACACAACTTGGGATGGCGCAAACTAGGATTGCACGCATTTCGGACCAAACGAAGGGATTCAAACGATTTACAGCTTGCTGGAGATTAATTCCTCGAAAAATTCTAATAGCTAAAAAACCGCATCGGATCTACTTCATTAGTTTATGACCCGCAAGTGATTGATTGTTTAAAAGGATGTTAGATATCTGGTCTTTCCCCCTCTATTCTGTTCTAAGAGGGTTGGACGCTGCTCACTGCCACTGGGAATTACCTCGGTACCATTTCTCGACATCTCTACAATAACACTCAACAAAGTTCCTCCTCCATTCCATTGTGCTTCTGCGTGCCGTCAGGAAATTGAATTTCCGTGTGAGGCCATCACATGACCTACCTCACTGTCACTGCGCTCGTCTGTAACTTGGGAAAATATGGTCCTCAGCTACAGCACAAAAGGTGATCTCACAAGCCTATTTTTTGTTCATAAATGAAAAACCGAAAGTGGATCGATACCTCTTCCCATATGAGGAAAACCTACCAATATTTACGAATAATAATATAGGCCTACTGTATTAAACCAAGTACATAGAAAATAGTCGCCAAATTTGCAAGAATAATAAAATTACGTTGGAAAAATAATTCTACCTTGAGGATTAGACAGTTTTGCCAACGTAGAAAGGGACTCAAGACTTCAAAGGGCTTTCAGACTAACGTGGAATCACTACAATAAAAGAGTGACGTCACGTAATGACAAATGGATACATTACAAAACCGTTGTTCTCCCAGAAGCTCTATATGCACCAGAAACGATCACTCTAGGAGGCCATTCAAAAAGTGCAGACATTGAAAAGCAGGAACGCAATATTCTCAGAAAAATATTCAGTCCTACACAAGAAAATGGAATTCGGATCAACAGACGAGCTCCAGACCTCTATAGTCTCACAGACAGTTTCACAAACACTGCACGCAGAAGACAATTGGGGCTCATATTTAGGATGAACAACAATAGATAAACAAAAAGTTAGTTCAATATAATTAATAGCCTGCCGTGGTGGGTGAGTGGTTATCGTGTCGTACCACCAACCCCAAGCAGGTTTGCTCCTGGCCGTGGTAAGTGATTTTTGAAAGGCGACAGAAATCACCACACGCGTGTCATACGTTGTTTTCATGTTAAAGAACCCATTTGAATTCAGTAGGCAGCATTCATAATGGAAAAATAATCTCGGGATTTTCCACCAACACAAAAGTTCCTGCTTTCTCTACTAGAAAGCGCTAGAGTGTCAAGGAGCCTTGATAACTAACCTCCTTGACTTTCATAGCGCTCCAAGGAAAAACAAAATTCGACATGCAAGCTGCCCTCTGGATGCAAATAAGAAAGCTTGCACTTTGCACCCGAGGCCATAACGATATTATTATTAATATAATTAATACACACCAAAAAAAGGACAATTGAATTTTATGGCCACTTGCTTAGAATAAAACCCACACGATTGACGAACCGGATGATTACCTATTTTAAAGATAAGAACACCAAGCCAGCCTGGTTCGAAGAGGTGAAAGCGACCTGCAAGAGATGGAGATTACGTGTGGAGATATTCAAGGTCGCAATCCCCTCGGGAAGACACTAAACAACCACTAGGGTTTTCAAGAAAAAAACAAAATTGAAGACGGGAAAGTTGTGGACGGTAGAAAGGAAAGAGCAACATTGGCAACGTATGAAGGAGCATAGGGCATAGAACAAAGCCCTGGAAGACAGTTGAAATGACGTGGTCCTTAGTTGGCCGATAGGATTAAAGAAGAAGACACAACATTTGAGGGAGAGCCTCCGTGGCTTGGGTGGCAGCATGCCGGCCTCTCACCGCTCGGTCCATGGTTCAAATCCCGGTCACTCCATGTGAGATTTGTGCTGGACAACGCGGAGGCAGACCGTTTTTTCTCCGGGTACTCTGGTTTTCCCTATCACAATTTCATTCCAGCAACACTCGCCACTATCATTTCATTCCATCTGTCATTCATTTAATCATTGCCCCCAGGGGAGGTGACAGACTTCGGCAGCCGGCACAGTTCATATCCTCGCCGCAAGATGGGGGCTTCATTCATTCCATTCCCTTACCCGGTCGGTCGACTGGAAGCAGGCTGTGGATTTTTCACACAACATTCGAGGATACATTGGCTGGTGGAAACAAGGGGGCGGGCTTGAATGCGTTGAACATCGGGGAGAACATAATGAAAAAACGAGAAATCTGCAGAACCTCAGTGAATAAACACACATTTAGGGTGAGATCTATCAGCAGGACTGGTACAAGATGGTCAGAAGAACAGTGAGCTCATGGAGAGATTTTGGGAGAAAAGGAAGGCAAAAGTCATCAATGTGGAAATTTGAAGCCATTCTTTTTCAGTGTTGCCTATACAAATTTGGGGACAACACTGCAAAGAGATGGACAAATTGAGGATGAGATGAATAGCAGAGTGCAGGCTACCGGTAGATTGTTCAATTCAAAGAAATCAAGTTTCCTTAACAACAGGGAAGTTTCAAAGAACAAAAAGCTGGCAATATTTCGGCTTGTCTATACACTACAGCAGTGAGACCTGGTGCCTCACAGACAAGTACCGCAGCAAAGTGCAGGCAATGGAAATGCGCTATTTGAGGAAAGTGGAAGGCAAGACGAGACGTGACAGGATCCGGAATCAGACCATAAGAACGGGTCTAAGAGTTGAACCACTTCAGCAAACGGTCGAAGAGAGTCAGATGAGGAGGTACGGCCACATTCAACGTATGCCGGATTCACGAATTGCCAAAATAGTATATGAAACACGAGTGCAGGGCATCAGAACAAGAGGGAGACGAAGGAAGACGCGGGAGGAAAATGTCAGAAGGGCAGTGGAGGAGAGAGGAATAGAATGGGGGAAAGCAAAACAGCTAAGCAGAGACAGGAAGGCTTGGCGCTCCTTTTGTAAAACCTCGACACCGAGAGGTAGAAGAGGATTCGACTAAGTAAGTAAGTAAGCCTATACAAATGGTCGTTTGCTGCTTGTCAATCGGTCAACACAATTGTGCCCAATGAATTGGGTGGGGTACAAATTAAAATATGTAAACACACTCCTGGAAAAACCTACATGTATTAATTAGTCATCACACTTAAACTGGGCAACTTAGTATTACGCCTTTCGCCCCTGAAGTGGCCATCGTCAGATCGTGTTCACTGTGTTAAGGTTAATATTTTCACTAAAATAAATAATTAATGTATTTAATGTAAATTGCAACTACTGTACAGTATTTTAGTAGTTCGAATTGGTTGTTACAGCGGTTTATTTTATGAATTACGTAATAAAAAATGTTTAAAAATGTATGCACGTGTGTACAAATAACCAATATAGTAGTAAGTCAACAAACATGCACTATGAAAATACTATATGCACTGTACTTGCTGTTTCACGGTGTTGCACGAGCCGCTAGCGGGAGGCCACTGGCAAGCAGCAAAACACAAGTTCAAACGCGCTCTGTGAATGGCCATAACGAGGAAGGAAGAAAGGAAGGAAGGAAGGAAGGAAGGAAGGAATAAATAAAGGAATAAGAAAGGAAGAAAGGAAGGAAGAAAGGAAGGAAGGAATAAAGAAAGGAATAAGAAAGGAAGAAAGGAAGGAAGAAAGGAAGGAAGGAAGAAAGAAAGGAAAAATTAAGAAAGGAAGGAAGAAAGAAAGGAAAAATTAAGAAAGGAAGGAAGAAAGAAAGAAAGAAAGAAAGAAAGAAAGGAAGGAATAAAGGAAGGAAGAAAGGAAGGAAGAAAGGAAGGAAGGAAGAAAGAAAGGAAAAATTAAGAAAGGAAAAAAAGAAAGAATGGAAAAATTAAGAAAGGAAAAAAGAAAGAAAGGAAGGAATAAAGGAAGGAAGAAAGGAAAACTTAAGAAAGGAAGGAAGAAAGAAAGGAAAAATTAAGAAAGGAAAAAAGAAAGAAAGGAAGGAATAAAGGAAGAAAGGAAAGAATAAAGGAAGGAAGAAAGGAAGGAAGAAAGGAAGCAAGGAAAAATTAAGAAAGGAAAAAAGAAAGAAAGGAAAAATTAAGAAAGGAAAAAAGAAAGAAAGGAAGGAATAAAGGAAGAAAGGAAGGAAGAAAGGAAAACTTAAGAAAGGAAGGAAGAAAGAAAGAAAGAAAGGAAGGAAGAAAGGAAGGAAGAAAGGAAGGAAGGAAGAAAGAAAGAAAAAATTAAGAAAGGAGGAAAAAAAGGAAGGAATAAAGGAAGGAATAAGGGAAGGAAGAAAGAAAGGAAAAATTAAGAAAGGAAGAAAGAAAGAAAGGAAGGAATAAACGAAGGAAGAAAGGAAGGAAGAAAGGAAGGAAGGAAGAAAGAAAGAAAGGAAAAATTAAGAAAGGAAGAAAGAAAGAAGGAAAGAAAGGAAGGAATAAAGGAAGAAAGAAAGGAAGGAAGAAATGAAGGAAGGAAGGAAGAAAGAAAGGAAAAATTAAGAAAGGAAGAAAGAAAGAAAGGAAGGAATAAAGGAAGGAAGGAAGAAAGGAAGGAAGAAAGGAAGGAAGAAAGAATGGAAGAATTAAGAAAGGAAGAAAGAAAGAAGGAAAGAAAGGAAGGAATAAAGGAAGAAAGAAAGGAAGGAAGAAAGGAAGGAAGGAAGGAAGAAAGAAAGAAGAAAGAAAGAAAGGAAGGAATAAAGGAAGGAAGAAAGGAAGGAAGAAAGGAAGGAAGAAAGAAAGAAAGAAACAAACAAACCGTATTAGAAGTTGTCATAGAGCACGCTTTATGTTCATATGCCAGGACCCAGACTTCATTGCTTGTCAACCATAAATGCTGTCTCTGAAGTGGACTGGATATGCTGGAGTGTCACTGCTTGTTGCACTTGGCGCCAGACTGTTTTGTATCATAACACTCATAAATGTCCAACGATCGTAAATGCTCTCTGAAGAAGGAACAGCATATTACTCTCTCTCGACGTGCTTTATTTCCACTAAACCACCGCTGCAGCGCGAGGTTTTACTACCTTGGGGCGATCCTCGGACGTGATGCGACTCGGCTTGATGGAGCGCACTGTGGAACGTGACCAGGGTACAAGCTGACCCGAGTGTATGACCTCTCTAGTAGCCGCCCCTACGACCCCCGCGTTGTAAAACATGGAGGGGGAGGGATCATATGCTAACATTCATTATTTTAGAACTTCAAATTTCTTTATAAACAATATTTTTACGTATGTACTGTATATCTACCCCTGAACTGCTGTGCCCAAGATAGCGGGTTCAAACCCGACTGAAGTCGTCGGATTTTTTAAGAGTGTTAAAAATACTTCAGTATGCCTTCCTTCGGAGAGGAAGTAAAGCCGGCGGTCCCATGTCATGATTTATGGCATGTAAAAGATCCTTCCACTGACTGAACTAGTGTGGAGCTAAATTGTTAGGTTAGATTTCGTCGGAACGCTCTATCAAAGTTCCAACGTTCACCACTAGGTATCATTGATCTCTAGTAGCGAAAGTTGGAAGTATTTGAAATTGAACGGAACTTTTAGCTCACCCTAAGGGTGTCTGCTGGAAGCAGCTACAGACTCAGGCGAGACGAACATGTCCTCGGACACTCCCGGCACTAAAAGCCATACGATAAAAAAAAATATCCCTTATTATTCCCGTTTTCCAACGGGGTCGGGGATGAGATGCGATGGAAGGCTTTGTGGCGGATGGTTTTCACGGCCGGATGCCCTTCCCGACGCCAACCTCATGAGAGGAGTTAATGAGAGATGAAATGAATGATGGTGAATGAAACTGGGCAAGGATGTGGAAGGAAACGGCCGTGGCCTGTCAGAAGGTACCGTCCCAGGATTTTTCTGGAGTTGAACATGGGAAACCACGGGAAACCATTTCCAGGACGGCCAGCGGTGGGATTCGAATCCACGCGTCTACCGAGTCAGCAGAGAGATTTGACCCATCACCTAACGCTGCGCTTTTGCGAGCCCAGCCAGCACTGTCAGTTATAAGCAATATTTTTAGCCTACTTTTCACATTTTGTAAAAAAAAAAAAAAAAAAAAAAAAAATGAGGAAAACGTAGACTTATGAGATCGATCCGGGCAAATGTGTGTCTGTCTGTCTGTCTGCCCGTCAGTCTGTCCTTCTGTCTGTCTGCTGTATGTGTGTGTTCCCCTAGCAACTCCTAAACGGCTGCAGCTATCGAAACCAAATTTGGTATGAGTAAAGAGCTATACCTGAATATCTCACGACCATATTTTAAAATAACGCCAGTGCTACCAATTGCTGAAAAATCACAATTGAAAATTGAGGTCTATATTGGATATCTCGGAAGATATGCATGGGAATTCTTTCTAAATTGACTCACATATGGATAATAATACATCAGCCTAATTTACTGGAGTCCATACATGAGAGTGTTGCCAACATGATTCTATGCCTGCTGATAGGTCCAATCTTAAAATGCATGTAACCTCCATACTATCTATTGGATTTCAACCAAATTTGGTATGTGATTTGCGCACCAGAGCGGATATGAGTATGCATGCTTTTAGTGCCAACAGGGCTGCCAACTGTTGAAAAATGCACTCTATACTTTTTTAAATCCTAATCTCAATAAGTCATAGAGTATGCAGGCCAACATTTCTAAAATTTGCATACATATAGTACCTTAAAATGTAAGTTAATTTTCAGTAACCGGTATACGACAGTGCTGCCAACATGATTCTACGCGTGCTGATAGGTTTAATGTTGAATCACATGTAACTTCCATACTAATAAATGAAGTTCTTTCAAAGGTCAGGATGGAGAGGCAAGGAAGAGGGAAGGAGGCGGCCGTGGCCTTGAAGAAGGTACCATCCCGGCATTAGCCCGAAGACGAAGTGGGAAACCACGGAAAACCACTTCGAGGATGGCTGAGGTGGGAATCGAACCCCCTCTACTCATTTGGAACACCCGAGGCTGAGTAGACCCCGTTCCAGTCCTCATACCACTTTTCAAATTTCGTGGCAGAGCCGGGAATCGAACCCAGGACCTCCGGGGCGGCAGTTAACCATGCTAACCGCTACGCTACGGAGGAGGCAATTACACTTGTGTGAAGCTAAATTAACTTAAAGGTTAAACAACGCTCTTAAGCTTCCTATTTTCGTCGCCAGGAGCCGACTGCGGTAGCGTCTAGTTGATACGTTCTGAACTAGTAGTTGTTGACGGTGGCGTTTGGCGGCAAAAGTAAGAACTACTTGACATTCAATGTCTGCACTCCTTATTGAATTAAAAACATATAACACACACAAATACAGCCATCACAATTAACACCGGTTATCAGACAGATTCTACACACACCCAAAGTACACGAAGTTACGTGACCGCGTTTTTGCAGCCCCTAAACTGAGGAACTATTAGAAACAAAATACAAATCGTAACTAATTTTATCCCTTTTTCAAAATATGGTCTTTGCTTTGTGCTGATCTTCATCGTTTCCCTCATATCTCACATCTTCATTGGAATTTCTGGACTTATCTTTTTTTTTGTAGTGGGTGAAGTCTTCAGCTACAAAATTAATCTCACTCATTTCCACATTATTAATTAATTAAGCGTTATATTTTCATTCTTATTTTGAGATAATTCAAATATTTTTTTACGTTTCATAGAAAGACTAATTAAATAAATTTGAACTTCAACCCCAGTAATCAATATCTGATGATGACTGCGTGACGGCCGAAACGTGTAATCCTAAATTTCCCCCTTTATCAGTGAATAATATTAATACATGTTTTTTTTTCAGGAATAGTGTGTTATATAAGTTACCCCGCCTAATCTAATTGGACAAATGCGTGTTGAACGACTGACAAGTATTAATTGAAAATATTGGTTCAAAACCTCATAGGCTATGTCTGTAACTCGGTTACTTATAAAAGATACCTCACCCAATCTCTCCCAGTAGCAGATATCTGCGGTTTCTCCACTTCCGGCCCAAACCTCGTCTCACTTATCAACACACAGATTCTACTGTGCGCCTCGTTGCGTTGTTGTTGTTGTTTGAATCTTCAGTCTTTGACTAGTGTGGTGCAGCCCTCCGTGGCTTCCTGTTGGTTGGTGGTTGGTTCCTCAGTGTAGGGGCTGCGTCAACGTGGTCATGTAGCCCCGTGTACTTTGGGTGTGTGTAGAATCTGTCTGATAACCGGTGTTAATTGTGATGGCTGTATTAGTGTGTGTTATCTGTAATTTGGGGGTAGGACTGCAGTCGATCAATTTCAAGTAGTTCCTACTTTTGCTACGAAATGTTACCGGCAACGACACCTAGCTTCGAACTTGGTTACTAGATACCACCGCAACCGGTACCTGGCGGCGAACGATGGAACTTAATGGAGTTTTAATCAAATATAGCCTACACATTTAGATTCACACAATTGTAGTTAGTGGAAGGTTCTTTTACATGCCATAAATCTATGACATGGGCCCACTGGCTTTACTTCCCCTCAGAAGGAAGGCATACTGAGGGGTTTTTAACGCTCTTAAAATATCCGACGACTTCAGCCGGGTTTGAATCCACGATTCTGGGCATAGAAGCTCAGCATGCTACCAACTACGCCACCAGAAACCACTCGTGGCCCCATGTCCTGAGCTAATCGTTTCAACTTTACATAGCGACCACACGTTACATCCGAGACATATATGCTAACGTTGGTCTACCCATAAAGTTCTTGTCTTCGACCCTTCCTTCCATAACTAAGTTTGCTATTCTTAGGTGCCTTAGAAGGTGTCCTACCAACCTATCTCTTTTCTTCATTAGCAGTCCCCAGAAACATCTCACCTCTCCCACTCGTCTTAATAACTCTTCATTTGATATTTATCATTCTCCTGTAACACCACATTTCAAATACTTCTATTCTTCTCTCATCTGTTGCACCAACAGTCCAACTTCCATAGAGCGCCACGCTCCAGACAAAGGCTTTCAAAAATGACTTCCTAATACCTAAATCTATATTCGTTGTCAACAGATTCGTTTTCGGTAGAATTGCTTTCCATGCCTGTGACAACCTACTTTCTATATCCTCTTTGCTTCGTCCATCACTGGTTATTTTGCTTCCTAAGAAGCAGAAGTTTCCAACTTCCTTTAGCTTTTCATTACATCTAATTTTGTTTCAGGTTGTTTCACATTTCCAAATAATTGGGATTCAAAATATGTTGACCGACTGAAAAGTGTCAATTTTTCTTATGAAGTTATCGTCAGGAAGGGCTACGGGCCGTAAAAACCATCCTTCACATTGGAAACTCATCTCACCCCCAGGCCGGTAGAAACGGGAAAAATACGTACATTATGAAGTAAAGCACTGACCCACTTTCTGTTCTACTTTATTTATAACCCCCCCCCCCCCTCCCAGGGGCTCACATCTAGTGGGATGTGGTTTGGCGACCACGGGAGCCCAGCTGAGTCCGGCATTGCTTCCACTTACTTGTGCCGGGCTCCTCTCCGTCTTCTTTCCTGTCGACCTCTCTTGGTCATCTCTTGTTCTCTTCCGACCCCGACGGTATTAGGGTATCCAAGGCATAGGGAGTCTCTTCCTTTCTCGCCTTAATTGGCCCTTCTCTTATCATTCCTGATACCCTCCTTCTGCGAGGGATCAGCCTTCTTTTTCTTTTAATGTTATCTCCTGTCTTCTGCTCAAGGTCCTCAAGGAGGCAGGATGTATGTAGCCTCACCATTTCTAGTGCACCCTGGATATTGCTACACCCTCAGGGGCTCACGGCTGGTGAGTTCGGGAGTTGGCGATCCCGAGGGATTCCTGAGCTTGGTCCGTATTTTCCCCTTTTTCCACTGACTTTGGGGCGGGCCCTCTCCTCTTTCCCCTTTCCTATCTGCCTTTCATGGCTCTCCTTTCTTCCAAGTCCCTCAATCCTCATTCTTCGAGGGTTGAGGGCATTTGTTTTCTTCCTGTCCTTTATTTGCCTTATCCTTTATTTGTTTACCATTTCTTTTTCTAGTATGTAAGTCTGTAGTTAGTAAGTTATAGCTTTCATTCTCATTTCATCTTTCACTATCACCCAAATCATTAGGGGTCAATAACCTAGATTATCATCATCATCATTATTTATAATCCAGTTGTGTGATCACTACCAGTCACGTATTCCATACATGGTAGCATCTGGGAGGACCATACAACAAAAATATGTAACTATTATGGTAAAATATGCTCGTATTCCGAGCCACAGCTGATGCAGAGCCGCATTAATACTCGTACATTAATATCTGTGTAATCCACTGACTGTCTAGTTCTACATCATCAATCACAGCTCATATTCGATAGAGCAGATACACGTCCTTTTAATATTTACGTTCATAAAAGTTTAAAATAAATGGCATATGGATTAGAATCTGCTATCTGTTTGTGACGTGGTGTTAAATTATGTGTATATACCCTAATACAGTAATTCGCTAGGGCCATCTAGGACCACGTTAAGTCTTGTCACGTTTGGCTTCCTTTTGCGCCTAGAATTCTTTCATCCTTTGTGAATAAGCCTACTTGCGTTCCTCTGTCCAAGGGGCACCATGGAAGCAAGAGTTGGTAATGTCCGTTCATCACTACCTTCTTGCGGGATTTGGAGCATTAGAAAGCCTTTTTTGGTGTTTCTAAACCAGGGCATCGTGGTTTTGTAGTTGGAATTAAAAGAAACTACTATGTTTGTTCAAATTTACCCCGTCAAGACTCTGTAATGAGTTAACAAGGGAACTCTTTTACATAGAAGAACTCCAATATCACCTGATCTTACCATCTGAAGCTGCATTTAATCAAATGCAAACGGCGCTTCATAACAAAAATAAAATTATTGGGTGTATGCAACTACGATGTGCGGCGAAATTTGAGCATGACAACGTATTGTCGGGTGATTTGTTTAAACTGTCGCTCTTGCAAAATTTCAGCTTCGTATATTTTTAGCCTACTTTTCACATTTTGCAAAAATGAGGAAAAAGTAGACTTATGAGATCGGGCAAATGTGTGTCTGTCTGTCTGTCTGTCTGTCTGTCCTTCTGTCTGTCTGTCTGTCTGTCTGGCTGTGTGTGTGTCCCCCCCTATCCACTCCTAAACGGCTGGAGCAATCAAAAACAAAATTTGGTAGGAGTAAAGGTCTATACCCGAATATCTCACGGCCATATTTGAAAATGATGTCAGTGCTACCAACTGCTAAAAAATCGCAATTGAAATTTGAGCTCCATGTTGGATATCTTGGAAGGTATGAATGGGAGCTATTTCAAAATTGGCATACGTATAGATAATAATATTGCAGTTTAATTTCCAGGAGGCCATACATCGCTGTGTTGCCAAAATGATTATAAGCCTGCTGATTGGTCCAATTTTAAATGCACATAACTTCTACACTATCAATTGGAATTCACCCAAATTTCGTATGTTGTATGCATACATAACCAGATATGACAGCGTATTCTTAAGACCCACCAGGGCTGCCAACTGTTAATAAATGCTCCTAATTTATTTCATCCAAATACCAATATATCAGAAAGTATGCAAGCCAATAGCTCTAAACTTTGCACACGTATAGTACCTGGCATTCTAGATGCATTTGGACTAACTAATATACGTCAGTGCTGCCAACATGATTCTAAGCCTGCCGATAGGTCCAATTTTAAAATGCATGTAACTTCTATACTAACTAATGGATTTCATTCAAAATTGGCACAACAATAGATCATATTATTTCAGATTATTTCTGACCAATACATGCATGACATTGTTGCCAACATGATTTTACGCACGCTGTTAGATCCAATGTTTAACTGCATGTAACGTCCATGCTATTCATTGGACTTCAACCAAATTTTGTATTCTGTACGTTAAGAGATGGAACTAAGAATATATACAGTCATCAGGGCTGCCAACTGTAGTGCTCTTTTAGGCTACATTATGCAAGGTATACAGTATTTCGAAATAATTAGAAATTTCGATATTAGCTACTTAACTTCTTCATTATTCTAGATAGGTTCATATACTGTAGAATAATCATTGGCATGAAAAGTAGGCTCTTTAGTTCGTCACGGAACTTCTTGTTTAATTATGTATTTTGCGGAAAGTTCACAGGTGAAAAAAAAGCGAGCCTTACAGTAGTCGCATATGATGTGTAACCTCTGACATAGAAGAAACCTCACGTGAAATTGTTCATACACCGGAATTTTATACTATTATTGGCACAAATATTAATCTATTGTAAAAGGGAGTGTTTTACAGATATTGTAGTTTATAATACGAAACTCATTTTATTAGATGATTTGTAGCTTCCACCAGCACTAGCCTAAATAAAGAATACGATATGGATCAACTAGATTAATAGACGCGACACCGCTCATAACCTTAAATTCCTTATAAACAGGTCCTCTTGATTCACAGATCAACACGTAATTTCATATGGATTCTTTTAAAATGAGTCATAGTGATATGATAAATATCGTTTAAAATGATAATATGGTAGCAAAAATATCTACCCCGTCCGGGATTCGAACCCAAATTCGCTAGATTCACAGTCATAAGCACTAACCCGATGGGTATTTCGACTACGCAAGTTTTGTGCACAAGATGGTGACTTATTTCCACGTTCCAATAATACTGCATTACGGAATTAAGTTTCATTTATATTTTGCTTGTTTCGATAATGTTCCTGCGTGAAATTGAGTTTAAAATGCCTTATGAATAGGTCCACTTGTGAGTAAAGAGAATGTATTCAGTAATAGTTCATGAAGGTTTGCTCAATTCTCGTATAACCACAACGATTATATTATATTGATGACTGCATTAGCGTTATTTGGGTTAATATTTAAATAGCCATTGTGCAGAAACATAATACCGGCGATGCCGACTACTTACAATGTTTGATAATAAGGCATTTTACCATTTAAATACTGATACGAAGACTTCGAACATGTACCATGTCATTTGTTTCAATCACTTGACACCAGAGTTCGCATGAGCGTTTTCCGTTCAGTATGTCATATACATACCACTGCCAGCTGGGTCTTACCACTGCTCGCTGGATCAATCGATCGAGCGGGCAGTGCATACTTCCGTTTTCCACCACTGCCAGCTAGTACACTTCCTTTCGATCGATCGAGCGGGCAGTGCATACTTCTGTTTTCGACCACTGCCAGCTAGTACACTTCCGTTCGTTTGATCGAGCGGGCAGTGCATACTTCCGTTTTCCACCACTGCCAGCTAGTACACTTCCGTTCGATCGATCGAGCGGGCAGTGCATACTTCCGTTCGATCCACCCCTGCCAGCTCGATCGTTCCGATCCACTTCCGTCCCCAATTTTCAAAATCACTCCCACAAAACTATCCAGCAACCGAGCTGAAAGATGTTACACATGAAAAAGACGAGTTGCACTTCCAGGGAAACTCCAAACACAACCACTCTTCTCTGAAGTTTTAACTCAACACGACTTGAAAGTTTGCTGCTGGCTGTATCTGGGGTAATAGGCTCGTCCGCTGGCTAGGCTGTAACTAAGGTGATAGGCTCGCCCCTCGCTAGCTCGTAAACTGTCGCCTCAGTGTTAGAATGGAGATTGTTGGAAGAAATGAAAACGTAAAAACACTTATAATGGGCGATGTATTGAAGATAGAGATAAGCTCTCGTGGACTTTTTTGTAGAACTTTTCATGCTGAACATTTCTTACACTCATAGTCGATTGATACTTTTAACTGTTTGCCCGGCGTAAGCTTAAAAAGAGCACGGTCGCCATGTGTTTGGTTCGACTTTTTCACTGAAATCGTTACTGCTCGGCTTCCTTTGATCATAAATTAATTATTTACAACAGAAAACTTCCTCGAGATATCCTTTCAGAATGGTGAAAACCGCATCAAAATCCATCCTCAGGTTCACCCGTGACTTCCAAAAATGACAGTAGCTACACTCGAGCGCAGCAACAGAAGAGAGAGAGAGAGAGTTGCAGCAGAAGAGAGATAAAACGATATCATCACCTTTCACTGTAACACTTTTTCACGACCGTCACTGTGTTCCAACAATTTATATGACATTCTCACGCCAAAAGTGAAAGGTCCTCTTTGTCAACCTGTTGCCGTCCGTGGTGACATAATATCGTGCCCGTCTTTTACGGATTGTGTGTAAGTTTCTCTAGTTTACTATAAGCTCCGTGCGTATACTGAAGTGCTGCTGTAAGCGGACGTTCCCAAAAGCTGTTACATGCCGCGCTCAGCCGAGTATTGATGTACATCGAAAACTTGCGAGCATTTATTCTATTATTTTATAGAGTGATGATGTCAAAACAGTGTGTAATATTTCTGGTTGCAATAATAGAAATGTAAAGCCTCCGTGGCTTAGGCGGCAGCACGCCGGCCTCTCACTGCTGGGTCCGTGGTTCAAATCCCGGTCACTCCATGTGAGATCTGTGCTGGACAAAACGGAGGCAGACAGGTTTTTCTCCGGGTACTCCGGTTTTCCCTGTCAACATTTCATTCCAGCAACACTCTCCACTATCATTTCATTTCATCTGTCATTCATTTAATCATTGCCCCAGAGGAGTGCGTCAGGCCTCGGCAGCCGGCACAGTTCATATCCTCGCTGCTAGATAGGGGCTCCATTCATTCCATTCCTGACCCGGTCGGAGACTGGAAGCGGGCTGTGGATTTTCATTTTCAATAGAAATGTACAATGAAATATTCTACATAGTTTTCCTTCACGAACTCATATCTCTGACTAGGTTTGTTAATGTTAACAGTTTGTTTGGACTTTCAGCAATCGAAAACTATAGGTCATCGCTTTGGAAAACAAGTTAACCTATGGGTGAAGATACGCTTGCGTGTTACGCCAATCTGCTTCTAAGCCCAATTTTAAAGCTCTTCCCCTAACAAAACTTAGAGATATTTC